>CM038675.1:69252251-70452251 GCA_021605145.1 Aegilops bicornis
GGTGATGGCGTCGGCAACGCGGATGTCCACCAGGATCTATAGCCACAACTGAAGAACAGCTTGGGGAGGTCGTGCAGCTCCTGTCTGTAGTAGATAAATCGCCACCCAGATAAATCACCGGGACGCTGCCAATTGTGTTGTTCATTGGGCCATGATAAAAAATCTTGAGACTGCCTCAGGTGCGACTCTAGCTATTGAAAGTCAAAGAACATGACTACTTCCGGAGTTTGATAAGGCTTCACAGTGAGTTCTCATTGTGGTCTATGTGCATAATGGGAGGCTGGTACTTTTGTGCTACCTGTACTGCTGTTGTTATTAAGCAGATTTTGTCAAAGCAATTGCTATGTGTATGCCATTTTCATGTTCTCGACGTGGCTGTTTTTTCATGTTCTAGACATGGATATGATGATTAACCGATCAAACAATTGATTTCTAATACTAGCAATTGTGTTTCCTGAAATTCTAATACTGACATTTTTATTTCATTGTCCAGCACTGAAATTATTCATATATGGTCATGGCTGCAGCATAACCATCAGTTGAAGTAGATAATCTGCAAGGCTATTTACCATCATCCAGGTTTATTCAACATTCAGGTTTGTAGTAATTTATTCAACATCCAGGTTTGTAGTTTCAGTTGCATATAGGAATAAACATCTGTCATTTCTGAATATGTTGCAGATGATTTCCCAGCTTTAAGTATATACGAAACATACATTATATTCAATTTCACTTGTTATCTCCACATGGTAATTAATTTGGATAGGACCACATAAAGTAAATCTCATTCAACGACGGTTTTTGTCGTGTGGTTAAATAATAATAATAATAATAATAATAATAATAATAATAATAATAATAATAATAATAATAATAATTGGTTTCTACAGCTGGCCTAATAATGACCCCCACTTTAACCGACATGATGTCAAGCTCAAGGCTATGAGTGACCATCCATATAGTTCATCGAGTCATTTTCAGATCACTAGCCCTAATGGTGTCAAGAAAACATGGCGGCCTTTTGGCACTTCTCATGTAGCGAAAATCTGACACATGAGCATATTCGCGATGCAAGGAGCTTCTGTGGTGGCTCGGAGGAGGCGTCAGGGAGAGGAAGAGAAGGAATAGGTTTCGATCTTTTGTTGACACAATGGTCATTGGTGGCGGGAACATGAAGACCATGGTGACTGGCTTAGTACAGGGACTGTTCGTGAATTTGATTTTGAGGTTGGATATTGATCCCTTTTCATAGGTTTCATGATTGTCAAATGCCTAACTGACACTTTAATTAATTCATTGCCTTCAGTTCGTGTAGCATGCTGGTAACATAATTTGGTCCGTTACGTGAATGATGTGAACTTACAGAGTAGCCATAGTACCAAATCATGTGTAGCAGGGAGTGGCGAAGCCAGACTCAAGAAACTATGGGGTCATCGCTATTTTTCTGAAGAAAAAAAATATTCACATTGTACAATAAGTGTACAATGTTTTTATGCTATTTTCATACGACTCATAAACTGATGCCCACGACGGCCATGACGCGGCCAGCGGAACCATGCTAGAGTCAGGAGAAGAAAGGGAACAAACAATAGCGGAGGACGAGCAACAGGAGAGTCAAGGTAGGAGGGGTCATGTTCAGAGCAGCACCACATAGGCATAGACGAGCCGGGTGGATATGCTAATTCAAATACCAAATGAGGAGGTGGTTGCATTGTTAGACTGAGGGTTGAGAGTGAGCGGGATGGCTTTGGGGGTTGATCTGTTCAATTACGTCTGTCTGAGCGGAATAAATTCCCTAATTTAGATAATGTGGCAAATTGTTGGAGCGAGCTGTTCATATTTTTTCCGTCAAGTTGTATAATTTGTTGGTTAAGATAGAAGGGTAAATGCATTGGTTGGTTGCTTTAAGAGTTAATAACAGACATGATGGTGTATCAGTTGACAGTATGTTACAACGTGACAATGGTTCAAGAGATATCGGATCTGCCTTCTTGTCTCGGGGGCGTCACGGGCGGCGCACACCACACTCCCCTTGATGGCGTTGGTGGGTCAGGGCGGTTGGCGGGGGACTCCTCCTTGGAGGTTCGTGGGAAAGTCTGGTATGAAGAAGAAAGGACGACATGGCGAAGGTGAGGTGGGCGTCATCAGGTTTTAAAGAGAGGACTCCAGCGAGTAATGTCCCGCTACAGCAGAAAAGTGAGCGGGAAGGGGAGGGTCCGCCAGGAAGTAGGAAGGACGTGTCGTGGGGTGAAGTTTTTGTGGGGCCGTGTATTGGAGTGTCAGATAGTCTGGACAATCAAATTTCTCCCTACGTATGTGCTGGATTGGGGGAGCCCTAACTGTTTGGGCGGTTGGATTTTCGGTACCCGCTGAGCGCCCATTTGATGTTTGAACATGCCCGAGCGTATGAGGGAGAAATGAGCTTTGACCTTGAAGACGACCTTAATTATTCGTTTGATTGATGTACATGCATTGTAGCCCGTAGCAACGCACGGGCATTTTACTAGTCTTTAGAAAAATAAACAATGCGTACAGGAGGGGGATTAAACCTACACGTACAAGAAAAAAAGTCCTCAGTCCTCACGACACACATCTGAATAAAATCCACCCCAAAAGCGCCCCCACAAAAAAAATTCTCCCCAGACATACAAGAGGAGAAGTCCTCAATACCCAAGTATACGTCTATAAAAACACCCATCCAAAAGGCGCAATCACAAATAAATCACCGTCCCTTTTCTTTAGAGTTGGCCGTGCCTTCTTTCAAGATAGGAAGAAAGCACACATAAAAAGAAGTGCTCGAGCCCCATTAAAAAAGGTCCATATGGCAGGTGCCTCAAAAAGAAAAGGCACGCACATGTTTCGTTCAAAAAGAAAACAGACACATACAAATAAAGAATCATAAAGCTCCACGTTAATAAAAAAGCCTATACATATCTGGAAAAGAAATTTTAATTTCACCGTACAGAAAGACCAGTCATGATAATGTAAATAATATACAAACATACAAAATCTCTCTAACGGCTCCCAAGAATATTTCAAGAACATTTGGTTCCTCTTCTAATAATTTTGTTTATGAAATATTTACTTATTTATTTTATATACATCACCCATACCGCAAATGCCTCTCAGGCTTTTCAAGTTATGTTGAGCAGTTAATGTGTGTATGTATTTTTGTTCAAACTTTTGTTGAGTTGTGTTATATAAGCTACAATGTCGATCAAATTCGTAAATATTATTTTCTACGTCGGGAAGACGTGTATCTGGCTATATGGATTGAATGAATACATACTTCCTCCACACGTCAAGTATAAAATTCACAAAGTGCTATAGTTGCCACGATGTGAGGAAGGATCCATTCAGACCAATAATGGTATTTTGCGCAACATAAAGGGAAAGTGGATATACTGTCCAATCATGAAGCCTATAAACATATGGTCTATTTTGTGTTACAATTGTTGAATAAGAAATAAGTTATCCATCGTTATGATACTCATAATTTATACTCTTTCATTTTAAACGTTGCTACAATTGTGTTTGTAATTATGCACCCCTATAATATCTAGACCGTGCAGATGCACGGGATGATGACTAGTAAGTATTTAGTTCTAAGTAGAAATGAAAAAATAAATAGCAAAAAAGAAAAAAATGCCACCTACTGGGCCAGCACGGCCTGAATACGACTAGAAACCCAACCATGGGCCAGGATTCAGGCCCGCAACAGGCCCAGTAGGCCCACAGGCATTGCAGTGTCCGATTAGGCCCGTAAGCCAGCAGTTCAGAGGAGTTCGAAAGGGAACACAGAGCAGGGCTTATAAACAGGTGCGGGAGCTCTTCAGCTAGCGAGGTGGGACTAAAAATCCCACCACCGCGCCAGCGCAAGGCCTTTGGTCCCGGTTGGTGGCACCAACCGGGACTAAAATAACATTAGTCTGGTTCGTGGCACAAAAGCGGGACCAATGCCCTCCTTTAGTCGGTTGGTGCCACAAACCGAGACCAAAGGCCGCTTCCACCCTCTGGGCTACCGAAAACTGGCCTTTCGTCCCGGTTGGTGGCACCAACCGGGACTAAAGGGGGCATTAGTCCCGGTTGGTGCCACGAACCGGGACCAATGCTCGGTCTATATATGCAGCACTTGTGAAAATTTTGGTTCAGTTTCTTCGATACCGCCCCGACGACGCCGCCATGCTGCCCCTCTCCGCGCCTCGCCGTTGCCCCTGCCCCGCCCCCGAGCCCACGCCGACGCCGTCCGCCGCCCCCAAAGCGCCCTACCTCGCCATAAATCGCGGCCGCCCGTCCGCCGCCCCGAGCACCCCTGCGCCCCGAGCCTGTCCGTCGCCCCGGCGCGCCCTGCCTCGCCATAAATCGCCGCCCGTCCGCCGCCCGACCACCACTGCTACGCCCCGAACCGTCCGCCGCCCAGCGCGCCCGCCCGTCGCCCTCGCCCTCGCCTACCCGAGCCGTCTTAAATCGCCCGTCGCCCCCGACGCCGGCCTCCCGCTCTCCTCCCCGATCCCGCCGGGAGAAGTAGCTACCGCCCCATCCTCCCCCCTTCGTTCCTTCCCTTGCTCCTTTGCAGCCGATATGAGTTGGGGAGAAAGTTTATAATTTTTTTCATATATACTGTAGATGTATGTATGATGAATTTTGATATTTTTTTTGTTCATATATAATGTAGATTTCTATGTATGTATGGAATGATATCGATGGATGTATGTATACAGAACATTCGTACAAAATATGACGAATCTGATATGACCAATGTCCCCTCCAGTTAACTCGGGAACACTAACTCTCTCGGAGAAAAAATGTTACCGGGGGAAAAAATGTTATCGGGGTCGAGGGTCGTCGAACATGAGCAGAAGAAGAGGATAAAAAAAGAAGAGGAAGAAGAAGAAAAAAATAGGAGAAGAAAGAATAGAGGAGAAATCGGGAATGAGGGTCGTCGAGGGTCGCTGAGCGGTAGAGGAAACCCTAATTAAATAGCAAGTATCGTCGGTGTGAGATACATGTGGCCGTCGGTGTCGGACACTACATCCACGTCCCACAAGTGACGCGGGCGTCGATGCCCACGTCACTTGTGGGACATAGATGTAGTATTCAACGCCGACGCCGACGTCTCATTCTTTTTTTCTAAAATTTCTATTTGAACATTATTTAAAAAAACAAGCAATACTACTTCCCTTATTTCTAAGAAGGAAAAAACAAGCATGTTATTTTTTCATGTACGTATGTCATCGTTGTCGATATACCCCCTCCCAATAGCTTCAACACGTGGGGGGGGTCGATATTAAGCGTTCTCGATGCCACCCCTAACCCTTGAAGCGTTGTCGAGCCCACCCGAAACCCTAGAGAAGCAGCGTCGAGGCCACTAATTAATATGATTCCTTAATGTGATTAGCTAGCTAGTTCTACGTTTGCCACTAATATATCCATCTTTCATGTTTGAATATTAATTGACATGTTGTAAATATTTGTAGAAACTATGGACACCCCCCGAGATGAAGCACAAGTAGCGTTGTTGAGGGACATAATCGCAGAAGGAAGTGATGCCGTCTGCTTGTTGATGTTTCTCAACGACACCGATGGTCTGGAACGAGAGGGTGAAGAAGCAGCTGGCTATGATTATGATGGCTCCGATGACCCAATGCCGATGCAAGAAGTAGACCGTGAGGACGGCTCCGATGACCGAACCGAGTCCGGCCAGGTATATATATTAGTTAAGCCTGTGCTGACAAGCTAATTGATGCATTCATTGTTTTTATATGTACACATATTAATTAACTCTCGTCTTTGTTCTTTTTTCTAGCCCTCTGGATCGAGCACAACTTCGGTAAAGAGATGAGGCCCGAAGAAAAAGTTGAGCTCGGATGAAAGGTTTAAGATCATAGCAATCGTATGACGACCAACTGATTGAACCCATCCGGACAAAGAAGGCATTTGTTGCTTTCGGTCTGGGGGTTACGGTTAGGGACAAGATCCCGATCAGCATCCAGCATTGGTATAAGCCTAAGAATGAAGACCCTGAGGTGTCTAATGTCAATGATATGCAGAAAAATGATCTTTGGACTGAGCTGAAGTCAAATTTCACCCTACGCCAGAGGATGATCCGGAGAAGCCAGTTAAAGAGCAATTAATCAAGTCTTTTGCTCTTAAGAAGATGGCAGACCTATTCAGGAATTGGAAGAAAGACCTGAATAGGTTAGTCGATAAAAAAGAGACACCAGAATTCAAGGGCAAATATGAGAAGATCAGAGATGATTGGCCCGCATTTGTGGCCCACAAGACATCGGAAAAGAGTAAAAAGATGTCGACGACAAACAAGCAAAATGCTGCGAAGAAGAAGCTTCACCATCGCCTGCGGGTCGTGGCTACCTCATAGCCCGGCCTAAGTGGGCCAAGGCTGGGAATGATCTGCTTGATAAAGGGATCGAACCGGAGACAATGAACTGGCCGGTGTTGCGGACTTGGTTCTTCGGGGCTGGCGGAACCTTGGACCCTGTATCAGGCAAGTGCATTTGGACGGACGATCAATTGGACATACCAGTCAAGAGGCTTCAGCAATATATCGAAGCAGCGCAGTAAGGGACGTTCATTCCAGACAGAGAGAACGACGAGCTCACAATGGCCCTCGGGAATACTAAGCACCCTGGATGGACAGGAGGCACGCTAGGCTCCGTTTCGTGGAAGGCTGGGTTTCCGGACGCGGGCGATTACAAATGCCAGGAGAGGAGGAAGAAAGTGCAGCAGACCGAACTGCAGGCACTGCATGCAAGGGTGCAAGCAATAGAGGAACGAGAAGCAAATCGCAGCAAACGACCTGCCGAAGCTTCCCCTGAATCTACCCCGCCATCTCAGCGGAGAAGCAGGATGGCTTCCACCGATCTGCTTCAGCCGGAGCATGCCTTGCCGGCTCCTGCCAGCTATCCCGTGGATGCTATCACGGAGGCTCAAAATTGCCACCTTATGGCGCAATGGATGAATTTGAAGGTCAAGGTGGCTGTTGCCTCTGTTTATCCTACTGAATCCGGCGCAACTTTTCATTGCCGGCCGATTCCAGAAGGATATGCTAGGGTGATGGTGGATGAAATAACGGAGGGATTTGAGGACCTCCGGCTTGACCACCCTACCGGTGAAGGGGAGACTCGGCTGGGTTACGCTCAAGACTCCATGCCTATGGCGGAAGGATCTCATCAACCTTCTGGCTGGGCGCCTCTGCCTCCTCCTCCTCCTCCCGAGTCGGGCACTCCGCCTCCTCCACCGCCTCCTCCACCGGCGAGGGACGATCAGGGCACTCGGCCGGCTCCTTCTCCGGCGCGTGGCGGCACTCCGCCTCCTTCTCCGCCTGCGATGGCGCGCCCGAGCAGCCAGCCTCCTCCTTCTCCGCCTCGTCAGGAAGGGCGGAAGATACCCGCCGCCGCTCCGGCTGCTCCGGCGCGTTATAGTCCTCCTTCGCCTCATAAGCAAGGAAAGAAGACATCCGCTCCGTCTGCTCTGCTGGCGTCTAGCAGTACAGCCAAAGGCGGGAGGACATACATACTCGGTCCTTCTCTAAAGAATCCAGAGAAGTTACCATACGAGATGACCCCGGAGGAGAACGCGAATATCGCGTGAACCGAAGTGAAGGACTGGTTTCAAGGGTTGAAAGCACAGAGACATCCACCTCCGGTGGAGAAGGTAGATCTGGTGAAAGCGAAGCGCACTCTGGCTGCCCTAACAAAACCACCCAAGTCTCCGCCGAAAGGCAACTATGAGCGCATTATTGGAAATGCATTTTCCAAAGCGGAGAGGTCGAGAAGTACTGTTAGTGATCAAAGGATGAAATAACGACGAGCTGGGAAACAAATTTCCCAGCTCGGCGAACAAGCGAAGCAATCATGCCCCCCGCTCAAGGTGCCTGCTAGCGACATCGTCGATCCGAGGATGGTGCCCGGTTATAGCAATCTTGGAGATTACGTGTCCGACGATGTACATTATGATTTCTTGGAGGTGCAGATACAAAGATCTGATGCACGGGAAGCCTCTCGTCAAAGATGAAAGATCTCTATCAACGATGATGCGAAGATTGCATGATTGGTACATGAAAACCTGCAGAGAGTCTGAGGGGAGGAGTACTTTGTATGTGAGAGTTAAAAAGGAGCATGACCTCGTTGGAATTGAACTGGTGCCTGTTTCAGTTTTTCAATCAATTGGCCCTCGATAAAGCAACGGTCACCTGCTACTGTCTGTAAGTAGTACTACTTCTGTCATTAAGTCTCTCTATATAACTCAGCTCTTTCATTGCATGTATTTATAATTATCCTCACTATATTATGCAGATTGAAGATCGCCGAATTGAATAAAAGACAAGTCGGTGATATCGGGTTCATTAACACATATCTTATAGATGAAACTGAGGTTAAATATCATGCCGAAAATACCGAGGCCAACTTGCTACGATCGTTGGTAATAAATGAACACAAAGATATAATACTCTTTCCTTACAACTTCAAGTGAGTGTTACTGTCTTGTGGCATATTCGGTTTCCCTTATTAGTCCAGGTTATAGTAATGTAATTGATGAGTTATGCATGCGTGCGCAGCTTCCACTATATTCTCCTAGAGATTAAGCTTGAGCAGAGAGTAGTAACTGTCTTAGACTCGAGACGAAAAGATCGCAATGAGTATGCAGACATGACTCAAATGCTCGAGAAGTAAGTTAAATCGATCATTATCCACCATATCAGCAACTTTGTTCATTTCTGATATCAAGTAATTGTTTTCTTTGTATGGCAGGGTTTGGAGAAAACTCACCAAAAAAGCTCCGGGACTACCGAAGAAGCTGCAATTTAGACACCCGAAAGTAAGTACTATAGTAGCATGTTCCTAGCATCTCCTAGTGATTCAAGCGCTAGTTTCATCAATACCATTTGGCATTCTTGCTTATCAGTTTGATTGACCTCTATTTCTTGTAAAGTGGTTGTGGCAGGAACATCTGTGGATACTACGTTTGCGAGTCCATCCGCCACACGACCTGTGAGCGGGGCCACTCTGACCAACAATATGAAGTGCGTAAATAACAATATTCACAATTTTATTTTATTACCATCATTTGTGTTGAGTTTCATTCATTCATATATATATGTATTGACCCCCTTCTTAAAATTAGATGTTTCGGATGCGGGATGAACTCCTATCACCAGATCGCATGCGAGCAATTTAAGAGGATTTGGCGGCATTCTTTCTTGACCACGTGGTCGCTGAAGATGGAGAATACTATGTGGACCACGCGTCCGTATGTTAGGAGATTATATTTGTAAAAGTTAATTATTGTATATATGTAGCCGGTAGTGTCGGATAGATATACGAGAACTTGTTGTTCGGCCACTCTCTCGAAGAAGGAGAGGTGGTCGATATCACTTCTCTCTGTATGCATATATGTTCATGATGATCTTCTGTTTCCTTCGTTTGCTTACTAGCTAGCTAGCGTGTCTAGCTAGTCCTCTCTATACATATGTATAGTACGTAGCGTCGACCAAGCACGAACAAAAGAGGGGACACTTCCCTCTATTAATTAGCTAGCTAACAAAATATATGAAACACCTAAATTAACCCCCCAAAACCCCCAACCCCCCCCCCCCTTTCAAAAAAAAACAATAACCCAAGCCACAGAAACCGGGACCAAAGGCCCTCTTGCCTGGGCTCGGCGCACAGGCCACGTGGAGGCCAATCTGTCCCGGTTCTGGATTGAACCGGGACTAAAGGGCCGGGGCATTAGTACCGACCCTTTAGTCCCGGTTCAGGAACCGTGACTAAAGGCCCTTACCAACCGGGACAATAGGCTCTTTTTCTACCAGTGAGGAACAAAAAGGTTTTTTGGCTTTATGAACAAAGAGCTTGATGATATGAATAAAGAATTTTATGGTGTGAACTCTCAAATTGCCCGGCTTGAAAATGCTATAGCCAAAATTTCTGATAAGCAAACCACCTTAGTCAATAAGATGGCCGCCAAACCAGAAAAGTTAGATGAAAATAATTATGAAGATCTTAAAGTTATTGATGCGTCTCCTATTAAATCTTTATTTTGCAATATGAATCTTGATAATTATGGGACTGATTATGAGTCAACTTTACCTAGAAGGCGTCCCAAGAATTCGGAGTTTTTAGGTCTTAATGCTAAATTTGGTAAAAGTGGGATTGGAGAGGTCACGACTTTAAATAGTATTGAACCCACTATCTCGGATTTCAAGGAATTTGATTATGATAATTGTTCTTTAGAAGGTTGTATTTCCTTGTAGCAATCTGTCGTTAATTCTCCTCATGCTTATAGTCAAAATAAAGCTTTTAGCAAACATATCGTTGATGCCTTGATGCAATCTTATGATGAAAAACTTAATTTGGAAGTTTCTGTACCTAGAAAACTTAATGATGAGTGGGAACCTACTATAAATATTAGAATTAAAGATCATGAGTGTTTTTGCTTTGTGTAATTTGGGTGCTAGTGTTTCCACGATTCTGAAAACTTTATGTGATATTCTAGGTTTCCATGATCTTGATGATTGCTCTTTAAATTTGCACCTTGCGGATTCCACCATTAAAAAGCCAATGGGAAGGATCAATGATGTTCTCATTGTTGCAAATATAAATTTGGTGCCCGTAGATTTTATCGTTCTTGATATAGATTGCAATCTTTCTTGCCCTATTATTCTTCGTAGACCTTTCCTTAGAACGATTGGCGCGATTATTGATAAGAAGGAAGGGAATATTAGATTCCAATTTCCATTAAAGAAAGGCATGGAGCACTTTCCAAGAAAGAAAGTCAAATTACCTTATGAATCTATCATGCGAGCTACTTATGAATTTAGTGCCAAAGATGGCACCACTTAGATCTATCTTCGCTTTTATGCCTAGCTAGGGGCATTAAACGATAGCGCTAGTTGGGAGGCAACCCAATTCTATTTGTTTTTTTTGTTTTTGTTCCTGTTTAGTAATAAATCTTGCATCTACCTTCTGTTTAGATGTGTTTTTATCTTTTAATTAGTGTTTGTGCCAAGTAGAACCTATAGGATAACCTATTATATCTCAAATGTATATAAGTGTTTTATGCTTAACCCGGCTTGACTTTTGACTATAAGTCGCCAGCTTATGACAATCATCATCTGTGTGGAAGCATTGGCTTCTAAGGATTGGGTTATCACCCTTACTACACAGGTCATGTAAACCGGCAGTACAAATTCAATATCACAGTGGTTATATGTGAGGTATTATGACCCGCCTGCGGCAAACCAACAAGGGTTCTTGTGATCTACTTGTGTGCAGGGTAAGACTACATTTGGGTGGTTACCCGCCCTGGCTCTTGACGTTAAGTCGCCAGGGCATATGTTGTTTAAACTCTGTGCAGGATTTGCAGAACTATGACTTATATAAATGCACAGTCCAAGCTCATCACAGAAATTGGTTTCTGAAAAGGGTTATCAATTATTGATTTTCTCAAGGGCTATAGGCCACCGGGTTACAAAAATTCTGGCTTACAATGAATGCGTATTAAGTCGTCATCGGCCAAGAGCCGCCAGGTATTTAAACTCCGGATTTACTTGTCAACCGATGAGGTATTCAAATCTTTAATAGCCAAAACTGGCTGGATTTTCATGATGATATTGAATGATTGAGGTTTTCATCTTGGATTATATTATTCAAATCTTGAATAGCCAACACGGCTGGATTTTTATTGTGATTATCAATAACCAGTGTTATGATTGAGGTTTTCAAAGTCGCTTTAGCGCAATGGCTATTATTTTTATCAATGGGCATGATTTGTTTTACAATGGAGGAAATAGTCCCAAGTCGCTGGAGGCTTACGACCCGGCACTTGGGGTCTACATTGTTCAAATCGAGATTACATCGAATATACAAGTCCCATGTCACTGCCAGCATGCACCATGGCACTTGGGGGCTAATGCAAAGTCATTTTTTGCTCAACTTATTGAAGACCCGACTCATCACATTTTAAATGAGCCGGCCCTTGGGGGCTACCAATTGCTCCTGTCAGAAATTCAAGGTACACAAGTCTTAATCCATTATATTGAAAGATCCATTATTCAGTTGGTAGAGTACAAAGCTCTTAACCTTGTGGACGTGGGATCGAGCCCCATGGTGGAGATTACATCATTTGATGGTATTATCAATGAATCATATACAAAGTCCCAGCTCAGTAATATCTTATTGAGCCAGCCCTTGGGGGCTACACGTTGTTGCTCAAGTTTACATGATCATATTTACAAAGTCCTTGCTCATTATTGCATAATGACCTGGCCCTTGGGGGCTACACTGGTTGAAATCTTCATGAGCATAAGGCAATTACAAGTCCCAGGTTGCTGCAAGCATGACAACCCGGCACTTGGGGGCTACAGGTGATATGCATATAAGGGAGGAATAACTTCAAATTATCAGTTTTGAGCAAATCAGGTATTATATTATTATCAGAGAAATCTGCAAAGTTTATGACCCGGCGTCATCATAAGATTAACCCGGCATCAGCAACAGTTATGACCCGGTGTTATCAATATTTACAAGCTGGCAATTTTGCTCGCCAGCCTCTACATCTTTAAACCGGCGGATCACCAGATGAATCTTGAGTCCAATATGTTTATCAAGCCGGCGCTTTGGAAGCCGACTCAAGTGGATTATTCGTCACAATATTTTTCTGTGAGAAACCAACATCAGCAAATTGAGTATGAAGCTAGCTTATTGACCCGAATTTTCTAGATGAAGGAAATGACAATTGGACATAAGGATAATAAGGTCCCGTCCCAGGAGAATATTTAACCCGGAGCACAAGGAATTAAGGATGATCAGGTGCCGGCTTACAAGAATTTTTAACCCGGAACACAATCTGTCAAATTTGTTCTTGTGTTTGTTTTACAGGATCAGTTTAACATGGATAAATCCAAATTAAACTGGGGGCTAATGTCGGGGATATACCCCGCGGTATGACCCGGCCGGAAGTATGACCCGGCCGGACTTGGCGCTTCACCGATCACCCGCCAGAGGACTAGCGACTCACGGGTCTGGCGGCTCACTGGTCAGACAACTCACGAGCCTGACGACTCACGGATGACCCCGACGGCGGGTCAGATAGAAGACTAGGCCCAAGGCCCAGAAGGCCGGTTCATGTTATGGTGGGCTGGCTTAAGAGGAAAGTGTAAGGAATATTCCCTTACAAAGGAAGCAAGACTAGGACTCCACATGTAATTGAGTAATCCAAATCCTACTACGACTAGTCATGTAACCCGCCCCTTCAACTTATATAAGGAGGGTCAGGGCGCCCCAAGAAGGAACAAGAAACAATAATCTCTAGGGCTAGACACAACTAAAGGGGAGCCGGCTTATGCGGCATCTCCCTGATGAGCATAATGAGATCTAGCCACAAACAACATGTAGGGCTATTACTGTCTCATGTTTCCCGGGGCCCGAAGCTGTCTAAATCCTTGTCTTATGTTGCGTCTCTCATCCCGCTCAACCGCTCTCAAGCTACCACGTAGATGCGTTGGCCTCGCGACTAAGTCCTGACACTAAGGACATCTGCCGTGACAAAACCATGACACAACTCTATACACAACATGTCTCTACTTCAGTTTCTTGCTTTTTGTACAGTGAATTTTTGTTGAGCATGTGTTTCGTCTGATTCGCACTTCCATCTAACTCAATTCTTATCACTGCGTACAGTGGAACCCTAGGTTTCATGTCCAGGTTGAGCACAAAGTAGAACCAGCAAAAATTGTACTTCCTTATGCCCAGCCATTGTTCAAGTTCAAAGTCAAAGACCATATCTATGTAGTACAATATGGACTTGATGTACTAAATACTAAATACACATCGATAGAGAGGGTCATCCTATTGTGACGTGGTGTCAAGGCCAATGCAAGAAGGCCAAGACGCATGCATGTGGTACTACACTACTGACTAATATCTTCTATCTACAACGTGTATATATCTATCTAATTGCTGTTTCCGCTTACCAAAAGAAGGGGTCAAACAGATTGATTTTGTAGATCATCGCCGAGTCATATTACGTACAAATTTGTAGCAAACCACTTTCACAAAACTTTCTGGCCGAGATGAGGTATTGGCCTTTGATCTCCCTCAACCGATCTATCTAATGTGGTTGTACAAGTAGAATCATATAAGTTCACATTATGTTTTTTTTACTAGATCAGAAAATTTTAGCTTATTGTGTATAAATGATCAGGAATTAAATGATGTTGTAACCTGAAAAGAAAATGTACAGTACAGTGAAAAGGTACAAAGTAGTGTGAATTCCAATTAGCTATGTTATATCTTAAAACTACTGCAGGTACTAATCCCAAATTTAATCAATAGTTTGGTGGTTTGGTATTTCCTACTATGCAGTGGAGTAAATTTCATAAAGTTGTACAACTAAAAATGCATATGCATCCTATATGTCTCCATGTTTAACAATCATGCATATATTTGCTACTAAATTTCCATCTTCGTTTTGATTCTATTGTTTTCGTTGTATAGTTATATAACCGAACCATTTCACTTTTAAACTCTTGAATTCATTTTTTCAATCCCTCGCACTATTATAGTGTGGTTTGAGGAGACAAGAGACAAGAATCATATGACAAGAGTTACACATATTATAATGAAACATAAAGAATTTAATGTTGGTGGAAAACCACTAAGAAAACACCAGCCCGTGCGAATGCACGTGTTGACGACTAGTATTCGTAATCATAATCAGAGGAGTATTAATTATCATTAAGGATCTGACCATATAATCTTCCACCGAATAAACCAACTAGCATCAACTACATGGAGTAATCAACACTACTAGCAACCCACAGGTACCAATCTGAGGTTTTGGGACCAAGATCGAATATAGGAGATGAACAAGGATTTGAGAGGAGATGGTGATGGTGAAGATGTTGATGGAGATTGGCCCTCCCTTGATGAGAGGATCGATGGTGATGACAATGGCGATGATTTTCCCCCTCCGAGAGGGATGTTTCCCCGGCAGAACAGCTCCGCCGGAGCCCTAGATTGGTTCTGCCCGGGTTCCGCCTCGAGACGGCGATGCTTTGTCTCGAAAACTTCCTTCTGATTTTTTCCAGGGTAAAAGACACCATATAGCAGAAGATGGGCACCAGATGCCTGCCAGGGGCCCACAAGGTCGGAGTGCACCCAGGGGGTAGGGCGCGCCCTCCACCCTTGTGGCTGGCTGGTGCCCCCCCTCTGGTTCTTTCTTCGCCCAATATTTTTTATATATTCCAAGAATAATCCCCGTGAAGTTTAAGGACTTTTGGAGTTGTGCAGAATAGGTCTCTAATATTTTCTCCTTTTCTAGTCCAGAATTCCAGATGCCGACATTCTCCCTCTTCATGTAAACCTTGTAAAATAAGAGAGAATATGCATAAGTATTGTGATATAATGTGTAATAACAGCCCATAATGCATTAAGTATCAACATAAAAGCATGATGCAAAATGGACGTATCATTTAGCAATTCTAGCAGCTTCATCATAGAAGTAAATAACATGCCCCTCTATATTTTCTACCAAGAGATCTTTAACCATAGCAACACTAGGTTCTACTTTAATTTGTTCAGCAGGTTTAGGTGCTCTAATATTACTTTTGTGAACCACAGTTGAAACCTTAGCATGTTCCTTTATCCTAACAGGGAAAGGTGGTGTTTCAATATAAGCAGTAGGCACAACTGGATCAACATAGTAAATGATAGTTTTATCTTGAACCACAACCGGTTCTTTAATTTCTTCTTTAATAGGTGCATGATATTTAAACAACTTCTCCTTTGGGAGATCAACATGATTAGTAAATTATTCACAAAAAGAGGCTAGTATCTCAGAGTCAAGTCCATATTTAGTGCTAAACTTGTGAAAAGCATCGGTATTCATAAAAGATTTAACACAATCAAACTTAAGCTTAATACCTGACTCTTTACCTTCATCAAGTTCCCAATCTTCAGAGTTGCGTTTAATTCTTTCTAAAAGATACCACATGAATTCAATTGTCTTCTTCATAAAAGAACCACTACAAGAAGTATCAAGTATGGATTGATCATCACGAGAAAGCCGAGCATAAATTTTTTGAATAATAATTACTCTCGAGAGTCATGATTGGTGCATGAATATAATATTGGCTTAAGCCTCCCCCAAGATATAGCCATACTTTCTCCTTCACGAGGACAAAAATTATATATGTAATTCCGATCACGATGAACTAGATGCATAGGATAAATTTTTGGGGGAAATTCCAATTTCAATCGATTCCAGTTCCAAGATCCAATATCATCGCATAGCCTATACCATGCCAATTCTTTTCCCTTCAAAGATAAATGGAAAACCTTCTTCTTAGCTTCATCTCCGGGTAAACCTGCAAGTTTAAATAATCCACAAGTTTCATCTACATATATCAAGTGCATATTAGGATGTTCGGTTCCATCTCCTGCATAAGGATTAGCTAGCAGTTGTTCTATCATACCCGAAAGAATTTCATAACCAATATTTTTAGTAGGTGCAGTAGGTTGAGGGGCAACTAATTGTGGTTCCGATCAAGGTGAAGATACCACGAACAAACCCCTCAAAGGATTGTTCTCCATAATAACAAGTGACAATAAATTTCAGCATGTAGTAATATGTTTTTCTTACCAATTTCGACTTACCAAGAGTGCTTCACTCCCTGGCAATGGCACTAGAAAAGAGCCTTCATGACCCTCAAGTATAGGGGATCAATTGTACTCCTTTCGATAAGTAAGAGTGTCGAACCCAAAGAGGAGCAGAAGGAAATGACAAGTGGTTTTCAACAAGGTATTCTCTGCAAGCACTGAAATTGTCGGTAACAGATAGTTTGATAGCAAGATAATTTGTAACGAGCAAGTAACGGTAATGGTAAATAATATGCAGCAAGGTAGCCCAATCCTTTTGTGGCAAAGGCCATGATAAAACGGTCTCTTATGATAAGCAAAGCGTTCTTGAAGGTACACGGGAATTTCATCTAGTCACTTTCATCATGTTGGTTTGATTTGTGTTCGCTACTTTGATAATTTGATATGTGGTTGGACCGGTGCTTAGGCTCTCTTCTTACTTTAACAAACCTCCTACTTATGATTAACACCCTAGCAAGCATCCGCAACTATGAGAAAAGTATTAACATAAAATCTAACCATAGCATTAAACTTTGGGATCCAAATCGGTCCCTTACGAAGTAGCGCATAAACTAGGGTTTAAGATTCTATCACTCTAGCAACCCATCATCTAATAACTAATCCAAAATGCGCTCCCTTAGCCCCAAATATGATGAGGTGCCATGTAGTCGACGTTCAAATGACACCACTAAGGGAATCACAACATACATACCATCAAAATATCGAACACATATCAAGTTCACATGATTGCTTGCAACAAGATTTCTCCCGTGACCTCAATAACACAAGTAACAACTCATAAATGATAATCATGCTCAAGATTAGAGGGTTATTAAATAGCACTAGATCAATGACGGCGCGCGTTGCCGCGCCCGTCTGTTACTTCAGTAATATGACAAAAGTTTCTCTAAATATATAGACCCAAGAAATTCATTTAGAGATATTGCATGACATGTAGAAATTTTTGAGAAAATATTGAACATTCAATTTATAGTGCCTGAATACAGGCAAATTTCATAGTTCGAAAACCATATGTTTAGCACCAAATATCATGTATCTATTATATGAAAATGAAAAAAAAAATCAATGCAAACATGGTCCCTTTCTTAAGGACATTCAGAATTACAACCAGAAAAAAAATTGACAATGTAAGATACAATATTATGTTTGTACAGACACATGCAACAGAACAAACTTGAGCATGGTTCAAAATTCGACATCTCATGCAGCATAATAGAATATTAATATAGCAAATTGTATGTAGGCAATCCTGATCCAGGACAAATACCCCCTGCAATAGCTCTCCCAAATGGTGATAAAGTAATATGACAGGATTCGAAACAACACAAGAAGGACAAACACATAAGCTCAACGTAAGCAACATATAAAAAAATGACATCATACATTCTATTATGGAAAGTAATTAACTATGTATAAACAATTCTTTGTATAACCTCGCAGAAGCTTGTGTTACACTCTTATCTCCTGTCCATTGTACAACATTGGTAGGGAATTCAAGAACTAAAAATAAAAGAAACAATATATTGTTCAAACAAAAATGTTTCTTTCCCCTGGCTTTAATAATGAAGTTGGAAAATGACATTACTTCGTACGAACAATCAGGCGAGGCACGAACTGCAACTAATTGTCTCAATATGGTAACACCATACTAATCTTTCTAGTTATGGATCTGCCAAAATGATGATTGAAACATGGAATGAGGAAATGTGAAAATCAACCAGTAAAATAAAGAATGTCTTGGCACTCTGCCAAAATCATCTCCATAAATTAAGCTAACATAGCAATTTATTTCATGGTAATATAAAGTTTTCCTCTCTCAGTTGCATTCGAGCTACCTTGTGTACCCTCAGAATGCAAAATTTAAAAATTGTACTGGAATGTAGGCAACTTCCCATTGAATTGAACGAAGGAGATACTATACCATTAAATATAAGTAAATTAACCCATCCATACGATTATTTACTATATTAATATGAATGTATTCATTACTGGTGACAATATGCAATGGGTCAGCAATCAAGTGGGCTTACCTCAGATGGAAATTTCTTATCCCCTATATCATGCTTTGAAATATTTCTCTCAAGCATGAGCTTCTTTTCAACCACTAATTGATATGAAGGGAAGCTTCTTTGTTATATGAAATTTCCCACAGTAAAATATCAACAATGGTTATCAGTCAAATAGTAATCAATAAATAACATAGTATTTGAGTAGATGTCAATCTGAAGTCATGCTGATAATACCAAGTTCTAAGCAACATTTTGGTAGAATAAATAAGTGGACTGTAGTGTGGCTTTGCTCAGGACCGGATGAGGTTCCTGACCTTTGTAATGCATACTTGGTTGCGGTTGATTAAGAAATTCTTTTTCTCCTTGCAAAAAAGAAGAACTTCCGAGGAACATTAAAAATGTACATGCTGCAGAAGATATATATGTGGGGCGATGGGACCTACATGTCCTATGCATTGGAATTTCTCACTTATCAGCCAAAGTGAAGAACTTGTAGTTATGCATTTATCTTCATCTACCCTATAACAAAGGTCCCTCAATATCGTACGAATACACGATTACTACTGTGGTGGCATACAAATCAGATTAGCCAAGTACCAAACCGAAGACTCCTTCCATTGGTCAATGCATTTGAAAAAAGACTTTGCAAACTGCATTGACTCTCTACAAAAAGATAGAGAAAATTATCTCAGTTCTTCACAGACAAAAAGATTGACACATGCTTTTCTCAGTCTACCAACAAATAACGGATTGCTGCATATCAAGGACATTCCTAAATTCATGTGTAATCTTGTAAAAAATAAGTTACGTGTCCACATCATGGCAGGCAACATGATTAAAGATGGCAAATAAGAGGTCTCGTCACAATCAGGTGGTTTCTGGAGTGCTTTTCTGCAACCATCCTATGTTGAATCAGCAATAAACAGACACAATGGAGATACAGAGGGCATGAGCCACCCCCCGTCGTTGTATTCTGATTGTTTCAGGGCTACTGCATTACCAGACCATCAAATCAACTACTCACAGATTCCCCCACAAAAAATGCTTGTAGATTAACCAGACCCCAATTTCAAATCATCAAATGAGAGCATGAGGGGAAGGAGGCGTGGGGAAGCTATGGTGGAATACTTCTGGGTACCGATGGGAACACGGGGCATCGGCACAATCACTAATCATATTGGCAACAATCGGATCAGGGGCGGGCGGACGAGCGATACGACGGGTTGGATCAGGAAGAGGTGGGAGGGAGGGAGACCTTGCAGGTGGTGCGTTGAGGTCGGGCGATGACGATGCTTCCTGGGTGCTACACCCGCCTCGTCGCTTCCAAATTGATGGGCAACTGGGACATGAACGGATGTGTACCAGTGAAGGATCTTCATGTTCGCCAGTTATTCCTCCTTTCCTGCCGAACGGAGTGGTAGCGCGAGTGGGCTGGGAGGGATCTGGGCCACCACAGACATCTCTAGGTCGCAAAGAAAGCGAGGCGGCGCAGGGAGGGCGTCGGGCGAAGGAAGAGGGGTGGTGTTTGATGTGTTTTTTCCCTCGTGATGTTTATAAGGGCTTCGTGTGAGATGGCCCAATTAACCACGCCCCCCCCCCAATTTTGTCACGGGAGCAGCTACCCACTCCCAGTCGCGAGAAGTACGGCGGTAGAGTTGTGTTGGATGGTCGAAAACACTGGAAACTATAGATCCAACGGTTGTAGACGCTAATTCCTTGAGATGGCTGGATTAGTGCTTAGTTTTAATGTATCTAAATAATGGATCTGAACATATAATATTCCACCAAATAAACCATATAGTAATCAACTACATGATGTATTCAACACTACTAGTCACCCAGAAGCACCAATCTAAGTTTCCGGTGCAAAGATTAAACACAAGGCATAAACTAGGGTTTGAGAGGAGATGGTGCTGTTGAAGATGTTGATGAAAATTTCCCTCCCCAAGATGGCAGAATTGTTGGTGATGATGTTGACAATGATTTCCCCCTCTGGGAGAGAAGTTCCCCCAGCTAAATCACTCCGCTGGAGGGCAAAAGTGCTCCTGCCCATGTTCCTCCTCAAGACGGCGGCGCTTCATCCTGAAATTCCTCTCCATACTTTTTTTCTAGGACAAAATGACTTATATTCCAGAAGAGGATCACCGGAGGTGGGCCGAGGAGGGCACAACCCACCAGGGTGCGCCTAGGCTCCCTGGCGCTCCCAGGTGGGTTGTGCCCACCTGGTGGGCCCTCCGTGGTTATTTGCTCCAATATTCCTCATATATTCCAATATAATTCAAAAATTATAGATACGTTGGAGACGTATCAAGCATCCCCAAGCTTATTTCCTGCTCGCCCTCGAGTAGGTAAATGATAAAAATAGAATTTTTGATGTGGAATGCTACCTAACATATTTATCCCTGTAATTTTCTTTATTGTGGCATGAATGTTCAAATCCATAAGATTCAAAACAAAAGTTTAATATTGACATAAAAACAATACTACTTCAAGCATACTAACAAAACAATCATGTCTTCTCAAAATAACATGGACAAAGAAACTTATTCCTATAAAATCATATAGTTTGGCTATGCTCCATCTTCATCACACAAAGTATTCCATCATGCACAACCCCGGTATTATTCAAGCAATTGTTTCATACTTTAGTATTCTCAAACTTTTTCAACTTTCACGTAATACATGAGCGTGATCCATGGATATAAAACTATAGGTGGAATAGAATACGGTGGTTGGGGAGAAGACAAAAGGAAGGAGAAAGTCTCACATCAACTAGGCAAATCAATGGGCTATGGAGATGCCCATCAATTGATATCGATGCAAGTGAGTAGGGATTGCTAGGAATGGATGCACTAGTGCTATAAGTGTATGAAAGCTCAAAACGGAACTAAGTGGGTGTGATCCAACTTGCTTGCTCATGAAGACCTAAGGAAATTTGAGGAAGCCCATCATTGGAATATACACGCCAAGTTCTATAATGAAAAATTCCCACTAGTATATGAAGGTGACAAAATAGGAGACTCTCTATCATGAAGAAAATGGTGATACTTTGAAGCACAAGTGTGGAAAAGGATAGTAGCATTGTCCCTTCTCTGTTTTCTCTCATTTTTTCTCTTTTTCGAGTGGGGCATTTTTATCGAGGGGAACTGGTAAACGTGGTTATCATGGTTACCAAGAAATTTTGAGGAAATTTCGAACAAAATTTATAATTAAATTTTGAATTCATTTTTTAAATAGATATAGATTGCACTTGAACTAATATTAGTTCAAAGAAAGTGCATGAGGGAGAACTCAAACAGAGATGCACATGAACTTCATTGACATCCATATAAAAGAAACCACTAAAGTGGGATGGCTCTTTACTGGAGTTTATGGTGAACCAAGTGGCAACAAGAAACACCTGGCATGGGACTATGTTAGGCAACTACACGCGATGATATGCCTGTCTTGGCTTATGGCTGGTGATTTTAATGATTTTACCAGTGCTCAAGAGAAGGAAGCTACAATACCTCAACGATCTATGCATGCGTTCAGTAGTGCACTCGGCGACTGCAACTTGGATGATTTGGGATATAACGGAGAGTTGTTCATGTGGAGAAGTGGGCGTATACGTGAACGTCTAGACCGAGTGGTAGGTAACAGTGCATTGACAGACCAATTTCCATGGTTATCCAATGATCAGTTCGACAAATCTGACCAGAGATCGATCATAATAGACACTGGACTCCAGAGTCGAGTGCAACCGGGGGGACCCTGCGGGCCTTGAAAGTTTGAGGCAAACTGGTTAGTTGACGAGGACGTAGAAACATGGGATTTGCGGAAATCACAAGGTGTAGCATCTCTGGCGGAGATCACGTCTGATGTGCACACCGCGTTTCACCGCTAGGACAAGGAGGTACTAAAAAGGTTGAATGAATTGATGGTTGGACCGCTGACACATGAGGAGGTGGCATGTCAACATGAACTGCACCTCCAAATTGAGAATTTGCTCGGGCGGGATGAGATATATTGGAGTATGGTTTTTCCTAGCCCGAGCTACACCACACCCCCTGTCCTAACCGTTCCTTCTGGACTCACATGCATAGAGATATGAGCAGTGTTCTGAGAATTTACAGCTGTGTCAGAGTGATCAATGGTTATATTACACCGGAGGGGACCTACAAAATCTGAATCTTGATGGGACGCATTGGCTACTATTTACCACATGAACTGCCACATGAACGTGACTTCTCACACGAGCTGGATGGATTCTTTTTTCTGATATATTTGTATGAGTAGGGTCATGTACACTGCAGGTTGCAGTTTGGGGCTGACCAGCCGTCCGACACTGTTCAATTTTTATTTATACAAACGCTATCATTTTTTTACCAACTCTCTCATCACTACTAGAAAAAAGGCTGTTAGTGGCGCACCAGTTTTGGCTATTAATGGGGCACTATAGGTGCGCCACTATTAACATGCCACTAGTAACTGTTAGTAATGGCGCACATTTGGTGCACCATTACTATAACAGATAGTAATCGCGCACCTATAGTGCGCCATTACCATGCCTAGAAGTGCTCCATTACTATCTGACTTAGTAATGGCGCACCACATAGAAGTGCGCCATTACTAACAATTTGTTTTCAATTTTTTTTCAGAATTTTTTTTCAATTTTTTTTCAATTGTTTTCTTAATCTCAGGTGACTATGGCTTAATCTCGGGTCAATATGCTTAATCAAAAGTCAAATCGCACTCCGTGGTCAAACTTTCCGAAAGGTCACCCATCCTCACACTACTCCAACCCGAGCATGCTTAACATCTCAGTTCTATCCAACCCCAAAGCACCAGCTCACTTAATGTGCACTTGTTGATATATCTATCATATCAATCCTATTAAACCTTGTTGATGTCTAGGACTTTGTTCATGTTCATGAGTGTGATGAAATTTTGAAAAAATATTTCAAACTTCATATTTTCCAAAAAAAATCGAAATCAATTTTTTTTCTGTTACTAGTGGCGCACCAAGCAAATGGTGCGCCATTACTAAGTTTGAAATTTTTTCCATTCCCCCCCTCTATATCTTAAAAGCCCCGTATCTTTTATTCTGTTAGATTTTTGGGGATTCTAAAAATCTTCACCAGGTTTTTTGGGGAAGTCATATTTTGGTTTCCGAAAAAAAGTGCAGTTTTTTCGGTATTGTACCAGGAAGCTTCTAGAAGGTTTCAGAGGATTTCAGAGGATTTCAGAGGATTTCAGAGGACTCCGCCACCACCATCACCACCACACTGTCTGTTGGTTGTGATCCCATCTACTTCTCCTCTCTCGCTTGCTGGATCAAGAAGGAGGAGACGTCATCGAGCCGCACATGTGCTAAACTCGGAGGTGACATCCGTTCGGTACTAGATCGGTTGGATCATGATCGGATCGCGAAGAGTACGACTACATCAACCGCGTTGTTAAACGCTTCTTCTTAGGTTCTACGAGGGTACGTAAACATACTCTCCCCTCTCGTTGCTATGCATCTCCATGGAAGATCTTGCGTGTGCGTAGAATTTTTTTGTTTTCCATGCAATGTTTGCCAACAATTATTTTTACTACGTATAACTTATGCTTTATTAGTTAAATCATGGTCAAAATATGACCTAAAATACGAGTGGGACTAGTAAAATAGGGCGGAGGTTGTATACGAATCACCTATCTTGGAAAGAACACGATGCCATTTGAAGATAGATCGGTTGCTCGTCGAGAAAGATAGACCAATGAAACATCAAACTACCGCGAAGGCCTTCATGCCTAAGTTCATTTACTAGGAATTTACAAGTTGAATAAAATTTACAAGAAGTCATGGGCGGAGCTCCTCTATGGCCAAATGGGGTCATAGACACCTTAATTGTCAATTATTACTAAAACTATAAGTAACTAACACATGCATATCTTAGTTGTTGTCATTGATGTGAGGCATGCATGTGATGACAGAGGCCATGACATGTGACCATTAGAGTAAGTCTGAAAGAAACATTCATTATCCCATGTGCCTTTTTATTTCCAGACTTTTCATTCAAATCACATGAACATCCTCATGCCTATCTTGGAAGGAACACAATGCCATTGAAGATAGACTTATGAACATAGCTCAGCTGGCCACCAGACTATCCTCGACGCCTTCATGTTTGAGTTCAAGTACTAGGAATTTACGAGTTGAAGAAAATTTACAAGGAAGACATGGGTCATGGTCACCTTAATTGTTGATCATTACAAAAAATTTCAACATAACTAAGCATGCATGTCTTAGTCATTTTCATCGATGTAAGGCATGCTTGGGATGATACACTAGTAGAAAACGGGCCTTTAGTCCCGGTTCCAGAGGGCCTTTAGTACCGGTTCTTGAACCGGGTCTAAAGCCCAAAACCTTTAGTCACGGTTCTCTTACGAACCGGGACTAAAGGGGCTCCATGTGGCCGCTGTCTGGAGCCCCACCTTTAGTCCGGGACTAAAGGACTTTCTTTGAAAAAAACTGATTTTTTTATTTTTTCCCAGTTTTTCAAATTTCTGAATTATTTGATCACTAATCACCCCTCATCACTGCTCAATTTAATCTTTAATCTCTAATCACCCCTCATCATTCCAAATCGTCTAACTTCCCAGCCGGTCACCCATCCTTTCACTACTACAGCCTGAGCACACTTAACTTTCGAGTTCTATTCCCCCTTATTTCCAAGTCTGCACTTGTTGTTTTCCTGACAATAGTAAGCTGTCAATCCTATTAATCCTTAGGAGTTCAATTTGAGTATGAAGTCACACGTTTCACCGTTTGAGTTCGAAACTATTATTCTTAAAACAAATAGTTATTTAGTGACACTAATATTTCTTGAATAAGTAGTTTGACCACAGTTTGAAAAAAAATTCGAAACACTATAAATTTGAGGATAACTTTTTTTCCTTTCTGAATTTGAGGATTCTAAAATGTTGCAAAACGGCCTACGACCGTCGAAATCGGCACCGGATTTTTGTGCTGAACATTTTGATATATTATACGTTTTTTCGACATTGTATGCAAAAGTTATAGCCGTTTTACTTTTTCATAACATTTTTTTTCAAAACATGTCCAAATTTAAGTTTTTTAATTTTCCTAACTACTACATGTAGTAGCATAACTACATCTCGAAGGATTTTAATTTTTGAAATTTTTATCATTTTCTTTTGTTTTTTTTCAAAACAAATTTTAGAACCCCTTTAGTCCCGGTTTGAGACACGAACTGTGACTAAAGGTCATCACACCCTTTAGTCCCGGTTCGTGTCTCAAAATGAGACTAAATGTCTCAAATTGCGAACAAAAAACAAATTTCAGAACCCCTTTAGTTCCGGTTTGAGACACGAACCGAGACTAAAGGTCATCGTACCCTTTAGTCCCGGTTCGTGTCTAAACTGAGACTAAAGGTCCCATTTGAACGGGGACTAATGCCTTCCCGACGCCCTAGCCGTTTGAACCAGGACTAATGCTCACATCAGTCCCAGTTCGTAATAAAACCGGAACTAATGTGTACACTGAGCTTGGACGAAAGCCCTGTTTTCTACTAGTGATAGAGGTCATCACATATGGCCATTCGATTAAGGTTGAAAGAAATATTTTATTATCACATGTGCCTTTTTTTTATTTCCACACGTTTCATCCAAATCACATGAACATCGTCATTCCATTTGTGATAGTTTAGATTCGAAACACACTATCTTGGAAAGAACACGATGCAATTAAAAATACAGAATGACTAATTCACATCTAGATGTTTTTTTAAGAACTAGGAAAGTGGCCCGCTCGATGCGCGGGCAACGCCTTTGAAACCTTTGTCATATTTTATGCTTAAACTTCTTATATAGTGTGAGACTACAAATTTTCTTTAATCCATTCAAATATTTAATTATCATTCATTATTTTTGTAATACATAATTATTAGTAATAATAAATCAGAACCTCATTAATAAGGATTAATGTAAATTTATCATTTCACACCCAGACGTAATAATATTTTATTGAAAATTTTCAAGTCTACCAATGAATTTTTTGGGGAGTTTAGTTTTGTTAGACCTTTGAAAGATATTAAACATCATGGTATAGTCATATTATTGTGTTTCGTGTAGTCTTGCAATATTAAGAATTAGAACTTTCACTTGGATGCTATTATATGTGTACACTTTAGAATAAGTCAAAATTGAGTATTACATTCACGAAGAAAAAACCCAGTACAACTCATGTGTACCACAACCGATCGAAGAATATTGTTCTTTGTTTGTCAATTACCATAGTGGAGGTGATTCAGTCAAAGTAGATATAATGAGGTCTTTGGTGCTCAACTACATACAAATTTATGTCTCATATATTCCTAAATATAATAATTAAATTATGAACTTGCATTGTATTGTGGAACTATTATATGTTGTACAATAGAACATGCCGACATTGTGTGAGAAAACCGATGATGGTGCAGATACATAGTTTGTTTTGATGAGAACATTTTGATACATAGAGAAGTAGTATGTGTTGCATGGCCTTCTCTAGCTGATTGGATACTTTGGATGTCCCCATCGGTCCTCGTTGCCAGCCGTTCTATCATGTTGCCATGAATTTTGGTGAAGGGTGAGATTAGTAAGATAGTAGAAATCAAGTGGCATGAGAATGTAACTACTTGAAACTGGAATTATACCATTCCCGGTTGAAATCTCCGGAGATGTATACGGCATGTCCTTGCCATCATAGGTGTAGATGCTCCTGTTACCGATCCTAAGATGTCTCTTCGATCTCAATGTGTACGTACACCTGGTTCTCTAGCCACTGTTTAGAAAGGCACCCATGCGCATGCATGCTCCATCATCTGCTTGCTCCATAAATCTCGATTACTTTGATCTTCCCTAGGTTTGATTTTTTTTCTCTGTTCAGGATGCACTCATAGTAATGTGGAAAACCAAGTTGTGCTCTACCCAAATGGTATGTGTACAGATAGATACAACCGATAATTGCTAGACGGTAATAGATAATATACCTATGTTTGGAAGAGAAATCGGTTTTATTTTGCAGAATTATCTGTTTTGGTAAATTTTGAGTGGACCATTTAGAACCGGTGAATTTTGAGCTTTTGGTTTGTTTGATTTCCTCTTTTTCATTAGCATGTTAGTGGAAATTTGGCCCAAGTCTCTCCATATTTAACAAAACATTATTTAAGCACAATTCTTTTTCATATGCTTTAATTCATACGTGCATGGCTATATGGTTCTTTCAGATTACAGTATGCACATAGCTATGATAGATACCCAGGATTGATCTGGCTCAACGCACACATACACAAGAGGCGTCAAAACTGACCGGTTCCTACGATGCAAAGCTAGCCATGCTAGCTGATTGTTTTTGCCCAGGCTCAACACGTACATATACACACATGAATCGAAGAAATGGATTCCCCTCTTATGTAACATATAACCAAGCTAATGATTGATTTGCTCCCGGCCCGCCGGAAAGACAATGCAACATATGTACATGTACGTATGCACCTGATGGATGTACTTATGCAAAAAAATCTGATTAGGTGATTCTTTCTCTTTTTTTTTTGGCCCTGGACATGTGATTTTATTAGCTATATGGACTAATGCTCTTTTATGACCCGGACAGGTAAGAGCGGGGTTTTTTTTTGACATGGACACGTGATTTTCTTTAGCTAGATGGATGGGTGATTTTTTCTTTTTACTTGGACACTTGATTTCTTTCTCTAGAGGACGGGTGATTCTTTTTTTTACGTGGAGACTTGATTCTTTTAGCTAGACGTGAGGGAAATTATGTATGGCCATAAGGTTTTACGTAATGGCAATGGTGTGTAATTTATAAAGGATGGCATTGGTGGGTTATTTCTTTAGCTGTAAAGTGGATCTTACCATTGTGATTTTTTGTTATATAAAATTAAAGGACATATGTTTCTAATTTTAGTGAGATTTTCTAGTTTATTTATGTTTTTCTGGTTAGCCAATGTTGTGCTAATGGATGTGCAGGACGTCATACCGTCGGCAGTGGTAAAGTGGAGGTCTGCATATTAGGGCACAAGATGAGGACGTGATGGGAGATCAATATTGGATTTTCCTTGATGGAGAAGAAAAGATAGTCTTGTAGCGTGGGGAAGCATCAGATTTACATTACGTGATGGGATGTTTTTTTTTGTCCTTTGCTTGATGAAGGAGAAAAGATATTTGTTCTTTTAGGGTACAAAATATAGACTTGTGCATGTGGCAAAGCATCAGATTTGTGTTATGCATTACTTGAAGGTGGAGGACCATCCAATGGTTGTGGTTATTTATTTATTCAGTCCACAAATTATTTAACGGACATATATTTCTGGTTATTGTGTATTTTTTAGCTTAATTCTCTTTGTGAGGTGTGCACGTATATGTACTTATTTTTTCTTTTTTTTATACTGATGGAACATGCATGCGATGCAAAAAACTGGGACATGCTTGTACTTCTTTCCATTCTATACTTTCTTTCCTCACGGGTGGCATATTAATTAGGTTGTTATTTTTCACGGCAGAGTCTATTTTTTTCTAACAACTTCACGCCGGGGCAAAAGTTGGATCTCAAGCCGCGTGACAGTCCAATTTTTTCCCCTTCTTTTCTTTTTTATATGGAAAATTTCTTTTCTAATCCTATATTTCAGGGGCTGTACCAATTTTTTTTCTTATGCTATACGTCAGGGGTTGTACCTAATTTTTCGAACATATGTAGATGCGTACATGTGTTCGATCTCAAGCAATGTGACAGTCATGTTTTTTTCTTCCTTTTAATGATATACGTTTGGGGATGCACCAATTTTTTTTCCTTGGGCATATGTAGATGCGTACATGTGTTGGAAGCCAAGCCATGTGACCGTCTATTTTTTTTCTTCCTTTTTAATGCTATCTACGTTGGGGATGCACCAATCTTTGTTCCTTGCACATATGTAGATCCGCACATGTGTCACGTAAGTCCTCATAGGCCCACCATGTTACATAAATTGAACGGTTAGGTAATATTAATTTTAAGAGATTCACAAGATCAAGGGCTATTATTTTCTGATTAACATGGAATTTTATAGCCTAATTCTCTTAATTCTGGTTCAACGTATATTACTTTTAATATTCTGGTTCACCGTATATTATTTTTAATATATAAATAGATGTCACATCTAACTGTCTTTACCGTCTGATCTGTCTATGCTTTATTTTTCCCGCACGAACTGATCCGCTCGCTTTGAGTGTCCATCCCGCGTCGCGTGTCGCATCGGTTGGGTCGGGAGGGATACAGCCCGACTGGGCTGTGTTTTTTTGTTTTGGGCCGGCCCCGTTTTTTGTTTGTTGGGCTTGCTTAAGATCGAGCCAGCAGCCTCAGTCCAGTCCGCACTCTCCTTTCCCCCATAAAAAAAGTCGTCACTCTCTGTCGCCCCTTCCCCTCCTCATCCCCTGTTCTTTCCACCATTTTTTTCGTTTTGATCGAATCCAAATAAGAGACGACCTGATCTGGTGCGCTTGCAGCGGCAGAGATGGCAGGGGAGGCCGGCAGAGTGAGTATTCATCCCTTTTTTTCTCGCATCTAGTTAGGGATGAACATCAAGAACTCGAAGCAGTAGATTTTCTCGCATCTAAGTTTGTTTGAGGGATGAACAGCAAGAACTCGGGGGCGGAAGAGGATATGTGTTTATATGAGTGGCATATATATGAGGGGGTGGGTGTTTGTCTGATTCAATAGGTTTGTTTGCAGATGAATTTTTTTTAAGTGTGGAATATCTGAATACATGGGGGGGGGGGGAGGGGAGATGTCCGAATGTTTCCTTTTGTGTGTCTGTTTGTAGGGAGCATTTCTAGTATTTTTTCAGACAATATAGGTGGTTCTGTCAGTGAGCAGGTCCTAGTAGTGTTTTGACATGTTTTTCCATTTGTCTTAAAAAAATTTAGGGTGTGAATTTTTGAATCCTTTTTTTTGTTTGAGGAGGAACCATATTTTGAATAGGATCCCTGATGAATGAATACTTCAAACTTTTCAGACGAAACAAGGTTTTTGATTTTTTTTTTAAGTTGTGGCATATGGTACAACTCTGGAAATTGGCAGCATAGTAGTAGCAGGCTTGATTGTGAAATCTTTTTTGAAGTTACGTGATTGAAAATCCAACAAATAGTATTCTGATCTATGAGTATTCTCCAACTAGAGATTTATGTGATGCGGCAAGTGGGATGCTATTCACTTTAATACTGGTAGGTAAATTCACTATTTGAACCTTGAAATACACTTTGTTCAGTTATATTATACTAACCAGGATGTTCAGAACGTTCTATTCCAGATACTACTTATTTTTTCAGTTTTTAGGCTCCAACAGTTTTAGGTGTCAACTCCTTCCCTTTTTCTAAGAACACATTTTCTGTTGAAAGCTCATGTCTGTTCCCGATGATCCTTCCTGGTAGTTTTTGATATGTTTTTATCATCTTTTAAAAGCTGCTAGGCGGGAATATCTGAAACTATTGCTTTGTTTTGAGGACATGAGGTATTAGTTTATGTTAGTAGGAAATAGGAGATGTCTTGTTTTTTGTGGTATACTGATTTTGAATCCTACTGGAAACGATAAGATTTATGAGTATGTAGTAGTACATTGTTTTTTTCGGGGTACATCGTTGAGAAACACTTGCATATAGTGAAAATACAAGTTTTTATATGTTATGTTGTATGCTTTTTTACTATTTTTTATTTTTTGTTTTTTTCGTGCAGCGTGAGAAGTGTATATTGGGGGTAGTTTCGGGTTAGCTTGTCTGAACAAGAGCATATAGCATGTGAAATGTAGACCATTTTTGCGTTTTGTTTGACTAATAGAATTAGCAGTTAACTGTTTTTCCTTTTCTTTTTTATCATCGGGAGTTGTCTTGTGGGCTATGTGGGAACTTTTGTCTAGATGATGCTGACGATGACTTAAAGATCGACGTTCAGGATGAGTTGGGGATGAGTTGTATTTGTTTTCCTTCTCCTTTCTTTTTCCATTTTTTTTTTCTAAATCCATGCAGCTCTTGTTTGATTTGAACATTTTCTTTTGCGGACCACAGCTGGGACATTCATTATTAATAGATACCCTTTTTCATTCATGTTTCTTTTCTGTTTTGTGGATACAGAAATTGCTACAAGCTTGAACATCGCCAAAGAAGGGATGGCCAGGGTTCGTCTAGGCAGCGGGGAGGCAAAGACTCGCATTGAATACAACACCTCTTGTGATGGATGCATAGCTTTCAACAAGGACTGGAGATGCTTTTGTCTCGAAGACGATCCTGAACATCAACAACCGTATTTTCATCGTCTTCAAGGCCAGCACCAAGTCTTACCAGAATCTTACTGTCATCGTCAACAAGCTCTAAGAGACACTCTTCCACAAGCTATGTCCTCTAGTTATGTAGCATGATGATGCAAAAAATATCGTAGCCAATCCTTGTATATGCGTTGGACAAGAAACCAAGTACCTCTTGTGTTCTATGTTTGTTTATCTCTGCACTGTTAGAACTATGTGCACGTGTTTCTGGTAATGATAGTGTCGTTATCTATTTTCATCAGTGCCTTTCTTTAGCAGTAACTAGCAAAAAGGCCCGTGTGTTGCAACGGGAGAAAAAAATATCACACGCTCTTAATTTACAATAGATGGTCTATGATGTGAGAAGTTGTAGCTATGGTTCAAACAAAGATGGTCTTAACCTATAAAACTGTAGTTTAAGATCCTACAGGTGTTCTATTTCAACACGGCTTGCATACAGATTTAATCCGTACAAAGAAAAGAGCAAGTAATCATGCATTTATTCATGTCATGTTCGGGATGAGGTGTTTTTACGGGTGAGTAAAGAAAAACGACAAAAACAAACAATCTTGTGGTGCACATCGTCCAATAGGCCGACCCCGTTTCAGGCGGTGGAGGACGATGCGGCACTGCGGCTCGTCTTGATGTGGCCAGAACTCGCCGCCTACAGGGAGGAGCGGCTCAGCAAAGGTTGTGGTGTGTGTCGTCTAACATGCCGATGGTGGCGTGCTGGTAGGCAACTGGGTCATTTTCTGATGTTGGCACCGCACCTACCGAGAAAAGGTAGAGGATCGTACTGCCGCGGGAGATGGTAAACGAGGCGGTAGATTGATGGCTAGAGGCGAGGAAGCGTTGGTGGGGTAATTAACATCGCAGACTAGATAGTATATTTTAAATCATTAACAGGTAAAATAACATCATATTCAGATTCTACATATTTTCTAATCAAATTTCTTATATAACATGTTAAATTTAGAGTAATGGTTTAGAAGATATGAGTATTTAAAAAAATATTTGATATGTACTGCAGGTTTAATGTTAAAAACATTAAGGTGTTTTTCATTAGTAGGTATAGATGTGTTTGTTTTTGGATATTTTGTCTATGTCATTTGTTCTTTGTAGGGGGGGAGGGGGGGGGGAGAAATTTTGGTTGCGGTGTCTGTGTTTTTGTAGGTGTCCTAGTTGCATGTCAATCATCGACCCGCAACTAGGGGACGTTTTTTGTAGGGCCCCCAGTTAGCAAGTTAATCATTCACTACTAGATAAAACCTTACTAGCGGCGCTGGTTTTTTGCATACCAGTAGCGCGGGCACCCGCGCTACTGCTAGGGTGCTACAGCTATTATTTAACAGTAGCGCGTTTCTAAACAAGCGCTACAGCTAAAATACTTAGTAGTAGCGCATCTTTCTCTACCAACGCTACTACTATCATCACGTAGTAGTAGCGTCCTATTTTCTCCTCACGCTACAACTAGGTTAATAGATATTAAAAATAATAAAAAGAAGTCAGATGCAATATTCATGGAAATCAAGACAAGTCCAGTGGAAATAAACTAAGTTCACAGAACCATCTCACAAACATTAACGACAATACGATATTTAATATAACCACACAATCTCACAAACTCATATATAGTAGTCAACAATGCATGGATAGATCATAGTTGATAAGTCTACTAGGTAGTCATACTAGCATATATATGGTTCAGCAGCCACATGCATGCATATGTAGTTTTAGATGATATCGATGACGATCATCATCCTCAAGCTTGGGCGGTGGGTGTTCCTGACAGTAATTAGGATTGCCTGTCCAACATGAAGATTCTTGCCGACGAGGAAGCTCTTCCACCAAACCGAGTTGAAATGTGTGCGACCGTTCGTGTCCAGGCCGTACGCACAGGTGGTGACGGAGCCCCTCACGGTAAGGCGTATTCCAGCAGAGCCTTCTTCATCAGGCTTGATACCACAACTCTCAGATAGGTTCTTTGGCAATTTCTGAATAAGAAAAACATATCAATTAATAAGTAGCCTCACACATTCTACACTATCAAAAGACAGTACTACATTTCTACTAAGCATGACTTCTACTAATAAGTATAAATGGATTCTACACTATTAACAGTTCTTTGGATTCTACACGAAGCATATATATCATCGGATTCACTAAGCATATAGATCATCGGATTCACTAAGCATATAGGATTCACCAAGCATATATATCATCAGACTCTACACTAAGTATAACAATAAAGCATATATATCATCGGATTCACTAAGCATATAGATCATCGGATTCACTAAGCATATATATCATCGGACTCGACACTAAGTATAACAATAAAGCATATAAGATTCACTAAGCATATATATCATCGGACTCTACACTAAGTATAACAATAAAGCATATCATCAAATTACTACAGTAAATGCAACATAAAATGATATGCCGATCAACCATGGTACTTGTCAGGCGGGTCACGAATGGCACCCCGACGAAGTCAGCACGTGGCGGAATGATGTCCCATAGGTTGCACACCTCCTCCTCGCTCAACCTCATTCTTTGAGCTACGATGGCTTCATCAAGTGGGTCGTCATCATCCTCATCATCCTCATCACCTTCATCATCGTCTGCTTTGTTGACATAAATGATGGCCAACTTGGGTCTTTCTGCTCTGAAGGAGAAGCTGATCAACCCACCACCGGTGATACGCATGTGGGCGATGAAACGGACCCATCCATCTCCTCCCACCTCCGTCATATTTCGTTCTTTCTTGACCTCCATAGTGTAGGGACCCCCAGGAGCCTCAAAGGTGACAGAGTCTACGGTCAGCTTGTTGAATTCCGACCTCACATTGCATGGGACGATCTGTGTACAAAAAGCAAAATGATATATACACGATGCATTAATGCAAATAACATTAAAAACAAAATAGTGGTTATTAGTTTCATATAATTTATTGCCGCCGCATGAAGAAAACTAGACTCGAAGTAGATGCCGAACAGCGTGCCAGTTGCAAGGCTGCTGGCGCACCTTGACTTGCACCGTCGACATGGTGGTGGTGGTGGTGGCGCCATTTCATTTAAGCAAAATAACAACTAAATTGTAGTTCACTTTAGAGCAATAACTCCTAAAAGGAAATACTACCAGAGCAATAAGTCCTAAAAGGCAACTACACAAATATCAATTATACATATCTCTGCAAGCATGGAAAAGCAGAGTAATAACTCTTCCATCCTCATCAAGGACAACTCCCAGCCCTGACACAAGGGTAAAAACACTTCCATCCTCATCAAGGACAACTGAACTAAGTGGATCAATCCAGGGGAACACTTTATCTATTCCCACATCCAAAAGTTGAAGCAGCTTAGAATCTTTCAAAACAGCACGGCACAAGATTCACAAAACACAATAAGTAAATATCCATTCCACCATTGGCATCAAATGCACAATAATTAAAACTATAGAAGGCAAACACCCCCCTTTTTAGATCAGATACAACTCTCTGTCTCTCTGAGTTTTTTTTTCCTGAAATTTACCAAAATTGGGCTCACTAATAGCATCAGATGGATAGCAATTTGGGTCCACCGCTCTGGCCTCTATCTAATATGCCTGCTCTAGCCCAACTCAGGCCTTGTCTGCGCCTCTGCGGCCCCTCCCCTTCGTCGAGCGGCGCGACACTAAACAAAAGCCAAGGCAGGATGACAGAGAGAACCCCTCTCTAAACCGTAGAACACTAGGCACCGCCACCGCCACCACTGCTCCAGGGACAGCAGCCAAGGAAGAAGAAATCAAGACTCCGCCATGCCGAAGGGTCAGTTCACACGCTCCCTTCTGCTGCCCAAGTTTCGTTGAGCAGCAAAAAGCCTCTACTTCTCTCACCTAACCCCTCTCTCTACTCTCTCCCCAATCATTCGAGTAAACATGAAAGTCCATCACACTTCATATACGAACAACACTTCAAGTGTGCATGCCAAATCCTAAGATCTAGTAACATATAAGATGATATGTCATACTAATTAACAGAGGAGGCAAAGCGCCGTGTAGGGGCAGCAAGGGGAGTGGGGAGGCGGCCGGTGACAGAGGGGGCAACGAGAGGGGGGAGGAGCACCGCGTAGGGGCGGCGAGAAGGGGGAGGAGCGCTGCGTAGGGGCAGCAAGGGGAGTGGGTATGGGGCGTATAAGTTGGAAATATGCCCTAGAGGCAATAATAAATTGGTTATTATTATATTTCCTTGTTCATGATAATCGTTTATTATCCATGCTATAATTGTATTGATAGGGAACTCAGATACATGTGTGGATACATAGACAACACCATGTCCCTAGTAAGCCTCTAGTTGACTAGCTCGTTGATCAACAGATGGTTACTGTTTCCTGACCATGGACATTGGATGTCGTTGATAACGGGATCACATCATTTGGAGAATGATGTGATGGACAAGACCCAATCCTAAGCCTAGCACAAAGATCGTGTAGTTCGTATGCTAAAGCTTTTCTAATGTCAAGTATCTTTTCCTTAGACCATGAGATTGTGCAAATCCCGGATACCGTAGGAATGCTTTGGGTGGACCAAACATCACAACATAACTGGGTGGCTATAAAGGTGCACTACAGGTATCTCCGAAAGTGTCTGTTGGGTTGGCACGAATCGAGACTGGGATTTGTCACTCTGTGTAAACAGAGAGGTATCTCTGGGCCCACTCGGTAGGACATCATCATAATGTGCACAATGTGACCAAGGGGTTGATCACGGGATGATGTGGTACGGAACGAGTAAAGAGACTTGCCGCTAACGAGATTGAACAAGGTATCGGTATACCGACGATCGAATCTCGGGCAAGTACAATACCGTTAGACAAAGGGAATTGTATACGGGATCGGTTGAGTCCTTGACATCGTGGTTCATCCGATGAGATCATCGTGGAACATGTGGGAGACAACATGGGTATCCAAATCCCGCTGTTTGTTATTGACCGGAGAACGTCTCGGTCATGTCTGCATGGTTCCCGAACCCGTAGGGTCTACACACTTAAGGTTCGATGACGCTAGGGTTATAGCGAATAGATATACGTGGTCACCGAATGTTGTTTGGAGTCCCGGATGAGATCCCGGACGTCATGAGGAGTTCCGGAATGGTCCGGAGGTAAAGATTTATATATGGGAAGTCCTATTTGGCCACCGGAAAATGTTCGGGATTTTTCGGTATTGTACCGGGAAGGTTCTAGAAGGTTCCGGAGTGGGGCCCACCTGCATGGGGGGACCCACATGAACGTGGGTAGTGGGGGCAAGGCCCCACACCCCTGGTCAAGGCGCACCAAGATCCCCCCTTAGAAGGAATAAGATCATATCCCGAAGGGATAAGATCAAGATCCCTAAAAAGGGGGGATAACAATCGGTGGGGAAAGGAAAGGATGGGATTTCTTTCGTCCCACCTTTGCCAACGCCCCAATGGACTTGGAGGGCAAGAAATAATCCCCCTCCACCCCTATATATAGTGGGGAGGCGCATGGGAGTTGCACCCTTGCCCCTGGCGCAGCCCTTCCCCTCTCCCAAGTCCTCCTCCTCTCCCGCGGTGCTTGGCGAAGCCCTGCAGGATTGCCGCGCTCCTCCATCACCAACACCGTCGTGCTGCTGCTGGATGGAGTCTTCCCAAACCTCTCCCTCTCTCCTTGCTGGATCAAGGCATGGGAGACGTCACCGGGCTGTACGTGTGTTGAACGCAGAGGTGCCGTCCGTTCGGCACTAGGATCTCCGGTGATTTGGATCACGACGAGTACGACTCCTTCAACCCCGTTCTCTTGAACGCTTCCGCTTAGCGATCTACAAGGGTATGTAGATGCATTCTCCTTCCCCTCGTTGCTAGTTTCTCCATAGATAGATCTTGATGACACGTAGGAAAATTTTGAATTTCTGCTCGTTCCCCAACAAAGGGCATCATGAGCTAGGTCTATTGCGTAGATTCTTTGCACGAGTAGAACACAAAGTAGTTGTGGGCGTTGATTTTGTTCAATATTCTTACAGTTACTAGTCCAATCTTGATTCGGCGGCATTGTGGGATGAAGCGGCCCGGACCGACCTTACACGTACGCTTACGTGAGACAGGTTCCACCGACTGACATGCACTTGTTGCATAAGGTGGCTAGCGGGTGCCAGTCTCTCCCACTTTAGTCGGATCGGATTCGATGAAAAGGGTCCTTATGAAGGGTAAATAGCAATTGACAGATCACGTTGTGGTTTTGCGTTGGTAAGAAACCTTCTTGCTAGAAACCCATAGCAGCCACGTAAAACATGCAAACAACAATTAGAAGACGTCTAACTTGTTTTTGTAGGGTATGCTATGTGATGTGATATGGCCAAGAAGAATGTGATGAATGATATGTGATATATGAGATTGATCATGTTCTTGTAATAGGAATCACGACTTGCATGTCGATGAGTATGACAACCGGCGTGAGCCATAGGAGTTGTCTTTATTTATTGTATGACCTGCGTGTCATTGAACAACACCATGTAATTACTTTACTTTATTGCTAACCAGTAGCCATAGTAGTAGAAGTAATAAGTTGGCGAGACAACTTCATGGAGACACGATGATGGAGATCATGGTGTCATGCGGTGGACGATGATGATCGTGGAGCCCGAAGATGGAGATCAAAAGGAGCAAGATGATATTGGCCATATCATGTCACTATTTGATTGCATGTGATGTTTGTCATGTTTATACATCTTATTTGATTAGTACGACGGTAGTAAATAAGATGATCCTCATTAAAATTTCAAGAAAGTGTTCCCCTAACCGTGCACCGCTATGCGAAAGTTCGTCGTTTCAAGCACCACGTGATGATCGGGTGTGATAGATTCTTACGTTCACATACAACGGGTGTAAGCCAGATTTACACACGCGAAACACTTAGGTTAACTTGACGAGCCTAGCATGTACAGACATGGCCTCGGAACACAAGATACCGAAAGGTCGAGCATGAGTCGTATGGAGGATACGATCAACATGAAGATGTTCACCGATGATGACTAGTCCGTCTCACGTGATGATCGGACACGGCCTAGTTGACTCGGATCATGTAATCACTTAGATGACTAGAGGGATGTCTATCTGAGTGGGAGTTCATGAGATGAACTTAATTATCCTGAACATAGTCAAAAGAAAAAAAAACTTATGTCCTTAATGCACCGCTCAGTGTGCTGAACCCCAAATGTCGTCTGTGGATGTTGCGAACATCGGACATACACGTTTTGATAACTACGTGATAGTTTAATTAAACGGTTTAGAGTTGAGGCACCAAAGAAGTTTTTCGAAACATCGCGGAACATATGAGATGTTTCGAGGGCTAAAATTGGGATTTCCGGCTCGTGCCCACGTCAAGAGGTATAAGACCTCCGACGATTTTCTTAGCCTGCAAACTAAGGGAGAAAATCTCAATCGTTGAGCTTGTGCTCAGATTGTCTGAGTGCAACAATCACTTGAATCGAGTGGGAGTTGATCTTCCAGAGATAGTGATGTTTCTCCAAAGTCATTGCCACCAAGCTGCTAGAGCTTCGTGATGAACTATAACAAATCAGGGATAAATATGATGATCCTTGAGATATTCGCGATGTTTGACACCGCGAAAGTAGGAATCAAGAAGGAGCATCAATTGTTGATGGTTGGTGAAACCACTAGTTTCAAGAAGGGCAGGGCAAGAAGGGGTACTTCATGAAACAGCAAATCAGCTGCTGAAGAAACCCAAGGTTGAACCCAAACCCGAGACTAAGTGCTTCTGTAATAAGGGGAACAGCCACTGGAGTAGAATTACCCTAGATACTTGGTAGATGAGAAGGCTGGCAAGGTCGATAGAAGTATATTGGATATACATTAAGTTATTGTGTACTTTACCAGTACTCCTAGTAGCACCAGGGTATTAGATACCGGTTCGGTTGCTAAGTGTTAGTAACTCGAAATAACAGGCTACGGAATAAACGGAGACTAGCTAAAGGTGAGCTGACGATATGTGTTGGAAGTGTTTCCAAGTTTGATGTGATCAAACATCGCATCGCTCCCTCTACCATCAAGATTAGTATTAAACCAGAATAATTGTCATTTGGTGTTTGCGTTGAGCATGGACATGATTGGATTATGTCTATCGCACACGGTTATTCATTTAAGGAGAATAATGGTTACTCTATTTATTTGAATAATAGCTTCAATGGTCTTGCACCTAAAGGAATGGTTTATTGAATCTCGATCATAGTAATACACATTTTCATGCCAAAAGATATAAGATAGTAATGATGGTACCACTTACTTGTGGCACTGCCATGTAAGTCATATTGGTATAAAATGCATGAAGAAGCTCCATGTTGATGGATCTTTGGACTCCCTCGTTTTTGAAAAGGTTGAGACATGCGAACCATGTCTATTGGTGTATACGCATGAAGAAACTCCATGCAGATGGATCGTTTGGACTCACTTGATGTTGAATCACTTGAGATACTCAAATCATACCACATGGGCAAAATGACTGAAAATCCTCGGTTTCAGTAAGATGGAACAAGATAGCAACTTGTTGGAAGTAACACATTTTGATGTGTGCAGTCCAATGAGTGCTGAGGCATGCAGTGAATATCGTTAAGTTCTTACTTCACGGATGATTTGAGTAGATACTGAGTGTATTTACATGATGAAACATAATTCTGAATTATTGAAAGGTTAAAGTAATTTCAGAGTGAAGTTGAAGATCTTCGTTACAAGTGGTTATAATGTCTATGATATGATCATGGTGTTTATTATCTGAGTTACGAGCTTTGGTTCGCAATTAAGACTTTGTTGAAATTGTTTCACAATAAATACGCTGGAACACCATAGTGTGATGGTGTGTCCAAACATCATAGTTGCACCCTATTGGATATGATGCGTACCATGATGTCTCTTATCGAATTACCACTATCGTTCATGGGTTAGGCATTAGAGACAACCACACTCGCTTTAATAGGGCACCACGTAATTCCGTTGAGACGACACCGTTTGAACTATGGTTTGGAGAAACCAAAATTGTCGTTTCTTAAAAGTTTGGGGCTGCGTCGCTTATATGGAAAAGTTTCAGGTTGATAAGCTCGAACCCAAAGCGGATAAAATGCTTCTTCATAGGACACCTAAAAAGTTGGGTATACCTCCAGTCTCAGTTCCGGAAGCAGAAATGATTGTTTCTAGAATTAGGTCCTTTCCCGAGAAAAGTTTCTCTCGAAAGAATTGAGTGGGAGGATGGTGGAAACTTGATGAGGTTATTGAACCGTCACTTCAACAAGTGTGTAGCAGGGCACAGGAAGTTGTTCTTGTGGCGCCTACACCAATTGAAGTAGAAGCTTATGATAGTGATCATGAAGTTTTGGATCAAGTCACTACCGTACCTCGTAGGGTGACAGGGATGCGTACTACTTACAGGTGGTACAGTAATCCTGTCTTGAAGGTCATGTTGCTAGACAACAATGAACCTACGAGCTATGAAGAAGCGATGGTGGGCCCGGATTCCGACGAATGGCTCAAGGCCATAACATCCGAGAGAGGATCCATGACTTGATGGTCGTAAGGACGTTGGGTAAAGATGGATTTTAAAAGGAAGACAGACAATGATGGTAAGTATCACCATTAAGAAAGCTCGACTTGTCGTTAAAGATGTTTTCCGACAAGTTCAAGGAGTTGACTACGGTGAGGCTTTCTCACTCGTGGCGATGCTAAGAGTCTGTTGGAATTGGATTAGCAGTTACTGCATTATTTATGAAATCTTGCAGATAGGATGTCAAAACATTGTTTCCTCAACGTTATACCTGAGGAAAGGTTGTATGTGATACAACCAGAAAGTTTTGTCAATCCTGAAAGATGCTAACAAGTATGCAAAGCTCCAGCAATCCTTCTAAGGACTGGAGTAAGCATCTCGGAGTTGGAATGTACGATTTGATGAGATGATCAACGATTTTGGGTTTATAGAAAGTTTGTGAGAAACTTGTATTTCCAAAGAAGTGAGTGGGAGCACTATAGAATTTCTGATAAGTATATGTGAATGACATATTGTTGATCGGAAATGATGTAGAATTTCTGGAAAGCATATAGGGTTATTTGAAAAGTGTTTTTCAATAGAAAACCTAAATTAAGCTGCTTGAACATTGAGCATCAAGATCTATAAGGATAGATAAAAAACGCTAAATGGTACTTTCAAATGGGCACATACCTTGACATGATCTTGAAGGTGTTTAAGATGGATCAGTCAAAGAAGGAGTTCTTGCCTGAGTTGTAAGGTATGAAGTTAAGAGTTAAAGCTCTACCACGCCAGAAGAGAGAGAAAGGACGAAGGTCGTCCCCTATGCTTCAGACATAGGCTCTGTAGTATACTATGATATGTACCGCACTGGAAGTGTGCCTTGCCATGAGTCTGACAAGGGGGTACAAGAGTGATCCAGGAATGGATCATTGGACAGCGGTCAAAATTGTCCTTGGAGTAAATAAGGACATGTTTCTCGATTATGGAGGTGATAAAGAATTCGGCGTAAAGGGTTACGTCCATTCAAGCTTTAACACCTATCCGAGTGACTCTGAGTAGCAAACTGGATACGTATAGTGGAGCAACCATTTGGAATAGCTCCAAGTGGAGCGTGGAAGCAACATTTACAATATGACATAGAGATTTGCGAAGTACATACGGATCTGAATGTTGCAGACCAGTTGACTAAAACCTCTCTCACAAGCAAAACATGATCAAACCCCGTAACTCATTGAGTCTTAATCACATGATGATGTGAACTAGTTTAGTGACACTAGTAAACTCTTGGATGTTGGTCACATGGAGATGTGACCTATGAGTGTTGATCACATAGCGATGTGAACTAGATTATTGACTCTAGTGCAAGTGGGAGACTGTTGGAAATATGCCCTAGAGGCAATAATAAATTGGTTATTATTATATTTCCTTGTTCATGATAATCATTTATTATCCATGCTATAATTGTATTGATAGGAAACTCAGATACATGTGTGGATACATAGACAACACCATGTCCCTAGTAAGCCTCTAATTGACTAGTTGTTTGATCAACAGATGGTTACTGTTTCCTGACCATGGACATTGGATGTCGTTGATAACGGGATCACATCATTTGGAGAATGATGTGATGGACAAGACCCAATCCTAAGCCTAGCACAAAGATCGTGTAGTTCGTATGCTAAAGCTTTTCTAATGTCAAGTATCTTTTCCTTAGACCATGAGATTGTGCAACTCCCGGATACCGTAGGAATGCTTTAGGTGTACCAAACATCATAACGTAACTGGGTGGCTATAAAGGTGCACTACAGGTATCTCCGAAAGTGTCTGTTGGGTTGGCACGAATCGAGACTGGTATTTGTCACTCTGGGTAAACGGAGAGGTATTTCTGGGCCCACTCGGTAGGACATCATCATAATGTGCACAATGTGACCAAGGGGTTGATCACGGGATGATGTGTTATGGAACGAGTAAAGAGACTTGCCGGTAACGAGATTGAACAAGGTATCGGTATACCGACGATCGAATCTCGGGCAAATACAATACCGTTAGACAAAGGGAATTGTATACGGGATCGATTGAGTCCTTCACATCGTGGTTCATCCGATGAGATCATCGTGGACCAGGTGGGAGCCAACATGGGTATCCAGATCCCGCTGTTGGTTATTGACCGGAGAACGTCTCGGTCATGTCTGCATGGTTCCCGAACCAGTAGGGTCTACACACTTAAGGTTCGATGACGCTAGGGTTATAGGGAATAGATATACGTGGTTACCGAATGTCGTTCGGAGTCCCGGATGAGATCCCGGACGTCACGAGGAGTTCCGGAATGGTCCGGAGGTAAAGATTTATATATGGGAAGTCCTATTTTGGCCACCGGAAAATGTTTGGGATTTTTCGGTATTGTACCGGGAAGGTTCTAGAAGGTTCCGAAGTGGGGCCTCCTGCATGGGGGGACACACATGAACGTGGGTAGTGGGGGCAAGGCCCCACACCCCTGGTCAAGGCGCACCAAGATCCCACCTTAGAAGGAATAAGATCATATCCCGAAGGGATAAGATCAAGATCCCTAAAAAGGGGGATAACAATCGATGGGGAAAGGAAAGGATGGGATTTCTTTCCTCCCACCTTTGCCAACGCCCCAATGGACTTGGAGGGCAAGAAATAATCCCCCTCCACCCCTATATATAGTGGGGAGGCGCATGGGAGCTGCACCCTTGCCCCTGGCGCAGCCCTCCCCCTCTCCCAAGTCCTCCTCCTCTCCCGCGGTGCTTGGCGAAGCCCTGCAGGATTGCCATGCTCCTCCATCACCACCACACCGTCGTGCTGCTGCTGGATGGAGTCTTCCCAAGCTATCCCTCTCTCCTTGCTGGATCAAGGCATGGGAGACGTCACCGGGCTGTACGTGTGTTGAACGCGGAGGTGCCGTCCGTTCGGCACTAGGATCTCCGGTGATTTGGATCACGACAATCTGACTCCTTCAACCCCGTTCTCTTGAACGCTTGAGCTTAGCGATCTATAAGGGTATGTAGATGCATTCTCCTTCCCCTCGTTGCTAGTTTCTCCATAGATAGATCTTGGTGACACGTAGGAAAATTTTGAATTTCTGCTACGTTCCCCAACAGTGGCATCATGAGCTAGGTCTATTGCGTAGATTCATTGCATAAGTAGAACACAAAGTAGTTGTGGGCGTTCATTTTGTTCAATATTCTTACCGTTACTAGTCCAACCTTGATTCGGCGGCATTTTGGGATGAAGCGGCCCGGACCGACCTTACACGTACGCTTACGTGAGATAGGTTCCACCGATTGACATGCACTTGTTGCATAAGGTGGCTAGCGGGTGCCAGTCTCTCCTACTTTAGTCGGATCGGATTCGATGAAAAGGGTCCTTATGAAGGGTAAATAGCAATTGACAGATCACGTTGTGGTTTTGCGTTGGTAAGAAACGTTCTTGCTAGAAACCCATAGCAGCCACGTAAAACATGCAAACAACAATTAGAAGACGTCTAACTTGTTTTTGTAGGGTAGGGTATGCTATGTGATGTGATATGGCCAAGAGGAATGTGATGAATGATATGTGATGTATGATATTGATCATGTTCTTGTAATAGGAATCACGACTTGCATGTCGATGAGTATGACAACCGGCAGGAGCCATAGGAGTTGTCTTTATTTATTGTATGACCTGCGTGTCATTGAACAACGCCATGTAATTACTTTACTTTATTGCTAACCGGTAGCCATAGTAGTAGAAGTAATAAGTTGGCGAGACAACTTCATGGAGACACGATGATGGAGATCATGATGATGGAGATCATGGTGTCATGCCGGTGACGATGATGATCGTGGAGCCCCGAAGATGGAGATCAAATGGAGCAAGATGATATTGGCCATATCATGTCACTATTTGATTGCATGTGATGTTTGTCATGTTTATACATCTTATTTGCTTAGTACGACGGTAGTAAATAAGATGATCCCTCATTAAAATTTCAAGAAAGTGTTCCCCCTAACCGTGCACCGTTGCGAAAGTTAAATGCTTGAAGCACCACGTGATGATCGGGTGTGATAGATTCTTACGTTCACATACAACGGGTGTAAGCCAGATTTACACACGCCAAACACTTAGGTTAACTTGACGAGCCTAGCATGTACAGACATGGCCTCGGAACACAAGAGACCGAAAGGTCGAGCATGAGTCGTATGGAGGATACGATCAACATGAAGATGTTCACCGATGATGACTAGTCCGTCTCACGTGATGATCCGACACGGCCTAGTTGACTCGGATCATGTAATCACTTAGATGACTAGAGGGATGTCTATCTGAGTGGGAGTTCATGAGATGAACTTAATTATCCTTAACATAGTCAAAAGATCTTTGCAAATTATGTCGTAAGCTCGCACTTTAGTTCCACTGTTTAGATATGTTCCTAAAGAAAATATAGTTGAAAGTTGACATGAGCGATTATGCGGAAAAAAAACTTATGTCCTTAATGCACCGCTCAGTGTGCTGAACCCCAAACGTCGTCTGTGGATGTTGCGAACATCGGACATACACGTTTTGATAACTACGTGATAGTTCAGTTAAACGGTTTAGAGTTGAGGCACCAAAGACGTTTTTCGAAACATCACGGAACATATGAGATGTTTCGAGGGCTGAAATTGGGATTTCAGGCTCGTGCCCACGTCAAGAGGTATAGGACCTCCGATGATTTTCTTAGCCTGCAAACTAAGGGAGAAAATCTCAATCGTTGAGCTTGTGCTCAGATTGTCTGAGTGCAACAATCACTTGAATCGAGTGGGAATTGAACTTCCAGAGATAGTGATGTTTCTCCAAAGTCATTGCCACCAAGCTGCTAGAGCTTCGTGATGAACTATAACAAATCAGGGATAAATATGATGATCCTTGAGATATTCATGATGTTTGACACCGCGAAAGTAGGAATCAAGAAGGAGCATCAATTGTTGATGGTTGGTGAAACCACTAGTTTCAAGAAGGGCAAGGGCAAAATTTTGAATTTCTGCTATGTTCCCCAAAGACACTGCATATACGAACAACACTTCAAGTGTGCATGCCAAATCCTAAGATCTAGTAACATATAAGATGATATGTGATACTAATTAACAGTAGGATCTAGAGATGCATATGTGATACTAATCCTGTTAATCCATATGTGATACTAATTAACAGAGGGGGCAGAGCGCCGCGTAGGGGCAGCAAGGGGAGTGGGGAGGCGGCCGGTGACAGAGGGGGCAACGAGAAGGGGGAGGAGCACCGCGTGAGGGGCGGCGAGAAGGGGAGGAGCGCCATGAGGGGCAGCAAGGGGAGTGGGGATGGGGCGTATACGTGCGACTGCAACTCTTCCATGGCCGGTGATTTTAATGATTTTACAATTGCTCAAGAGAAGGAAGCTACAAGACCTCAACGATCTATGCATTCGTTCAGTAGTGCACTTGGTGACTGCAACTTGGATGATTTGGGATATAATGGAGAGTTGTTCACATGGAGAAGGGGCGATATCGTGAACGTCTGGACCGAGTGGTAGGTAACAAAGGCATTGACAGACCAATTTCCATGGTTATCACTCCGAGTATCGGAGACGTATCTTTGGGCCCTCTCGGTAATACACATCATAAGCTTGCAAGCAATTGGCTAATGAGTTTGTCACGTGGTGATGTATTACAGAACGAGTAAAGAGACTTTCCGGTAACGAGATTGAACTAGGTATAGAGATACCGACGATCGAATCTCGGGCAAGTAACATACCGACAGACAAAGGGAATTATGTATGTTGTCATAAAGGTTCAACCGATAAAAGGTCTTCGTGGAATATGTGGGAACCAATATGGGCATCCAGGTCCCCCTATTGGTTATTGACCGGAGAGGTGTCTCTGTCATGACTACATAATTCCCGAACCCGCAGGGTCGCATGCTAAACGTTCGTTGGCGCTAGAGTAGTATTGGGATATTTGATGAGTGGAAGCAAATGCTTTTGAGTCCCGGATGAGATCCGGACATCACGAGGAGTCTCAGAAAGGGTTGCAAGGCACATATTGTATTGTTGCCATCGAGGATCAAAAGATGGGGTTTATATCATATTGCATGAGTTTATCCCTCTACATCATGTCATCTTGCTTAAGGCGTTACTCTGTTCTTTATGAACTTAATACTCTAGATGCAGGCATGAGTCGTTCGATGTGTGGAGTAATAGTAGTAGATGCAGGCATGAGTTGGTCTACTTGTTGCGGACGTGATGCCTATATACATGATCATGCCTAGATAATCTCATAATTATTCGCTTTTCTATCAATTGCTCGATAGTAATTTGTTCACCCACCGTAATACTTATGCTATCTTGAGAGAAGCCACTAGTGAAACCTATGGCAACCGGGTATATCTCTTATCATATTTGCTTCCAATCTACTTTTATTTGCATCTTTACTTTTCGCATCTATATTATAAAATATCAAAAATATATTTATCTTATCATACTATCTCTATCAGATCTCACTTTCATGAAGTGGCCGTGAAGGGATTGACAACCCCTTTATTGCGTTGGTTGCGAGTTCTTTGTTTGTTTGTGTAGGTGCGTGGAACTTTTGAGGAGCCTCCTACGGATTGATACCTTGGTTCTCAAAAGCGAGGGAAATACTTACGCTACTATTGCTGCATCACCCTTTCCTCTTCAAGGAAAACCAACGCGGGCTCAAGACGTAGCAAGAAAGGATTTCTGGCGCCGTTGCCGGGGAGGTCTTCTCTCAAGTCAAGACATACCCAGTACCCATCAAAAACTCATCTCCCTCGCATTTACATTATTTTCCATTTGCCTCTCGTTTTCCTCTCCCCCACTTCACCCTTGCCGTTTTATTCGCCCTCTCTTTCCGAATCTCCTCTCTTTTTCGCTTGCCTTTTTCTTTTTGCTTGTGTGCTTGTTTGTCATTATGGCTTTGCCTAAGAGTACCGACCACCTTCTTACAAGGATGGAAGAGATTGAATCAAATATTAGAAGCTTTATGAATTTGCAATTTGAGCATAATAATTTCTTCAGAAAAGAGCTTAAGGCCCTAGTAGAAAATGGGGGCAATGGTCCAGCCGGGTCAGCCCATTAATCCGGTTCTGCCACAAACCGGGACCAATGGAGGTATTTGTCCGGTTCGTGATCCCGAGAGCCGGCGGGGCCTCGTGGGCATTGGTCCCGGTTCGTCTGGCCCTTTTGGTCCCGGTTGGTGGGACGAACCGGGACCAATGGGCCTCGCTCCTGGCCCACAACCATTGGTCCCGGTTGGTGGCTTGAACCGGGACCAAAGGCTCCCCTTTAGTCCCGGTTCATGCCACCACCCGGTTCCAATGAGGTGCCTATATATACCCCCTCGCGTAAGAGCAGAGCACACTGCTCTGTTTTTTCTGGCCACCAAGGGGGAGAGGGCTTGGTGGTGCTCTAGCTCACCTCCCTATGCACACAAGGTGTTCGATGGAATGCCCGAGCCACACTACTTAAGCTTTCTCCTCTCCAAGCTCGACCTCCAAGCTCCATTTTTCTTAATATTTGTCTAGGTTTAGCGGTCCGTCACGCCCCGTCCCCGTCTTCACCGCCGTCGATCACCCGCGCCGATCTCATCGCCGGCACCACCGTGGTGAGCCTCTTGTTCTTATCTTCTTTCTGAAAGAAAAATATTCTTACTTGTATGTTTAGATAGATACATGTATTATTTTCTTACTTTTATTATTGCATCTTATATAGTGCGATGGTTTTGGTATCCGCCCCGTCGGCCCTCGTCACATCTATGATTCGGATGTGGTATATATTATCTTTTCATAACTATTGGTTCATTTATTGTTTATGAAAATTATGCCGACCAACGTGACATAGATTTTATTTATCTAGGAGGTTGTTGAAACAGAAATTCCAACCGACCCTATTGTCGAGAGGTTAAAATTAGTTGAAGAAGAAAACAATTTCTTGAAGGAAAATATAAAAAAACATGAGGAGGAGAAGATGATATTGGAGTTGCATGTTGTGGATGTAAATGCGATGATCACAAGATCAAGATGGATGCAATGCACTTGAAGATTAGAAAGATTAGAAAATATGCCATTCATACCGAGGCTTGGTATCATTATGACGTTGGATCAGTTGTTACCTTGGTTGCGATTATGATCGCATTTGTTTTCTCATTGAAATGTTTTACATAGTTTCAATGTATGGTTTAATTCATTTAGATGCTCTACAGAGCTTTATGTTGTTAGATGAGAACTATGTATGTACTTTGGTTTTTATGTGATGATGAACTTCTATTAATTTGGTCACTTAATTATCTATTCATGATGTTCTGTAATGATTTTTGACACACTTAATTATATATAATGCACGTAGATGAACCGGCAACGGATGTATGGTGACAGACACACCTCCGAGTACATTAAGGGCATGCATGATTTTCTCGAAGTGGCCGAGGCAAACACGCAGAATGGTTTTATGTGTTGTACATGCCCTATATGTGGGAATACGAAGTCTTACTCTGACCGGAAAATCCTCCACACCCACCTACTTTACAAGGGTTTCATGCCACACTATAATGTTTGGACGAGGCACGGAGAAATACGGGTTATGATGGAAGACGGCAAAGAAGAAGAGTACGATGACAACTATGTGCCCCCTGAATACGGTGATGCTACTGAACATTAAGAGGAACTAGACGATGTGCACGATGATGCTGCAACGGGCGAAGCTGCTGAAGATCAAGAGGGACCAGACGATGTGCCCGATGATGATGATCTTCGCCGGGTCATTGTCGATGCAAGGACGCAATGCGAAAGTCAAAAGGAAAAGCTGAAGTTCGATCGCATGTTAGAGGATCACAAAAAAGGGTTGTACCCCAATTGCGAGGATGGTAACACAAAGCTCGGTACCGTACTGGAATTGCTGCAGTGGAAGGCAGAGAATGTCAGTGCACGATAGCGGATTTGAGAAGCTACTGAAAATATTAAAGAAGAAGCTTCCAAAGGATAACGAATTGCCCGACAGTACATACGCAGCAAAGAAGGTCGTATGCCCTCTAGGATTGGAGGTGCAGAAGATACATGCATGCCCTAATGACTGCATCCTCTACCGCGGTGCATGCAAGGATCTGAACGCATGCCCGGTATGCGGCGCATTGCGGTATAAGATCAGACGATATGACCCTGGTGATGTTGACAGCGAGCCTCCCAGGAAGAGGGTTCCTGCGAAGGTGATGTGGTATGCTCCTATAATACCACGGTTGAAACGTCTGTTCGTAAGCGGAGAGCATGCCAAGTTGATGCGATGGCACAGTGAGGACAGATGAAAGACGGAAGTTGAGAGCACCCGCTGATGGGTCACAGTGGAGAAAAATCGAGAGAAAGTACTGGGATGAGTTTGCAAAGGACCCAAGGAACATATGGTTTGCTTTATGCGCGGATGGCATTAATCCTTTCAGGGAGCAGAGCAGAAATCACAGCACCTGGCCCGTGACTCTATGTATGTATAACCTTCCTCCTTGGATGTGCATGAAGCGGAAGTTCATTATGATGCCAGTTCTCATCCAAGGCCCTAGGCAACCCGGCAACGACATTGATGTGTACCTAAGGCCATTAGTTGAACAACTTTTATAGCTGTGGAATGGAAACAGTGTACGTACGTGGGATGAGCAAAAACAGGAGGAATTTGACCTAAAGGCGTTGCTGTTCGTGACCATCAACGATTGGCCCACTCTCAGTAACCTTTCAGGACAGACAAACAAGGGATACCACGCATGCACGCACTGTTTATTTGACACCGATAATATATACCTAGGAAGCTGCAGGAAGAATGTGTACCTGGGCCATCGTCGATTTCTTCCGACCAACCATCAATGTCAAAAGAAAGGCAAGCATTTCAAAGGCGAGGCAGATCACCGGAAGAAGCCCGCCATGCATACCGGTGATCACGTACTTGCTATGGTCAATGATTTACATGTAATCTTTTGAAAGGGTCCCGACGTACTAGTTGTTCCGAATGACGCTGAGAAACACGCACCCATGTGGAAGAAGAAATCTATATTTTGGGACCTACCCTACTGGAAAGACCTAGAGGTCTGCTCTTCGATCGACGTGATGCACGTGACGAAGAACCTTTGCGTGAACCTGCTAGGCTTCTTGGGCGTGTATGGGAAGACAAAAGATACACCTGAGGCATGGGAGGACCTGCAACGCTTGCACGAAAAAGAGGGCATGCCTCCAAGCGATATGAAGGTCCCGCCACTACGCTCCTACGAAAGAAGAGAAAGAAATCTTGTTTGAATTCCTGCTTAGTATGAAGGTCCTGACTGGCTTCTCGTCGAATATAAAGGGAATAATAAATATGCCAGAGAAAAAGTTCCAGAACCTAAAGTCTCATGACTGCCACTTGATTATGATGCAACTGCTTCCGATTGCATTGAGGGGGCTTCTACCGGAAAACGTCCGATTAGACATTGTGAAGCTATGTGCATTCCTCAATGCAATATCTCAGAAGGTGTGATGTGGAGCAATGTCTTGTCAATTTCGAGCTGGTGTTCCCACCATCCTTCTTCAATATCATGACGCACGTCCTAGTTCATCTAGTTGACGAGATTGACATTCTGGGCCCCGTATTTCTACACAATATGTTCCCCTTTGAGAGGTTCATGGGAGTCCTAAAGAAATATGTCCGTAACCGCGCTAGGCCAGAAGGAAGCATCTCCATGGGCCATCAAACAGAGGATGTCATCGGGTTTTGTCTTGACTTCATTCCTGGCCTTAAGAAGATAGGTCTCCCTAAATCGCGGTATGAGGGGAGACCCATTTGGAAAAAACGCTTGGAAGGGACTCAATAATATGCAGGGATGGATATTCTTGGTCTCAAGCACACTACATAGTTCTAAAGAACTCTACCTTGGTGACCCCGTATGTCGGTGAACACAAGAACAGTCTATGCTCCAAACACCCGGAGCAGTGCGACGACTGGATTACATGTGAACACATCAGGACTTTCAGCAGTTGGTTGGAAACACGTTTCAGAGGTGACAGCACTGTTTGTGATGAGCTGTACTTGTTCTCCAGGGGACCATCTACGACTCTAATGATTTGGAAAGGATACGAGATAAATGGGAATACATTTTACACGATTGACCAAGATCAAAAGAGCACCAACCAAAACAGCGGTGTCCGCTTTGATGCAGCAACCGAGAGGGGAAAGGACACATGTTATGGTTACATAGTGGACATATGGTAAATTGACTACGGAGTAGATTTTAAGGTCCCTTTGTTTAAGTGCAAATGGGTCAATCTGTCAGGAGGCGGGGTACAGGTAGACCCACAAAGATGGAGTGACAACGATGGATCTGAAAAATCTTGATTACAACTGACGAACCGTTAAGTCCTAGACAATGATGTGGCACAGGTTATCTATGTGAAGGACTTGTCTACCAGACCGAGAAAAGAAAAGATAAGGAAGCAAATACATCATATGATGAGCCAAAGCGCCACATAGTTCTTTTCGGGAAAAGGGACATCCACAGGAGTGGAGGGCAAGATAGACATGTCTCAAGAGTATGAAAAGTTTCATGAAATTCCTCCTTCAAAGTCAAGGCTGACCCAAGCTTCACGATAAGCAGCGAAGATTATCCATGGTTACGGTAGCAATAAGCAAATGACACAAGCGAAGAAAAAGTGAAGACTTTCTCCGCAACTATTATGATGATACCATGCCAACTTTGTATGAGGCGAGTATGATACCATTGTCCGTTTTGTACATGCACATGCTATGCCAACTTTTTCGTAGATCATTTTAAAACTATGAATTTAGGTAGAATTTTCTCTATAGGTGCATCTATTTTCAATTTTTTGAAAACTAATGTCATTAACAGAAAGTTTATAATTTTGTTGTAAGTATAAACAAAAAAAAAGAATTAAAAACTGGAAATCAATTAAAAGTTTATAATTTTGACCTAAAAGCAAAAAGAATTAAAAAATAAAGCAAAAAACAGAAGAAAATAAATAATACAGAAAACAAAACAAAAAATGGAAAAAAAAATAAAAATTGCAACAATAAGTATTTTGTTGTAAGCAGAAACAAAATAAAATAAATAAAGCAACAAAGAAAACAAAAAAACTAAAAAAGTGTTTTCAAATTTGAAAACTAATGGCACTAACAGAAAGTTTATAATTTTTGTGACCTAAAAGAAAAAGAAATCACTAAAAAATTATAAGTATTTAGTTCTAAGTAGAAATGAAAAAATAAATAGCAACAAAGAAAAAAATGCCACCTACTGGGCCAGCACAGCCTGAATATGACTAGAAACCTAACCATGGGCCAGGATTCAGGCCCGCAATAGGCCCAGTAGGCCCACAGGCATTGTAGTGTCCGATTAGGCCCGTAAGCCAGCAGTTCAGAGGAGTTCGAAAGGGAACACAGAGCAGGGCTGAAGAACAGGTGCGGGAGCTCTTCAGCTAGCGAGGTGGGACTAAAGATCCCACCACCGCGCGAGCGCAAGGCCTTTGGTCCCGGTTGGTGGCACCAACCGGGACTAAAGGTGGCATTGGTCTCGGTTCGTGGCACAAAACGGGACCAATGCCCTCCTTTAGTCCCGGTTGGTGCCACAAACCGGAACCAAAGGCCGCCGCTTCCCGCCCTCTGGGCTACCGAAAACTGGCCTTTGGTCCCGGTTGGTGGCACCAACCGGGACTAAAGAGGGCATTAGTCCCGGTTGGTGCAACGAACCGGGACCAATGCTCGGTCTATATATGCAGCACTTGTGAAAATTTTGGTTCAGTTTCTTCGATCCCGCCCCGACGACGCCGCTAAGCTGCCCCTCTTTGCGCCTCGCCGTCGCCGCCGTTGCCCTACCCGCCCGAGCCACGCCGACGCCGTCACGCCGCCCCGGCGCGCCCTGCCTGCCCGTCGTCGCTGACGCCCGTCCGCCGCCCCAAGCACCCCTCGCGCCCGAGCCCGTCTGCCGCCCAGCGCGCCCTCCCTCGCCGTCGTCGCTGCCGCCATTCCGCCGCCCCGACCACCCTGCGCCCCTGAGCCCGTCCGCCGCCCCCGGCGCCCGCCATCGCCCTCGCCCTCGCCTACCCCGAGCCCTTCTTCGTTGCCGTCGCCCCCGACGCCGGTCACCCGTGTCTCCTCCCCGATCCCACCGGGAGAAGTAGCTACCGCCCCATCCTCCCCCCTTCCTTCCTTCCCCGGCTCCGGTGCGGCCGATATGAGTTGGGGAGAAAGTTTATAATTTTATTTCATATATACTGTAGATGTATGTATGATGAATTTTGATATTTTCTTTGTTCATATATAATGTAGATTTCTATGTATGTATGGAATGATATCGATGGATGTATGTATATAGAACATTCGTACAAAATATGACGAATCTGATATGACCAATGTCCCCCTCCAGTTAACTCGGGAACACTAACTCTCTCGGAGTAAAAATGTTATCGGGGGAAAAAATGTTATCGGGGTCGAGGGTCGTCGAACATGAGTAGAAGAAGAGGATAAAAAAAGAAGAGGAAGAATAAAAAAAGAGAGGAGAAGAGGGTCGTCGAGGGTCGCCGAGCGGTAGAGGAAACCCTAATTAAATAGCAAGTATCGTCGGTGTGAGATACATGTGGCCGTCGGTGTCGGACACTACATCCACGTCCCACAAGTGACGCGGGCGTCTATGCCCACGTCACTTGTGGGACATAGATGTAGTGTTCAACGCCGACGCCGACGTCTCATTCTTTTTTTCTAAAATTTCTATTTGAACATTATTTAAAAAAAAACAAGCAATACTACTTCCCGTATTTTTAAGAAGGAAAAAACAAGCATATTATTTTTTCATGTACGTATGTCGTCGTTGTCGATATACCCCCTCCCGATAGCTTCAACAAGTGGGGGGGGGGTCGATATTACCACCTCCTTGAAGCGTTCTCGATGCCACCCCTAACCCTTGAAGCGTTGTCGAGGCCACCCGAAACCCTAGAGAAGCAGCCTCGTGGCCACTAATTAATATGATTCCTTATTATGATTAGCTAGCTAGTTCTACGTTTGCCACTAATATATCCATCTTTCATGTTGTAAATATTTGTAGGAACTATGGACACCCCCCGAGATGAAGCACAAGAAGCGTTGTTGAGGGACATAATCGCAGAAGGAAGTGATGTCGTCTGCTCGTTGATGTTTCTCAACGACACTGATGGTCTGGAAGGAGAGGGTGAAGAAGCAGCTGGCTATGATTATGATGGCTCCGATGACCTAATGCCGATGCAAGAAGTAGACCGTGGGGCCGGCTCCGGTGACCGAACCGAGTCCGGCCAGGTATATATATATTGGTTAAGCCTATGTTGACTAGCTAATTGATGCATTCATTGTTTTTGTATGTACACATATTAATTAACTCTCGTCTTTGTTCCTTTTTCTAGCCCTCCGGATCGAGCACAACTTCGGTAAAGAGACGAGGCCCGAAGAAAAAGTTGAGCTCAGATGAAAGGTTTGAGATCATAGCAATCGCGCGCGACGGCCAACCGATTGAACCCATCCGGACAAAGAAGGCATTTGTTGCTCAGTGCGGGGTTCTGGTTAGGGACAAGATCCCGATCTGCATACAACATTGGTATAAGCCTAAGAACGAAGACCCTGAGGTGTCTAATGTCAATGATATGCCGAAAAATGATCTTTGGACTGAGCTGAAGTCAAATTTCACCCTACTGCCAGAGGATGATCCGGAGAAGCCAGTTAAAGAGCAATTAATCAAGTCTTTTGCTCTTAAGAAGATGGCAGACCTATTCAGGAATTGGAAGAAAGACCTGAATAGGTTTGTCGATAAAAAGAGACACCAGAATTCAAGGGCAAATATGAGAAGATCGAGATGATCGCCCGCATTTGTGGCCCACAAGACATCGGAAAAGAGTAAAAAGATGTCGACGACAAACAAGCAAAATGCTGCGAAGAAGAAGCTTCACCATCGCACGGGGTCAGGTGGCTACCTCATAGCCCGGCCTAAGTGGGCCAAGGCTGGGAATGATCTGCTTGATAAAGGGATCGAACCGGAGACAATGAACTGGCCAGACCGTTGCCGGACTTGGTTCTTCGGGGCTGGCGGAACCTTGGACTCTGTATCAGGCAAGTGCATTTGGATGGACGATCAATTGGACATACCAGTCAAGAGGCTTCAGAAATATATCGAAGCAGCGCAATAAGGGATGTTCGTTCCAGACAGAGAGAACGACGAGCTCACAATGGCCCTCGGGAATACTGAGCACCCTGGACGGACAGGAGGCACGCCAGGCTCCGTTTCGTGGAAGGCTGGGTTTCCGGACGCCGGCGATTACAAATGCTAGGAGAGGAGGAAGAAAGTGCAGCAGACCGAACTGCAGGCGCTGCATGCAAGGGTGCAAACGATAGAGGAACGAGAAGCAAATCGCAGCAAACGACCTGCCGAAGCTTCCCCTGAATCTACCCTGCCATCTCAGCGGAGAAGCAGCATGGCTTCCACCGATCTGCTTCAGCCGGAGCATGCCTTGACGGCTCCTGCCAGCTATCCCATGGATGCTATCACGGAGGCTCAAAATTGCCACCTTATGGCACAATGGATGAATTTGAAGGTCAAGGTGGTTGTTGCCTCTGTTTATCCTACTGAATCCGGCGGAACTTTTCACTGTCGGCCGATTCCAGAAGGATATGCTAGGGTGATGGTGGATGAAATAACGGAGGGATTTGAGGACCTCCGTCTTGACCACCCTACCGGTGAAGGGGAGACTCGGCTGGGTTCTGCTCTGAAGACTCCATGCCTACGGCGGAAGGATCTCATCAACCTTCTGAACTGGACGCCTCCGCCTCATCCTCCTCCTCCGGCGAGTCAGGGCACTCCGCCTCCTCCACCGCCTCCTCCTCCGGCGAGTGGCAGTCGGGCACTCGGCCAGCTCCTTCTCCGGCGCGTGGCGGCACTCCGCCTCCTTCTCCGCCTGCGCCGGCGCGCCCGAGCAGCCAGCCTCCTCCTTCTCCGCCTCGTCAGCAAGGGCGGAAGAGACTCGCCGCCGCTCCGACTGCTCCGGCACGTTGTAGTCCTCCTCCGCCTCGTAAGCAAGGAAAGAAGACATCCGCTCAAATGCCTTTCTGCTTTGGCGTCTAGCAAGACAAAAGGCGGGAGGACATACAGATTCGGTCCTTCTCTGAAGACTCCAGAGAAGTTACCATACGAGATGACCCCGGAGGAGAACGCGAATATCACGCGAACCGAAGTGAAGGACTGGTTTCTAGGGTTGAAAGCACAGAGACATCCACCTCCAGTGGAGAAGGTAGATCCGGTGAAAGCGAAGCACACTCTGGCTGCCCTGACAAAACCACCCAAGTCTCCGCCGAAAGGCAACTATGAGCGCATTATTGGAAAGGCATTTGCCAAAGCGGAGAGGTCAGGAAGTACTGTCAGTGATCAAAGGATGAGAGAACGACGAGCTGGGAAACAAATTTCCCAGCTCGGCGAACAAGCGAAGCAATCATGCCCCCCGCTCAAGGTGCCTGCTAGCGACATCATCGATCCGAGGATTGTGCCCGGTTATAGCAATCTTGGAGATTACGTGTCCGACGATGTACATTATGATTTCTTGGAGGTGCAGATACAAAGATACGAGTACGGGAAGCCTCTCGTCAAAGATGAAAGATCTCTATCAACGATGATGCGAACATTGCATGATTGGTACATGAAAACCTGCAGAGAGTCTGAGGGGAGGAATACTTTGTATGTGAGAGTTAAAAAGGAGCATGACCTCGTTGGAATTGAACTGGTGCCTGTTATATTTGAGGAGTTCTTTCAGTTTTTCAATCAATTGGCCCTTGATAAAGCAACGGTCACTGCTACATGCAGTAAGTAGTACTACTTACATCATTAAGTCTCTCTATATAACTCAGCTCTTTCATTGCATGTATTTATAATTATCCTCACTATATTATGCAGATTGAAGATCGCCGAATTGAATAAAAGACAAGTGGGTGATATCGGGTTCATTAAAACATATCTCATAGATGAAACAGAGGTTAAATATCATGCCGAAAATACCGAGGCCAACTTGTTACGATCGTTGGTAATAAATGAACACAAAGATATAATACTCTTTCCTTACAACTTCAAGTGAGTGTTACTATCTTGTGGCATATTCGGTTTCCCTTATTAGTCCAGGTTATAGTAATGTAATTGATGAGTTATGCATGCAATGCGCAGCTTCCACTATATTCTCCTAGAGATTAAGCTTGAGCAGGAGTAGTAATCATCTTAGACTCGAGACGAACAGATCCCAAGGAGTATGCGGACATGACTCAAATGCTCGAGAAGTAAGTTAAATCGATCATTATCCACCATATCAGCAACTTTGTTCATTTCTGATATCAAGTAATTGTTTTCTTTGTATGACAGGGTTTGGAGAAAACTCACCAAAAGAGCTCCGGGACTGCCGAAGAAGCTGCAATTTAGACACCCGAAAGTAAGTACTATAGTAGCATGTTCCAAGCATCTCCTAGTGATTCAAGAGCTAGTTTCATCAATACCATTTGGCATTCTTGCTTATCAGTTTGATTGACCTCTATTTCTTGTAAAGTGGTTGTGGCAGGAACATCTGTGGATACTACGTTTGCGAGTCCATCCGCCACACGACCTATGAGCGTGGCCACTCTGACCAACAATATGAAGTGCGTAAATAACAATATTCAAAATTTTATTTTATTACCATCATTTGTGTTGAGTTTCATTCATTCATATATATATGTATTGACCCCCTTCTTAAAATTAGATGTTTCGGATGTGGTATGAACTCCTAGCACCAGATCGCATGCGAGCAATTCAAGAGGAATTGGCGGCATTCTTTCTTGACCACGTGGTCGCTGAAGACGGAGAATACTATGTGGACCACGCGTCCGTATGTTAGGAGATTATATTTGTAAAAGATAATTATTGTATATATGTAGCCGGTAGTGTCGGATAGATATACGAGAACTTGTTGTTCGGCCACTCTCTCGAAGAAGGAGAGGTGGTCGATATCACTTCTCACTGTATGCATATATGTTCATGATGATCTTCTGTTTCCTTTGTTTTCTTACTAGCTAGTCCTCTCTATACGTATGTATATTACGTAGCGTCGACCAAGGACGGACAAAAGAGGGGACACTTCTCTCTATTAATTAGCTAGCTAACAAAATATATGAAACAACTAAATTAACCCCCCAAAACCCCCAACCCCCCCCTTCAAAAAAAACAAAAACCTAAGCTACGTAAATGTCGACGTGGATGTTTATTGGTCCCGGTTGGTGCCACCAACCGGGACCAAAGGCCCTCTTGCCTAGGCTCGGCGCAAGACAGGCCACGTGGAGTCCCATCTGTCCCGGTTGGACTGAACCGGGACTAAAACGAGGGCATTAGTACCGACCCTTTAGTCCCGGTTCAGGAACCGTGACTAAAGGCCCTTACCAACCGGGACAATAGGCTCTGTTTCTACCAGTGAGGAACAAAAAGGTTTTTTGGGTTTATGAACAAAGAGCTTGATGATATGAATAAAGAATTTTATGGTGTGAACTCTCAAATTGCCCAGCTTGAAAATGCTATAGCCAAAATTTCTGATAAGCAAGCCACCTTAGTCAATAAGATGGCCGCCAAACCAGAAAAGTTAGATGAAAATAATGATGAAGATCTTAAAGTTATTGATGCGTCTCCTATTAGATCTTTATTTTGCAATATGAATCTTGATAATTATGGGGCTGATTATGAGTCAACTTTACCTAGAAGGCATCCCAAGAATTCGGAGTTTTTAGGTCTTAATGCTAAATTTGGTAAAAGTGGGATTGGAGAGGTCACGACTTTAAATAGTATTGAACCCACTATCTCGGATTTCAAGGAATTTGATTATGATAATTGTTCTTTAGAAGGTTGTATTTCTTTGTTGCAATCTGTCGTTAATTATCCTCATGCTTATTGTCAAAATAAAGCTTTTAGCAAACATATCGTTGATGCCTTGATGCAATCTTATGATGAAAAACTTAATTTGGAAGTTTCTGTACCTAGAAAACTTAATGATGAGTGGGAACCTACTATAAATATTAGAATTAAAGATCATGAGTGTTTTGCTTTGTGTAATTTGGGTGCTAGTGTTTCCACGATTCTGAAAACTTTATGTGATATTCTAGGTTTCCATGATCTTGATGATTGCTCTTTAAATTTGCACCTTGTGGATTCCACCATTAAAAAGCCAATGGGAAGGATCAATGGTGTTCTCATTGTTGCAAATATAAATTTGGTGCCCGTAGATTTTATCGTTCTTGATATAGATTGCAATCTTTCTTGCCCTATTATTCTTGGTAGACCTTCCCTTAGAACGATTGGCGCGATTATTGATATGAAGGAAGGGAATATTAGATTCCAATTTCCATTAAAGAAAGGCATGGAGCACTTTCCAAGAAAGAAAGTCAAATTACCTTATGAATCTATCATGCGAGCTACTTATGAATTTAGTGCCAAAGATGGCACCACTTAGATCTATCTTCGCTTTTATGCCTAGCTAGGGGGCGTTAAACGATAGCGCTAGTTGGGAGGCAACCCAATTCTATTTGTGTTTTTTGTTTTTGTTCCTGTTTAGTAATAAATCTTGCATCTACCATCTGTTTAGATGTGTTTTTATCTTTTAATTAGTGTTTGTGCCAAGTAGAACCTATAGGATAACCTATGATGATAGTTGATTTGATTGTGCTAAAAAACAGAAACTTTGGGCGCACGAATTTAGTTTTGGTAAATCACAAAAACGTGCTTTTGCGTTGATTCTTTTTTCTGCTGATCAGTAGACAAATTTTCCAGGACTTCCTATTTTGGTAGGATTTTTAGAGTTCCAGAAGTTTGCGTTAGTTACAGATTGCTTCAGACTGTTCTGTTTTTGACAGATTCTGTTTTTCGTGTGTTGTTTGCTTATTTTGATGCATCTATGGCTAGTAAAATAGTTTATAAACCATAAATAAGTTGTAATACAGTATGTTTAACTCCAAAATAAATAAAGAATGAGTTCATTACAATACCTTATCTGGTGGTTTTGTTTTCTTTCACTAACGGAGCTTATAAGATTTCCTGTTGAGTTTTGTGTTGTGAAGTTTTCAAGTTTTGGGTAAAGCTTTTATGGACTATGGAATAAGGAGTGGCAAGATCCTAAGCTTGGGGATGCCCATGGCACCCCAAGATATTATAGGATAGCCAAAAGCCTAAGCTTGGGGATGTCCCGGGAAGGCATCCCCTCTTTCGTCTTCCTTCATTGGTAACTTTACTTGGAGCTATATTTTTATTCGCCACATGATATGTGTTTTGCTTGGAGCTTCGTGTATTATATTAGTCTTTTCTTTTTAGTTTACCACAATCATCCTTGCTGTACACACCTTTTGGGAGAACCCTACTTGATTAGAATTTGCTAGAATACTCTAGTGCTTCACTTATATCTTTGAGAGCACGGCTGTGGCTTATTTTTGTAGAAATTGCTAGTCTCTCATGCTTCACTTATATTATTTTGAGAGTATTTTAGAACAACATGGTATTTTCTATGGTTATAAAATTGGTCCTAGAATGATAGGCATCCAAGTTGGGTATAATAAAAACTTTCATAGGAAGTGAATTGGATGCTATGATCAATTTGATACTTGATAATTGTTTTGAGATATGGAGGTAGTGATATTAAAGTCATGCTAGTTGGGTGATTATGAATTTAAAGAATGCTTGTGTTGAAGTTAGCAAGTCCCATAGCATGCACGTATGGTTAAAGTTGTGTAACAAATTTGAAACATGAAGTGTACCTGGCTTGTGCATCCTTATGAGTGGCGGTCGGGGACGAGCGATGGTCTTTTCCTACCAATCTATCCCCCTAGGAGCATGCGCGTAGTGCTTGATTTTTGATGACTTATAAATTTTTGCAATAAGTATATGAGTTCTTTTGACTAATGTTGAGTCCATAGATTATATGCACTTTTACCTTCCCGCCATTCCTAGCCTCTTCGGTACCGTGCATTGCCCTTTCTCACCTTGAAAGTTGGTGCAAACTTCACCGGTGCATCCAAACCGCGTGATACGATACGCTCTATCACACATAAACCTCCTTATATCTTCCTCAAAACAGCCACCATACCTACCTATTATGGCATTTCCATAGCCATTCCGAGATACATTGCCATGCAACTTTCCACCGTTTCGTTCATCATCATCATGACATACTTTACTTTTGTCATATTGCCATTGCATGATCATGTAGTTCACATCGTATTCGTGGCAAAACCACCATGCATAATTTTCATACATGTCACTCTTGATTCATTGCACAATCCTGGTACACCGCCGGAGGCATTCATATAGAGTCATATCTTGTTCTAGTTTCGAGTTGTAATTCATGTGTTGTAATCAATGAAAGTGTGATGATCATCATTATTAGAGCATTACCCAAAAAGAAAAAAAGAAAAAAAAAAGAAGAAAGGCCAAAAGAAAAAAAGAAAGGCCCAAAAAAGAAAAAAAAAGAAAAAGAAAATAAATAAAAAGGGCAATGTTACTATCTCTTTTTCCACACTTGTGCTTCGAAGTAGCACTTTGTTCTTTATGTAGTGAGTCTCATATATTGTGCTTCAAAGTAGCACCATGTTTTTTATATAGTGAGTCTCATAGGTTGTCTTTTTCATACTAGTGGGAATTTTTCATTATAGAACTTGGCTTGTATATTCCTACGATGGGCTTCTTCAAATGCCCTAGGTCTTCATGAGCAAGCAAGTTGGATGCACACCCATTAGTTTTCTTTTGTTGAGCATTCATTCTTAGCTCTAGTGCATTCGTTGCATGGCAATCCCCACTCCTCATATTGACATCAATTTATGGGCATCTCCATAGCCCGTTGATTATCCTCGTCAATGTGAGACTTTCTCCTTTTTTGTCTTCTCCACACAATCCCCATCATCATATTCTATTCCACCCATAGTGCTATATCCATGGCTCACGCTCATGTATTGCGTGAAGGTTGAAAAAGTTTGAGATTATTTAAGTATGAAACAAGCTTGTCATCGGGGGTATAGAAGTTGGGAACATCTTTGTGTGACCAAAATGAAGCATAGCCTAACTATATGATTTTGTAAGGATGAACTTTCTTTTGCCATGTTATTTTGAGAAGACATGATTACTTTGATTAGTATGCTTGAAGTGTTACTATTTCTTTTATCAAAATGAAATTTATTTTGAATTATTTGGATTTGAACATTCATGCCACAATAAAGAAAATTAAAATTACATTGAGAATTATGCTAGGTAGCATTCCACATCAAAAATTCTGTTGTTATTATTTACCTACTCGAGGACGAGCAGGAATGAAGCTTGGGGATGCTTGATACGTCTCCAACGTATCTATAATTTTTGATTGCTCCATGCTATTATATTACCCCTTTTGGATGTTTATGGGCTTTATTTTACACATTTATATCATTTTTGGGACTAACCTACTAACCGGAGGCCCAACCCGTATTGCTGTTTTTTTTGCCTATTTCAGTATTTTGAAGAAAAGGAATACCAAACGGTGTCCAAACGGAATGAAACCTTCGGCAGCGTGATTTTTGGAACAAACATGATCCAGGGGACTTGGAGTGCAAGTCAAGAAGCAGCCGAGGCGGCCACGAGAGGGTAGAGCGCCCCCCCTACAGGGCGCACCCCCCTGTCTCATGGGCCCCTCGGGCGGCCACCGACGTACTTCTTCCTCCTATATAAGCCTACGTACCCCGAAAACATCCAGAGAGCCAACAAAACACAATTTCCACCACCGTAACCTTCTGTATCCGCGAGATCTCATCTTGGAGCCTTCGCCGGCGCTCTGCCGGAGGGGGAATCGACCATGGAGGTCTTCTACATCAACACCATAGCCCCTCCGATGAGTTGTGAGTAGTTTACCACAGACCTTCGGGTCCATAGTTATTAGCTAGATGGCTTCTTCTCTCTTTTTGGATCTCAACACAATGTTCTCCCCCTCTCTTGTGGAGATCTATTCGACGTAAACTCTTTTTGCGGTGTGTTTGTCGAGATCCGATGAATTGTGGGTTTATGATCAAGTTTATCTATGAGAAATATTTGAATCTCCTCTGAATTATTTAATGTATGATTGAGTTATCTTTGCAAGTCTCTTCGAATTATCAGTTTGGTTTGGCCTACTAGATTGATCTTTCTTGCCATGGGAGAAGTGCTTAGCTTTGGGTTCAATCTTGCGGTGTCCTTACCCAATGACATAAAGGGTTGCAAGGCACGTATTGTATTGTTGCCATCGAGGATAAAAATATGGGGTTTATATCATATTGCATTAGTTTATCCCTCTACATCATGTCATCCGGCTTAAGGCGTTACTCTGTTCTTTATGAACTTAATACTCTAGATGCAGGTAGGAGTCGGTCGATGTGTGGAGTAATAGTAGTAGTAGTAGAAGATATAGCTTCCTCCTTTTTTAATTCCAGAAGAAATAAAACATCGGGACCAATTCCCAAAATTAATATCTTCACCCAACATTCGCTCTTTTCTTTTATACGACTCTCTCTACCGCCGTTGTCGCCCTCTGCATTGCCAACCACCAAGACTCCTCCCGAAGCCGTGCGGCTCTCTCCACTGCCGATGTCGTCGTCTGCATTGCCAACCACCAGGACTCCCTCCAAAACTGTGCGGCTCTCTCCACCGCCGCTGTCGCTTGCTGCATTGCCAACCAGTAGGACTCCGCCCAAAGCTGTGCGGCTCTCTCCACCGCCGCCGTCGCTCACTGCATTGCCAACTGGTGGGACTCCTCGAGCACCATGCGGAGTGCCACCGTATCTTTGCGGCGACGACGGCGGCCGTCCGTCTCCACGGATGTCTAGGAGTGGCGGATGACGTCGTGGAGGGCCTCGTTGTCGTCGCTGACCGAGGCGAGTTGCTCCAGTGTGAATATGCTAGAACTGCACTTGAAGCAGCTGGCAGCCGCCTCCACCGCCCACTTTCTTGTGTGCCGATACGCGTGACCATAGACTCTGGGTACGCTTCAGCCGACACGAGCACCCAGCGGCGCCTCGGACGAGTAGCTGCTTGCGGTGCCTACAACCTTAATCAAATGGCCATATGTGATGACCTCTATCATCCCACTACAAAAAAAAGACACATCCATGACATTTTGGGCCGAACGAAATTTTTTTCTGTCATACTTATGACACTTCTATGACAATAATTGTGACAAAACATGGTATCATCAGAGATGTGGTGGGGTCCTACTTCTATGACAAAAAATCATGACAGAAAATGGGCTTTTCGTCCTGGGCGGGCCGGAGACGCAGCTGCATGACATTCTTTGGGCCGTCCATGACGGAAAAACCGTGGTAGAAGCGAGGGCGAGGAAAATATCGGGGTGTTCCCGGTTACGGTGGGTGGTCGGGGCCGAGCGATGCGCGTTTCTCTCGTACACGCACGCGCGTGGGTGCGAGGCATTGGGCTCTAACTGAACCCGAGCGAGGCGTTGGGCTCTAACTAAACCCGAGCGATTGCACTGCAGGCTACGCATTACTGAACCCGAGCGATCGATTGATGGCTGTTAACTGAAGCCGATCGAGCGATTTCTTCGCTACTGCTGCTAACTGAAGCCGCTCGATGCTGCCTCTGGATGAACAGTGAGCGTTGCTGGGGTGGTTTGGATGAACAGTTCCCGGTGGGGGTGGATGAACTGGACCCTGTGGTGTTGCCTCTAGATGAACAGGACCTCGATCGATCGAGTCGGTTGGGGCTGGATGAACAGGACCACGTGGAGGGCTGGATGAACAGGACCATCCCGTGGAGGGCGGGATGAACAGTAGACGGTGGAGGGCTGGATGAACAGTAGCCCGTGGAGGGGTGGTTGAACAGGAGCCCGTGGAGAGGGCTGGTTGAAAAGTAGCCGGTGGAGTAGCAGGCGGTGGAGGCTGGATGAACAGGATCCCGTGGATGAACAGTCGCAGGTGGAGGCCGGAGGAGGTCGACGGTGGATGAACAGTAGCCCGTGGAGGCTGGAGGACGTCGACGGTGGAGATGAACAGCATCCCATGGAGTCCCGTTTTGCGATACGCCACACCCCTCCCGATGAACAGGACCCCATTTCGGCTGTAGCGCTCCAACACAAGTCGTTTCATCCGTTTTGCGGTACGCCACATGCCTCCCGATCAACAGGACCCCTGTTTCGGCCGTAGGAGGTCTGTTTCCTCCGTTTTGCGGTACGCCAGACCCCTCTCGATGAAGAGGATCCCGTTTCGAACATGGCCGGTCGAACACAAGGTTGTTTCCTCCGTTCTACGGTACGCCAGGCCTCCTTTCCATCAGCTATTCCGTCCAAGCCATCCCGATGAACACGACGACGCATTCCGTTCTGACACAGCTGGTTGGCTCCCCATGAACACGACGACGACGCTGTTTCTTTGTTCCAACCCAACCATGTACACGAGCCCTGGCCGTACGTACGCGCGAGTAGGCGCTCGAGACCCCGCCTGTATGTACGTACGTGGTCGTATTTACTTTCTTGCACCCTGGCCGTTGTACGTACGTGTACATGCTACGTGCGTGCCTCTCCTATGACACGTGCGCGCCTCTACATCGACCAGTATGTATGTACACAGTCGCGACCGGAATGACAACGCTACGTATGCTTCGAACAGGTAGGTCCCGACTGTCACGCACTTCCTTGCGTGCGAAGATGTAGCTGGTGGGACCCAGCAGTCGGGGGGGCGAATCGTTTTTTTGCCCGAACACACTTCCTTGCGTGCGAAGATGTAGCTAGTGGGTCCCAGCAGTCAGGGGGAAACTTTTTCGCAAAATACGGTGGCCCGTCCGGTGGGTCCCCACTGTCAGGTGGAGGAATAATTATTTTACGCGTAATAAGGAGGCACTTCCTTGCTGCGGCCGTGGACCCAGCTGTCAGCCTCTCCACGTATAGTCCATGTTCGATGGAAACCATTCCTTGACCATGTTGACCACGCCGCGCCGAGAGCACCAGGGCGGTGGACGACGACGAGGCCTAGGAAGGGGACGACGCGGAGCCGGGGAAGACGCGGCAGTGGATGCCCACGCGTAGAGGAGTACGAGGGTTCACTGGTTCGCTGCGGTGTGAGGTTGTCGTCGCCGCAGAATAATAAGGGGTGTGGGTGAGTAGAGGGATGGCCTGGCCAGCGGTGGGACTAGTAGGGGGCGGTGAGGCCTCCGCGGCAGCACAGCCGGCCACGGGAGGCAGGAGTATGCGACACGACCGGCGCTGCTTCGGGCGGCTGGAGCAGGAAGACCAAAGGTTGAAGAAGCACTACGACCGTTGGATGGATATCGTATGGTCACTGGAGCTAGAATCGTTCATATTGACTAAGTTGACAAAGCACTCCGTCCCCGTCAACTTAGTAGGCCCACAAGTCAGCCTCCCACCAAGGTGGGTCCCAACCAGCAGGGGAAGTATTCATTTTTTTGTAGGTAATAAGGAGGCACTTCCGGTGGGTCCGAGCTGACAACGGGGGGAACATTTTTTTCGCAAAATACGGTGGCCCGTCCGGTGGGTCCCAGCAGTCAGGGGGGAAACATTTTTTCGCCAAATACGGTGGCCCGTCCGGTGGGTCCCTGCTGTCAGGTGGAGGAATAATTATTTTCCGCGTAATAAGGAGGCACTTCCTTGCGGCTGCCGTGGACCCAACTGTCAGCCTCTCCACGACAGTACTCTTAGGAAGTCGTTCCTTGACCACGTTGACCACGCCGCGCCGAGAGAACCAGGGCGGTGGACAACGGCAAGGTCTAGGAAGGGGACGACGCAGAGCCGGGGAAGACGCGTCAGTGGATGCCCACGCAGGAGAGGATTACGAGGGTTCACTAGTTCGGCTGCGGTGTGAGGCTGTCGTCGCTGCAGAATAACAGGGGTGTGGGTGAGTAGAGGGATGCCCAGGCCAGCGGTGGGAGTAGTAGGGGCGGTGAGGCGTGCACGGGAGGCAGGAGCAGGCGGTCCCGTCGGCGCTGGATTTGGCGCCTGGAGCAACGAGATCAAAGATTGAAGAAACATGACGGCCGTTGGATTGACATCCAATGGTTACGTCTGCTAGAATCGTTTGTTGTCGTATATAATAACTAAAAAATCTTGCATACGCGTAAACATAATAGGCCCATAAGTCAGACAATTCCCTCTTTTTTTAATAATTTATATATAGCTCATTGCGACTTCATATGCAATTTATTGCAGTTCGTTTTTTTTGGTTGGCCAGGCCCAATTTCGCATATTTCTGTGGGTTCCAAACTATTATTAATACCGAAATGTCGAGCCAGATTTAAAGTACTTTGAAGATATATTTAAATTAGGTTAATGCCCAGTGAAATAGGAATCTAAAAATGTGAAAAAAATCAGAAATTATGAAGTAATTGCCAATTTGTCATCTGTTTTTATATTTACAACCAATTTCATATTACTTTCAAAATTTGCAGGCGTCTTGAAAGAGTTGCAGCCCATCAGGACCTAGAAAAATAAATAGGCCTGGATTGGGTATTCTTTAGAAAAAATAAACCGGGCTCATTTTCACAAACAAAATATCGCTGGGCGTGTCACATGGTGAACATAAAATATCAGCCTGGGCTAGACGGGCCACAGCCCATTTCAAACCCTGCTCTGTCTCAACAATAACAAAAAAAATACTACTCGAGCAGCTACGTCCCAGGTGTCAGCAGATCTTATGATGTTCTCTTAACTATTGACTATATACGCTCACAATGTCGTGGGTCCCAGATGTCAGGAAAACACTAGGAGAAAGCATTTTATTTTTCCATACGCTGACATGGTGGGCCCGTACTGTCATCCTCTCCACGTACTTCTGCCGATTCCTATTGTTTGTTGACCATCTTGACCACGCGAGAGGGCGGCGCCATGCTATGTCTTCAGCTTACGTTGGTTTTCCTTGAAGAGGAAAGGGTGATGCAGCAATAGTAGCATAAGTATTTCCCTCAGTTTTTGAGAACCAAGGTATCAATCCAGTAGGAGGCTCCTCAAAAGTCCCACGCACCTACCCAAACAAACAAAGAACTCGCAACCAACGCAATAAAGGGGTTGTTAATCCCTTCACGGCCACTTGCGAAAGTGAGATCTGATAGAGATAGTATGATAAGACAAATATATTTTTTATATTTTATAATATAGATTGGAAAAGTAAAGATGAAAATAAAAGTAGATTGAAAGCTTATATGATAAAAGATAGACACGGGGGCCATAGGTTTCACTAGTGGCTTCTCTCAAGATAGCATAAGTATTACGGTGGGTGAACAAATTACTGTCGAGCAATTGATAGAAAAGCGAATAATTATGAGATTATCTAGGCATGAACATGTATATAGGCATCACGTCCGTGACAAGTAGACCGACTCCTGCCTGCATCTACTACTATTACTCCACACATCGACTGCTATCCAGCATGCATCTAGAGTATTAAGTTCATAAGAACAGATTAACGCATTAAGAAAGATGACATGATGTAGAGGGATAAACTCATACAATATGATATAAACCCCATCTTTTTATCCTCAATGGCAACAATACAATATGTGCCTTGCAACCCTTATTGTCACTGGGTATGGACACCGCAAGATTGAACCCAAATCTAAGCACTTCTCCTATTGCAAGAAAGATCAATCTAGTAGGCCAAACCAAACTGATAATTCGAAGAGACTTGCAAAGATAACTCAATCATACATAAAAGAATTCAGAGGAGATTCAAATAATTCTCATAGATAAACTTGATCATAAACCCACAATTCATCGGATCTCGACAAACACACCGCAAAAAGAGTTACATCAAATAGATCTCCACAAGAGAGGGGGAGAACATGGTATTGAGATCCAAAAAGAGAGAAGAAGTCATCTAGCTAATAACTATGGACCCGAAGGTCTGTGGTAAACTACTCACAACTCATCAGAGGGGCTATTGTGTTGATGTAGAAGCCCTCTGTGGTCGATTCCCCCTCCGGCGGAGCGTCTGCGAAGGCTCCAAGATGGGATCTCGCAGAAACAGAAGGTTTCGGCGGTGTAAATTGTTTTTCGTTGGCTCCCTAGATGTTTTCGGGGTACGTGGGTATATATAGGAGGAAGAAGTAGGTCGGTGGCCGCCCGAGGGGCCCACGAGACAGGGGGCGCGCCCTGTAGTGGTGGGCGCGCCCTCCACCCTCGTGGCCGCCTCGGCTGCTTCTTGTGTTGCACTACAAGTCCTCTGGATCACGTTTGTTCCAAAAATCACGCTGCCGAAGGTTTCATTCCGTTTGGACCCCGTTTGATATTCCTTTTCTTCGAAACTAGCAAAGTGGCCCGCTCTTCGCGCGGGCTAGTACTTAATATAGTTTGGTTGAAATAAAATCATATTCACCAATTGTTTTGGCTGCTCGTGAAGTAGTGATTTTAAAGATATCAGAGTTACCCCTTTAATATTTCGGCGAGATATCTGGAGGCTATGTTGTTGCTAAAGTTTTTAGTGCTACGTGCTCTTTTCCATGGGCTTGCCCGATGCCGCTGCAGTGATTTGTACATGGTGTGTGGCTGGCTTTACACTCCCGTTGAGGCATCACATTTGAGTCAATATGGGTGATTTTGTAAAGATCATATTTTTTGTTCATATGCCCACGAAGTATATATTAGCACGGAATTATACTCTAAAATGTTTGCAACACCAAATATTACGTATTTTTTGCTAAAAATACATACATGCACTATACTTTTTCCCTAGAAAACGTGCATTAATCATATGTGCTTTTATTATAATTCATGGCTTGTTTTTCTAGAACAATTTATAGCTGGTTATTTGTGCTTTTTGTAGTAAAATATTTTTTTTCGTACTTGAATGATTAGTTTGCCTTTTAGACGAACAGGCTCACATAGATGCACACATCATTCAAATATCTCTCGCACTGGATAGTCTACATATTCACATAAAGGTTGGTCTTGCCTGATTCCCTTGTCCCATTTCTCCTTCCCTTTCTTTCTATGTCGACTTCTGCCTGCATGTCCAACTTTTTTCCCTTTACTGTTCATGGCATATTTCCCGCTTCTTCTTATCTTTTTCCAATGTTTGTACTGTTGAACCGATGTAACAAAGGTAGTGAAAATTTTAATTTGTTTATGCCTATCCATTTCATCAGTGCTTGGGAACAACATTCGCAGTTGCCCCCGTGCTCCTATTCATATTCAGGCTCTCAAATATGTAATGAGCCTCAAATATCAGATAATATTGAGCATCGATGTCAAGTATGAATGAGTTGTTTTGATTGAATGTTGATGCACATTTCCATTAATTATGCATATCAGTTGACAGTATTCATCCTGCCATATCAAGTTAGCATTAATATGTTAGTTATTATTTTGAAGATAGTTCGTAGTAACTTTTTCATGTACTTACTCTCGTCCAATAAAAGGTCAGCATCAACATCTTGCTGAAGAAGAACTATAATAAAAGTGTCTTTTCATGCATTTAGCATATTCATTTATACACTATTACCCTTAGTCCATCCCTTTATTCCGACTCCTACGAACGCTACGTATAGTTCTCCATGTGCAAACAAATGTTTAGGTAGAGATAGGTCCAAGTTTTCTATTTACAGGGCTCACCTCCCCTTAGTTATTTGTTGTCATCGTACTCCCTCCGTCCTTTAAAAAGTGTACTTCCAACTTTGTTGGAGGGTCAAGCTATCTTAAAGTTTGACCGAGTTTGTGCAAAAATATATCAATTTTTGTGAAATCAAATATGTATATAATGAAAATATACTTTATCACAAATCTAATGGTACTAATTTTATGGCATAAATGTTGGTGTATTATTGTATAAATACGGTCAAACATAAAAATGTTTGACTTTCCAACAAAGTTGGAAGTACACTCTTCAAAGGACGGAGGGGGTACGATTGAACTAATAAATTAATTAAGGTAGTTTTTGTTGGTGACTAACCATCCAGTTCATCTTTTTGTAACACCATGCATGTTGGCTGCCTCATGCCTAGAAGACGGGTACTCAGTGGCACCCCCATCACAATGCCTATAGCCAGGATCGATGAAGCTAGTGGATCATAGGCTTAGATATTGATTGACAATAGTGGCCTAGAGAAGAGTTTCTTTTACCTTGGAGAGAGAGATTTAGAATTGATGTTTTGAACATAGTTTTTTCTTTCTACAAAAAAGTGATTAGGAATTGATAGTTTTTCATTGTAGCTAGGAGGCGGTGAAGACACCTCGGATCCCGAAAAAATACTGGCAGTGCTAACGCAGAGACTCATTGTGTCGAGGATATACCCCACGGTATGACCCGGCCGGAGACATAACCCGGCTGGGACTTGTAAACCGGCGGATGGTAAACCGGTGGACAGTTAAGACAGAGAGTTAAGACAGATGGCTAAGACAGACGGTAAACCGGCTGGTGGTAAACCGGCAGGAGTCAAGTCAGATGATAACCCGGTAGGTGTTAAGTCAGATCATAAACCGGCAGTAAGTCATAAACCGGCGGACCATCTTAAACCGGCAGACCATCTTAAACCGGCAAACAGTGATAACTGGGTTGCCAAGGGTTATGAAGCCCGAGACGTCATGAATCCCATAAAGAGAAGTCAGAATAGTTAAGTCTTAAGTCTGAGTTGGACTTCACATGTAACCCGCGCCTTCAACATATATAAGGAGGGGCAGGGCTCCCCCAAAGAGGGGGGAAGCTAGAAGAAACAATCTCTAGGGCTAGACACAACTATGAGAGCCGGTTTACGGTGACTCCCTCGTGATGATAATGAGACCTAGCCACAAACAGCATGTAGGTTTGTTACCGGATGATGTTTCCTAGGGCCCGAAGCTGTCTAAATCTTTGTCTTGTATTACGTTTTCTCGATTCCGCTCAACCCCTCTCAAGCTACCACATAGATGCGTTGGCCTCACGACTAAGTCCTCACACTAGGACATCTGACGTGTTAATTCCACGACAGTTGGCGCCCACCGTGGGGCTATCGCACGGCGGTGTTGAGTTCTTGGAGGGATTTTTCTTCAGGGATCGAGGAGTTCATAATTTTTCGGTGAAGAAAAGACCGGTCAGAATTTACATCAACTCCAAGTTCATTGATCAAGATTAAACAAGTTTGAGTCGGCCCTCGCGATCAAGAAGTTCAAGACGAGTCAACCGATTGTTCGTCTAAAGCGGGCGGTTGAATCACAAGTCGCCGAGGACGACGTTTTTTTGCAGCAACCTGTTTCGTCGACATGTCAGTTTTCGATCTGTAATTGTTTGTCGGAGCTGTCAAATCACCAAGGTTCAAACCGCGCGTATCTACTGAAGGAAAAAGAAGTTGTCGCTCTGATCTGATCAGCAGCAAAACCGAATTGATTAAGGAACCGAGGGACCCCGGCCTAGTCGTCGTGTGATGTTTGCAATTTGGGATCAATGGAATAAAAAAAAAGACGCCGCTAACTGCCACACGTGTGGGCGTTAAGGAATCTGCCCACACGTTCTGTTTGGTGCCTAAGAGGATCAGCCCACACGTCTGTGTGTGGGCAAAACAACTAGCGCCCACACTCCTTTCTTTCCCTCCCGGTCCCTCTTACATGCGTGCGTGTGGGCGAAATAGATAACGCCCACACGCCCGGTACGCCAGGCCTCGTACCTCGTGGTCCCGCACGCCCCACGTGACACTTTACCGCGCGCCCCACAGTTGCCATGGGCCTAACCCTCGTCCATGTTCGTTTAAGTGCAGTTGCCATGTCGCTGAACTACGGTTGCCATGTCGGACAACTACATTTGCCATGTTTGCTCAACTGCAGTTGCCATCTCAGGTCAAAGTTCCAGATTGCCATTTTTTGGACAACTATAGTTGTTGCCATGTGTGGTCTGGTCTACTGCAGTTGACATGACACTAGTAGAAAAAGGGTCAAACGTGAAGCACATTAGTGCCGGTTTGATTTTGGCCCGGTACTAATGGTACCATTAGTGCCGGTTCGAACGGATTTGCATTAATGCCGGTTCGTGTTGAACCTTTAATCTTGGTTCGTGGCACGAACCGATACTAAAGGGGTGGTGGCAGGTGGCGTCGGGCGGGGCCTTGATCACCTTTAGTATCGGTTCGTGGCACAAACCGGTACTAAAGGGCTAACCTTTAGTACCGGTTCGTGCCACGAACCGGTACTAAAGGGGTTTGACCTATAGTACCGGTTCTTGCCACGAACCGGTACTAAAGGGCAATTTTCAATCTCTACCCCCCCCCCCCGGGTATATCGCCATTTTAGTTTTGAAAAATACAAAAGAAAATGATTAAAAATTCAAAAAATAAAATTCTTCGAGATGTAGTTATATTACTACATCTACTAGTTAGGAAAATTAAAAAACTTAAATTTGGACATGTTTTGCAAAAAAAGTGTAGGGAAAATTTAAAACGGCTATAACTTTTGCATACGATGTCGGAAAAAAACGTATAATATATCAAAAAATTCAGCACGAAAATCCGCATCTGATGGAGACCACCTACGGCCTGTTTGGAATTTTTTAGAATCCTCAAATTCCAAAAGGAAAAAAATATATGGTCAAATTTCAGTTTTTTTAAAAAAATTGGTTAAATCTGGTCAAACTACTTATTCAAGAAGTATTAATGTTACTACATAATTATTCAAGAATATTAGTGTTACTAAATAATTATTTCAATTTTTTGAATTTTGGTCAAATCTGGTCAAACTATGGTCAAACTATGGTCAAACTTATTCAAGAAATATTAGCGTTACTAAATAATTACTGTTTTTTAGAATAATAGTTTCGAAAACTCAAACGGTGAAATGTGTGACTTCATGCTCAAGCTAAACTCCTGAGGGTTAATGGGATTGACATCTTACTATTGTCAGGAAAACAACAAGTGCAGACTCGGAAACGAAGGAGAATAGAACCCGAAAGTTAAGCGTGCTCGGGCTAGAGTAGTGAGAGGGATGGGTGACCGGTCGGGAAGTTAGATGATTTGGAATGAGTGATCCACACTTGAGCAGTTAAGAGAGGTGATTAGAGACTAAATCATCAAATAATTTAGAAAAATAAAAAATCGAAAAAAAATCAAAAAACTTTTCCAATATTTTCAAAAAAAAATTAAGAAAAAACCTTTAGTACGGGTTGGTAACACCAACCGGTACTAAAGGTCCCCCTTACCAGGGCGTGAGCTCACGCCACGTGGTGGCACTTTAGCGCCGGTTCGTGCCGAAGCGGTACTAAAGGGGGGGCCTTTAGTGCCCACCCTTTAGTGCCGGTTATGGAACCGGCACTAAAGGCCCTTACGAACCGGCGCTAAAGCTCCGTTTTCTACTAGTGTGATTTCAAAACTTTAGGAGGTCCCACCTACTAACACTAGGCATTTGCCATGTAGCGCTACAAAAAAAGGCATGGCAAAAAACATGTTCGGTAAAGAGAGAGTTGCCATCTGCTTACGTGCATGCTAGGGCAGTTTGCCATGTACCATGGCAAACATATGGCAACTGACATGTTCGGGTAAAAAAAATGAGAGTTGCCATCTGTTTGCAATCACACTAGGGCAGTTGCCATGTATACTGCAAAACGCATGGCAACTGGCAGCTTGGGTGTGGGAGAGGAGGCGGGCGTGTAGGCGAGATGGCAAACTGCCCACACACCAGCCCTTGTGCGTGACTGAAAACTGGTGTGTGGGCAAACTGCTAAACGCCCAGACACCGGCCCCTCCGTGTGGTAAAACGGATGTGTGGACGACCTCTCTCACACACCACACACGCGAGTTGTCCTATATGGCATACAAAAATCAGCTAATTCGTGCCAAGATTCGTGCAAAAGTTAATGTACGATGATGAAGGCGTGTGGGTGAGTTGGCTAACGCCCACACGTATCAGCGTTAACATTTCCGAAAAACAATGCTCCCTTAGAACGAGAGAAAAAGTCAAATCAACTACAAATCGGAGGAGGATTTGGTCATGGGTGCATATCGACTCCGAGTCGTTTCCAAACCTCGCTCGGGACAGTACCTGTTCCGCTCCGCATCCCCTTCACGCTGGCCGTACCTGCTCCGCCAGAAAGCTTCCGCTGTAATACGCCTCCACAAAGCCGCCGCAGCTCCTGCTGAGTTGGCTCCTGCTGAGTTGCCGGACCAGCCCACAGCTCCACCGCTGCCGTCCCTCGCTGAGTCGCCGGACCGGCCCTCTATTCCCGTGTTGAGCCGGCCGGCCGCCGTCGCCTCGCTTTGAGCCAGCTCAGCTCCACCCGGCTGCCTCCGCTTCACGCTGCCCCCACTGTTTTAAATCGCCTTCGACTCCGGCACGAGCCGCCGTCGCCGTCTGTTTCTGCCACCGTGTATAGCGGCTCTGCTATGCTGCTTATTTTCCCTCCGAGTCGCTGGCACGGACGCATGGCCGGCGATGAATAGACTGACTATATGTCCGCGGCGCTGTGTGTACATGCCCCGGCTCAACATAGCAGGACCAGTATCAAGCAATGGATGCATCGTTTGACCAAATCAACATTTTCTACAACATGGACGATGTATTAAAAAAAATGCAAGCACCACCGGTCCTAGTTAATAACCAGGACAGGACAACAAAAAAGAATATGGTCACGACCTGGAAACGGAGCCAGCCATGATCCAGATTCCTCTTGTGCCCGTGACCTCGTTTCGAGGCGCCTGCCTTTGCTGCTTCGGGTACGCCCCGACGGTTTCCGAGCCGTCGCCATCTGCCACACCATGGCTTCTGCTTCAAATTCCTGCTCCAAAACACCGTTGTCTTCGCCTAATTCATCACGGAGCCAGCCCAATCTAAGCCGCCCTCTGTTGTGGCCTCCTTCTGAGCTGCTGTTTTGGTGCGCTGTTGCTTAAACTGCCGCGGCGGCCTTTGAGTCGCCAGCCTGGTCACCTTGCGCTAATCACGACCGCTGATTCGCCATTCACCACTGCCATTCTGGTCCCAAGCCGGCCCTACCACAATCAGGTGCTATTTTTCTAAAGCTCTTCTTTGGTATAATTAAATAGCATCAAAACATTTTTTCGAGGTATGATATTGTATACACATGTCAATTACGTAATGGTTAAAGTATGATCCTGTTCTCGTGCGCTATCATTGGAAGTCACGTTTACATCTGCGCTATGTCAAATTGCTTAACGGATGTGCACAAATCGCCGCCTCAGCGGTCCGGTCTACATCAACTCACTGGGACCGCGCCTGCAGTCGGTTCATTTGACCGTGCCCGCGCCGACTCAACCGTCCGCGCCCATGGCCGACTCGTCTGTCCGCACAGCTTACAATGTCACGGCCGACTCACGCGTCCGCTCTGTCTTCTAAATGTCGTGGTTGACTCCAACATATATATCAACAAATCAGAGCCACGTCTGCTCACACAAGCTGTCCAATGGACATATGTGAGCCGCCCTCGTTGTGTTGAGCCGCCCTTACCGCTTTGAGCCGCCGGGGTTATATTAAGTCGCTAGTCTGCCTGAGCCACCGGAACTATATTGAGTCGCTAGTCTGCCTTAGCCACCTCTATCGCGATAAACGGATCATCCTCGTCCAAACAAATCAGGTGATATCCATTCAAGTTTGTTTTATTATCACATGTTGTTTTTGTCAAATAACAAGTTTATCTTTTCCTTAGTCTACAATATTGTTTATGCAGGGCAATTATTTATGACGAAAAGTGATATTATACCGCGGAGATGGAGGCACGCCAACATCTTTTGGCACAGGGCGTTGTCGTTACTCAACGGACTCCTGCACCGGCTTACAACGCCGTGGCCGTCTCTTGCGACCGCGCAGGTTAACAATGCCGTGGTTGTCTCTCGCGACCACGCCGGCTTACAATGAGGAGGACAACTTGCCCGTCCGCACCGGCTTACAACACCGCGGCCGGCTCATCTATCCAAGCCGCCTTTGATGTTGCGGTCGTCTTTATCGTCCGTCTCTCGCGGCCTGGTCTACATCAACACACCGGGCGCGCCTGTCTGCATGAGCTGTTCATTGAGTATGAGCAAGTCACTATTTGGGAAGCCCGGTTTCTCTTCCAACAAATTGGAGGCAAAGTATCATATATTATCAGCCGCCGTCTGCACTGGATGGTTCAATGGGCAGGCGCACAAGTCGCCGCCACTACAGTTTGGTTAACTTCAAACAGCCAGTTGGAAGGAGCCATTGGCCGAGTTGCTGACACGGCTCATACGGGATCATTTATAACCCACCGCAATCACCTCAACCTTCTGTAGGTTCACATCACGCTATCACCGCCAATGATATACACCTCCTGCTATGGTCAAATATGGAGAATCTCAAGCCAACATCTCGAGGCGTCTTGAGACTCGGGGGCTACAATGGTATGACTCGGCAAAATTAGTCGGTTTCAATAAATTCAAGAACTCCGGGTCATTAAAGGGATAGATAACCCGGGCCCCGGAAATTACTGCTAGATCGATGAAAATTTAAAAGCCGTCAGAAGATTTCCGGCTCAAAATAAGGACTCTGGTTTAAAATCCGGTTCAAGACACATCTTTCTCCCACAAAGCACTGAAGCTCTCAAATCCGGTTCAAAATCCAATCAAGGTATATTTGTCCCTCACAAATTTTTGAAGCTTTCAAATCCGGTTTAAAGTTCCGGTTCAAAAAAGAATTAATCTCTCGCAAGTTCGAGTTCTAAGAAAAATTAAGGGTTGCGAAAAAGAACTTGCTGCCATGATGCGCGGTTCAAACATAGGTATCCTGCCTTACGGCTTATCTTATTATGGTCACTTGGGGGCTTCCTGCTCATCGAGCACAGCTGTGGGTACCCTCTTGATCATTGCAATGCTAATATATGGTCACTTGGGGGCTTCCTGTTCAAAAATAGGTCGTATTCGAATCAAAGAGAACATAGCTGTCGAAACCCTTTTGATCGGCACACTGCCAAACTCACTACGGGGCTTCTTGATCGTATCCGAATCATAGCTTAACCTCTTTTGGGTCCGACGTGGATCATATTCGAATCAGCGTCGTTACAGAACTCTCAAGGTCATTTGGGGGCTTCCTGTTCAAACATAGGTCGTATTCGAACCAAAGAGAACATAGATGTCGGTACCCTCTTGATCGGCAACGCCAGAGCCACTGGGGGCTATATGATCGTATTTGAATCTTAGCTCAACCCCTTTGGAATGGTTTTCTGATCATATACGAATCAGAAGCCTTAAATTTTTAAGTCTTTTTTGCGAACAATTTTGGGTTTGACTTGAGACCTTTTTTGTATTATATCTCAAATGTATATAAGTGTTTTATGCTTAACCCGGCTTGACTTTTGACTATAAGTCGCCAGCTTATGACAATCATCATCTATGTGGAAGCATTGGCTTCTAAGGATTGGGTTATCACCCTTACTGCACAGGTCATGTAAACCGGCAGTACAAATTCAATATCACAGTGGTTATATGTGAGGTATTATGACCCGCCTGCGGCAAACCGTCAAGGGTTCTTGTGATCTACTTGTGTGCAGGGTAAGACTACATTTGGGTGGTTACCTGCCCTGGCTCTGGACGTTAAGTCGCCAGGGCATATGTTGTTTAAACTCTGTGCAGGATTTGCAGAACTATGACTTATATAAATGCACAGTCCAAGCTCATCACAGAAATTGGTGTCTCAAAAGGGTTATCAATTATTGATTTTCTCAAGGGCTATAGGCCACCGGGTTACAAAAATTCTGGCTTACAATGAATGCATATTAAGTCGTCATCGGCCAAGAGCCGCCAGGTATTTAAACTCCGGATTTACTTGTCAACCGATGAGGTATTCAAATCTTTAATAGCCAAAACTGGTTGGATTTTCATGATGATATTGAATGACTGAGGTTTTCTTACTGGATTATATTATTCAAATCTTGAATAGCCAACACGGCTGGATTTTTATTTTGATTATCAATAACCAGTGTTATGATTGAGATTTTCAAAGTCGCTTTAGCGCAATGGCTATTATTTTTATCAATGGGCATGATTTATTTTACAATGGAGGAAATAGTCCCGAGTCGCTGGAGGCTTACGACCCGACACTTGGAGTCTACATTGTTCAAATTGAGATTACATCGAATATACAAGTCCCATGTCACTGCCAGCATGCACCATGGCACCTGGGGGCTAATGCAAAGTCATTTTTTGCTCAACTTATTGAAGACCCGACTCATCACATTTTCAATGAGCCGCCCCTTGGGGGCTACCAATTGCTCCTGTCAGAAATTCAAGGTACACAAGTCTTAATCCATTATATTGAAAGATCCATTATTCAGTTGGTAGAGTACAAAGCTCTTAACCTTGTGGACGTGGGTTCAAGCCCCATGGTGGAGATTACATCATTTGATGGTATTATCAATGAATCATATACAAAGTCCCAGTTCAGTAATATCTTATTGAGTCAGCCCTTGGGGGCTACACGTTGTTGCTCAAGTTTACATGATCATATTTACAAAGTCACTGCTCATTATTGCATAATGACCTGGCCCTTGGGGGCTACACTGGTTGAAATCTTCATGAGCATAAGGCAATTACAAGTCCCAGGTTGCTGCAAGCATGACAACCCGGCACTTGGGGGCTACAGGTGATATGCATATAAGGGAGGAATAACTTCAAATTATCAGTTTTGAGCAAATCTGGTATTATATTATTATCAGAGAAATCTGCAAAGTTTATGACCCGACGTCATCATAACATTAACCCGGCATCAGCAACAGTTATGAACCGGTGTTATCAATATTTACAAGCCGACAATTTTGCTCGCCAGCCTCTACATCTTTAAACCGGCGGATCACCAGATGAATCTTGAGTCCAATATGTTTATCAAGCCGGCGCTTTGGAAGCCGACTCAAGTGGATTATTCGTCACAATATTTTTCTGTGAGAAACCAACATCAGCAAATTGAGTATGAAGCTAGCTTATTGACCCGGATTTTCTAGATGAAGGAAATGACAATTGGACTTAAGGATAATCAGGTCCCGTCCCAGGAGAATATTTAACCTGGAGCACAAGGAATTAAGGATGATCAGGTGCCGGCTTACAAGAATTTTTAACCAGGAACACTTTCTGTCAAATTTGTTCTTGTGTTTGTTTTACAAGATCAGTTTAACATGGATAAATAGAAATTAAACTAGGGGCTAATGTCGAGGATATACCCCGCGGTATGACCCGGCCGGAAGTATGACCCGGCCGGACTTGGCGCTTCACCGACGACCCACGGGAGGACTAGCGACTCACGGGTCTGGCGGCTCACTGGTCAGACAACTCACGAGCCTGACGACTCACAGATGACCCCGACGGCGGGTCAGATAGAAGACTAGGCCCAAGACCCAGAAGGCCGGTTCATGTTATGGTGGGCCGGCTTAAGAGGAAAGCGTAAGGAATATTCCCTTACAAAGGAAGCAAGACTAGGACTCCACATGTAATTGAGTAATCCAAATCCTACTACGACTAGTCATGTAACCCGCCCCTTCAACTTATATAAGGAGGGGCAGGGAACCCCAAGAAGGAACAAGAAACAATAATCTCTAGGGCTAGACACAACTAAAGGGGAGCCGGCTTATGCGGCATCTCCCTGATGAGCATAATGAGATCTAGCCACAAACAACATGTAGGGCTATTACTGGATGATGTTTCCCGGGGCCCGAAGCTGTCTAAATCCTTGTCTTATGTTGCGTCTCTCATCCCGCTCAACCCCTCTCAAGCTACCACATAGATGCGTTGGCCTCGCGACTAAGTCCTGACACTAAGAACATCTGCCGTGACAAAACCATGACACAACTCTATACACGGCATACGTCTACTCCAGTTTCTTGCTTTTTGTACAGTGAATTTTTGTTGAGCATGTGTTTCGTCTTATTCGCACTGCCATCTAACTCATTTCTTATCACTGCGTACAGTGGAACCCTAGGTTTCATGTCCAGGTTGAGCACAAAGTAGAACCAGCAAAAATTGTACTTCCTTATGCCCAGCCATTGTTCACGTTCAAAGTCAAAGACCATATCTATGTAGTACAATATGGACTTGATGTACTAAATACTAAATACACATCGACAGAGAGGGTCATCCTATTGTGACGTGGTGTCAAGGCCAATGCAAGAAGGCCAAGACATATGCATGTGGTACTACACTACTGACTAATATCTTCAATCTACAACGTGTATATATCTATCTAATTGCTGATTCCGCTTACCAAAAGAAGGGGTCAAACAGATTGATTTTGTAGATCATCGCCGAGTCATATTACGTACAAATTTGTAGCAAACCACTTTCACAAAACTTTCTGGCCGAGATGAGGTATTGGCCTTTGATCTCTCTCAACCGATCTATCTAATGTGGTTGTACAAGTAGAATAATCATATAAGTTCACATTATGTTTTTTTTACTAGATCAGAAAATTTTAGCTTATTGTGTATAAATGATCAGGAATTAAACGATGTTATAACCTGAAAAGAAAACGTACAGTACAGTGAAAAAGTACAAAGTAGTGTGAATTCCAATTAGCTATGTTATATCTTAAAACTACTGCAGGTACTAATCCCAGATTTAATCAATAGTTTGGTGGTTTGGTATTTCCTACTATGGAGTGGAGTAAATTTCATAAAGTTGTACAACTAAAAATGCATACGCATCCTATATGTTTCCATGTTTAACAATCATGCATATATTTGCTACTACATTTCCATCTTCGTTTTGATTCTATAGTTTTCGTTGTATAGTTATATAACCGAACCATTTCACTTTTAAACTCTTGAATTCATTTTTTCAATCCCTGACACTATTATAGTGTGGTTTGAGGAGACAAGAGACAAGAATTATATGACAAGAGTTACACATATTATAATGAAACATAAAGAATTTAATGTTGGTGGAAAACCACTAAGAAAACACCAGCCCGTGCGAATGCACGTGTTGACGACTAGTATTCGTAATCATAATCAGAGGAGTATTAATTATCATTAAGTATTTGACCATATGATCTTCCACCGAATAAACCAACTAGCATCAACTACAAGGAGTAATCAACACTACTAGCAACCCACAGGTACCAATCTGAGGTTTTGGGACCAACATCGAATACAAGAGATGAACAAGGATTTGAGAGGAGATGGTGATGGTGAAGATGTTGATGGAGATTGTCCCTCCCTTGATGAGAGGATCGATGGTGATGACAATGGCGATGATTTCCCCCTCCGGGAGGGATGTTTCCCCGGCAGAACAGCTCCGCCGGAGCCCTAGATTTGTTCTGCCCGGGTTCCGCCTCGAGACGGCGGTGCTTTGTCTCGAAAACTTCCTTCTGATTTTTTCCAGGGTAAAAGATGGGCACCGGATGGCTGCCAGGGGCCCACAAGGTCGGGGTGCACCCAGGGGGTAGGGCGCACCCTCCACCTTTGTGGCTGGCTGGTGCCCCCCCTCTAGTTCTTTCTTCGCCCAATATTTTTTATATATTCCAAAAATAATCTCCGTGAAGTTTAAGGACTTTTGGAGTTTTGCAGAATAGGTCTCTAATATTTTCTCCTTTTCTAGTCCAGAATTCCAAATGCCGACATTCTCCCTCTTCATGTAAACCTTGTAAAATAAGAGAGAATATGCATAAGTATTGTGATATAATGTGTAATAACAGCCCATAGTGCATTAAGTATCAACATAAAAGCATGATGCAAAATGGACGTATCATTTAGCAATTCTAGCAGCTTCATCATAGAAGTAAATAACATGCCCCTCTATATTTTCTACCAAGAGATCTTTAACCATAGCAACACTAGGTTCTACTTTAATTTGTTCAGCAGGTTTAGGTGCTCTAATATTACTTTTGTGAACCATAGTTGAAACCTTAGCATGTTCCTTTATCCTAACAGGGAAAGGTGGTGTTTCAATATAAGCAGTAGGCACAACTGGATCAACATAGTAAATGATAGTTTTATCTTGAACCACAACCGGTTCTTTAATTTGTTCTTTAATGGGTGGATGATATTTAAACAACTTCTCCTTTGGGAGATCAACATGATTAGTAAATGATTCACAAAAAGAGGCTACTATCTCAGAGTCAAGTCCATATTTAGTGCTAAACTTGTGAAAAGCATCGGTATTCATAAAAGATTTAACACAATCAAACTTAAGCTTAATACCTGACTCTTTACCTTCATCAAGTTCCCAATCTTCAGAGTTATGCGTTTAATTCTTTCTAAAAGATACCACATGAATTCAATTGTCTTCTTCATAAAAGAACCACTACAAGAAGTATCAAGTATGGATTGATCATCACGAGAAAGCCGAGCATAAATTTTTTGAATAATAATTACTCTCGAGAGTCATGATTGGTGCATGAATATAATATTGACTTAAGCCTCCCCAAAGATATAGCCATTCTTTCTCCTTCACGAGGACAAAAATTATATATGTAATTCCGATCACGATGAACTAGATGCATAGGATAAATTTTTGGGTAAATTCCAATTTCAATCGATTCCAGTTCCAAGATCCAATATCATTGCATAGCCTATACCATGCCAATGCTTTTCCCTTCAAAGATAAAAGGAAAACCTTCTTCTTAGCTTCATCTCCGGGTAAACCTGCAAGTTTAAATAATGCACAAGTTTCATCTACATATATCAAGTGCATATCAGGATGTTCGGTTCCATCTCCTGCATAAGGATTAGCTAGCAGTTGTTCTATCATACCCGAAGGAATTTCATAACCAATATTTTTAGTAGGTGCAGTAGGTTGAGGGGCAACTAATTGTGGTTCCGGTCAAGGTGAAGATACCACGAACAAACCCCTCAAAGGATTGTTCTCCATAATAACAAGTGACAATAAATTTCAGCATGTAGTAATATGTTTTTCTTACCAATTTCGAATTACCAAGAGTGCTTCACTCCCTGGAAATGGCGCTAGAAAAGAGCCTTCATGACCCACAAGTATAGGGGAGCAATTGTACTCCTTTCGATAAGTAAGAGTGTCGAACCCAAAGAGGAGCAGAAGGAAATGACAAGTGGTTTTCAACAAGGTATTCTCTGCAAGCACTGAAATTGTCGGTAACAGATAGTTTGATAGCAAGATAATTTGTAACGAGCAAGTAACGGAAATGGTAAATAATATGCAGCAAGGTAGCCCAATCCTTTTGTGGCAAAGGACATGATAAAACGGTCTCTTATGATAAGCAAAGCGTTCTTGAAGGTACACGGGAATTTCATCTAGTCACTTTCATCATGTTGGTTTGATTTGTGTTCGCTACTTTGATAATTTGATATGTGGTTGGACCGGTGCTTAGGTTCTCTTCTTACTTTAACAAACCTCCTACTTATGATTAACCCCCTCGCAAGCATCCGCAACTATGAGAAAAGTATTAAGATAAAATCTAACCATAGCATTAAACTTTGGGATCCAAATCGGTCCCTTACTAAGTAGCGCATAAACTAGGGTTTAACATTCTATCACTCTAGCAACCCATTATCTAATAACTAATCCAAAATGCATTCCCTTAGCCCCAAATATGATGAGGTGCCATGTAGTCGACTTTCAAATGACACCACTAAGGGAATCACAACATACATACCATCAAAATATCGAACACATATCAAGTTCACATGATTGCTTGCAACAAGATTCTCTAAGTATATAGACCCAAGAAATTCATTTAGAGATATTGCATGACATGTAGAAATTTTTGAGAAAATATTGAACATTCAATTTATAGTGCCTGAATACAGGCAAATTTCATAGTTCGAAAACCATATGTTTAGCACCAAATATCATGTATCTATTATATGAAAATGAAAAAAAAAATCAATGCAAACATGGTCCCTTTCTTAAGGACATTCACAATTACAACTAGAATTTTTTTTTGACAATGTAAGTTAAAATATTATGTTTGTACAGACACATGCAACAGAACAAACTTGAGCATGGTTCAAAATTCGACATCTCATGCAGCATAATAGAATATTAATATATCAAATTGTATGTAGGTAATCCTGATCCAGGACAAATACCCCCTGCAATAGCTCTCCCAAATGGTGATAAAGTAATATGACAGGATTCGAAACAACACAAGAAGGACAAACACATAAGCTCAACGTAAGCAACATATAAAATAATGACATCATACATTCTATTATGGAAAGTAATTAACTATGTATAAACAATTCTTTGTATAACCTCGCAGAAGCTTGTGTTACACTCTTATCTCCTATCCATTGTACAACATTGGTAGGGAATTCAGGAACTAAAAATAAAAGAAACAATATATTGTTCAAACATAAATGTTTCTTTCCCCTGGATTTAATAATGAAGAAGTTGGAAAATGACATTACTGAAGGAAATATGCCCTAGAGGCAATGATAAAGTTATTATTTATTTCCTTATATCATGATAAATGTTTATTATTCATGCTAGAATTGTATTAACCGGAAACATAATACATGTGTGAATACATAGACAAACAGAGTGTCACTAGTATGCCTCTACTTTACTAGCTCGTTAAATCAAAGATGGTTATGTTTCCTAACCATAGACATGAGTTGTCATTTGATTAACGGGATCACATCATTAGGAGAATGATGTGATTGACTTGACCCATTCCGTTAGCTTAGCACTTGATCGTTTAGTATGTTGCTTATGCTTTCTTCATGACTTATACAAAGTTCTTGCAACTATGAGATTATGCAACTCCCATTTACCGGAGGAACACTTTGTGTGCTACCAAACGTCACAACGTAACTGGGTGATTATAAAGGTACTCTACAGGTGTCTCCAAAAGTATATGTTGAGTTGGCATGAATCGAGATTAGGTTTTGTCACTCCGATTGCTCGGAGAGGTATCTCTGGGCCTTCTCGGTAATACACATCACATAAGCCTTGCAAGCATTGCAACTAATGAGTTAGTTGTAAGATGATGTATTACGGAACGAGTAAAGAGACTTGCCGGTAACGAGATTGAACTAGGTATTGGATACCGACGATCGAATCTCGGGCAAGTAACATACCAATGACAAAGGGAACAACGTATGTTGTTATGCGGTTTGACCGATAAAGATCTTCGTAGAATATGTAGGAACCAATATGAGCATCCAGGTTCCGCTATTGGTTATTGACCAAGAATAGTTCTAGGTCATGTCTACATAGTTCTCGAACCCGTAGGGTCCGCACGCTTAAGGTTTCGGCGATGCTTATATTATGAGTTTATGAGTTTTGATGTACCGAAGGAGTTCGGAGCCCGTATGAGATCGGAGACATGACGAGGAGTCTCGAAATGGTCGAGACGTAAAGATCGATATATTGGACGACTATATTCGGAGTTCGGAAAGGTTCCGAATGATTCGGGTATTTTTCGGAGTACCGGAGAGTTACGGAATTCGCCGGGGAGAAGTATTGGGCCTTATTGGGCCTCAAGGGAAAGAGAGAGGGCTGCCTAGGGCAGGCCGCGCTTCTCATGGCCTAGTCCGAATTGGACTAGGGGAGGCCGCACCCTTCCTTCCCTCCCTTCTCTCTTCCCTTACTTGTCTCCTACTCCCAATACATGGAAGGACTCCTAGTTGGACTAGGAAAGGGGAATCCTACTCCCGGTGGGAGTAGGACTCCCCATGGCGCCCTCACTAGGGCCGGCCTCCTCCTCCCTCCCTCCTTTATACGGGGCAGGGGGCACCCCAGAACACACAAGTTGATCTACGGATCGCTCCTTAGCCGTGCGGTGCCCCCTCCACCATATTCCACTTCGTCATATCGTCATGAGCTTAGGCGAAGCCCCGCGCCGGTGAAGTCATATCGTCGCGAGCTTAGGCGAAGCCCTACGTCGGTGGAGCATCATCATCGTCCTGCCCACGTCGTCTTGTGGAACTCATCCCGACACTTTGCTGGATCGGAGTCCGGGATCGCCATCGAGCTGAACGTGTGCGTAACTCGGAGGTGCCGTGACGTTCGGTGCTTGGATCGGTCGGATCGTGAAGACGTCGACTACATCAACCGCGTTGTTATAACGCTTCCGCTTTCGGTCTCACGAGGGTACGTGGACAGACACTCCCCTCTCGTTGCTATGCATCACCATGATCTTGCGTGTGCGTAGGAAAATTTTGAAATTAATACGTTCCCAACAGTGGCATCCGAGCCTGGTTTTATGCGTTGATGTCATATGCACGAGTAGAACACAAGTGAGTTGTGGGCGATATAAGTCATACTGCTTACCAGCATGTCATACTTTGGTTCAGCGGTATTGTGAGATGAAGCGGCCCGGACCGACATTACGCCAGACGCTTACGCCGAGACTGGTTTCACCGCTGCGAGCACTAGTTGCTTAAAGGTGACCGGCGGGTGTCTCTCTCTCACTTTAGTTGAACTGAGTGTGGCTACGCCCGGTCCTTGCGAAGGTTAAAACAGCACCAACTTGACAAACTATCGTTGTGGTTTTGATGCGTAGGTAAGAACAGTTCTTGCTCAGCCCGTAGCAGCCACGTAAAATTTGCAACAACAAAGTAGAGGACGTCTAACTTGTTTTTGCAGGGCATGTTGTGATGTCATATGGTCAAGACGTGATGCTATATTTTATTGTATGAGATGATCATGTTTTGTAACCGAAGTTATCGGCAACTGGCTGGAGCCATATGGTTGTCGCTTTATTGTATGAAATGCAAACGCCTGTAATTGCTTTACTTTATCACTAAGCGGTAGCGATAGTCGAGAAGCAATAGATGGCGTAACGACAACGATGCTACGATGGAGATCAAGGTGTCGCGCCGGTGACGATGGTGATCACGACGGTGCTTCGGAGATGGAGATCACAAGCACAAGATGATGATGGCCATATCATATCACTTATATTGATTGCATGTTATGTTTATCCTTTATGCATCTTATTTTGCTTTGATTGACGGTAGCATTTTAAGATGATCTCTCACTAAAAATTATCAAGAAGTGTTCTCCCTGAGTATGCACCGTTGCTAAAAGTTCAGAGTACCCGGACACCACGTGATGATCGGGTGTGATAAGTTCTACGTCCATCTACAACGGGTGCAAGCCAGTTTTGCACACGCAGAATACTAAGGTTAAACTTGACGAGCCTAGCATATGCAGATATGGCCTCGGAACACGGAGACCGAAAGGTCGAGCGTGAATCATATAGTAGATATGATCAACATAGTGATGTTCACCATTGAAACTACTCCATCTCACGTGATGATCAGACATGGTTTAGTTGATTTGGATCACGTAATCACTTAGATGACTAGAGAGATGTCTATCTAAGTGGGAGTTCTTAAGTAATATGATTAATTGAACTTTAATTTATCATGAACTTAGTCCTGGTAGTATTTTGCAAATTATGTTGTAGATCAATAGCTCGCGTTGTTGCTTCCCTATGTTTTATATGTGTTCCTAGAGAAAATTGTATTGAAAAATGTTAGTAGCGATGATGCGGATTGGATCCGTGATCTAAGGTTTATCCTCATTGCTGCACGTAAGAATTATGTCCTTAATGCACCGCTAGGTGACAGACCTATTGCAGGAGCAAATGCGCACGTTATGAACGCTTGGCTAGCTCAATATGATGACTACTTGATAGTTTAGTGCACCATACTTAACGGCTTAGAATCGGGACTTCAAAGGCGTTTTGAACGTCATGGACCATATGAGATGTTCCAGGAATTGAAGTTAATATTTCAAGCAAATACCCGAGTTGAGAGATATGAAATCTCCAACAAGTTCTATAGCTAAAAGATGGAAGAGAATCGCCAACTAGTGAGCATGTTCTCAGATTGTCCGGGTACTTCAATCGCTTGAATCAAGTGGGAGTTAATCTTCCGTATAAGATAGTGATTGACAGAATTCTCTAGTCACCATCACTAAGTTACTAGAACTTCGTGATGAACTATAGTATGCAAGGGATGACGAAAACGATTCCCGAGCTATTCATGATGTTGAAATCGTGAAGGTAGAAATCAAGAAAGAGCATCAAGTGTTGATGATTATCAATACCACTAGTTTCAAAAAAAGGGGCAAAGGGAAGAAGGGGAACTTCAAGAAGAACGGCAAGCAAGTTGTTGCTCGAGTGAAGAAGCCCAAGTCTGGACCTAAGCCTGAGACTAAGTGCTTTTGCTGCAATGGAACTGGTCACTAGAAGCGGAACTACCCCAAGTATTTGGCGGATAAGAAGGATGGCAAAGTGAACAAAGGTATATTTGATATACAGATTATTGATGTGTATTTTACTAGTGTTCGTAGCAACCCCTCGGTATTTGATGCTGGTTCAGTTGCTAAAAGTAGTAACTTGAAACGGGAGTTGCAGAATGAACAGAAACTAGTTGAAGGGAAGTGACGATGAGTGTTGGAAGTAGTTCCAAGATTGATATGATCATCATCGCACACTCCCTATACTTTCGGGATTAGTGTGGAACCTAAATAAGTGTTATTTGGTGTTGAGCATAAATATGATTTGATCATGTTTATTGCAATACGGTTATTCATTTAAGTAAGAGAATAAATTGTTGTTCTGTTTACATGAATAAAACCTTATATGGTTACACACCCAATGAAAATGGTTCATTGGATCTCGATCATAGTGATACACATATTCATAATATTGAAACCAAAAGATGCAAAGTTAATAATGATAGTGCAACTTATTTGTGGCACCGCCGTTTAGGTCATATTGGTGTAAAGCGCATGAAGAAAAATCCATGCTGATGGACTTTTGGAATCACTTGATTATGAATCATTTGATGCTTAAGTAACCATGCCTTTTGGCAAGATGACTAAAACTACGTTCTCCGGAACAATGGAACAAGCTCTTGACTCATTGAAAATAATACATACCGATGTATGCGATTCAATGAGTGTTGATGCTCGTGGCAAGTATCATTATTTTCTGACCTTCACAGATGATTTGAGCAGATATGCGATATCTTCTTGATGAAACATAAGTCTGAAATAGTTGAAAAGTTCAAAGAATTTCAGAGTGAAGTAGAAAATCATCGTAACAAGAAAATAAAGTTTCTGCGATCTGATCGTGGAGATGAATATTTGAGTTGCGAGTTTGGTCTTCAATTAAAACAAAGTGGAATAGTTTCACAGCTCACGCCACCGGAACACCACAACGTTATGGTGTGTCCGAACGTCAGAACCGTACTTTATTTTGATATGGTGCGATCAATGATGTCTCTTACCGATTTACCACTATCGTTTTGGGGTTATGCATTAGAGACAGCTGCATTCACGTTTAATAGGGCACCATCTAAATTCGTTGAGGCGACACCGTATGAACTATGGTTTAACACTAAACCTATGCTGTCGTTTCTTAAAGTTTGGAGTTGTGATGCTTATGTGAAAAAGTTTTCACCAGATAAGCTCGAACCCAAATCGGAGAAGTGCGTCTTCATAGAATACCCAAAGGTAACTATTGGGTACACCTTCTATCACAGATCCGAAGGCAAGTTATTCGTTGCTAAGATGGATCCTTTCTAGAGAAGAAGTTTCTCTCGAAAGAAGTGAGTGGGAGGAAAGTAGAACTTGATGAGGTAATTGTACCTTCTCCCTTATTGGAAAGTAGTTCATCACGTAAATCAGTTCCAAAGGATTCCTACACCAATTAGTGAGGAAGTTAATGATGATGATCATGAAACTTCAGATCAAGTTGCTACCAAACCTCGTGAGGTCTTCCAGAGCAAAATCCGCACTGCAGTGGTATGGTAATCGTGTTCGGAAGTCATGTTACTAGACCATGATGAATCTACGGACTATGAGGAAGCGATGATGAGCCCAGATTCATGAAATGGCTTGAGGCCATGAAATCTGAGATAGGATCCATGTATGAGAACAAAGTATGGACTTTGATTGACTTGCTCGATGATCAGCAAGCCATGTTAAATAAATGGATCTTCAAGAGGAAGACGGACATTGATAGTAGTGTTACTATCTACAAAGCTCGACTTGTCACAAAAGTTTTTCGACAAGTTCAAGGTGTTGACTACAATGAGATTTTCTCAAACTGTAGCGGTTCTTAAGTCTGTCCGAATCATGTTAGCAATTGCCACATTTTATGAAATCTGGCAAATGGATGTCAAAACTACATTCTTTAATGGATTTATTAAAGAAGAGTTGTATATGATGCAACCAGAAGGTTTTGTCAATCCTAAAGGAGCTAACAAAATGTGCAAGCTCCAGCGATCCATCTATGGACTGGTGCAAGCATCTCGGACTTGGAAAAAACGCTTTAATAGTGTGATCAAAGCATATGGTTTTATACAGACTTTTGGAGAAGCCTGTATTTACAAGAAAGTGAGTGGGAGCACTACAACATTTCTGATAAGTATATGTGAATGACATATTGTTGATCGGAAATAATATAGAATTATTCTGCAAAGCATAAAGGAGTATTTGAAAGGAGTTTTTCAAAGAAGGACCTCAGTGAAGCTGCTTACATATTGAGCATCAAGATCTATAGAGATAGATCAAGACGCTTGATAAGTTTTTCAATAAAATACCTTGTCAAGATTTTGAAGTAGTTCAAAATGGAACAGTCAAAGAAAAGTTCTTGCCTGTGTTGCAAAACGTATGAAATTGAGTAAGACTCAAATCCCGACCACGACAGAAAATAGAAAAGAGAATGAAATTCATTCCCTATGCCTCAGTCATAGGTTCTATAAAGTATGCTATGCTATGTACCAGACCTATTGTATACCTTGTCTCAATTTGGCAAGGAGTACAATAGTGATCTAGGAGTAGATCATCGACATTGGTCAAAGACATCCTTAGTGAGGACTAAGGAAATATTTCTCGATTATGGAGGTGATAAAAGAGCCCGTCAGTAAAGGGTTACGTCGATGCAAGTTTTAACACTAATCTAGATGACTCTGAATCTCAATCTGGATACATATTGAAAGTTGGAGCAATTAGCTAGAGTAGCTCCGTGCAGAGCATTGTAGATATATAAATTTGCAAAATACTCACGGCTCTGAATGTAACAGCCCCGCTGACTAAAATTATCTCACAAGCAAAACATGATCACACCTTAGTACTCTTTGGGTGTTAATCACATAGCGATGTGAACTAGATTACTGACTCTAGTAAACCCTTTGGGTGTTGGTCACATGTCGATGTGAACTATGGGTGTTAACCACATATAGATGTGAACCATTGATGTTAAATCACATGGCGATGTGAACTAGATTATTGACTCTAGTGCAAGTGGGAGACTGAAGGAAATATGCCCTAGAGGCAATGATAAAGTTATTATTTATTTCCTTATATCATGATAAATGTTTATTATTCATGCTAGAATTGTATTAACCGGAACATAATACATGTGTGAATACATAGACAAACAGAGTGTCACTAGTATGCCTCTACTTTACTAGCTCGTTAAATCAAAGATGGTTATGTTTCCTAACCATAGACATGAGTTGTCATTTGATTAACGGGATCACATCATTAGGAGAATGATGTGATTGACTTGACCCATTCCGTTAGCTTAGCACTTGATCGCTTAGTATGTTGCTTATGCTTTCTTCATGACTTATACAAAGTTCCTGCAACTATGAGATTATGCAACTCCTGCCATCGGAGGAACACTTTGTGTGCTACCAAACGCCACAACGTAATCGGGTGATTATAAAGGTACTCTACAGGTGTCTCCAAAAGTATATGTTGAGTTGGCATGAATCGAGATTAGGTTTTGTCACTCCGATTGCTCGGAGAGGTATCTCTGGCCTTCTCGGTAATACACATCACATAAGCCTTGCAAGCATTGCAACTAATGAGTTAGTTGTAAGATGATGTATTACGGAACGAGTAAAGAGACTTGCCGGTAACGAGATTGAACTAGGTATTGGATACCGACGATCGAATCTCGGCAAGTAACATACCAATGACAAAGGGAACAACGTATGTTGTTATGCGATTTGACCGATAAAGATCTTCAGAGAATATGTAGGAACCAATATGGGCATCCAGGTTCCGCTTATTGGTTATTGACCAAGAATAGTTCTAGGTCATGTCTACATAGTTCTCGAACCCGTAGGGTCCGCACGCTTAAGGTTTCATGATGCTTATATTATGAGTTTATGACTTTTGATGTACCGAAGGAGTTCGAGTCCCGGATGAGATCGGAGACATGACGAGGAGTCTCGAAATGGTCGAGACGTAAAGATCGATATATTGGACGACTATATTCGAGTTCGGAAAGGTTCAATGATTCGGTATTTTTCGGAGTACCGGAGAGTTACGGAATTCGCCGGGGAGAAGTATTGGGCCTTATTGGGCCCTGCGGGAAAGAGAGAGGGCTGCCTAGGGCAGGCCGCGCTTCCCCATGGCCTAGTCCGAATTGGACTAGGGAGGGGCCGCACCCTTCCTTCCCTCCCATCTCTCTTCCCTTACTTGTCTCCTACTCCCAATACATGGAAGGACTCCTAGTTGGACTAGGAAAGGGGAATCCTACTCCCGGGCGGAGTAGGACTCCCCATGGCGCCGCCTACTAGGGCCGGCCTCCTCCTCCCTCCCTCCTTTATATACGGGGCAGGGGCACCCCTGCAACACACAAGTTGATCTACGGATCGCTCTCAGCTGCAGGCGGTGCCCCTCCACCATATTCCACTTCGTCATATCGTCATGAGCTTAGGCGAAGCCCTCGCCGGTGAAGTCATATCGTCATGAGCTTAGGCGAAGCCCCACGCCGGTGGAGCATCATCATCGCCACCACGCCGTCAGGTTGACGGAACTCATCCCGACACTTTGCTGGATCAGAGTCCGGGATCCACCGGTGGAAAACAGGCCTGGCCCAGCCCCATAAGTCGCGAAGCTGTAGGAACCGCGATTAATGGGACCTTTAGTCGCGGTTCGAGGTGAACCGCGACCAAAGGCCTGGGCCTGTATGCCGTGGCCAGCTGGCGCACGTGAGGTCTTTAGTCGCGGTTTGCCAGACAACCGCGACTAAAGGCTCTTTCGGCACCTTTAGTCACGGTTTGCTGTGCCAACCGCAACTAAAGCCCTCCCTATATATACCCATCCAGCAGCCAACACTTAGCCATTTGGAGCCATTCTCTTCACAAGTGGGTGTAGGTTTGCTTTTGGTTCCTCTTATGCACATAAGGTGTTTGATGAAATGCCCCAAGAGCATGAAACAAACATGACATGAAGTGTTGGAGCCACACTCCTCGATCGCGGTTAGCAACTTGATGAACCTTTGATGTGTCATTGATAAAATATGCATGTGTGTAGTTCATTGTTTAATTTATATTGTTTGTAGCTAGTTAGTTTAACAAATGCATGATGGTTAATTATATATTTTATATTATAATAATGCAGATGAATCGCAATGGATGTACGGTAACCGACTCTCCGCGAGTTCACTACGGGTTTGAAAGATTTCCTCGTAGTGGCTAATGCGAACAAGCCGGGGGTTTTGTTATCTGTCCATGTGTTATCTCAGTAAGAATCGGAAGGGTTACTCTTCCTCAAGAGATGTTCACATGCATCTGCTTCGCACGGTTTCATGCCAAGCTATAATTGTTGGACCAAGCATGGAGAAAGAGGGTTATAATGGAAGAAGATGAAGAAGGGATGATTTCATCGATGAAAGCTATCTTGCTCATTTCGTGATACTTTCATGGAGGATGCTTTCAAGGTGAAGGGAAGGTGAAGAAGAGGCACGTGATGATCCCGTTGATGATCTTGGTCGGACCATTGCTGATGCACGGAGACGCTGCGAAACTGAAAAGGAGAGGGAGAATTTGGATCTCATGTTAGAGGATCACATAAAGTCGCTTTACCCCGTATGCGATGATGGTCTCAAAAAGCTAGGCTGCACAATCGGATTTGCTGAAATGGAAGGCAGAGGCAGGTGTAGCTGACTCGGCATTTGAAAACTTGCTGAAAATGTTGAAGAATATGTTTCAAAGGATAACGAAGTTGCCCGCCAAGACGCACGAAGCAAAGAAGGTTGTCTGCCCTCTAGGTTTAGAGGTTCTCAAGATACATGCATGCATCAACGATCGCATCCTCTACCGCTGTGAATACGAGAATTTGAATGAATGCCCGGTATGCACTGCATTGCGTTATAAGATCGAGGCGATGACCCCGGTGACGATGTTGAGGGCCGTAAACCCAGAAGAGGGTTCCCGCCAAGGTGATGTGGTATTCTCCTATAATACCACGGTTGAAACGTCTGCTCAGGAACAAAGAGCATGCCAAGTTGTTGCGATGGCACAAAGAGGACCGTAAGTCGGACGGGAGTTGAGACACACCGCAGATGGAACGCAATGGAGAAAGATCGACGGATGGTTCAAAGATTTTGCAGCTGACGCAAGGAACATAAGATTTGCTCTAAGCACGGATGGCATGAATCCTTTTGGCGAGCGTAGCTCCAGCCATAGCACCTGCCCGTGACTCTATGCATCTACAACCTTCCTCCTTGGTTGTGCATGAAGCGGAAGTTCATTATGATGCCGATTGCTCATCCAAGGTCCGAAGCAACCCGCAACGACATCGATGTGTACCTAAGGCCATTAGTTGATGAACTTTTACAGCTGTGGGGTGGTGTCCGTGTGGGATGAGCACAAACAAGAGGAATTTGACCCACGACGTTGCTTTTCGTAACCATCAACGATTGGCCTGCTCTTAGTAACCTTTCGGGACTGTCAAATAAGGGATACAATGCATGCATGCACTGCTTACATGAGACTGAAAGTGTACATTTGCCAAATTGTAAGAAGAACGTGTACCTTGGGCATCGCCGATTTCTTCCAAAATTCATCCAAGAAGAAAGAAAGGCAAGCATTACAACGGCAAGGCAGATCACCGGCCGAAGCTCGCGGAACGACCGGTGCCGAGGTATTTGATATGGTCAAGGATTTGAAAGTCATCTTTGGAAAGGGTCCCGCGGACAATCAGTTCAAGGGAGCCGACGGGCACGCAGCCATGTGGAAGAAGAAATCTATATTCTGGGGCTAGAATATTGGAAAGTCCTAGATGTCCGCTCTGCAATCGACGTGATGCACGCTACGAAGAATATTTGCGTGAACCTCCTAAGCTTCTTGGGCGTGTATGGGAAGACAAATGATACAAAGGAAGCACGGCAGGACCAAAGAACGCTTGAAAGACCTCGATGACCGCATCCGGAATGGTTTCAAGGTCGTGCCACCTACGCCCACCAAAGAAGAGAAGGTCATCTTTTTGAATGCCCGAGCAGTATGAAGGTCCCGTCTGGATTCTCGCCCAATATAAAGGGAATAATAAACATGGCGGAGAAAAGTTCCAAAACATGAAGTCTCACGATCGCCACGTGATTATGACGCAATTGCTTCCGATTGCTTTGAGGGGCTCCTGCCGGAAAATGTTCGAGTAGCCATTGTGAAGCTATGTGCATTCCTCAATGCAATCTCTCGTAAGGTAATCAATCCAGAAGTTCTACCACGGTTACGTAACGATGTGATCCAATGTCTTGTCAGTTTCGAGTTGGTGTTCCCGCCATCCTTCTTCAATATTATGACGCACCTCCTGGTTCACCTAGTCGAAGAGATTTTCGTTCTCGGTCCTATATTTCTACACAATATGTTCCCCTTCGAGAGGTTCATGGGAGTATTAAAGAAATATGTTCAGAATCGCGTGCTAGGCCAGAAGGAAGCATCGCCAAGGGCTATGGAAATGAGGAGGTAATTGAGTTTTGTGTTGACTTTGTTCCTGACCTTAAGCCGATTGGTCTTCCTCGATCGCGGCATGAGGGGAGACTAAGTGGAAAAGGCACGATCGGAATGAAATCAACGATATGTATGGACGGCCATTCTCTCGATCAAGCACACCACACCTGATCTTGACCAATTCCAGCTTGGTGGCTCCGTACTTTGAGAAACACAAGAATATTTTACGCTCGACAACCCGGGAAGCCTGAATCCTGGATTAGGAAGGCCCACATGGAGACTTTCGCAGTTGGTTGAGAAAACATTTAATGAATGACAATGATGTTGTAGATCAGCTGTACATGTTGGCCAAGACACCATCTTCGACTATAACGACTTTCCAAGGGTACGAGATAAATGGGAATACATTTTACACGATCGCCCAAGATAAAAAGAGCACCAACCAAAACAGTGGTGTCCGCTTTGATGCAAAGAACCGAGAATGGGCAAGAGGTCACATATTATGGTTACATAGAGGAGATATGGGAACTTGACTATGGACCCTCCTTTAAGGTCCCTTTGTTCCGTGCAAATGGTTCAAGCTAACAGGAGGTGGGGTAAAGGTGGACCAGCAATACGGAATGACAATGGTGGATTTCAACAATCTTGGTTACCTTGACGAACCATTCGTCCTAGCGAAGATGTCGCTCAGGTTTTCTATGTGAAGGACATGAGTAGCAAACCGAGGAAACGGAAAGATAAGAAAACGATCAGTACATCATGCGATGATCCAAAGCGCCACATTGTTCTTTCAGGAAAAGAAACATCGTGGGAGTGGAGGACAAGACAGACATGTCGAAGATTATAATATGTTTGCTGAAATTCCGCCCTTCAAAGTGAACACCGACCCAAGCATTAAGTTAAATGATGAGGATGCTCCATGGATACGGCACAATCGTAAGCAAGCAGGGACACAAGGGAAGAAAATGATGTGTAATAATTTATTGTACCAAACTTTGTTGAATGGATCATGTGAATTATATTACCCGTGATGTGTTTGGTGTCCATTTTGAATGATTCGAGATACCACCGATGATACATGAAATTTGGAGTGATTTAGTCATACTCCTGCCTAGGCGATAATATGCATACTGTAGTCTTCATAGCCGCCGCCGCCGTTGTACCGGTAGTCGCCGCTTTCTAAGTTGCCGCCGTCGCCGCCGCTGCCGCCGCTGTTGTCGCCGCTGTCGCCGGGCGGCGCCGTGGCTCGAATCGAGGGTAGCGCAGCGGGGATATCGCCGCCGTGATGTAGTCCATGACGCTCTGCAGAGTCCGCCATACCACCATAGCCGACGGCCGCCTCGTGGAAGTTCCCGTGAGGCGCACCGTCCTCCTCATACCGGCGGCGCCTCTCACGCCGATTGATGAAGAAGGCGTCCCCAAGTATGCTGGTTATCGGGATGCCAGCGGGATTCATCCGCTGCTCCGGCGTGAGGTCGAGGTAGTAGTGGTTCGTGATGGCCGCCTGCGCAAGACTCGAGGGACGGAGGGACGGCACGCCGCCGGCGCTTAGGCTCCAGCCGGTGGGGGACGCCTAGCCGGTGGACAAGGGTAGTTCGAGGCGCAAAGCTCCTCCACCTGCTGGTAGGTTAGAGTGGGTGCGGTGGAAGCCATGAGAGAGTGATGAGAGATTGTAGAGATGTGATAATGATGGCCAAGCCGGGCTACATATATGTAGTGAGAAATGGCGGGAAAAATGGGAGCGGGAAGACAGGAGGCGGGAAGAAAGTGGCAGGAAGAAAGAGGCGGGAAGAAAGAGGCGGGAAGACAGGGAAGAAATGGCGGGAAGAAGAGGAATCCAGAGCTGGTCATCTAACCTTTAGTCCCGGCTGGTTGGTGCAACCGACTAAAGGTTAGACAGACGCTGGGTAGCGCATTTACGCCTGTCGGAGGAACAAGACAAAGCAGAAGCGGCGCCGTGCCTATAAAAGGAGCATCGACACGCTGCCAAGATAGAGGCGTGAAGAAATGGCGGGAAGACATAGGCGGAAAGAATCAAGGGAAGACTGGCCGAAGAACTTGTGGGAAGACAGAGGCGGCCGAAGAACTTCTCTGAATTTTTTGATATATTATTTGTATTTTAGAATTTTGAAATGAATTAGTTCTATTTTTCTGAATTTTTGATATATTATTTGTATTTTTAACATATTGAATTGAATTAGTTTTATTTTTGACATATTATTTGTATTTGCCTCGTAGGGTTTGGAGACGGTTCGTAGATACAAAGGACGAGAACTTTATATGCATTAAATTATGTATGGAAACTTGTTCAAAATTGTATATGGTCATCCGATGATATTGAATATATATTGTATATTCCTCTTGAATTCTTTTTGGTTCTAATTTCAAATTTGTTTGAAATTGTACATTCATATGCATGTATGTAGTACCGTAGAATATGTGAAACTCCTTCAAAATTAAAATAAAGCACAAAAGAAATAAAACAATACAAATTAAACAGAAAACAATACAAATTAAAAACAAAACAATACAAATTAAACAGAAAACAGGTTTGGGGGGGGGGGGCTAAAACCCTAAACTCATGCGGCCTTTAGTCGCGGTTGGCTGCACCAACCGCAACTAAAGGTGGGGCGCGAACGCATAAAAACCCGCCAAAAACCCTTTAGTCACGGTTGGGCAGGCGACCCGCGACTAAAGGGTACCTTTAATCATGGGTCTCGCCAACCGCGACTAAAGAAGGGGCAGAACATAAAAACCATAAACACCCTTTAGTCGCGGTTGGGCAGGCGACCCATGACTAAAGGGTACCTTTAGTCATGGTCTTCGCCAACCGCGACTAAAGGGGGGCTATAAATACAAGGCTCGATTCTCGCCTTCTCCGATTCCGATTCTCGCTGTTCGTCTCTGCCGACGCCCTCGGCCGCCCGCCGTCGCCCTCGCCCTCGGCCGCCGTCGCCTCGCCCTCCTCGGCCGCCCGCCGTCGCCCTCGCCTACAGCCGCCCGCCCGGCCTCGGTACTGCCGCCTCGCTCGCCCGCCCTCAACGCCCGACCGGCCTCCCTCGCCCACCGCGCGCCGCCTCGCTCGCCCGCCCTCGACGCAAGCTGGTAGTGCATCTGCCAAGGCCACCTCCGGCTACTTCACATGCTCGCTCTCCAACGCCTCGACCCATTCTTGGGCTCACGCCGCGGACGCCTTGCATGACGCATCACCCCTTCCTTGGCTTCTCCAGCGTGCACGCCGGCGGCAAGCGGCGGCGCCTGCCCGACGGTGGAGGCCGGCAATGGATAAGTGGCAGTGATGGCCGGCAATGGATAAGTGGCAGTGGTGGCAGGGGTTTTCTATAAAAATAAAACATTATCTCATCAGGAACACACTTAAAGTAGGACTGTGGGTTGAATTCTCGTAAACAAAGGGACTTTCATGCAAAATAGCCGATTTAACGCATTTACCAGAAACACTATTTGCTTTATTAAAAATTAAAAATTAAAATAAAAAATTAAAAAATAAAAATAAAAATATTAATAAATTAGGGAATTAGGGATTAGGGATTATGGAAAGATGTGTTAGCCTGTCTGCCTGCATCACCTATTTATTTATTAATTTTGTGGCTGCTTATTGGCCCTTATTAACTTTGGGCGAGATGTCGGGCCCGACTAATAAGAGGTGAAAAGACCTTAAAGAAACAAGAAAAATCTCGAAAGTGGTATTCTGAGCTTGAGCTTACGTGAGCTCGAGTGACAAATAAACCAAAAACAAATTGTATTTTTTTACCAAACATTGACAAATGTTTAATTGCTTGCAAAGTTTCTTCACAAAATGACATTCGTGAAGACGTGGTTGTCTGTTGTCCTCGCCTCCCTCTCCGTGTGTTGTCCTCGCCTCCCTCTCCGTGACGCCTGCCTGCCGCCTGCCTCGCGCTCTACCGCGACACCCTCTCCCACCCCTTCCTCGCCTCCTTTTGCCACCGCTTCTTTCGCCACCGCCACCGCCACCGCCCTTCTTCACTTAATTAATTTGTTTTTACTACATGTTTTCAGGACTGACATAATGGCGGACGATAGAGCTGACCCGATTATGGACAACTATGATCCGGACGGTGAAGCACATATGTTCGGCATCATAAACGGCAATATTCTATATGTGCCGACCGGAGAAGAAGAAGATGATATCTCTTCTTATCTGAACCTTGACGGTGAAGATGAAGGGCGCCGTCAAGAAGATGATGTTTAACAAACGTCGATAAACGCATTTATCTTCAAATGGAAGTAGCAACCACCTCCGCGCCGAGGTATATATATACATTGAGCCTCGGTGATACAAACTAACTGATTTGAATAAATATGTGTGTACTAACGCCGACTCTCTTTCTTATTTTAGCCCTCGGCGGATCGTCAAACAATCGAGTACGCCGTCAAAGCGTGGCGCAACCAAGACGATGAAACAAGGAGAAACATGCACCATCGAGGTTGTCGACAAAGGTAACCGCAGTGCCGGAGCCCCGCAAGAACGCCACCAAGTTTGTCAGCCAATGCAGAGCCATTGTTAGAGACAACGTCTCGATCACCGGCCGTCGAGTGGAATGAGCCAAAGAAGGCACGAATTGATGGTTTCACTTTTGTCGATAAGAGAACAAAAAAGATTGCTTCAAGAAGCTTATGGAACATTTCGTTCTACCTCCGAATACAACAAATTCGATGAGGAGGGTAACAAGATTGAGGAAAACAAGGAGAGGAGGAGGCTAGTCAAACAGTTCGCTCTTCATAAGATGGCCGACGATTCCGGAAATTCAAGCAAAATCTAGCCCATGACTTTGTCAAGCAGAACAAGACTCGGATTTCAAAGGACAATATGAGAAACTGAAACATGATTGGCCAGAATTTGTGAAGCAAAAGAAATCGGAGCAGTTCATTCAAATATCGAAAAAAATAAGGAAAATGCGGCTAAGAAGGAGTACAATCATGTTATGGGGCCAGGAGGGTATCGCATTTGGGTGCCTAGTTTGGAGAAGATGGAGAACGAGCTGAGGGCGCGAGGAACTGGCCCAGTGCACGGAGGATGGGACCCAAGGGCCAAAAGCTGGTGGTACGGGCATGGGGGAACGCTGAACCCGGAGACAGGGGAGTGTGTTTACCGGGCAAATTAATTAAACCCACCCAAGCCCTTATTGACGCAATGAAGGATGCTCAACAGGGAAGATCAAGTTCAACAGAGAGAACGACACGCTGACAAAAGCCCTCGGGAATCCCTGAACACGGAGGACGTGTATTTAGGCATGGGGCACATTCCGTGGAAAATAGGGTTCCCCGAGCGATGACCCGTCACGGTTACGTAAGCCGTAAGAGAAAGATGGATCGGGAATCAGATGTTGTGGCGGTTGGCATCGGAAATGGATGTGATGAAGAAAACCATGAGTGTACTAGTAGCCGAAAGAGATGCAGCTCGGTGCAGCATGAAGATCATCCAATGGATCTTGGAAGCCAAGAGCGGAGAAGCAGCGTGGCTTCCACGGAGGCCCCACCGGCTGGTGCAGATGCACCCACGATCGAAATTACTGCACCGGAGCCTCTGGTGGTCGAAATTACTGCACCGGAGCCTCCGGTGGTCGAAATTACTGCACCGGAGCCTCCTCGCTACCCCGTGGATTTATATAAAGGAGATGAAAGAATGTCATCTGTATTATCCTATCGGGAACATGTCCATGAAGGTAGCCATCGGCAGTGCTTTACCATGTTTACCTAGAGCACTCCACCACAACAACCCCATTCAAGATGGCTATGCTCGTGTCACGGTGGAGGACATAGTCCAAGGGTTTGAGGACCTGGAGATTGACATTGCTACACCAAGGGGAGAAAAGACTTGGAGATGTCAAGCGCCATTTCATTCTATGGCAAAAGAAGTTTATCAAGTTTCCAGCGATGCGCCAAGGACAACAAGTCCACCCCTCACGGTGGTGGTGGTGGCGGTGGCGGTGGTGGTGGTGGTGGTGGTGGTGGCGGTTCACCTACACCTCCACACGCCACCCGACGCCGCCCCAGCCCACAACGTCCGGCAGTGATCAGCCGCCGCCCCAGTCCTCGTCGGCGGGTGATCGACGCCGCCCCCAATCCACCTCCGCAAAGAAGCGTATAGTCCTGGATTATTAACCCGGACCCTTATGTACCTAAGACCACAAAGGTACCGGAGCCATCATCAAGCCTCTCGCCCACAAGGCCTTGGGAACGTAGTGCCGAGGAAGTCGACGCGACGCTGCTGCTGATTTGGAGAAATGGAAGGCGGACTGCAAGAAGAAAAGAGAGCCCGAGCCCAAGCCAAGATTTTCTCGATGAGCAAAAGAAGTGGGCTAAGTCATTTTTGAGCACACCGTCCCAAGCATGAAGAATCTGCCTAACGACTATGCACGTGAACTTGAGGCAGGCACTCATGTTCAAGGAGAACAAAGAGCGGAGAAGGCCGAAAGTAAAATAAGCGGGAAACAAGTTGCCCAGCTCGGGAACAAAGTAAACAATCGATTGCCCCGCTTATAGTGGAAGCCTTCGTCCGGATGCCCCGAGATCATACAAGCTGCGGCAGCACAGGATTGACCGTAACGAAAAGCGAGAACAAGCGGCCAACTTAGGTATTACTCTTCGTGAACTGTTAGGCCTTGATGAGGCGCCATGAAGGAGGTAGTAATTACATATGTCAAGAATGGGCCTCTCGTCGAGCCTGCGAGAAAAGGATCTACCTCCACAAATGAAAGGTCTGCTGAAATGGTACAAGGGTTACATAAAAATAAAAACGCCAAAGAATATATTTATGCGGAAGTTAGACATGAGCATCACTTCAAACATTACTATGTACAAATTGAACTGAGTGAATTGTTCCAGCTTTTCAATCTGCGAGCTCGACAAATCTATCATCGGTTGCTACGTTACGTAAGTGATTTATTAATTTCTACCCCATCTCGTTCATATTGCCTGCACTATATATATGTCCTAACTATATTGTTGTGTCCGCTATTATACATGCAGAATGAAGATTAAGGAATGCAGAGTAAGGAACATCCATGATGTTGGGTTCATTGACCCACACATCGTTAATGGACATGTGTTGGAGCCGCCACCCACGACGTGGAGGCAGACCTGTGGCAGTTTCTTACAAAGCAGGAACTCAAAAGTGATATTCTATTTCCTTAACATTTTGGGTGAGTGTTTCTGTCTTGAGCACATTCTCTTTTGTTTACTCCATGCATGGTATGTGGCGGGCTAATCGATGAGTTATGCATGACGTCTTGTGCATGTATCGTGTCCGCAGGTTCCACCGGATTCTGCTAGTAATTAAAGTTAACACCTCGTAATGTCTCGCCCACGACTCTCTGAATATGGATCCAAAGCTTTGGGGCGGCATGAGAAGAATGCTGCAGAAGTAATTATTTTCATTCATTTGCGCTCTATATCGATCGGCCTATTTCGTTCATTTCCTAATATCAAGTAACTAATAACTCTCTTGTTCATTTAATTTTCTTTTGCCTCATAGGGTTTGGAGACGGTTCGTAGATACAAAGGTCGGTGAATTCAAAAAGAGCTAGAATTCAAAAGGTCAAAGCCTAAGAATGCTGGGGATATTCAGCCACCGGAGACCAATCTATGTGGATACTATGTTCAGGAGATGATCCGAGATACACCTCTGAGCGGGTTCCGAGTGATACCAATGCTCGGAGGAATAACCTCCGGATGATGCTTAGTCCGTAAGCTCGCTTCCGACCACTTCAAGAGGAACTAGCTGGATGGTTCAGCAGGAAGTACTCCATCCTAAAGGAGAACACTATTACGAGGACGTAGAACTTTATATGCATTAAATCATGTATGGAAACTTGTTCAAAATTGTATATGGTCATCCGATGATATTGAATATATATTGTATATTCCTCTTGAATTCTTTTTGGTTCTAATTTCAAATTTATTTGAAATTGTACATTCATATGCATGTATGTAGTACCGTAGAATATATGAAACTCCTTCAAAATTAAAATAAAGCACAAAAGAAATTTAACAATACAAATTAAACAGAAAACAGGTTTAGGGGGGGGGGGGGGGCTAAAACCCTAAACCGGTGGCGGCCTTTAGTAGCGGGTGGCCAGAAGAACCGCGACAAAAGGTCCTCCGCCTGACGGTCACTGGCGCCCACGTGGACGGGCCGTTAGTCGCGGTTCTTAAGCAGCCGCGACTAAAGGTGGGGGGCATTAGTCGCGCTTATTTGGTCGCGGTTGCCCAACCGCGACTAATGGCAGTTGCGAACCGCGACCAAAGGCCTTTTTTCCACCAGTGATCGTCATCGAGCTGAACGTGTGCAGAACTCGGAGGTGCCGTACGTTCGGTGCTTGGATCGGTCGGATCGTGAAGACGTACGACTACATCAACCGCGTTGTTATAACGCTTCCGCTTTCGGTCTACGAGGGTACGTGGACAGAAACTCTCCCCTCTCGTTGCTATGCCATCACCATGATCTTGCGTGTGCGTAGGAAAATTTTGAAATTACTACGTTCCCCAACAATTACTTCGTACGAACAATCGGGTGAGGCTCGAACTGCAACTAATTGTCTCAATATGGTAACACCATACTAATCTTTCTAGTTATGGATCTGCCAAAATGATGATTGAAAAATGGAATGAGGAAATGTGAAAATCAACCAGTAAAATAAAGAATGTCTTGGCACTCCGTCAAAATCATCTCCATAAATTAAGCTAACATAGCAATTTATTTCGTGGTAATATAAAGTTCTCCTCTCTCAGTTGCATTCGAGCTACCTTGTGTACCCTCAGAATGCAAAATTTAAAAATTGTACTGGAATGTAGGCAACTTCCCATTGAATTGAACAAAGGAGATACTATACCATTAAATATAAGTAAATTGACCCATCCATACGATTATTCACTATATTAATATGAATGTCTTCATTACTGGTGACACAATATGCAATGGGTCAGCAATCAAGTGGGCTTACCTCAGATGGAAATTTCTTATCCCCTATAGCATGCTTTGAAATATTTCTCTCAAGCATGAGCTTCTTTTCAACCACTAATTGATATGAAGGGAAGCTTCTTTGTTATATGAAATTTCCCACAGTAAAATTTCAACAATGGTTATCAGTCAAATAGTAATCAATAACTAACATAGTATTTGAGTAGATGCCAATCTGAAGTCATGCAGATAATACCAAGTTCTAAGCAACATTTTGGTAGAATAAAGAAGTGGACTGTAGTGTGGCTTTGCTTAGGACCGGATGAGGTTCCTGACCCGTGTAATGCATACTTGGTTGCGGTTGATTAAGAAGTTCTTTTTCTCCTTGCAAAAAAGAAGAACTTCCGAGGAACATTAAAAATGTACATGCTGTAGAAGATATATTGTGGGGCGCTGGGACCTACATGTCCTATGCATTGGAATTTATCACTTATCAGCCAAAGTGAAGAACTTGTAGTTATGCATTTATCTTCATCTACCCTATAACAAAGGTCCCTCAATATCGTACGAATACATGATTACTACTGTGGTGGCATACAAATCAGATTAGCCAAGTACCAAACCGAAGACTCCTTCCATTGGTCAATGCATTTGAAAAAAGACTTTATAAACTGCATTGACTCTCTACAAAAAGATAGAGAAATTATCTCAGTTCTTCACAGACAAAAAGAAGATTGGCACATGCTTTTCTCAGTCTACCAACAAATAACGGACTGCTGCATATCAAGGACATTCCTAAATTCATGTGTAATCTTGTAAAAAGTAAGTTACGTGTCCACATCATGGCAGGCAACGCGATTAGAGATGGAAAATAAGAGGTCTCGTCACAATCAGGTGGGTTCTGGAGTGCATTTCTGCAACCATCCTATGTTGAATCAGCAATAAACAGACACAATGGAGATACAGAGGGCATGAGCCACCCCCCCCCCCCCCCCGTCGTTGTATTCTGATTGTTTCTGAGACTCTTGCATTACCGCACCATCAAATCAACTACTCACAGATTCCCCCACAAAAATGCTTGTAGATTAACCAGACCCCAATTTCAAATCATCAAATGAGAGCATGAGGGGAAGGAGGCGTGGGGAAGCTATGGTGGAATACTTCTGGGTACCGATGGGAACACGGGGCATCGACACAATCACTAATCATATTGGCAACAATCGGGTCAGGGGCGGGCGGATGAGCTAGACGACGGGTTGGACCAGGAAGAGGTGGGAGGGAGGGAGACCTTGCAGGTGGTGCGTTGAGGTCGGGCGATGATGATGCTTCCTGGGTGCTACAGCAGCCTCGTCGCTTCCAAATTGATGGGCAACTGGGACATGAACGGATGTGTACCAGTGAAGGATCTTCATGTTCGCCAGTTATTCCGCCTTTCCTGCCGGACGGAGTGGTAGCGCGAGTGGGCTGGGAGGGATCTGGGCCGCCACAGACATCTCTAGGTCGCAAAGAAAGCGAGGTGCGGTAGGGAGGGCGTCGGGCGAAGGAAGAGGGGTGGCGTTTGATGTGTTTTTTCCCTCGTGCTGTTTATAAGGGCTTCGTGTGAGATGACCCAATTAACCACGCCCCCCAATTTTGTCGCGGGAGCAGCTACCCACTCCCAGTCGTGAGAAGTACGGCGGTAGAGTTGTGTTGGACGGCCGAAAACACTGGAAACTATAGATCCAACGGTTGTAGACGCTAATTCCTTGAGATGGCTGGATTAGTGCTTAGTTTTAATGTATCTAAATAATGGATCTGAACATATAATATTCCACCAAATAAACCATATAGTAATCAACTACAAGATGTAATCAACACTACAAGTCACCCAGAAGCACCAATCTAAGTTTCCGGTGCAAAGATTGAACACAAGGCATAAACTAGGGTTTGAGAGGAGATAGAGCTGTTGAAGATGTTGATGAAAATTTCCCTCCCCAAGATGGGAGAATTGTTTGTGATGATGTTCATGATGATTTCCCGCTCTGGGAGGGAAGTTCCCCCAGCTAAATCACTCCGCCGGAGGGCAAAATTGCTCCTGCCCAAGTTCCTCCTCAAGACGGCAGCGCTTCGTCCTGAAATTCCTCTCTTTACTTTTTTTCTAGGACAAAATGACTTATATACCAGAAGAGGGTCACCGGAGGTGGGCCGAGGAGGGCACAATCCACCAGGGTGCGCCTAGGCTCCATGGCGCTCCCAGGTGGGTTGTGCCCACCTGGTGGGCCCCCTCTGGTGGTTATTTGCTCCAATATTCCTCATATATTCCAATATAATTCAAAAATTATAGATACGTTGGAGACGTATCAAGCATCCCCAAGCTTATTTCCTGCTCGCCCTCGAGTAGGTAAATGATAAAAATAGAATTTTTGATGTGGAATGCTACCTAACATATTTATCCATGTAATTTTCTTTATTGTGGCATGAATGTTCAAATCCATAAGATTCAAAACAAAATTTTAATATTGACATAAAAACAATACTACTTCAAGCATACTAACAAAACAGTCATGTCTTCTCAAAATAACATGGACAAAGAAACTTATTCCTATAAAATCATATAGTCTGGCTCTTCTCCATCTTCATCACACAAAGTATTTCATCATGCACAACCCCGGTATTATTCAAGCAATTGTTTCATACTTTAGTATTCTCAAACTTTTTCAACTTTCACGTAATACATGAGCGTGAGCCATGGATATAAAACTATAGGTGGAATATAATACGGTGGTTGTGGAGAAGACAAAAGGAAGGAGAAAGTCTCACATCAACTAGGCAAATCGATGGGCTATGGAGATGCCCATCAATTGATATCGATGCAAGTGAGTAGGGATTGCTAGCAAATGGATGCACTAGAGCTATAAGTGTATGAAAGCTCAAAACGGAACTAAGTGGGTGTGCATCCAACTTGCTTGCTCATGAAGACCTAAGGAAATTTGAGGAAGCCCATCATTGGAATATACAAGCCAAGTTCTATAATGAAAAATTCCCACTAGTATATGAAGGTGAAAAAATAGGAGACTCTCTATCATGAAGAAAATGGTGATACTTTGAAGCACACGTGTGGAAAAGGGTAGTAGCATTGTCCCTTCTCTGTTTTCTCTCATTTTTTCTCTTTTTCGAGTGGGGCATTTTTATCGAGGGGAACTGGTAAACGTGGTTATCGTGGTTACCAAGAAATTTTGAGAAAATTTCAAACGAAATTATAATTAAATTTTGAATTCATTTTTTAAATAGATATAGATTGCACTTGAACAAATATTAGTTCAAAAAAAATGCATGAAGGATAACTCAAACAGAGGTGCACATGAACTTCATTGACATCCATATAAAAGAAACCACTGAAGTGGGATGGCTCTTTACTGGAGTTTATGGTGAACCAAGTGGCAAAAAGAAACACCTGGCATGGGACTATGTTAGGCAACTACACGCGATGATATGCCTCTCTTGGCTTATGGCCGGTGATTTTAATGATTTTACCAGTGCTCAAGAGAAGGAAGCTACAAGACCTCAACGATCTATGCATGCGTTCAGTAGTGCACTCGGTGACTGCAACTTGGATGAGTTGGGATATAACAGAGAGTTGCTCATATGGAGAAGGGGGCGTATACGTGAACGTCTGGACCGAGTGGTAGGTAACGTTGCGTTGACAGACCAATTTCCATGGTTATCCAATGATCAGTTCGACAAATCTGACCAAAGACCGATCATAATAGACACTAGACTCCAGAGTCGAGTGCAACCGGGGGGACCCTGCGGGCCTTGAAAGTTTGAGGCAAACTGGTTAGTTGACGAGGACGTAGAAACAATAGTTCAAACAACACGGGATTTGCGGAAATCACAAGGTGTAGCATCTCTGGCGGAGATCACGTCTGATGTGCACACCGCGCTGCACCGCTAGGACAAGGAGGTACTAAAAAAGTTGAATGAAGTGATGGTTGGACCGCTGACACATGAGGAGGTGGCATGTCAACATGAACTGCACCTCCAAATTGAGAATTTGCTCGGGCGGGATGAGATATATTGGAGTATGGTTTTTCCTAGCCCGAGCTACACAACACCCCCTATCCTAACCGTTCCTTCTGGACTCGCACGCATAGAGATATGAGCAGTGTTCTGAGAATTTACAGCTGTGTCAGAGTGATCAGTGGTTATATTACACCGGAGGGGACCTACAAAATCTGAATCTTGATGGGACGCATTGGCTACTATTCACCACATGAACTGCCACATGACCGTGACTTCTCAGACGAGCTGGATGGATTCTTTTGTCTGATATATTTGTATGAGTAGGGTCATGTACACTGCAGGTTGCAGTTTGGGGCTGACCAGCCGTCCGGCACTGTTCAATTTTTATTTATACAAACGCTATCATTTTTTATACCAACTCTCTCGTCACTACTAGAAAAAAGGCTGTTAGTGGCGCACCAGTTTTGGCTATTAATGGGGCACATTTGGTGCGCCATTACTATAACAGATAGTAATCGCGCACCTATAGTGCGCCATTACCATGCCTAGAAGTGCTCCATTACTATCTGACTTAGTAATGGCGCACCACATAGAAGTGCGCCATTACTAACAATTTGTTTTCAATTTTTTTCAGAATTTATTTTCAATTTTTTTTCAATTTTTTTCTTAATCTCAGGTGACTATGGCTTAATCTCGGGTCAATATGCTTAATCAAAAGTCAAATCGCAGTCCGTGGTCAAACTTTCCGAAAGGTCACCCATCCTCACACTACTCCAACCCGAGCATGCTTAACATCTCAGTTCTATCCAACCCCAGCACCAGCTCACTTAACAGGCACTTGTTGATATATCTATCATATCAATCCTATTAAACCTTGTTGATGTCTAGGACTTTGTTCATGTTCATGAGTGTGATGAAATTTTGAAAAAATATTTCAAACTTCCCGGTCATATTATGTATCATAATTTGAACATTTTTTCCAAAAAAAATTGAAATCAATTTTTTTTCTGTTACTAGTGGCGCACCTAGATGGTGCGCCATTACTAAGTTTGAAAAATTTTCCATTCCCCCCCTCTAGATCTTAAAAGCCCCGTATCTTTTATTCTGTTAGGTTTTTGGGGATTCTAAAAATCTTCACCGGGTTTTTTGGGGAAGTCATATTTTGGTTTCCGAAAAAAAGTGCAGTTTTTTCGGTATTGTACCAGGAAGCTTCTAGAAGGTTTCGGAGGATTTCGGAGGATTCCGGAGGGGTCTGAAAGTCCACAAGTTGGTCCACCACGACCTAAGGGCTAGCGTGGGCTGTGGGGAGGTGCCCTGGCCTTATTGGGCTAGGCGCACCAAGTCCTCAAAAGCCCATGTGGCTAGGGAAGGCAAAAAAGGAAGGAGTCCTAGTAGGAATAGGATTGGACTTGGAGTCCAAGTCCTGTCCCCCTTAGCTGCGCCCTAGGGCTTGGAGGGGATGTTTCCCACACCCCTCCACCTATATATAGAGGGGAGGGGCGCCCCAAGAGGACACACCAAGCCCTTGGCGCCCCTCTCTCTCCGTTTACTCCGTAGTTCCAGCGCCGCATTCCGGTGACGCTTAGCGAAGCGCTGTCTGTACTCCGCCACCACCATCACCACCACACTGTCTTTTGGTTGTGATCCCATCTACTTCTCCTCTCTCGCTGGCTGGATCAAGAAGGAGGAGACGTCATCGAGCCGCACATGTGCTAAACTCGGAGGTGCCATCCGTTCGGTACTAGATCGGTTGGATCATGATCGGATCGCGAAGAGTACGACTACATCAACCGTGTTGTTAAATTCTTCCGCTTACGTTCTACGAGGGTACGTAAACACACTCTCCCCTCTCGTTGCTATGTATCTCCATGGAAGATCTTGTGTGTGCGTAGAATTTTTTTGTTTTCCATGCAATGTTTCCCAACAATTATTTTTACTACGTATAACTTATGCTTTATTAGTTAAAATCATGGTAAAAATATGACCTAAAATACGAGTGGGACTAGTAAAATAGGGCGGAGGTTGTATTCGAATCACCTATCTTGGAAAGAACACGATGCCATTTGAAGATAGATCGGTTGCTCGTCGAGAAAGATAGACCAATGAAACATCAAACTACCGTGAAGGCCTTCATGCCTAAGTTCATTTACTAGGAATTTACAAGTTGAATAAAATTTACAAGAAGTCATGGGCAGAGCTCCTCTATGGCCAAATGGGGTCATAGACACCTTAATTGTCAATTATTAATAAAACTATAAGTAACTAAGACATGCATATCTTAGTTGTTGTCATTGATGTGAGGCATGCATGTGATGACAGAGGCCATGACATGTGACCATTAGAGTAAGGCTGAAAGAAACATTCATTATCCCATGTGCCTTTTTATTTCCAAACTTTTCATTCAAATCACATGAACATCCTCATGCCATATGTGATTGTATATATATTTGAGCCACCTATCTTGGAAGGAACACAATGCCATTGATGATAGACTTATGAACATAGCTCAGCTGGCCACCAGACTATCCTCGACGCCTTCATGTTTGAGTTCATGTACTAGGAATTTACGAGTTGAAGAAAATTTACAAGGAAGACATGGGTCATGGTCACCTTAATTGTTGATCATTACAAAAAATTTCAACATAACTAAGCATGCATGTCTTAGTCATTTTCATCGATGTAAGCCATGCTTGGGATGATACACTAGTAGAAAACGGGCCTTTAGTCCTGGTTCGAGAGGGCCTTTAGTACCGGTTCTGGAACTGGGACTAAAGGGTCAGGACTAAAGCCCAAAACCTTTAGTCACGATTCTCTTACGAACCGGGACTAAAGGGGCTCCACGTGGCCGCTGTCTGGAGCCCCACCTTTAGTCCAGGACTAAAGGACTTTCTTTGAAAAAAACTGATTTTTTTTTATTTTTCCCCATTTTTTCAAATTTCTGAATTATTTGATCTCTAATCGACCCTCATCACTGCTCAATTTAATCTCTAATCTCTAATCACCCCTCATCATTCCAAATCATCTAACTTCCCAACCGGTCACCCATCCTTTCACTACTCCAAATTTGAGCACACTTAACTTTCAATTCTATTCCCTCATTTCCAAGTCTGCACTTGTTGTTTTCCGACAATAGTAAGCTGTCAATCCTATTAACCCTTAGGAGTTCAACTTGAGTATGAAGTCACACGTTTCACCGTTTGAGTTCGAAACTATTATTCTTAAAACAAATAGTTATTTAGTGACACTAATATTTCTTGAATAAGTAGTTTGACCACAGTTTGAAATTTTTTTCAAAACACCATAAATTTGAGGATAACTTTTTTCCTTTCAGAATTTGAGGATTCTAAAATGTTGCAAAACGGCCTACGGCCGTCGAAATCGGCACCGGATTTTCGTGCTGAACATTTTGATATATTATACGTTTTTTCGACATTGTATGCAAAAGTTATAGCCGTTTTACTTTTTCATAACATTTTTTTGCAAAACATGTCCAAATTTAAGTTTTTTAATTTTCCTAACTACTACATGTAGTAGCATAACTACATCTCGAAGGATTTTAATTTTTGAAATTTTTATCATTTTCTTTTGTTTTTTTCAAAACAAATTTCAGAACCCCTTTAGTCCCGGTTTGAGACACGAACTGTGACTAAAGGTCATTGTCGGTGTCAAAACCGGCGGATCTCGGGTAGGGGGTCCCGAACTGTGCGTCTAGGCGGATGGTAACAGGAGACAAGGGACACGATGTTTACCCAGGTTCGGGCCCTCTTGATGGAGGTAAAACCCTACGTCCTGCTTGATTGATATTGATATTGTGGATGTTTACAAGAGTGGATCTACCACGAGATCAAGGAGGCTAAACCCTAGGAGCTAGCCTATGGTATGATTGTAAGGGTTGTTGTGATTGTAGTCCTACGGACTAAAGCCATCCGGTTTATATAGACACCGGAGAGGGCTAGGGTTACATAGAGTCGGTTACAATGGTAGGAGATCTACATATCCGTATCGCCAAGCTTGCCTTCCACGCCAAGGAAAGTCCCATCCGGACACGGGGTGAAGTCTTCAATCTTGTATCTTCATAGTCTTGGAGTCCGGTCGATGATGATAGTCCGCACATGATAGTTCGGCTGATGATGGTAGTCCGCTATCCGGACACCCCTAATCCAGGACTCCTCGGTAGCCCCTGAACCAGGCTTCAATGACGATAAGTCCGCGTGTATATTGCTTGGCATTGCAAGGCGGGTTCCTCCTCCAAATGATAGAAGATTGTGAACACCAGGATAGTGTCCGCTCGCAAAATAAATTCCACATTCCACCGTAGAGAGAATAATAATATATACACGAGTTCAATCTGCTGACGCTTTCCGTGGCATGACGTCACACCACTACCAAGCCATTACTCAAATTGTTTTTTACTTTACCACCTTAGCGCATTTAGCGAAGAGGTTTCCTTGGCACGTCTTGTCGAAGCAGAGATCGTGTTTCCCCTTAATCCGGGATTCTCATCAATACGGGCGTGGGTAACCCAACCGCGTCATTGATGGTGACACTTGGGAGATAAACGAGTTTTATCAGGCCGGTGGGGGACGCGTAAGATTTCGCCCGCCCATATAAGGGATAAGGATTCACCTTCTCACCTACGCCTTCTTCCTCCTTCACTTATCCATCTCCGCTTTTCGAGCTCTAGCGCCCAAGTTCACGCATCTCGTCTCAACCTTCTCCGACCATGTCCGGAGCGGGAGGTAAATGGTTGGCCTCCACCGTTAAGGAGGAGCAAATCGCCAAACTGCGCGGCGCCGGATACCTTTCCGGCGACATCGCGCACCGGCTGTCGACGAGGGGCAGCTCATCCCCACCCCCAGGCCCCATGAGAGGGTTGTCTTTCTTTCCCACTTCCTCCGCGGACTGGGCTTTCCACTTCACCCCTTTGTCCGGGGGCTCATGTTCTACTACGGCCTGGATTTCCATGATCTGGCGCCGAATTTCATCCTCAACATCTCGGCGTTTATCGTCGTGTGCGAGGCCTTCCTCTGCATCCAGCCCCACTTTGGCTTGTGGCTCAAGACCTTCAATCTCAAGCCGAAGGTAGTGAAGGACATTCAAGCGGAGTGCGGACGCGCAATGTTGGGCAAGATGCCCAATGTCCTTTGGTTCGAAGGGGCCTTCGTGGAATCCGTCAAGGGGTGGCAATCGGGGTGGTTCTACATCACCGAGCCGCGTGACCCTAAATGGGCGACGGCCCCCGAGTTTAGATCTGGTATCCCCACGCAGCTCACCTCCTGGAAAGAGAAGGGCTTGTTGTGGGGTAGTTTGAAGGAGCTGACCGGACTCCAAGCCTGTATCAAGAAGCTGGTGAAGAAGCTCAGGCTGATTAACGTGGTCCAGGTCATGCTCGTCCGCCGGATTCTCCCATGCCAAGAGCGTGCATTCAAACTGTGGGAGTTTGATCCAGAACAGCACCAGGCGCTGAACAAGCTCTTCGACACAACGTATGAAGGCGCCTGGAAGGTGCTGTTCAAGGGCGCCGAAGCCCCCGCATCCGCGACTGAAGATCGCGGATTTCACTCATGGCCTTGAGCCGACGAGGTAAGTGATTCCACCCCTTTACGGGACACTTGTTTTTCATAGTTTGACTCTATGCGGGTTTTAATTTCACCTTTTCCTTTGACAGGACTGGATGAGGAAGGCGGAGCAGATTACCTGTCCGGCTCCTATGCCAGAAAATCCAGTGGACGCTCGTCTAGTGAGGCTGCTGGTTCCGACACCGCACGTGGTGCCGGAGAAGAAGGCCAAGAAGGAGGCCACGGGTGCTCGAAAGAGCTCCCGTTTTTAGGTGTCCGACGACTCAGGCGGACTCCTCCCGAAAATGAGGAGGAGGAAGAGGACTCTCTCCCAGAGGAGGGAGAGAGGAAGAGGAAGGCTTCCCCACCAGGGGAGGCCGAAGGGTCCAAGAGGGGAAGGACTATTCCCCCGGACAGCTCCGCCAACATCAACGTTGGCGAGGAAGAATGGCCTTCAAGGGCCAGGCCTCCGGCGAGATCGTAAGTATCCGGATTCCTGAATAATTTATAATTTCTTTTTCTGCGTCACATAGTGTCATTCTAATGCCGCATGCTGCCTGTAGTCCGGCCAGTGATGATCTCCCCGCTTCATCGAGCGGGTCGTTGGCTTCGTCGGATGTGGACTCCATCCCGACCGCCTCCACCCCTCGCGACTCCGAGGACGCCGAGGTGGGAACCCAAGAAGGGACCCGTCGGGGTGAGGCTCCGGAGGCGCCACAAGGCGTCCTCCCGGACTTTGCGCCGGACTCCAAAATAGAACCCGCAGTGGTTCCGGAGTCCGGCAGGCGGCCCCTTCGATCGAAAGTCAAGACCGTGACGCCGACGGCTTCCGTCCAACCGGAGGCGCCGGGCAATTTGTTGGAGGCGCTGCAGAGCGCTTCCATCGAGGAAGAACACCGCACTATTATGAGTGCGGTAACTCAGAAGGTGCAGCTCGCCAAAGGCGGGCTGACCGAAGCCTGCAATAGCCTTCTATCAGGCTTTGAGGTAAGAAGTTAAAAATATGCAATATAATACCGCATAGACAGTAGCCCCTGATGCTCGGTTCGGTGTTCGGAAAGAAAAGCCGGACTGAGGATCTTAAAAAGATATACGCAGGGTTGCTAAAAAATTATGTCAATATGGGTTGTAGGCTGCGCTGCGACCTCTGCCAGACCTTGATCATGGAGGTCGGTGCGTTGAAGCTAGCTCGAGCGGTCCGGGCAAGAGCTCGGCCGCGCCAGGAAGCAGCTCCAAGACAAAGAAGGTGAGTAACACCACTTTGAATTTGTACCTTACAGAAAAGGATTTAGGTTGCAACAAAAAATAACAAGGATAACATGGGTACTGCAGGGGCCACGAACGAGGTGGCGACCCTGAAGGTAGCTGTGTCTGCGGCCGAACACAATGCGTCCACGGAACGGGCAGAGCGAGAAAAGCAGGAGGCGCGGGTGGCGGTGGTCCAGCAAGAGCTCCAGGCTCTCATGGAAAAGCATGAGAGTTTGGAGCGTGACTCAAAGACTCGAGAGTCCGAGCTTGCCTCGGCTCTCGAAAGTGCCAAAACCGCCAAGGCCGAGGCCCATAAGTCCCTTCAGGAGGTTGAGTTGATGAGGAAGATAGCGGCGGGTAAGGCATTTTTCATGCAAAGCCATCATGTGAATGTAAATTACGTGTTACTTACCCGAATTCGGAGCTCTCCAGGGGCGTTTGCAGATCTGCCTCGCAGCGTGTCTCATGCTGCCGCATTCTACCGAGCCGAGGAGGGGAAGGTCTTCGCAGCGTGTCTCATGCTGCCGTGGCTTCATGCTCAACGGAGAAGGTCTTCTGGTCTCAGTATGCTGAGGCCGGCCATCCGGTGCCCCCTAGCGACCAGCTGAAGCAGCTGGTCGAGCTTCACAAGGTGGCCGAGCAGGCCATGAAGGGCCTCATAGTCCGGCTGTGGCCTGGAGAGGCCATGCCTGGGAGCTACTTTGGCCTCGTGCGACGGCTGGTGGATGCGTGCCCCTAGGTGGAGGTTATCAAGCGCTCCGCCTGTATTGAAGGTGCTCGTCGGGCCCTTGCCCGCGCAAAGGTGCATTGGGGCAAGCTGGATGCGGAGAAGCTAATCACTAACGCGCCACCAGCGGGCAAGGAGCATCGTACGCCCGAAATTTACTATAAGGCCGTCCTGAAGGGTGCCCGCAAGATTGCTGATGAGTGCCCCAGGGATGTAATTTTTGAGTGAATTCGCAATGTGTTATCCTGAAAACCTTGTTCATGTCCGCTAAGCAACGCTTGTTTAATTTAAAATATTACCTTCTGTGCGGCCGTTTATTAAATCTGAGAGATGGCAAGTCGTCGGCTTCAGCCCCCATGCCACGAGTGCTGGGGTGTTCGGGATAAACTTGAGCACTCTTGTTCCCATTTTTGGGTCCATCTAGGGAGGCGCTCAACACAATGAACAAGGCAACCGGACTTATTGTGCTTGAACACTCTCACTTAGCCATAGAATTCTATAATTTTAAATTTCGGCGAAGCCCCTAGTATTCGGAAGACCGAATTGGGGCGCTATCCACGCCTTCATCGGACATAATCCGGAACTTCGCTCAAGCGGCGTAGGTCTTTAAGGACCCGAAGGACCTCTCGAACAGCGACCAGTCTCTCGCCTTATCGGGCGGTCAGTTTTAGCTTTCTCCATCGAGGCGTTAACCGGCTCAACCGGGCGCATCGCAGTGGTTCTCCCAGTGCTACCTTAGCCGATAGAACGGAACGTAAGGTGCGAACATGGGAGCCGGGCAAACCCAACTATTGACCCAAGGCAGGATTCGGAGCTGATTCATATAATGCTATAAGTTCGGGGTGCCGCACTTGTGAAAGTGTACGGACTTTATCACACCATAAAGCGGAGGACATAAGCCCTTGGTGTGTTTGGCCGTACCAAGATGCACGGGTGCAACATGTCGTAAATGAACATATATATATAAAGTAATGCAATTATAGGCAAAAAGTGCTGCATTTTATTCGAGAAGATATGCTATCAGTGCGGAATGATACAAATAGTGCGGAAAGCAAGGGATTGGACGAATTAAAGGCGTCTCCCTCCAGGGGTAGGCCGCGGAATGTTGTATTTTAACAAATTTAATGCTCGTGATGGAGACCACCTGAGTGTTCGTCGCGGCCTTTGTCCTTCCCTGGCTGTTGCATCATGAGTTCGGCAGGTTCGCCGCCGGACTGAGTTCTGTAAAAAAAGAGAAAAATAAAACAAAAAAGGGCGGCACACTTGGGAGCCCCTGGTGTGGTCGAACCGCACTCTGGGTCTGTTGTGGTTGTGCCCTTCCCCCTATGCCCATGGTATCTCCAGGGCGTAATTATGTACGCGGAGAGTTTGTCTTGCAATTTTGCGAGGGCTGGGGTTGGGGCCGCATTGCTACGCGTGCATGGAACGTGCCAGGTGGTCTTGGTTGATGTTGCTCCGGGCGCGTTTGGTCGTGCCCGGTCGTTTAACGACCGGACTCGAGAATTGCCTTAAAAGGCTGCTCTGCACTTCTGCCGCGGGAGCCGCTGTATGTTCCTCCGTTCGGAGGGAGCGTTCCGTGTTTCCATTGACCGTGATGACTCCACGAGGGCCTGGCATCTTGCGCTTAAGGTATGCATAATGCGGCACCGCGTTGAATTTTGCGAACGCGGTTCGTCCGAGCAGAGCGTGATAGCCGCTGCGGAACGGGACTATGTTGAAGATTAACTCCTCGCTTCGGAAATTATCCGGGGATCCGAAGACCACTTCCAGTGTAACTGAGCCTGTACAATTGGCTTCGACACCTGGTATGACGCCTTTGAAAGTCGTCGCTGTAGGTTTAATCCTTGAAGGGTCTATGCCCATCTTGCGCACTGTATCCTGATAAAGCAGGTTCAGGCTACTGCCACCGTCCATCAGGACTCTCGTGAGGTGAAATCCATCAACGATTGGGTCTAAAACCAATGCGGCGAATCCGCCATGGCGGATACTGGTCGGATGGTCTCTTCGATCGAAAGTGATCGGGCAAGAGGACCATGGGTGGAATTTTAGGCGACTGGCTCCATCGCAGATATCGTCCCTTAGTGCATGCTTCGGCTCCCTCTTGGGAATATGCGTTGCGTATATCATGTTTACCGTCCGAACTTGAGGGGGGAATCCCTTTTGTCCTCTGTTGTTCGGCGGCCGGGTCTCTTCCTCGTCATCGCTGTGTAGCCCCTTGTCACTCTTTTCGGCGATTAATTTGCCTGCCTGCTTGAATACCCAACAACCTCTGTTGGTATGGTTAGTTGGCTTTTCAGGGGTTCCATGTATTTGACAAGAGCGGTCGAGTATTCGGTCCAAATTGGATGGGCCCAGAGTGGTTCTTTTGAATGGCTTCTTCCGTTGACCGAGTTTAGAGCCTCGGAATCCGGCGTTGACTGCCGTATCCTCATTGCTGTCGCCGTTAATGCGGCGTTTGTTTTTGTTTCGACGCAACCTGCCATTGTGGTCCTTGGTATCCTTACTGCCAGCGTTTTTGCTGAGGTTGTTATCGCGAAAGCCAGCTATCCTCTCCCGCATGTAAGCGGGTCATGAGGGATGTGAGGGCTGCCATGGATTTCGCTTCTCTGTCCTAGGTGCCGGGCCAGCCACTCGTCATGGACGTTATGTTTGAAGGCAGCGAGTGCCTCTGCATCCGGACGATCGGCGATTTGATTTTTCTTTGTTAAGAACCGTGTCCAGAATTGCTGGCCGATTCGTCTGCTCTTTGGATTATGTGGCTTAGGTCATCTACGCCCGGTGGTCGCACATACGTGCCTCGAAGTTGTCAAGGAATGCGGCTTCCGTGTCTTCCCAAAGATCCAATTGACTCTGCGGGCAGGCTGTTAAGCCAATGCCGAGCTGGTCCTTTAAGCTTGAGCGGGAGATATTTGATGGCGTGAAGATCGTCGTCGCGGGCCATGTGTATATGGAGGAGATAATCCTCAATCCAGACCGCGGGGTCTGTTGTGCCATCGTAGGATTCGATATTAATGGGTTTGAACCCTTCAGGGATTTGATGATCCATTACTTCGTCAATGAAGCATAGTGGGTGTGCGGCGCCTCAGATTGAGCAATATCGCGACGTAGCTCGAAGAGCGTTGTTCGCTGTGTTCGCCCGGCGAAGTAGTTGTATCCGGTCGACGGTATTAAATGCGTGGGTCGTGGGCGTCCACGTGATCCATAGATAGATCTGGATTGTCTTGCCTCGTCCTCCAATATATCTCGCAAGTCCGGCGCGTTCCCCCGTGGCTTCCTGCTTTTAAGCGATGCCGGGGTACGGTTTTGGTGGAGGGCTTGCACGCCTCTCTATCGCGGCCACGAGGTGGTCGGTCTGCCGTATTGTGCGCTGGTGATGCTGCCTCCTCTAATCGGGGGAGCAACTTGCGTTTTGGGTAACTTTTGGAGGGGCGTTCGAGTTCATACTCTTCGGCCGCGAGGACCTCGGTCCATCTGTCGGCCAGTAGGTCTTGATCAGCTTGAAGCTGTTGTTGCTTTTTCTTTAGGCTGTTTGCCGTGGCCATTAGCCTGCGTCTAAAACGCTCTTGTTCGACGGGATCCTCAGGCACGAAGAATTCGTCGTTGCCGACGCTTGCCTCGTCTCCGGAGGGAGGTAAATAATTGTCATCCTCGACCTCTTCGTCTGCCGCCCTCTCCTGAGGGCTTGCTTCTGCGTCCTCCTGCGCTGGATCGTGCTGGAGGGAGTTGTCTTCGGCACTTTCTGGGGTGTTATTATCTCCTGTGCCGGAATCTCCATTCTTGCCGTGGCGGGATTTAGAGCGGCGCAGCTGACGTCGGCGCTTAGGCTGTTTCTTTAAGGAATCGGCCTCCGCTGCTTCTTCGCCGTCCCCATCTTTTGGGGTGTCCACCATGTATATGTCGTATGACGAGGTGGTTTTCCAGTGTCCTGTAGGCACTGGTTCTTGGTAGTCTCCGGCATCGTCGTCCATACCGTCGATGTCTTCGGAGTCGTAGTCGAGTACGTCGGTTAAATCATCGACGGTGGCTACGAAGTGGGTGGTGGGTGGGATCTGAATTTCTTCGTCATCCGCATCCCAACCGCCCCGCCGTAGTTCGGCCAGGGCTCTCCCGATAGCGAGAGGTGCTTCAATGAATTTATGATATCGCCGAAGGGCGAGTGCTATAAGATGTCCGCAGCGGTGAATTCCATGATCGGCGCTCAATCGGATTCGACTGGCGGGGGCACAGGAGGTTCGGAGTCCGGCATGGAGTCTGGCACCTCGGAGTCATGGGCTTTATGTGGGACAAGGTAAGTGTTCGGCTCCATCGCCGTAGCAATTGCGGCTCCCGAGGCGGTGTCAAGCCATCCATCCTCGATTCGAGCGATCGGCTCCGGACTATGAGTCGGAGCGGATCCGGGTGCGGCCTCCAAGGTGCTGTCCGGCGGCAGAGTTAGGTCATGCCCATCGTGACAGCAGCACGCTTCGGTGGCTCGATCCATCGAGGATCAAGTCCCCGGATATCGGCCGTGAAGTTTAGGCTTCCAAACCTGACTGACGGCCAGGCGTAGCTTTCGATCTGCTCCAGATGGCTGCCGAGTTGGCCCAGCGATGCGAAGCCGCCGAATACGAAGATCTGTCCGGGGAGAAAGGTCTCACCCAGGACTGCGTTGTTATCGATTGAAGAGGCCATCACGCCTATCGGCGACGACACATAGGAACTCTCAATGAAAGCACCAATGTCGGTGTCAATACCGGCGGATCTCGGGTAGGGGGTCCCGAACTGTGCGTCTAGGCGGATGGTAACAGGAGACAAGGGACACGATGTTTACCTAGGTTCGGGCCCTCTTGATGGAGGTAAAACCCTACGTCCTGCTTGATTGATATTGATATTGTGGATGTTTACAAGAGTGGATCTACCACGAGATCAAGGAGGCTAAACCCTAGGAGCTAGCCTATGGTATGATTGTAAGGGTTGTTGTGATTGTAGTCCTACGGACTAAAGCCATCCGGTTTATATAGACACCGGAGAGGGCTAGGGTTACATAGAGTCGGTTACAATGGTAGGAGATCTACATATCCCTAAAGCCAAGCTTGCCTTCCACGCCAAGGAAAGTCCCATCCGGACACGGGGTGAAGTCTTCAATCTTGTATATTCATAGTCTTGGAGTCCGGTCGATGATGATAGTCCGGCAAATGATAGTTCGGCTGATCATGGTAGTCCGGCTATCCGGACACCCCCTAATCCAGGACTCCCTCAGTCATCACACCCTTTAGTCCCGGTCCGTGTCTCAAAACGAGACTAAATGTCTCAAATTGGGAACAAAAAACAAATTTCAGAACCCCTTTAGTCCCGGTTTGAGACACGAACCGAGACTAAAGGTCATCGTACCCTTTAGTCCCGGTTCGTGTCTAAACTGAGACTAAAGGTCCCATTTGAACCGGGACTAATGCCTTCCCGATGCCCTAGCCGCTTGAACCAGGACTAATGCTCACATCAGTCCCAGTTCGTAATAAAACCGGAACTAATGTGTACACTGAGCTTGGAAGAAAGCCCTGTTTTCTACTAGTGATAGAGGTCATCACATATGGCCATTCGATTAAGGTTGAAAGAAATATTTTATTATCACATGTGCGTTTTTTTTATTTCCACACGTTTCATCCAAATCACATGAACATCGTCATTCCATATGTGATAGTTTAGATTCGAAACACACTATCTTGGAAAGAACACGATGCAATTAAAAATACAGAATGACTAATTCACATCTAGATGTTTTTTTAAGAACTAGGAAAGTGGCCCGCTCGCGCTTGGCAACGCCTTTGAAACCTTTGTCATATTTTATGCTTAAACTTCTTATATAGTGTGAGACTACAAATATTCTTTAATCCATTCAAATATTTAATTATCAATCATTATTTTTGTAATACATAATTATTAGTAATAATAAATCAGAACCTCATTAATAAGGATTAATGTAAATTTATCATTTCACACCCAGACGTAATAATATTTTATTGAAATTTTCAAGTCTACCAATGAATTTTTTGGGGAGTTTAATTTTGTTAGACCTTTGAAAGATATTAAACATCATGGTATAGTCATATTATTGTGTTTCGTGTAGTCTTGCAATATTAAGAATTAGAACTTTCACTTCGATGCTATTATATGTGTACACTTTAGAATAAGTCAAAATTGAGTATTACATTCACGAAGAAAAAACCCAGTACAACTCATGTGTACCACAATCGATCGAAGAATATTGTTCTTTGTTTGTCAATTACCATAGTGGAGGTGATTCAGTCAAAGTAGTTATAATGAGGTCTTTGGTGCTCAAATACATACAAATTTATGTCTCATATATTCCTAAATATGATAATTAAATAATGAACTTGCATTGTATTGTGGAACTATTATATGTTGTACAATAGAACATACCGACATTGTGTGAGAAAACCGATGATGGTGCAGAAACATAGTTTGTTTTGATGAGAACATTTTGATACATAGAGAAGTAGTATGTGTTGCATGGCCTTCTCTAGCTGATTGGATACTTTGGATGTCCCCATCGGTCCTCGTTGCCAGCCGTTCTATCATGTTGCCATGAATTTTGGTGAAGGGTGAGATTAGTAAGATAGTAGAAATTAAGTGGCATGAGAATGTAACTACTTGAAACTGGAATTATACCATTCCCGGTTGAAATCTCCGGAGATGTATACGGCATGTCCTTGCCATCATAGGTGTAGATGCTCCTGTTACCGATCCTAAGATGTCTCTTCGATCTCAATGTGTACGTACACCTGGTTCTCTAGCCACTGTTTAGAACGGCACCCATGCGCATGCATGCTCCATCATCTGCTTGCTCCATAAATCTCGATTACTTTGATCTTTCCTAGGTTTGATTTTTTTTCTCTGTTCAGGACGCACTCATAGTAATGTGGAAAACCAAGTTGTGTTCTACCCAAATGGTATGTGTACAGATAGATACAACCGATAATTGCTAGACGGTAATAGATAATATACCTATGTTTGGAAGAGAAATCGTTCTTATTTTGCAGAATTATCTGTTTCGGTAAATTTTGAGTGGACCATTTAGAACCGGTGAATTTTGAGCTTTTGGTTTGTTTGAGTTCGTCTTTTTCATTAGCATGTTAGTGGAAATTTGGCCCAAGTCTCTCCATATTTAACAAAACATTATTTAAGCACAATTCTTTTTCATATGCTTTAATTCATACGTGCATGGCTATATGGTTCTTTCAGATTACAGTATGCACATAGCTATGATAGATACCCAGGATTGATCTGGCTCAACTCACACATACACAGGAGGCGTCAAAACTGACCGGTTCCTACGATGCAAAGCTAGCCATGCTAGCTGATTATTTTTGCCCAGGCTCAACACGTACATATACACACATGAATCAAAGAAATGGATTCCCCTCTTATGTAACATATAACCAAGCTAATGATTGATTTGCTCCCGGCCCGCCGGAAAGACAATGCAACATATGTACATGTACGTATGCACCTGATGGATGTACTTATGCAAAAAAAATCTGATTAATTAGGTGATTCTTTCTCTTTTTTTTTTGCCCTGAACATGTGATTTTCATTAACTATATGGACTAATACTCTTTTATGACCCGGACAGGTAAGAGCGGGGTTTTTTTTTGACATGGACACGTGATTTTCTTTAGCTCGATGGGTGATTTTTTCTTTTTACTTGGACACATGATTTCTTTCTCTAGAGGACGGGTGATTCTTTTTTTTACGTGGACACTTGATTCTGTTGATTGCAAGTTTTTGTAAGTAGCTTACCAAGCTGACAGCTTGGTATTCTTTTAGGTAGACGTGAGGGAAATTAGGTATGGCCATAAGGTTTTACGTAATGGCAATGGTGTGTAATTTATAAAGGATGGCATTGGTGGGTTATTTCTTTAGCTGTAAAGTGGATCTTACCATTGTGATTTTTTGTTATATAAAATTAAAGGACATATGTTTCTAATTTTAGTGATATTTTCTAGTTTATTTATGTTTTTCTGGTTAGCCAATGTTGTGCTAATGGATGTGCAAGACGTCGTACCGTCGGCAGTGGTAAAGTGGAGGTCTGCATATTAGGGCACAAGATGAGGATGTGATGGAAGATCAATATTGGATTTTTCTTGATGGAGAAGAAAAGATAGTCTTGTAGCGTGGGGAAGCATCAGATTTACATTACGTGATGGGATGTTTTTTTTTTGTCCTTTGCTTGATGAAGGAGAAAAGATATTTGTTCTTTTAGGGTACAAAATATAGACTTGTGCATGTGGCAAAGCATCAGATTTGTGTTATGCGTTACGTGAAGGTGGAGGACCATCCAATGGTTGTGGTTATTTATTTATTCAGTCCACAAATTATTTAACGGACAGATATTTCTGGTTATTGTGTATTTTTTAGCTTAATTCTCTTTGTGAGGTGTACACATATATGCACTTATTTTTTTCTTTTTGTTTTTATACTGATGGAACATGCATGCGATGGAAAAAACTGGGACATGCTTGTACTTCTTTCCATTCCATACTTTCTTTCCTCACGGGTAGCATATTAATTAGGTTGTTATTTTTCACGGCAGAGTCTATTTTTTTCTAACAACTTCACGCCGGGGCACAAGTTGGATCTCAAGCCGCGTGACAGTCCAATTTTTCCCCTTCTTTTCTTTTTTATAGGGAAAATTTCTTTTCCAATCCTATATTTCAGGGGCTGTACCAAATTTTTTTCTTATGCTATACGTCAGGGGTTGTACCTAATTTTTCGAACATATGTAGATGCGTACATGTGTTCAATCTCAAGCAATGTGACAGTCATGTTTTTTTCTTCCTTTTTAATGATATACGTTTGGGGATGCACCAATTTTTTTTCCTTGGGCATATGTAGATGCGTACATGTGTTGGAATCCAAGCCATGTGGCCGTCTATTTTTTTTTCTTCCTTTTTAATGCTATCTACGTTGGGGATGCACCAATCTTTGTTCCTTGCACATATGTAGATCCGCACATGTGTCACGTAAGTCCTCATAGGCCCACCATGTTACATAGATTGAACGGTTAGGTAATATTCATTTTAAGAGACTAGCACATATGCCCGTACGTTGCAACGGGAAAGATATTTTTTTTAAGAGAAGCAACGGGAAATATAATTGATGTGTCGTCCAAAAAAGGGTCTTCACAATGGTAGGTGACAGAGCAAGGAGTTACGGTCCTCTCGTTGGACATGTTTTACACACAAAATCTTTATAGTGGTGTATTAGTCGGCGTGGTGGCCAGCACCCAACTCATGCCTTTTTTCCTACGGGTCCGCCTTAATCTCAGGGTGGTGCCTGCCTCCTCATTTGATGGCTGCGCGGCGACCTTCGAGACATGGTTGCTTCGACCACTCTATCCTACAGCGGCGTAACCGGGTGGATTATTAATTGCAGCGCATAAATCCCGTTTCATTAGCATAATCAGACATGAATATCGCTTTATTTTAGGGTTTATTCTGTTCTATTATTTTAGTGCTCAAGTGCCCATAATCTTTCTCTAATTAAAGCCAAACAACATATTCTTTTTTATTAGCATGTGCCCACAATTTTGTGTCATTTATAGTAAACCAGCATAGAATGAATGCGCACCGCGTAACAATGGCCAGGGTGAATATTTAAGGAAATACTATCGCGTCAAAATTAGAAATATTCTCGGCACTGTGAACAATTTTTTAAATCCCGAACATTGTTCAAAAAATGAAAACATCTTTTTTAAAATTCTAATATTTTTTGAAAAACACAAACAAAATTAGAAGCATGAATAGTTTTTGAAATTCACAAACACTATTTTGAAAAGATAAAAAATTGTTATAACAAAAATTTTTATTTAATTTTTTATACGGGAACATTGAAAAAAAATTAGAAAAATGTTTTCTTGGACGCAAATATTATTTTATATTTTACTAAAAGAAATACATTTTTAAATATGCAACATTTTATAAAAAAATCTCAAATATTTTTTGAAAAACACAAGTTTCAAAAAGAATTATTGACAAAATTTTGAAATGCAGGATTCTTTTTAAAGTTTAGAACATTTTTCAAAACAGGAACAAATTTTTTGGCATTCTGACGATTTTTGAACATTTGAACAAAAATTGAAAATCTGGATATTTTTGTAAATTTGTACTTCACGGGAAAAAAAGAAAGAAGGAAAAAGGAAATATAAAAGAGAAAGAGAAAGAAACATAGAAATAGAAATAGTATAACGAAATAGGGGAAACGGGCCGGCCCAGTCTAAGCAGCCCAGTGGGAAGCTTTAATTATTTATGGCTGCGTGCGTGAAATAAGGCCTTCGCAACTGTGTGTGTAATAATAAGTGGGCTGGCTTCATTGGGCCGGAGCGTGTGCAGCCCAATTATGGAATTCTGGACAATCCTTTTTGTTTGCCTAATTCTCTTAATTCTGGTTCACCGTATATTACTTTTAATATTCTGATTCACCGTATATTACTTTTAATATATAAATAGATGTCACATCTAAATGTCTTTACCGTCCGATCTGTCTATGCTTTATTTTTCCGGCACGAACTGATCCGCTCGCTTTGAGTTTCCATCCCGCGTCTCGTGTCGCATCGGTTGGGTCGGGAGGGATACAGCCCGACTGGGCTGTGTTTTTTTGTTTTGGGCCGGCCCCGTTTTTTTTTTTGTTGGGCTTGCTTAAGATCGAGCCAGCAGCCTCAGTCCAGTCCGCACTCTCCTTTCCCCCCTAAAAAAGTCGTCACTCTCTGTCGCCCCTTCCCCTCCTCATCCCCTGTTCTTTCCACCATTTTTTTCGTTTTGATCGAATCCAAATAAGAGACGACCTGATCTGGTGCGCTTGCAGCGGCAGAGATGGCAGGGGAGGCCGGCAGAGTGAGTGTTCATCCCTTTTTTCTAGCATCTAGTTAGGGATGAACATCAAGAACTCGAAGCAGTAGATTTTCTCGCATCTAAGTTTGTTTGAGGGATGAACAGCAAGAACTCGGGGGCGGAAGAGGATATGTGTTTATATGAGTATCATATATATGGGGGGGTGGGTGTTTGTCTGATTCAATAGGTTTGTTTGCAGATGAAATTTTTTTAAAGTGTGGAATGTCTGAATACATGGGGGTGGGAGGGAGATGTCTGAATGTTTCCTTTTGTGTGTCTGTTTGTTGGGAGCATTTGTAGTATTTTTTCAGACAATATAGGAGGTTCTGTCAGTGAGCAGGTCCTAGTAGTGTTTTGACATGTTTTTCCATTTGTCTTAAAAATTTTTTAGGTTGTGAATTTTTGAATCCTTTTTTTTTGTTTGAGGAGGAACCATAATTTGAATAGGATCCCTGATGAATGAATACTTCAAACTTTTCAGACGAAACAAGGTTTTTGATTTTTTTTAAGTTGTGGCATATGGTACAACTCTGGAAATTGGCAGCACAGTAGTAGCAGGCTTGATTGTGAAATCTTTTTTGAAGTTACGTGATTGAAAATCCAACGAATAGTATTCTGATCTATGAGTATTCTCCAACTAGAGATTTATGTGATGCGGCAAGTGGGATGCTATTCACTTTAATACTGGTAGGTAAATTCACTATTTGAACCTTGAAATACACTTTGTTCAGTTATATTATACTAACCAGGATGTTCAGAACGTTCTATTCCAGATACTACTTATTTTTTCAGTTTTTAGGCTCCAACAGTTTTAGGTGTCAACTCCTTCCCTTTTTCTAAGCACACATTTTCTGTTGAAAGCTCATGTCTGTTCCCGATGATACTTCCTGGTAGTTTTTGATATGTTTTTATCATCTTTTAAAGGCTGCTAGGCGGGAATATCTGAAACTATTGCTTTGTTTTGAGGACATGAGTTATTAGTTTATGTTAGTAGGAAATAGGAGATGTCTTGTTTTTTTGTGGTATACTGATTTTGAATCCTACTGGAAACGAGAACATTTATGAGTATGTAGTAGTACATTGTTTTTTTCGGGGTACATCGTTGAGAAACACTTGCATATAGTGAAAATACAAGTTTTTATATGTTATGTTGTATGCTTTTTTACTATTTTTTATTTTTCATTTTTTTCGTGCAGCGTGAGAAGTGTATATTGGGGGTAGTTTCGAGTTAGCTTGTCTGAACAAGAGCATATAGCATGTGAAATGTAGACCATTTTTGAAGTTTGTTTGACTAATAGAATTAGCAGTTAACTGTTTTTCCTTTTCTTTTTTATCATCGGGAGTTGTCTTGTGGGCTATGTGGGAACTTTTGTCTAGATGATGCTGACGATGACTTAAAGATCGACGTTCAGGATGAGTTGGGGATGAGTTGTATTTGTTTTCCTTCTCTTTTCTTTTTCCATTGTTTTTTTTCTAAATGCATGCAGCTCTTGTTTGATTTGAACATTTTCTTTTGCGGACCACAGCTGGGACATTCATTATTAATAGATACCTTTTTTCATTCCTGTTTCTTTTCTGTTTTGTGGATACAGAAATTGCTACAAGCTTGAACATCGCCAAAGAAGGGATGGCCAGGGTTCGTCTAGGCAGCGGGGAGGCAAAGACTCGCATTGAATACAACACCTCTTGTGATGGATGCATAGCTTTCAACAAGGACTGGAGATGCTTTTGTCTCGAAGACGATCCTGAACATCAACAACCGTATTTTCATCGTCTTCAAGGCCAGCACCAAGTCTTACCAGAATGTTACTGTCATCGTCAACAAGCTCTAAGAGACACTCTTCCACAAGCTATGTCCTCTAGTTATGTAGCATGATGATGCAAAAAATATCGTAGCCAATCCTTGTATATGCGTTGGACAAGAAACCAAGTACCTCTTGTGTTCTATGTTTGTTTATCTCTGCACTGTTAGAACTATGTGCACGTGTTTCTGGTAATGATAGTGTCGTTATCTATTTTCATCAGTGCCTTTCTTTAGCAGTAACTAGCAAAAAGGCCCGTGTGTTGCAACGGGAGAAAAAAATATCACACGCTCTTAATTTACAATAGATGGTCTATAATGTGAGAATTTGTAGCTATGGTTCAAACAAAGATGGTCTTAACCTATAAAACCGTAGTTTAAGATCCTACAATTGTTCTATTTCAACACGGCTTGCATGCAGATTTAATCCGTACAAAAAAAAGAGCAAGTAATCATGCATTTATTCATGTCATGTTCGGGATGAGGTGTTTTCACGGGTGAGTAAAGAAAAACGACAAAAACAAACAATATTGTGGTGCACATCGTCCAACAGGACGACCCCGTTTCAGGCGGTGGAGGACGATGCGGCACTGCGGCTCGTCTTGATGTGGCCAGAACTCGCCGCCTACAGGGAGGAGCGGCTCAGCAAAGGTTTTGGTGTGTGTTGTCTAACATGCCGATGGTGGCGTGCTGGTAGGCAACTGGGTCGTTTTCCGATGTTGGCACCGCACCTACCGAGAAAAGCTACAGGATCGTATTGCCGCGGGAGATGGTAAACGAGGCGGTAGATTGATGGCTAGAGGCGAGGAAGCGTTGATGTGGTGATTAACATCGCAGACTAGATAGTATATTTTAAATCATTAACAGGTAGAATAACATCATATTCAGATTCTACATATTTCTACATCGCAGACTTTAGTATTCTCAAACTTTTTCAACTTTCACGTTATACATGAGCGTGAGCCATAGATATAGAACTATAGGTGGAATAGAATACGGTGGTTGTGGAAAAGACAAAAAGAAGGAGAAAGTCTCAAATCAACTAGGCAAATCAATGGGCTATGGAGATGCCCATCAATTGATATCGATGCAAGTGAGTAGGGATTGCTAGGCAATGGATGCACTAGAGCTATAAGTGTATGAAAGCTCAAAAAGGAACTAAGTGGGTGTGCATCCAACTTGCTTGCTCACGAAGACCTAAGGAAATTTGTGGAAGCCCATCATTGGAATATACAAGCCAAGTTCTATAATGAAAAATTCCCACTATTATATGAAGGTGACAAAATATGAGACTCTCTATCATGAAGAATATGGTGATACTTTGAGGCACAAGTATGGAAAAGGATAGTAGCATTGTCCCTTCTCTGTTTTCTCTCATTTTTTCTCTTTTTCGAGTGGGGCATTTTTATCGAGGGGAACTGGTAAACGTGGTTATCATGGTTACCAAGAAATTTTGAGAAAATTTCGAACGAAATTTCTAATTAAATTTTGAATTCATTTTTTAAATAGATATAGATTGCACTTGAACTAATATTAGTTCAAAAAAATTGCACGAAGGAGAACTCAAATAGAGGTGCACATGAACTTCATTGACATCCGTATAAAAGAAACCAGTGAAGTGGGATGGCGCTTTAATGGAGTTTATGGTGAACCAAGTGGCGACAAGAAACACCTGGCATGGGGCTATGTTAGGCAACTACACGCGATGATATGCCTCCCTTGGCTTATGGCTGGTGATTTTAATGATTTTACCAGTGCTCAAGAGAAGGAAGCTACAAGACCTCAACAATCTATGCATGCGTTTAGTAGTGCACTTGGCGACTGCAACTTGGATGATTTGGGATATAACGGAGAGTTGTTCACATGGAGAAGGGGGCGTATACGTGAACGTCTGGACCGAGTGGTAGGTAACAGTGCATTGACAGACCAATTTCCATGGTTCTCCAATGATCAGTTCGACAAATCTGACCAGAGACCGATCGTGATAGACACTGGGCTCCAGAGTCGAGTTCAACCGATGGGACCCTGCGGGCCTTGAAAGTTTGAGGCAAAGTGGTTAGCGGACGAGGACGTAGAAACAATAGTTCAAACAACATGGGATTTGCGGAAAATCACAAGGTGTAGCATCTTTGGCGGAGATCACGTCTGATGTGCACACCACGCTTCACCGGTAGGACAAGGAGGTACTAAAAAAGCTGAATGAAGTGATGGTTGGACCGCTGACAGATGAGGCGGTGGCATGTCAACATGAACTGCACCTCCAAATTGAGAATTTTCTCGGGCGGGATGAGATATATTGGAGTATGGTTTTTTCTAGCCCGAGCTACACAACACCCCCTATCCTAACCGTTCCCTCTGGACTCGCACGCATAGAGATATGAGCAGTGTTCTGAGAATTTGCAGCTGTGTCAGAGTGATCAGTGCTTATATTACACCGGAGGGGACCTGCAAATTCTGAATGTTGATGGGACGCGTTGGCTAGTATTCACCACATGAACTGCCACATGACCCTGACTTCTCAGACGAGCTGGATGGATTCTTTTGTCTGATATATTTGTATGAGTAGGGTCATGTACACTGCAGGTTGCAGTTTGGGGCTAACCAGCCATCCGACACTGTTCAATTTTTATTTATACAAACGTTATCATTTTTTTATACCAACTCTCTCATCACTACTAGAAAAAAGGCTATTAGTGGCGCACCAGTTTTGGCTATTAATGACGCACTATAGGTGCGCCACTATTAACACGCCACTAGCCATTACTAACAACTTTTTATCAAATTTTTTTTGAGATTTTTTTTTCATTTTTTTTCTTAATCTCGGGTCACTATGACTTAATCTCAAGTCAAATCACGCTCCATGGTCAAACTTCCCGGAAGGTCACCCATCCTCACACTACTCCAGCCCCAGCATGCTTAACTTCTCAGTTCTTTCCAACCCCAGCACCAGCTCACTTAACAGGCACTTGTTTTTTTTTGATAGAAAGACTGTAAGGGAACCCCCTACAGTATAATTGGTGCAACAACCCCAAATTGCAAGTACCATGCCTTGAACCTGGGTGGGTGGGAAGGCATCAGCCCCTTCCCACCACTAGGCTATGCCTTAGTCTGCTTAACAGGCACTTGTTGATATATCTATCATATCAATCCTATTAAACCTTGTTGATGTCTAGGACTTTGTTCATGTTCGTGAGTGTGATGAAATTTTGAAAAAATATTTCAAACTTCCAGGTCATATTACGTATCATATTTTGAAAATTTTCTCCCAAAAAAAATCGAAACCAATTTTTTTTCTCTTACTAGTGGCGCACCTAGCAAATGGTGCGCCATTACTAAGTTTGAATTTTTTTCCATTCCCCCCCCCTCTAGATCTTAAAAGCCCCGTATCTTTTATTCGGTTAGGTTTTTGGGATTCTAAAAATCTTCAACGGGGTTTGGTTTCCGAAAATAAGTGCAGTTTTTTCAGTATTGTTTCGGGAAGCTTGTAGAAGGTTTTGGAGGATTCCGGAGGATTCCGGAGGGGTATGAAAGTCCACAAGTGGGTCCACCAAGACCCAAGGGCTCGCATGGGCTGTGGGGAGGTGCCCTTGTCTTATTGGGCTCGGCGCACCAAGTCCTCAAAAGCCCATGTGGCTAGGGAAGGCAAAAAAGGAAGGAGGCCTAGTAGGAATAGGATTAGACTTGGAGTCCAGGTCCTCTCCCCCTTAGCTGCGCCCTAGGGCTTGGAGGGGATGTTTCCCACACCCCTCCTCCTATATATAGAGGGGAGGGGCGCCCCAAGAGGACACACCAAGCCGTTGCCGCCCCTCTCTCTCTCGTTACTCCGTAGTTCCACCGCCTCATGCCGGTGACGCTTAGCGAAGCGCTGTTGGTACTCTGCCACCACCATCACCACCACGCCGTCGTGTTGGTTGTGATCCCGTCTACTTCTCCTCTCTAGCTTGCTGGATCAAGAAGGAGGAGACTGATAACCCACAAGTATAGGGGATCAATTGTAGCCTCTTTCGATAAGTAAGAGTATCGAACCCAACGAGGAGCTAAAGGTAGAAAAAATATTCCCTCAAGTTCTATCGACCACCGATAGAACTCTACGCACGCTTAACGTTCGCTTTACCTAAAACAAGTATGAAACAAGAAGTACTTTGTAGGTGTTGTTGGATAGGTTTGCAAGAATATAAAGAGCACGTAAATAAAACTAGGGGCTGTTTAAGTAAAGAAGAAATAAAGTTAGTATAGCGAGTGTGGAAAAGTGGTGGTAGGAGTTGCGAAATTGTCCCTAAGCAATTGACTACTGTACTAGACCGATAGCAAGTTTTATGTGGGAGAGGCCACTGCTAGCATGTCATTCCTGACTTGGAATTTTATGCACTTATGATTGGAACTATTAGCAAGCATCCGCAACTACTAACGTTCATTAAGGTAAAACCCAACCATAGCATTAAGATATATTGGTCCCCCTTCAATCCCGTATGCATCAATTTCTATGCTAGGTTGAAGCTTCTGTCACTCTTGCCCTCCAATATATAGTCCTATCAACATACAACCAACCTTAAGGTGTGATCCACAAGCGCGCTCATATGGTGGGCACCAAAGGACAGCAACATAACCACAAGAAAATTAAATCAATCATAGCAATTCATCAACCATTGATAGGACAACGAAAATCTAGTAAGACATCATAGGATGGAAACACATCATTGGATAATAATATGAAGCATAAAGCACCTTGTTCAAGTAGAGGGTACAACGGGTTGCGGGAGAGTGGACCGCTGTAGATAGAGGGGGAAGGTGATGGAGATGTTGGTGAAGATGGCGTAGGTGTTGGTGAAGATCGCGGTGGTGATGATGGCCCCCGGCAGCGTTTCGGCGCCACCGGAAGCGAGGGGGAGAGAGCCCCCCTCCTTCTTCTTCCTTGACGTTCTCCCTAGATGGGAGAAGGGTTTCCCCTCTGGTCCATGGTCTCTATGGCGTGGGAGGGGCGAGAACCCCTCCGAGTTTGGATCTGTCTCTCTGTCTCTCTCGGTTTTTGCGTTGTTCGAAGCTGCCCTTTCACCGTTTCGTATATATATGGAGATCTGTAACTCCGATTGGACCGAAACCTTCACCGTGATTTTTTACTAAAAATTAGCTTCCTTGCGGCCGAAGAAGGGCATCAACCGCCTTACGGGGGGGGGGGGGGCACGAGGGTCAGGGGAGCGCCTAGGGGGTGGGGCCCGCCCCCTGCCTCATGCCTCCCTCGGGCACCGTCTCACGTGGATTTTCCTTCCCATATTCTCAATATTCCAAAAATAATCTCCGTCCATTTTTATCCCATTTGGACTCTGTTTGATATGGATATTCTACGAAACAAAAACATTCAATAAACAAGAACTGGCACTGGGCACTGGATCAATATGTTAGTCCCCAAAAATAGTATAAAAAGTTGCCAAAATTATATTGAAGTTGTAGAATATTGGCATGGAACAATAAAAAATTATAGATACGACGAAGACGTATCAGCATCCCCAAGCTTAATTCATGCTTGTCCTCGAGTAGGTATATGATTAAAAAAGATAATTTTTGATGTGGAATGCTACCTTGCATAATCTTGATCGCGTATCTAATCATGGCATGAATATTAAGACACAAGTGATTCAAAGCTATAGTCTATCATTTGACATTAACACAATAATACTTCAAGCATACTAATAAAGCAATCATGTCTTTTCAAAATAACATGGCCAAAGAAAGTTATCCCTAAAAATCATATAGTCTGGCTATGCTCCATCTTCATCACACAAAATATTTAAATCATGCACAACCCCGGTTTCAGCCAAGCAATTGTTTCATACTTTTTAACGCGCTTCAGCTTTGTCAACCCTCACGCAATACATGAGCGCAAGCCATGGATATAGTACTATGGGTGGAATAGAATATGATGGTGGAGGTTGTGTGGAGAAGACAAAAAGGGAGAAAGTCTCACATCGACGCGGCTAATCAACGGGCTATGGAGATGCCCATCAATTGATGTCAATGCGAGGAGTAGGAATTGCCATGCAACGGATGCACTAAGAGCTATAAGTGTATGAAAGCTCAAACTGGAAACTAAGTGGGTGTGCATCCAACTTGCTTGCTCATGAAGACCTCGGGCATTTGAGGAAGCCCATCATCGGAATATACAAGCCATGTTCTATAGTGAAAATTCCCACTAGTACATGAAAGTGATAACTCAAGAGACTCTCTATATGAAGAACATGGTGCTACTCTGAAGCACAAGTGTGGTAAAAGGATAGTAGCATTGCCCCTTCTCTCTTTTTCTCTCATTTTTTTCTTTTTTTTAATTTTTTTGGATGGGCTTCTTTGGCCTCTTCTTTTTTTATTTGGGCTTTTTTGGCCTCTTTTATTTTTTTTGTAAAGTCCGGAGTCTCATCCCGACTTATGGGGGGAACCATAGTCTCCATCATCCTTTCCTCACTCGGGAAATGCTCTAATAATGATGATCATCACACTTTTATTTACTTACAACTCAATATTACAACTCGATACTAGAATAAGGATATGACTCTATATGAATGCCTCCGGTGGTGTAACGGGATGTGCAATGATCTAGCGTAGCAATGACATCAAAAAATGGACAAGCCATGAAAACATCATGCTATCTGTCTTACGATCATGAAAAGCAATATGACAAGGAGGCTCAAGTCATGTATATGATGATGATGATGGAAGTTGCATGGCAACATATCTCGGAATGGCTATCGAAATACCATGATAGGTAGGTATGGTGGCTGATTTGAGGAAGATAAGGGAGGCTTATGTGTGATAGAGCGTATCGTATCACGGGGTTTGGATGCACCGACGAAGTTTGCACCAACTCTCGAGGTGAGAAAGGGCAATGCATGGTACCGAAGAGGCTAGCAATGATGGAAGGGTGAGAGTGCGTATAATCCATGGACTCAACATTAGTCATAAAGAACTCATATACTTATTGCAAAAGTTTATTAGCCCTCTAAGAAAAGTACTACTATGCATGCCCCTAGGGGGAGGTTGGTAGGAGTTAACCATCGCGCACCCTCGACCTCCACACAAGGGAAGACAATCAATAAACACCTCATGCTCCAACTTCGTTACATAACGGTTCACCATACGTGCATGCTACGAGAATCACAAACCTCAACACAAGTATTTCTACAATCCACAACTACCCACTAGCATGACTCTAATATTACTATCTTTATATCGCAAAACTATTGCAAGGAATCAAAAATATCATATTCAGCGATCTACAAGTTTATGTAGGATTTTATGACTAACCATGTGAATGACCAATTCCTGTCATCTCTCTAAATAGATATAAGTGAAGCAAGAGAGTTAAATTCTTTCAACAAAAGATATGCCCGCGCTCTAACAAATATAAGTGAATCAAAAGAGCATTCTACAAATGGCCGTTGTCTATGTAAAGAGAAACAGACAATACAAACTTCAAATGATATAAGTGAAGCACATGAAGCATTCTATAAAGCCATACTCAAAAGATTTAAGTGAAGTGCAAAGAGCATTCTATAAATAAACCAAGGATTATCTAATACCAGCATGGTGCATAAAAGAAAAGTGAGAACCTAAATGCAAAAGACGCTCCAAGATTTGCACATATCGCATGAACGAAATGAATCCGAAAACATACCGATACTTGTTGAAGAAAGATGGGATGCCTTCCGGGGCATCCCCAAGCTTAGATGCTTGAGTCTCCTTGTATATTTACTTGGGGTGCCTCGGGCATCCCCAAGCTTGAGCTCTTTCCTCTCTTCCTTCTTCTCAAATCGAGACCTTCTCGATCATCGAACACTTCATCCACACAAAACTTCAACAGAAAACTCGGTAAGATCCGTTAGTATAATAAACCAAATCACTACTCTAAGTACTGTTTCAACCCAATCATATTTTGTTTTTGCATTATGTCTACTTTAATATATCTTTTCCATGGCTTAATCCGCTGATAGAAATCGATAGTTTCATCAAAACAAGCAAACTATTCATCAAAAAACAGAATCTGTCTAAAACAGAACAGTCTTTAATAATCTGAACATTCACCATACTTATGATACTTGAACAATTCTACCAAAATTAGTAAAAATGAAAACTTTGTATATAAAGAAATTTCAAAAGGAATCAGAACCGTTTGACGTTCCAGTAAAAAATTAAAAATCACGCACTACAACCAAAGTTTCTGTCCTGCACCGTACATACCAACAAGCATTGTAAACATCCTAAAGGCAAACCTTGGAACATTATTTTTATAATACAATGGAATTGTACAAGGGGATAATTATTTTTGTTGAAAAGTTTCTGTAATTAAGATTCACAAAGTTTCCATGGGCATGAACAAAGTTCAAGGACGTCCCCCACTTTCGCAATGCTCGTCTCTCTTACTTTCACTTTTCTTTTTGAAAAATTTTGGGTTCCCCTCTTTATTTTTGTTGTTTTTAAGCTATATGAAAGAACTCAACAGAAATAAATGACTCTCTAAAACTTCCGGGTTGTCTCCTTGGCAGCGCTTTCTTTAAAGCCATTAAGCTAGGCATATAGTGCTCAAGTAATGAATCCACCCGGATCCTAAGGTATATCAAAGACTTCATTAACAATGATTTGTAATTTAGTGGTGAGCACAAAGTAACATATATCATGTAATGACAAAGTCTAACTCTCTTCCTATGCATCGGCATGTCATCAAAGAACAATTCATGCACGCATAGTAAAGGCCAATGCATAGTATAAACAGTTTCTTGCAATTTTATCATGTTGGAAACATAGAGAGGTGGAGATATAGTTCCTCTCTCATAATAATTGCAAGTAGGAGCAGCAAGCACATGCATATTATATCTATCAAAATCATCATGTGCAACGGTAAAAGGCAACCCATCAATATAATCCTTAATAAGTGCAAACTTCTCCGATATAGTGTAGTAGGGAGAATTAAAAAAGATAATAGGACTATCATGCATGGGTGCAATAGCAACAATTTCATGTTCAACATAAGGAACTATAGCAAGTTCATCTCCATAAGCATAATTCATATTGGCATCTTGGCCACAAACATAGCAAGCATCATCAAAAAGGGGTATTTCAAGAGAATCAACGGGATCATAACAATCATCATAGCAATCATCCCTCGGTAAGCATGAAGGAAAATTAAACAATGTATGGGTTGAAGAGTTACTCTCATTAGAAGGTGGGCACGGTAGCTAATCCTCTCTTCCTCCTTTTGTTCTTCGCTCTCCTCATCATCTTTTTCATCCAATGAGCTCACAGTTTCATCAATTTCTTCTTTCATAGACTCCTGCAAAATATTAGTCTCTTCTTGGACATCGGATGAGTCCTCAATATATGGTTTAACATAGGCATTAGAAGCATAATTTCATAACAATATTTAATTATGGCAAAATTTTCAGATTTGTAAAGAGTAGCACCATACTTTTCAATCAAAGAAGCAATTTCATAAGCACCCTTAAAAGCAACAAATTCTTCAATTCGTTGAACATCATAGTAATTATAAACACCCTTAGCATACAAAGATACGATTCCATTATCACTAAACTCACATTGGTAGGGAAGGTGTTTCTTAGGGTTTTCAGAACAACAAGTAAAATCATATGTTTCACATAAATTCCAAGCATAGCATTGCAAACGATGAATTTGATCCAGTAAAAGTTTCCCTTTTTCAGATATGCAGTGTCGCACATAACAAGCATGCTCATCTAAAGATTTTCCCTCAACTAAGCTAGTTGGGGTTTCAGCACGAGCACATAGGGATCGAAGATGATCCAAGTAAAAAGCTTCAGGAGTGTGATAGATTTTGAGTGGTTCTTCAACCATTGGTTCAGTAGGTACAAATTTTTTTTTTGGTATTTAGCGTTTCCTACCATAACTAAAGATAGAAAACAACTAAGAACAACAAAAAAAATTACTCAGTGATAAAGCAAACAAGCACACACGAGCATATTCACCCCAGGCTATGACTCCCCGGCAACGGCGCTAGAAAAAGGTCTTGATAACCCACAAGTATAGGGGATCAATTGGAACCTCTTTCGATAAGTAAGTGTGTCGAACCCAACGAGGAGCTAAAGGTAGGACAAATATTCCCTCAAGTTCTATCGACCACCGATACAACTCTACGCACGCTTAACGTTTGCTTTACCTCAAACAAGTATTAAACTAGAAGTACTTTGTAGGTGTTGTTGGATAGGTTTGCAATAATATACAGAGCACGTAAATAAAACTAGGGGCTGCTTAAGTAAATAAGAAATAAAGTTAGTATAGTGAGTGTGGAAAAGTGGTGGTAGGAGTTGCGAAATTGTCCCTAAGCAATTGACTACTTTACTAGACCGATAGCAAGTTTTATGTAGGAGAGGCCACCGCTAGCATGTCATCCCTGACTTGGAATTCTATGCACTTATGATTGTAACTATTAGCAAGCATCCAGAACTACTAACGTTCAATAAGGTAAAACCCAACCATAGCATTAAGATATATTGGTCCCCCTTCAATCCCGTATGGATCAATTTCTATGCTAGGTTGAAGCTTTTTTCACTCTTGCCCTCCAATATATAGTCCTATCAACATACAACCAACCCTATGGTGTGATCCATGCGCGCGCTCATATGATGGGCACCAAAGGAGAGCAACATAACCACAAGCAAATGAAATCAATCATAGCAATTCATCAACCGCTGATAGGACAACGAAAATCTACTCAAACATCATAGGATGGCAACACATCATTGGATAATAATATGAAGCATAAAGCACCATGTTCAAGTAGAGGGTACAACGGGTTGCGGGAGAGTGGACTGCTGTAGATAGAGGGGGAAGGTGATGGAGATGTTAGTAAAGATGGCGTAGGTGTTGGTGAAGATCGCGGTGATGATGATGGCCCCCGGCGGCGTTTCGGCGCCACCGGAAGCGAGGGGGAGAGAACTCGCCCTTCTTATTCTTCCTTGACCTTCTCCCTAGATGGGAGAAGGGTTTCCCCTCTGGTTCCTGGTCTCCATGGCGTGGGAGGGGCGAGAGCCCCTCCGAGATTGGATTTGTCTCTCTGTCTCTCTCGACTTCTGCGTTGTTCGCCACTGCCCTTTCACCGTTTCGTATATATATGGAGATCCGTAACTCCGATTGGACTGAAATCTTCGCTGTGATTTTTTGCTAAAAATTAGCTTTCTTGCGGCCGAAGAAGGGCATCAACCGCCTTACGGGGGCCCATGAGGGTCAGGGGCGTGCCCAGGGGGTAGGGCTCGCCCCCCTGCCTCGTGCCTCCCTCGGGCACCGTCTCGCGTGGATTTTCCTTCCCATATTCTCCGAATATTCCAAAAATAATCTCCATCTGTTTTTATCCCGTTTGGACTCCGTTTGATATGGATATTCTACGAAACAAAAACATGCAATAAATAGGAACTCGGCACTAGATCAATGTGTCAGTCCCCAAAAATAGTATAAAAAGTTGCCAAAAGTATATGAAAGTTGTAGAATATTGGCATGGAACAATCAAAAATTATAGATACGACGGAGATTTATCAGAGACGTCATCGAGCCGCACATGTCCTAAACTCGGAGGTGCCGTCCATTCGGTACTAGATCGGTTGGATCATGATCGGATCGCGAAGAGTACGACTACATCAATCGCGTTGTTAAACGCTTCCGCTTACGGTCTACGAGGCTACGTAAACACACTCTCCCCTCTCGTTGCTATGCATCTCCATGGAAGATCTTGCGTGTGCGTAGAAGCTTTTTGTTTTTCATGCAACATTTCCCAACAATTATTTTTACTACGTATAACTTATGCTTTATTAGTTAAAATCATGGTTAAAATATGACCTAAAATACGAGTGGGACTAGTAAAAATAGGTGGAGGTTGTATTCGAATCACCTATCTTGGAAAGAACACGATGCCATTTGAAGATAGATCGGTTGCCCGTCTAGAAAGATAGACCAATGAAACATCAAACTACCGTCAAGGCCTTCATGCCTAAGTTCATTAACAAGTTGAATAAAATTTACAAGAAGTCATGGGCGGAGCTCCTCTATGGCCAAATGGGGTCATAGACACCTTAATTGCCAATTATTACTAAAACTATAAGTAACTAACACATGCATATCTTAGTTGTTGTCATTGATGTGAGGCATGCATGTGATGACAGAGGCCATCACATGTGACCATTCGAGTAAGGCTGAAAGAAACATTCATTACCCTATGTGCCTTTTTATTTCCGAACTTTCCATTCAAATCACATGAACATCCTCATGCCATATGTGATTGTATATATATTTGAGCCACCTATCTTGGAAGGAACACGATGCCATTGAAGATAGACTTACGAACATAGATCAGCTGGCCACCAGACTATCCTCGACGCCTTCAAGTTTGAGTTCATGTACTAGGAATTTACGAGTTGAAGAAAATTTACAAGGAAGACATGGGTCATGGTCTCCTTAATTGTTGAACATTACTAAAAATTCAACATAACTAAGCATGATGCATGTCTTAGTCATTTTCATCGATGTAAGGCATGCTTGGGATGATACACTAGTAGAAAACGGGCCTTTAGTCCCGGTTCCAGAGGGCCTTTTGTCCCGGTTCTCTTACGAACCGGGACTAAAGGGGCTCCACGTGGCCGCTGTCTGGAGCTCCACCTTTAGTCCGGGACTAAAGGACTTTTTTTGAAAAAAAAGATTTTTTTTTATTTTTTCCCAATTTTCAAATTTCTGAATTATTTGATCTCTAATCACCCCTCATCACTGCTCAATTTAATCTCTAATCTCTAATCTCCCCTGATCATTCCAAATCGTCTAAATTCCCAGCCGGTCACCCATCCTGAGCACATTTAACTTCCAGTTCTATTCCCCTTCATTTCCAAGTCTGCACTTGTTGTTTTCCTGACAGTAGTAAGCTGTCAATCCTATTAACCCTTAGGAGTTCAACTTGAGCATGAAGTCACACGTTTCACCGTTTGAGTTTGGGACTACTATTCTTAAAACCAATAATTATTTAGTGACACTAATATTTCTTGATAAGTAGTTTGACCACAGTCTGACAAAAAATTCAAAAAAACATAAATTTGAGGATAACTTTTTTCCTTTCAGAATTTGAGGATTCTAAATGTTGCAAAACGGCCTACGGTCGTCGAAATCGGCACCGGATTTTTGTGCTGAACATTTGATATATTAGACGTTTTTTTCGACATCGTATGAAAAAGTTATAGCAGTTTTACTTTTTCATAACATTTTTTTTGCAAAACATGTCCAAATTTAAGTTTTTAAATTTTCCTATCTAGTACATGTACTAGCATAACTACATCTCGAAAGATTTTAATTTTTGAAATTTTTATCATTTTATTTTGTTTTTTTGTTTTGGGACGGCCCTGTTTTTTGTTTGTTGGGCTTGCTTAAGATCGAGCCAGCAGCCTCAGTCCAGTCCTCACTCTCCTTTCCCCCCTAAACAAAAGTCGTCACTCTCCGCCGCCCCATCCCCTGTTCTTTCCACCATTTTTTTTCGTTTTGTTTGAATCCAAATAACAGAAGACCTAATCTGGTGCGCTTACGGCGGCAGAGAAGTCAGGGGTGGCCGGCAGAGTGAGTGTTCATCCCTTTTTTTTCTCGCATCTAGTTAGGGATGAACAGCAAGAACTCGAAGCAGTAGATTTTCTCGCATCTAAGTTTGTTTGAGGAATGAATAGCGAGAACTCGGGGGCGGAAGAGCATATGTGTTTATATGAGTGGCATATATATGAGGGGGTGGGTGTTTGTCTGATTCAATAGGTTTGTTTGCAGATGAAATACAGTGCACATGAAATGTTTTTTGAAGTGTGGAATGTCTGAATACATGGGAGAGGGGGGGGGGGGGGAGATGTCTGAATGTTTATTTTTGTGTGTCTGTTTGTAGGGAGCATTTGTAGTATTTTTTCAGACAATATAGGTGGTTCCATCAGTGAGCAGGTCCTGGTATGTTTTTGACATGTTTTTCCATTTGTCTTAAAAAAATTTAGGGTGTGAATTTCTGAAACCTTTTTTTGTTTGAGGAGGAACCATATTTTCAATAGGATCCCTGATGAATGAATACTTCAAACTTTTCAGACGAAACAAGCTTTTTGATTTCTTTTAAAGTTGTGGCATATGGTACAACTCTGGAAATTGACAGCATAGTAGTAGCATGCTTGAATGTGAAATCTTTTTTGAAGTTACGTGATTGAAAATCCAACGAATAGTATTCTGATCTATGAGTATTCTCCAACTAGAGATTTATGTGATGCGGCAAGTGGTATGCTATTCACTTTAATAGTGGTAGGTAAATTCACTATTTGAACCTTGAAATACACTATGTTATGTTATATAATACCACTAGTAGAAAACAAGGCTATGGTTCCGGGCCAAATTTCACATTAGTCCCGGTTCAATCACGAACCGGGACTAATGTGAGCATTTATCTCGGTTCGTGCGGCTAAGGCATTAGTCCCGGTTCACCTGTGCCCTTTAATCCCGGTTTGTGCCTCAAACCGGGACTAAAAAGCGATGCCCATTAGTCCGGTTCATGCCTCAAACCGGGACTAAAGATTAGACCTTTAGTCCCGGTTTGAGGCACGAACCGGGACTAATGGGGTTGATACCTTTAGTCCCGGTTCATGCCACGAACCGGTACTAAAGGTCCCATTTTCAAACTCTACCCCCTCCTGGATCGCCTTTTCAATTTTAAAAAAAATAAAATAAAATGATGGAAATGTCAAAAAAATAAAAGAAAATAAGTTTCCCATGTGATATGTGGTCTAGTTGTTGGGAAAATTTGCAAATGTGAATTTCGACTTTATTTGCAAAATCTCTCTAGAATTTGTAAATATGGGCATAACTTTTGCATACTAACTCGGATGAAAAAGTTTTTTATATGAAAAATCATCTACTCAAAAAGTTACATCCAAATTTAACTTGAAAAAAATCCTCAAAAACCTAACAGAAAAAAAGTTACGGGGCTTTTAATATCTAGAGTGGAAAAAATCGAAAAAATTTCAACCTGTGGTCAAACAATGGTCAAACCATGGTCAAACTAATTATTCGAGAATATTAGTGTTACTAAATAATTTGTTCAGTTATTTTGAATTTTGGTCAAATCTGGTCAAACTGTGGTCAAACAATTGTCAAACTATGGTCAAACCATGGTCAAACCATGGTCAAACTAATTATTCTAGAATATTAGCGTTACTAAATAATTTGTTCAGTTATTTTGAATTTTGGTCAAATCTGGTCAAACTGTGGTCAAACTATGGTCAAACCATGGTCAAACTAATTATTCAAAATAACTATTGTTTTCTAAATAATTATTGTTTTTGAAAACAATAGTTTGAAACTCAAACAGTGAAATGTGTCAATTCATGCTCAAGCCAAATTCCTGAGGGTTAATAGGATTGACATCTTACTATTGTCAGGAAATCAACAAGTGCAGACTTGGAAACGAGGGAGAATAGAACCCGGAAGTTAAGCGTGCTCAGGCTGGGGGAGTGAGAGGATGGGTGACCGTTCGGGAAGTTAGGTGATTTGGAATGATGAGGGTGATTAGAGAAGAGGATAAATTGAGCAGTGATGAGGGGTGCTGATTAGAGATTAGGGGTTAAAATAATTCAGAAATTTGAAAATAAAAAATTATTCAAAAAAAATTTCAAAAAAAAATTTCAAAAAAAAATCATAAAATTTCCATTAGTCCCGGTTGGTGTTAGTACCGACCCTTTAGTCCCGGTTCACCAACCGGGACAATAGGCCCTTTTTCTACTAGTGTACTCACCAAGACGTTCAGAACGTTCTATTGCAGATACTACTTATTTTTTTCAGTTTTTAGGCTCTAACAGTTTTAGGTGTCAATTCCTTCCCTTTTTTAGGCACACATTTTCTGTTGAAAGCTCATGTCTGTTTCCGATGATACTTCCTAGTAGTTTTTGATATGTTTTTATCATCTTTTAAAGGCTGCTAGGCGGGAATATCTGAAACTATTGCTTTGTTTTGAGGACATGAGGTATTAGTTTATGTTAGTAGGAAATAGGAGATGTCTTGTTTTTTGTGGTATACTGATTTTGAATCATACTGGAAACGAGAACATTTAAGAGTATGCAGTAGCACATTGTTTTTTTCGGGGTACATCATTGAGAAACACTTGCATATAGTGAAAATACAAGTTTTTATATGTTATGTTGGATGCTTTTTTACTATTTTTTATTTTTCATTTTTTTCGAGCGGGATGAGATGTGTATATTAGGGGTAGTTTCGAATTAGCTTGTCTGAACAAGAGCATATAGCATGTGAAAGGTAGACCATTTTTGCAGTTTGTTTGACTAATAGAATTAGCAGTTAATGTGTTTCCTTTTCTTTTTTCTCATCGGGAGTTGTCTTGTGGGCTATGTGGAAACTTTTGTCTAGATGATGCTGACGATGACTTACAGATCGACGTTCATGATGAGTTTGGGATGAGTTGTATTTGTTTTCCTTCTCTTTTCTTTTTTCATTGTTTTTTTCTAAATGCATGCAGCTCTTGTTTGATTTGAACATTTTCTTTTGCGGACCACACCTGGGACATTCATTATTAATAGATACCTTTTTTTATTCCTGTTTCTTTTCTGTTTTGTGGATACAGAAATTGCTACAAGCTTGAACATCGCCAAAGAAGGGATGGCCAGGGTTCATCTAGGCAGCGGGGAGGCAAAGACTCGCATTGAATACAACACCTCTTGTGATGGATGCATAGCTTTCAACAAGGACTGGAGATGCTTTTGTCTCGAAGACGACCCTGAACATCAACAACCGCATTTTGTTCGTCTTCAAGACCAGCACCAAGTCTTACCAGAATGTTACTGTTGTCGTCAACAAGCTCTAGGGGACATTCTTCCACAAGCTATGTTCTCTAGTTATGTAGCATGATGATGCAAAAAAATATCGCAGCAAATCCTTGTATATGCGTTGGACAAGAAATCAAGTACCTCTTGTTATCTATGTTTGTTTATCTCTGCACTGTTAGAACTATGTGCATGTGTTTTTGGTAATGATAGTGTCGTTATCTATTTTCATCAGTGCCTTTCTTTAGCAGTAACTAGCAAAAAGGCCCGTGTGTTGCAACGGGAGAAAAAAAATATCACAAGCTCTTAATTTATAATAGATGGTCTATAATGTAAGAATTTGTAGCTATGGCTCAAACAAAGATGGTCTTAACCTATAAAACCGTAGTTTAAGATCCTACAGGTGTTCTATTTCAACCCGGCTTGCATGCAGATTTAATCCATACAAAGAAACGAGCAAGTGGTCATGCATTTATTCATGTCATTTTCGGGATGATGTGTTTTTACGGGTGAGTCACTACTAGGAAAAGGGCTATAAATAGGATCTTATATTTACTAATTGGATGCACCAACCGAGGCTCCACGTTAATCCTCACAAAGCATAATAAATTACCGTCAGATATGCAAATTGGAAATTTACAGCCGTCGGATGAAGTGCTGAGGAGTCCAAACCAACTATCCCACGTACATGTGGTAAAAGAAAAAAAATAGATTCGAGGAGTAGTTACCATCTGTCGATGTACCAGAGTATGGGTACCCTAGTATCCCGAAGTTGTGCACGGGCAGTTGTAGCACCCCACGGCAGGGCTGGCCCGATGACCGCCAAGATCCTCAGCGGCTCCTTTGAAGCCATTCAAGAACAAAGTAATCAAGGCCCCGGCAAGAGGAGCTTGCCGGGAAGGCCACCCAGGGCGCAAAGGAAACAAGGCTCCGGCAAGGGGAGCTTGCCGGGAAGGTTTGGTGAGCGTTAAGCTCCCGAGTGCAACAAGAACCTTGCCGCGGCAAGGTACTCGCCGCGGCAAGTGACCTCTCTTCATCTCCGCTCCAGCTCACCCGCCAACGTGTCACCACGGGGCTCTCCCAAGCACGCGTGTCGACGGGCTGTGCAGCCAGCGGGGAGCAGCGATAAGCGACACTGACGAGCTACCATCGTGGCGAACGGAGACGCACTTGACGGTCCCAGTTACACTGTTCACGCGACTGTGACGGGCATTGATGACTTTTGTCCCGTGCCGTCAGAGTTAGGTATAGATTACTGTACACTGTACAAAGCGGTGTACCAACCTATGTTTTTACCATCTTACCCTTGTCTACTTGCCACATGTAGTGACCCCGTATGCCTATAAAAGGAGGCCCAAGTGCAACGTAGAAGGGGTTCGATTCAGCTCCGGCTTAGTTCATTCTACTCATACGAGACCACACTGAGGCTAGGTTTTGTAGCTCCCATTGCTCCCTAGCAAGAACACAATATAATCCACAAAGCAGCAGTAGGAGTATTATCTCTCCGGAGAGCTCCGAAGCTGGGTAAATCTGCTCGTGTGCATCGCCTCGATCCGCTCTTTGTGCAATCTCCGCCCCCCTTCGAACCACAAGGGACCCAAATCCCGTAGGTGTTCGTGGGACACGATCAGCTTCTCCCCGACATCTTTGGACCTCTCCTCCGCCGTCAAGTAGCTTGCCGCAGGAGGAGCCCGCTGCCCCGCCAAGGAGACGCCTCCGGAAGACTGGAGAAGTGGCGGGGGGGCACACGGTCCAACAGCAGCCTCGCCGCCCGACGCGCTCCACCGCGGCACCATCCATCCCACGTACATGTGGTAAAAGAAAAAAAACCCCAACTAGATTCGAGGAGTCCTTACCATCTATCCCACGTATATGTGGTAATAGAAAAAAGGAGCGCCCTTGCCATCTATCCCACGTACATGTGGTAACAGAAAAAACAATCCCATGTAGATTGCATCCATCCACTTCTGCACATACATGTGGTAAAGAAAAAAAACGAACTATCTCACGTGCATTTGTTAAAAGAAAAAAACTATCCGGCTAGATTTATTCTGAAGAATAACAAGCAATAACAAGACCAGTAAGGTTTTGCTTGCCGATTTTTTTAAACAATTGGAGATAGCTTAGCAGTTTCCTTTGACCAATCCGAGAGTACCTTGCTCCCAGCGCATCCCCTCGAGCAATGAACCCATCGATCAAGTCTCAATGTTGCTTCAGTCCCCGACGCTTCCATGGTGCAACTACACACGAAGCGCCAGTGCATCACCATAGCTTTGATCTGGCCTTTTAAATGATTAGTCATGTTTGTGCCTTCTTTTTCCAGCAGTCTTCCCCAACGCTTCCATGGTGCAGGTCGGCAGAGAGCATCACCTCCCGTCTACAGGATGATAAGCTATGTTGTTTGTTGTTCAACCGGCAATTTTATCGGTAATCATGTGAACCATTCAATTACTTTGACCCCTCCCTATTTTCATAGCAACTGATCTTAATTGTCTGTGTCACCAGTACTTTGGTTCTGTATTGGCAGCTTTCAATCTTTCCTCGCAAGGAAAACTGGGTGTTCCCAGCTGAATCTCTCTCTCTCTCCTTATGATTTTGGATAAGAAAGTCCTATTTTAAGAATACTCCACTTTTCATAATTTTCATAATAGAATCATGTACGTTTCTCATTAGTGCTTGGTCACTGGTCCATCCATCTTTATTCAACAAATCCATCCAGCCTTCATATCTCATGCGCTTATACATGTATATCGTCCCAATAGTCCATCCAAACCTACAGGCACATTGACGGATGCACGGGTTGGAGACTATGTGCAGTACAAATACATACATCTGGTATTTCTGGACTTTAGATGTTACGTATTCGCGACTCTAATTTATATCATGTAATTTGATCGACCTCATTTTGGCTAATAATTTTATCATGCATAGCTTCGATTATGATTGCTTTTCAACTTATTAATATACATTTATTTTTCTTCTTAATTTTTCCATCTCAGTATGCATGGATTGCAGCACTACACAAGTTGACCTTGGCCGAGCACCAGAGTAGCTGGTGTCGACGCATCACCATCTGACAAACAATTCGTAGCATACATAGATGTACGCATCAGTTTTACGTTAAACCATCGATGCATGGGTAAGCAACTAAGCATCTGGTGATGGATGAGATTTTTTTAAAGGTTACACCGTAGTAGCTCAAGCAGTACAAATTCTTTATTAATGGCTCTTAATTATGACCACACCCGTATATCCAACTAATACATTTATTTCAGTGCATCCTTAATCCTTTCTCTCCTCGATCCCGTACCAAAAAGAGATCAACATCCATACCACACGCTACACGCACAAGCGATGATCTAGATTGCACGACCAAGGATGAACAAACGACTTCGTGATGGTGAATGCATGATGAAGTTTGGTAATTAATCTTACCAATAAGCCTATAGTATCTTTTTTGTGTCTATAGTATGTACCACATACATAAACATACGTAGAAGCATTTATATGATCGACAAAAACTTCCTTTTAAACTGTGAATATCAATAATAACTATTGGTCACCCACAAAAAAGAACTATTGGTACAAGGCCAACAAACCAATTCATTCATTTGGTTTTAATGTTTTCATCATTGTGGCAACACCAATTCTGGACTGCCATATATTTCGGGATTAAAATGGCAGGGCACTCTGAAATTCCCCCCTTGAACCAAGTAATTTTATCATTCAACGACGGTGGACACTATTATCTACTTTTCTCCAATATAAAAAAATACTAGCATGTACTATGGACGTAAAGATGGAGGAAAATTATCATATAAGAGCATCAATCATGTAATACTATACTAGGTATAATGGGAAAAAATTGTATACATATTTATATTTTTAACATTTATGGCAGTTAGTGCAGTTTTATTTATTACATGTCTTTCATCTTGATGTTCCACATAAGTTCACAATTAGTTGTGGAGTTCTCTTATTTGCTATTTCTTAAGTTGTGCTTTCCTCAAATTCTGATTTATTAGGCGTATCTTCAATATATAGGCATTGATTACTCACTTGCATATATTGCATTCTTTAGCAACTTCTTTTCCACTCACTTCATTGGATGGATATCAAGTCTCAAGGATGATAATTTATGTTTGCTCTTACTGACTTTTAAAGAATGGTACTATTTACAGGAGTATAATAAAATATATTTAGGATTAAAGAAACAAAGAGGCATATTAATGTTTTTAAGAAAAGCCTTGCCGACCGACAAACAATAATTGATCTTGATGATGTACTTCGTTAATAAATGGTTATCTAAGTTAGTTCCTAATATTTAATGGTATTGCACTAATTATCATTGAGAAAAATCATATTTTAAAATTAGTTCGGCTATAGTAAGGTAGCTATGTAGCAAGTGATGATTTTTTAATACATGGTAGATGGAGAAAAAAAGGGAATACAAATAACCTTTGGAAACATTAAATATTACACGGTATCCTCTTCGTGGGTAGCACAATATGGCATTTGAGTGATTCTATTTATTTATGCGTGATCTTTCAAAAAGTAAAAGTGAAGTCATTTCAAATTTGCACATTAAGCCAAAGAATTTTTTAACAAGACTTCCAAATTCTAGCCCGTGCAGTTGCACATGTTGACGACTAGTTGATACTAATGGCGCACCGAGGAAGCAGTGCGCCACTACTATATACTAATGGCGCATCAGTCGGTGATGCGCCATTAGTGTGGAAGACACTAATGGCGCACCAGAGACATGGTGCGCCACTAGTATTATTATTTTTTTCATTTTTCCATACATACTAATGACGCATCAGGTCGAAGTGCGCCATTACTAGTTTACTAGTTCTAACTAGTAATGGCGCACGAGGCAGATCGTGCGCCATTACTGTATTTTTTTTATTCCTTTTTTTGCAAAACTACTAATGGCGCACTCTGGCCAGGTGCGCCATTACTAGTTTAGACTAGTAATGGCGCACTATGACCAGGTGCACCATTAGTATATATATATATATACTTTTCTGCAACACTACTAATGGCGCACCATCAGCAGGTGCGCCATTAGTATCCAGGGTTACTAATGGCGCATTTGCTGCTGGTGCGCCATTTGTAACCTGGGACCCCAACAAGATATTTTGGACAGCCCCACACCTATCCACTCACTTTCCCCACTTCATTCCCTCCACCTCCTTCTCCAAGGTTTCGGCTGCCTCCTCCTCCTCACCTCATTTCCACCATAGATTCATCAAAATTAAGTGGTGAAATTACATTTTTTGATAGGTAAGTAAGGGGAAAGCTATCTTCATGATGTAGATCTACTTTTTTTCTCCCTAGCTCGCTTCCAACAACGTGCACATGCACTTTTTGTGGCCTAGCTAGATCTATGTATGTTTGTGGTGTTGCTTGTGTTTGTGGTGTTGCATATATGTTTGTGTTTGCAGGTACCGGTATTTGAAATGCGATAGTTGCCAATATTTTGCCGGAATATTGATTCATTTCCGTTTCGGCGAGAATTTTGGCACTATGCATTCTTTTTGGTCCTATTTTTAGGGAAGGTCATGCCAAATTATTTCTTGGTTCTAAAATATCGTTTTTCTCTACCCCTTGACGACCATGGTCCGCACGATGACCGAAGGCATCGTGAATAGGTTTTTCAGCTCCACGAAGGCCGAGATGCTTCAAAAGAACGAGACGGAGATAAGATGTCCGTGTCGAGATGCAAGCTGAAGAGCCTTATGGACCTGGATTCCGTACAGGTGCGGGACCACCTGCTCTTGCGTGGTTTCATGGATGGCTATTGGTGGCAAGGTGATGAAGATGACTATGAAGTCGTCCATGGGGGCCGGGCAAGAAATGAGGAAGGGCAACAAGACAAGTACCACCGCGGCGAGGGCGGGCGAGAAGACGAAGAATCTCCACGACATGATCACGGCGGTGATGCTGTACACAGTCATCATGTAGAAGATGTCGTATGATGATGAGGAAGATCAAGACAAAGGGCATGATCATGAAGATGAAGATGCCGGAGCAGACGACGATGGAGGCTGGGTACAGGACCCTCATATTCAAGAGCTGCTTCTCAAGCAGACGGATAACGCAAGAGCTGCCGCCCGTGAGAAAGCCAAGCTGGATCAACTGGAGATAGACGCGGTTACTCCATTGTATGAAGGATGCAGGCTCGAGGATACCCGCCTGAAAGTAACGCTCATGGCTCTGGAGATGAAGGTAAAACAGAAAATGACCGACGCATGCTTTGACGAGAACATGTCATTCTAGCAGGAACGTCTTCCCAAGGGGAACAAGTGCCCGACCAGTTTCGAGGAGGCGAAGCAAATCGTGTGTCCTCTGGATTTACCGCACGTGAAATACCATGTGTGCATGAACAATTGCATCATTTATCGGGACGAGCACGCGGAGTCTACCATATGTCCGGTGTGCGGCGTCACTCGATACAAGAAGAGGAAGAAAGCTCCTCAAAAATCGGTGTGGTACTTTCCGATCACTCCTCGTCTGCAGCGGTATTTCGCGGACCCTAAGGTAGCAAAGCTCCTGCGTTGGCACGCGGATAGGGCGGAGAATAAGCGGGAAGATGACGTAAATGATCCGGAGATAAATAAAAAAGACAAGATGCTGAGTCACCCTAAGGATGCGAGCCAGTGGCAAGCGTTGAACTTTGAATACCCAGAATTTGGGAAGGATCCAAGGAACATCGTGCTGGGCGCGAGCACCGATGGAGTTAATCCGTTTGGCAGCCAGAGAAGCACACATAGCACCTGGCCTGTGTTTGTGTGGATGTACAACCTTCCCTCCTGGTTGTGCATGAAGAGGAAGTACATTCACATGAGTATGCTAATTGAAGGGCCGAAACAACCAGGGAACGACATCAATCTGTATCTGGGGCTGCTGAAGGAGGAGCTAGACATGCTGTGGAAAACGCCAGCCAATACATGGGACGCCGCAGAGAAAGAATATTTCCCTATGAGAGCCGCACTGCTCACGACGGTGCACGGCTATCTTGGTTACGGATATCTCGCGGGGCAGGTAGTCCACGGATTTTCTGGATGAGTAAGGTGCATGGATGACACAACGTATCGCCAGCTAGATAGAGATCCCGGGTCTTCGAAAACCGTGTTCATGGGACATCGAAGGTGGCTTCGCGACGATGACCCGTGGAGGAAACAGAAGGATTTGTTCGATGCTGAAACCGAACCCCGAATACACCCGTGTACGAGGACCGGCGAGGAAATAGACGAGTGTTGAAAAATTGGAAAGACCGGAAATGACTACCCTCCCGCGTGCTTCACTCTAAGTCAGGAGGAGATCGAGCAGTTTTTCACCTGCCTCCTAGGAGTAAAACTTCCTTACGGTTACGCGGGGAAGATAAGTAGATACCTAGACCCAGTGGCGAAGTTCAGCGGATGGAGTCTCCACGGTATCACGTCTTGATGACGCAGATACTTCCAGTTGCAATCCGTGGGATCATGGACGTGCACGTCCGTGAAACGCCATTTGGCCTATGCAACTTTTTCGACGTCATCTCTCGGAAGTCGATTGGCGTGAGGCAACTCAGAAGGCTGCAGGAAGAGATCGTGGTGATACTATGCGAGCTTGGGATGTACTTCCCGCCCGCATTCTTCGACGTTATGGTGCATCTGCTGGTCCATATCGTGGAGGATATCATCCAACTCGGGCCGAGGTTCCTGCACAGCATGATGCCGTTCGAAAGGATGAATTGTGTCATCAAAGGATACGTTCGCAACATGTCACGTCCAGAGGGAAGTATTGCCAGGGGCTTTCTGACCGAAGAGTGCATCTTCTAATGCACGAATTATCTAGGCATCGAGAACCCCGTTGATCTGCCCGTCAACAGGCACCTAGGCAGGCTCGCTGGATGGGGTCACCGTGAGGGTTGCCGCGAAATGCATGTCAACTTTGAGGGTCGACTCGCCGACTTTGAAAGAGCAAACCTAGTCGCGCTACAACACATAGATGTGGTCGATCCTTGGGTGGTAGAGCACAAAACCTTTATTGAGAAGACGTACAATGACCGAGGCCAACAGAGGACGGACGGAGATATAATCAAAGAGCACAACTCATGTTCCACGCGTTGGTTCAAGCAGAAGCTTCTGTCGTACCCTTTACATGAGGATTCTTCCGCGGAAGAACAACTCATATTCGCCTTGTCACAGGGAGCCGAGCACAACCTGATGACCTATGGGGCGTACGATATCAACGGCTACACATTCTACACCGAGGACAAGGACATGAAGAGCGATGGTTATCAGAACTCCGGGGTAACGATGGAATCCTACACCGGCAACGACAAGGACAGATACTACGGAAGGATCAAGTAGATCTGGGAGCTGAGCTACGCTGGAGAGAAGGTCCCGATGTTCCGTGTCAGATGGGCCAAGAGAGTCCTAAAAGAAGACCGGTATTTCACCACCATGGTTATACCCGAAGCCAAATCCAAGACCGCGGGCGCAAACGTCACCGCGAAAAATGAGCCATGGGTACTGGCTTCCCAAGTGGATGGAGTAGCCAATGAGCAAGTCTTCGACAAGTACGGCGACCCGAAGATCTAACATGACGACAACGATGAAGTAGCAACACACACCACAAGAAAAAGCAGGACAACCCTACCTAAAGGACGTCCGTTCCACAGAAGAACTCCATTTGCGAAAAAGAAGGGCAAGAAGATTGTGAACAGATAGCTAGCTAAGATCGATTGTATGTAAATCGTAGTCTTCATTTCTCGATTGTATTTCATGGGCACTTTTTGATATCATGAATATTTTTAAATTTCGTGGACACTTTTTGATCTCGATCTCGATCAAACCCGCACCCTCCCCCGCTAGCTCCAGCGCCGCCGACGACCCACCACAACCCTCCCTCGCTAGCTCCACCGCCGCCGACGACCCACCGCAACCCTCCCCCACTAGCTCCACCGCCGCCGACGACCCACCGCAACCATCCCCCGCTCCACCGCCGCCGATGAGGACCCCCTGCACCCTCCCCCGCTCCACCACCGCCGACGAGCACCCCCGCACCTCCCCGCTCCACACCGCCCGACGAGCACCCCCCGTTTCATATTCATATTCATTTTATTAAAAAATAATAATAAAAAAGTGTACACTACAATTGTTGTTAAACAACAATTATTACTGTTTTTATAAAAAAAATATTACTGTTTCATATTCATATTCATTTTCTAAAAAATTATTACATGCAACAAAAAATAAAAATAAATTACTTATGGCGCACCTCTGGTTGGTGCGCCATTGCTATATGTAAAAAAAATTTTACTAATGGCGCACCTCTTCCTGGTGCGCCATTGCTATGTAAAAAAAAATTACTAATGGCGCACCGACCGCGCGCGGGTGCGCCATTAGTAAGGTTCCCCCCTAGCTAATTACCTTCCTCTCGCCAGATCCCCTTCATCCCTCTCCCTCAACAGATCCACTTCCCCCGCTGCCCCGACCCACGCCGCCGCCGCCCCGCGCCTCCGTCTCCGTCGCCGCCCCCAGTCAACCGCTGCCCTGCCCCCCATCGCCGTCCGCTCCCAATCGACCCCCTCCCTCGCCTTCACCGCACCCACCCACCCCCTCCCTCGCCTTCCCAGCCCTCGAAACCCTAGAAACCTGCGGCGGCTCTCCGCTCAAGCTCCACCGTCTGGCGAAATGCAAGGCGGCGGCGGAATCTGCTTCAACACCAGGGCCGGTGAGCCACGGAAGGCAGGCGACGGCGCTCGACCCCTCCACCCCCCCTCCACCTCTTCTTCCTCGGGGAAGCAGAGCCGAAGCGGAAGCAGAGCCGAACTCGCCGCTGTAGACGTGCTCGCTCGCCCCCAGTAGACGTGCTCGCCGCTGTAGACGTGCTCGTCGGGGCCTCTCCTCCGACGTCACAGGTGAGCCACCGCGCCCTGCCCTCTCCCTCTCTGCTCCTCCCTCCTTGCCCTCTCCCTCTCTGCTCAATCCCCTCTCTTCTCTGTCTCCACCTTCTGTTCTTGCCTATGAGGTGTTTGATTAAATATCAATTCAAACGATTGATGCAGCCGCGTCCACCGAAGCACCACGACCACGTCTGCGACCTCGTCTCTGCTCCACCGCCGTCTATGACCTCGTCTGCGACCGCGTCCGTCGAGGTGAGTTCACCAAAATTCAGTAGTGTGTGCACCAAAATTCAGTGTTGTCTGCACTTTGGTTGTAATCTGGGTTAACTATGATTTTTCCCTTTTTTGGCTTTGCTATTATGAACATAAATAGTTGGTAGCAATTTCAAGTGATATATATGTGGTACATTGCCATTAATGAAATAAATGGAATCATTCATCTCATTCCATGCATGGTCTGTGTATGATGCTGTCAAGATTTAGTGTTTTCCTTGCTGCAACTAATCTTGCAGCAAGATTCTAGTTAGAAGTTCCTTTGCAATACTACATTCTTCCAACTAATGCAAGCAAAATCAGAGAAGCCACTCCTTCTAACTACACTAGAGATTGTAGTTAAGTTCTAAATAATCACCCACTAATTGCACCCTTCTAATTAACTGCACAGGAGATCCACCCCTGTAACCACTCCAATGCATCAACAGAGAAGTTTGCTACATGATTGCCATTATACTCCTTGCTGCTAGTTGCATTATTTCTCAGTGCTACAAATGTGTTTAACTTGTAGCTTCTAGCTTAAGTGAGTAGCCAGTACTTTAGTGAGTAGCTTAACTTGTTTAAGTACTGCCAGTTAGTAGTACTGATATTAAATGATGCCTGAAATGATGTATTATGTATCTTTAGCATGATCTGTTTCACATAATAAATGATGCCTGAAATGAATTCTTGTGTAAGTGAAGGCTTGCTATGTTATTGCAGCCAGCTGTTTTCTGTTTCCTCATTTGGATTACTCAGTTATTTAGTTTATTATTACTTGGGAACAGTACTGTGAGAAAAAAATGATTATCTGCATTGCATTGTTAAATGTTGTACTAGGAAGTGACATGGAGCAGTGTAGTGGCATGGCCATTGACCTATGGCTGGCATCTAGACAGCACACACATATATACAGAGGCACATTGTGGTGCTGCTTTGTTTCTGTGATCACATTGTGGTGCCTGGCACATTTGCCCCATCATTTCGTTACCCCTTTCTCCTGAAATGTTGATTAATTTCCGTTTCGGTTGAGAATGGGGCACTCCTAGGTCAAGAAAATTAGCAAAGGTCATGCCCAATTTTCTTGACCTAGAAGGTGCCCGATTCTCAACCGAAACAAAAATTAATCAGCATGTATCTTGACATCAACCAACTTTCTGGACACATCCCTCGACAACTAGGTTATCTTGAGAACTTAGAGGAGTTGTGGCTTTGCTACAACACACTAACATGTTCCATCCCAAACTGCCTAGGTAATATCACAAACATCTCTCAATTGTTCCTTGACAATAGCCCTAGTTGTGTATTCCCAGAGTACTATAGTCAGTAGCTTAACTTGTTTAAGTACTGCTAATTAGTTGTACTGATATTAAATGATGCCTGAAATGATGTATAATGTATCTTTAGCATGATCTGTTGCAGATAATAAATGATGCTTGAAATGAATTCTTGTGTAAGTGAAGGCTTGCTATGTTGTTGCAGCCAGCTATTTTCTGTTTCCTCATTTGGATTACTCAGTTATTTAGTTTATTATTACTTGGGAAAAGTACTATGAGAAAAAATGATTATCTGCATTGCATTGTTAAATGTTGTACTTGGGCACAATACCTTTTCATCCATCATTTACACTGTGAATCCAATACCAGTTGCCCATGGTGATTATTTCACATCAAACAGGCCACCTAGTGGCACAAAGCTCCATCAGAAACAGAATCAATGCAGTGTAGTGGCATGGCCATTGACCTGTGGCTGGCATCTAGACACCACACACATACATGCAGAGGCACATTGACTATTACTATGCAAGTACTGTGTCAAGTACTCCATGTGTTTTTGTTGGCAGTTTATCATGAAATTGCAGGTACCCCGAGAGGCCCTTGAGTTTGCCGGAATGTCGATTAACTTCCGTTCCGGCAAATTCGGGTACTCCATATGTCCTATTTTCAGCAAAGGTCATGCTGAAATTTTCCGTGAATTTTAGCATGACTTTGCTAAAAATAGGACATATGGGGTACTTGCGACTAATGCATGGGCCGGGGTATCTTAGTACTTAGTTAAGTAGGATCAACTGCCCCGCCATTATTGCTACATTAAACCATAGGTGGCAATAGAGCCAAGTGATTAGGCCCAACTTAGAATTCTCCTTAGCATCGATAAACCCTAGATGATAAACCCAACATAGCTGGCAATAGAGCCAAGTGATTAGTGCCAAGTGATTAGGCCCAACCTAGGGTGCCTCGGCGTCGACAAACCCTAAATGATGAAAGCTTAGGCTTTTAGGGTGCCTCAGCGTCGACAAACCCTAAATGATGAGACCATGATCTTGTTCCTTGACAATAACCGACTTTTTGACCAAACTTTTTTCCTATTTAGAGCGAAACATGGCCCACAACGATGAGGCCGGTGGTTCGGGCGGCAAGCAATTCTGGGAGCTGTCCCACGAGATGGAGGAACAACCTCACGGCTATGAGGATGCCGCGGAAGACACCGATCCTGACTACACAACCCCTAGTGGCATCGGGGATGACACCACTGATGGTGCCGCCGAGGATGCCACCACTGATGATGGCGGCGCACACACAGATGGCAGCCAACCGAAGAAGCAAAGGAAGGACCGGCGCTCAATGCGCCTCCGCACCCTCAAGGAGGAATTCACTCAAGTGGACTCCGACAGGAATCCAACGGAGCCCAAACATATAGTCAAGGGGTACTCGCTTCAGCTCGGGTGCATTCTCCGGAGCACCGTCTCGATCAACACCGATAACCTTAGGAATAAATACCACGGGAATTTGCACAACCTCCTCTTCATGAAGCTGCACGAACGATACAAGTTCCCCGCCGAATTTGAAAACACACGCCTCTCAGGGAATAAAGTGAACAGTGCCGCCCTCACGAAGATGAGCACGACCCTGTCTACTTGGATAAGCGCGGTGAAGAGAATGATTGATAAAGGTGATAGTTATGAGAAGATCAAGGCGGAATATCCTTTGATGAGCGAAGATGAGTACAAGGAGTTCAAGATCAAGTGCGAGAGCAGCGCAACCTCCGAATCAAGTCGATGGGGAAAGAAATGCGGAGTTGAACTTAGGGAACACAAACTCGGTCCCGGCAGTTCTGGAGTGGCGGAGCCTATATGGGACAAGGAGGACGCGGGCGTGCCGAGCAAGGCCTACCGCCCGCTTCGAGAAATACAGCGATAACAAGTAGACCAGAACTATGTCAGGCCCAGTACAAGGAGGACCCGATAACAAAGGAGCTTACCACGGATCCGAAGACCAGGGCGCTTGAGCTTGTTCTGGTAAGGAATACACCCCCGCGTAATTAGCTCCATATGTTTGCACTCTAATTAATCCCCAATATTTCTAAATGGTTCACGTTCCTTTCACAGGACACTGAAAGCAGTAGCGCGGGGTCGTCTCGTAGCTCCCCTTCGACACCCCTTTAAATAGGGCGTTGAACATAATGAAAAGCAAGGATAAGCTCACTAAGCCGACGTCGGTCGTGGTGTGGCCGGCAAAGGCTTGTCCACAAAATGGGGGTCATACTATACCGCTGGTGTGCGGAAGGAGAAAAAGGCCAGCTCGGAAAGCCAGACGAGCAAGGTTGAAGCACTCAAGGCACAAGTGGCGCGAATTCCGGAGCTTGTCCAAGAGCAAGTGGAACAACAACTGGGAACGAAGCTCAACGCCATGGTGCCTACGTTGATTCATGGGCTTCAGACGTGGATTGCGGGCGGCCAACTGGGGCCTCCCCCGGTTCCCAGCTTCATGGCCAGCAACTCGCACAGCGCGCAGGCGGTGCCATTGGTGTCTCCGGCGGCGGCGCCATAGGTGTCTCCGGCGGCGGCGCCATTGGTGTCTCCGGTGGAGGCGGTATTCGTGTCTCCAGCGCCGGCACGGGCATTGGAGCTTAATGCAGCCGGGTGTACGCCGGCCGGCACCTCGCCAGCAAGCGCCCCCTCCGTCAGTTGCACGCCCGCCGTTGGCGGTGCCTCGACATTAGTTGAGCTTGACGGCATCACGGTAACTAAGCCTCTCGGCCGATGACTTCATCTCCTTGCCTTTGACTGGGCATCACTGACGCCCTGTACATGTTTTCGCAGGGCACCGCCGACGTTCCTTGCACTCTTCTGCACTTCGTGGGCGCCGAGTTGGTCGATGTCGCCAAGGGCAGAAACGTTCAACCGGGCAACCCCATGTTCCACGGTAATCCAATGCCACCCACAATGTATAGGGTTGAAGTGGTTCGGGTGCTGCCAGGCTGCGACGAGCTGTTACCTCCGGTTCGACCCGCTGGGGCCGACGAAGAAGATGAGATGAACCTCAGCGCCTGCGTAAACTGTCCCCTGCTTTGGCCGAAGAGCCAGATTCGTTTGGGGGCGGGGGACACCACCCACGCATAAGACCGCCAGTCGTGCCGGCGCCAAGCCATGGCAAGAACGCCGCAACGCTACCGGACCTGCCGGACATCCCTATGTCGGACATCCCTATGGCACAGGATCCGGACAGCCCTATGGCACAGGATCCGGACGACGATGACAACGACGACGGTACATTTACCAAAGTCGATAAGTACTTTGCCGAACATGGGTACGCTGACGAGTTCTGCGGGCCTCTTTCTCAAGAACCCAACCAAGACGACCGCAATCTAGCTGGTACGACGGAGAAATCCAATTGCAACAGGCGTCGTCTGGCGTTCAGTTCTCAGGAGACGCCTCCAGCTCCCGCCTTCACCGAGCCTCAGATAGCTGAGGTGCGAAATATTATCAGCCCCAACACGCTCAAGAAGGCGGTCTGTGAGTAGAACTCGGTCCCATTACAGGAGATCAAGAAGAAGGGATGGAAACGAAAGACTAACACGGGCGCCGGTGCGAGCCAGCCGGCACCAAGTTCGATCCGTGCTCAGGACGGGCCACCTTCACCTAAGGATATCTCGAGGAGGGTAAATGTGGCGGGTAGGGCGATGCTACCGCCAAATATGCTGAATGCTGCAACCGGTGCTATACGGAGTCTGCACGACAGTTTTCTTTCTTTGGAGAAGTGGCATCTCAGAGAGAAGGATGTGGCATACCCGATTTTCGTGGCCAAGGTGCCAGAGGGCAAGGGCTTTGTGGATGGCGACATCGGGGGTACGATCGTCCTGCGGTTTGATGACATCTTTGCTATGTTTAACCTTCATCCGCTGCACTACACCTTCGTTCGGCTGTTTCGCTGAGTATGGAGATGCGGATCATTAGAGACAAGACCGGACATCGTGATAGTCGACCCCTTCTTGATGCGTGCCAAGCACTTGAGCAGCGCTGGGACCGCCAAGTTGCGAAGTTCACACCTCGAAGGCGTCATTCGGCAAACCCGGATAAGGATAACTTCCTTGTGGGTTACTTTCCGAGTAAGTCATCCCTTTACCGCCCGTAACATATGATTTCTTAGATTTCGATCGTTCTTTTTCTAACATTTCGTGTTCGTGCGGTGACACATTGCACACTCATCCTCTTAAGCCCGAAATATTCCATGGCCACGTATTTCGACCCGAACCGTAACTCCACGATAGACTACACAAATGTCAAGAAAGTTCTTGATGATGTTCTCCCCGGCTACGCCAAATCTGGAGGCACCTTCACCACGACTGTTCGTAAGTACGGCAAGCACATGTTCTCACACAATACGAAGTTCTGCTGCGTCAAGCAGCGCTGGCGTTCGTAAGGATGCCTACTACGCCCTCCATCACATGCGGGCGATCGTAAGGGACCATCATCAACTTCTGCTACCAGATAATCTCAAAGATTGGGCCGCGAAGTTGTCGGCAATCCAGGACGCGGACCTCAGACAAGATTTCTTTCACATCCAGTCGGACTTTGCGGACATCATCCATCAAGATGTCCTTCATACGTCGGGGTAGTTCTTCCTCAGATATCAACTGTCCAACAATGAGATAGATGAAATGCTACAAATGCAGGGTGACAACGACCGCGATTTCATGACCATCACGACAGACGGCGGCTTCATCCACGCTCCTGTCCGATGAGTCGAGTCGAAAGTAGTGATGTGTAGTTCTAAAACATTGATTGGCTCATGTTGTAATTAAACTTTAATGAATTCGTATGTCTCTTTGGTTTGGACAGTCGTTCAAGTTAGATGTAATCGATGCTATTTATTAGTAGGACCATGAATCGTGCTATTAATGTCTTGCTTTTCTCTTCCGATCCTTTTGTTGCATACTTACATATTGCTTATGTATTGTCTGTTGTTTGGCTTGTGCATAGAGATTCCGTCGTATCGTGTACAAGGGTAAGGTTCCCGGAGTCTACGACGACTGGGAGGAGTGTCGGAGACAGGTTCACTGTTTCAGCGGTAACAGTTACAAAGGATACACCACTAGGGCGGAGGCCGAATCTAGATACGCCCGCTATCTAGCGGGAGAGAGGAGGGAGCGTTGGAGGAACCGGATGAAGACCAGTTTGATCGCGATGATGCTCATCGTGATGACCACAACTCTCTTCTATGTGATGGTAGTTTAGATGATCGATATCGACTTGTAATGTGAAGACAAACTCGATACTCATGGTCTTGAGACTTGTAATGTTTTATCTTTGTTCGGTCTTTTGAATTCGGAGACTAATATGATGAATTGTATTCGGAGACTAATCTTCTATTGTATTCGATGAATCTGATGTTGCTGTGTGCTGCTGTCTATATTCTGTCCAATAATATATTTTGTAACCTGTGCAAAAATCAGAAAAGTAAAAAAAAACAAATATTCATACTAATGGCGCATCACCACCAGGTGCGCCATTAGTATGCCAAAGGATACTAATGGCGCATCAACATAGCATGCGCCATTAGTATGACAAAGCACATGCTTAGGTATGGCCCCCCGGGAGGCACACTAATGGCGCATTGTGTTACATACTAATGGCGCACTGCTTGGTGCGCCATTAGTATACCAGATACTAATGGCGCACCAGTGGTGCGCCATTAGTAAAATATACTAGTGGCGTGCTACTAATGGCGCACTGGTAATGCGCCATTAGTAGGCAAAACCAGTGTGCCATTAATAGGCCATTTCCTAGTAGTGAGTAAAGAAAAACGACAAAAACAAACAATCTTATGGTGCACATCGTCCAACAGGCTGACCCCATTTCAGGCGGTGGAGGACGATGCGGCAGGAGAAAACGTAGAGGATTGTACCGCCGCCGGAGATGGTAAACGACGCGACAGGTTGACGGCCAGAGTCGAGGAAGCGTTTGTGTGGTGATTAAAATTGCAGACTAGATAGTATATTTTAAATCGTTAACAGGTAAAGTAACATCATATTCAGATTCTACATACTAGTCGTCAACCCGTGCTCCTGCACGGGCTAAAAATTATTAGAAGTTTACAATATTGTACTTAGAAATTTTATATATATAAGGATTCCATTTCTTTTATAATGAAATTATATATGTACTATTTCCAGGGTTATTCCGCTTGCACTTCATTCTCTGACATCTAGATTGTCGTGGGTTTCTCTAGTACTTGCATGGTTTAGAAATTTTTATTTTTAAATATAATCTTGAATTTATTCATTAATTTTATTTTTGACATATATATTTATAACTTTTTTTGACAATACTTTTATTTATATTTCCAAAAAAATACTATACATGTCGTCTTTTTTTGCAGGAAAATGCTATATGTTGTCACATGCACGTTTGAGTATATATTTAGTTAAGTGTGATTTACAGACGGGATTGGTACAGTACATGCATACATGCGTAGTGGTTTGTGTGCGTGTGGTGATTTCTGGATGAAAAAATTTAGACCATGTACCTAAACCTAGATTTACGCAACACACTCAAGCACCAACGTTGATCTGTGATTTTTAATTCTGAAAAAAGATGAGCAACATTGATATGTGCTTTTCTTAGCCATGCCCGCATCGGTCACTTCATTGGGATATGTTTCGAGGAAGAAAAATGTTTACTTTATTAGATGATTTTTGTTAGTACGCTTCCTTTTTTACCACGTATGGACTCTTGGCACGTGACCATTCTTTAGACGCACGTACTGCTAAACATGAATATTATATCTTATTTAATCCTAGGCGTAAATCTAAGATCTAATGGTTAATTATAAGCAGTTGTTAATAATTAACGTGGAGGCTCGTATGGTGCCTCCAATTAGTAGATATAAGATTTTTCTAATCAAATTTCGTATATAACATGTTAAATTTAGAGTTACGGTTTAGAAGATATGAGTATTTAAAAAAATATTTAATATGTACTGCGGGTTTAATGTTAAAAACATTAAGGGGTTTTTCATAAAATAGCATGACGGACTAAGAATACCTATTTCTTCTATTAGTAGGTATAGATGTGTTTTTTTTGGATATTTTGTCTATGTCATTTGTTCTTTGTAGGGGGGAGAAAATTTGATTGGAGTGTCTGTGTTTTTGTAGGTGTCCTAGTTGCATGTCAACCATCGACCCGCAACTAGGGGATGTTTGTTTGTAGGGCCCCCAGTTAGCAAGTTAATCATTCACTACTAGAGAAAACCTTACTAGTGGCGCTGGTATTTTGCATACGAGTAGCGCGGGCACCCGCGCTACTGCTAGGGCGCTACAGCTATTATTTAATATAGTAGCGCGTTTCTAAACAAGCACCGCAGCTAAAATACTTATTAGTAGCGCCTCTTTCTCTACGAACACTACTACTATCATCACGTAGTAGTAGCGTACTATTTTCTCCCAACGCTACAACTAGGTTAATAAAAATAATAAATAATAAAAAGAAGTCAGATGCAATATTCATGGAAATCAAGACAAGTCCAGTGCAAATAAACTAAGTTCATAGAACCATCTCACAAACATTAACGACAATACCATATTTAATATAACCACACAATCTCACAAACTCATATATAGTAATCAACAATGCATGGATAGATCATAGTTGATAAGTCTACTAGGTAGTCATACTAGCAAATATATGGTTCAGGAGCCACACGCATGCATATGTAGTTCTAGATGATACCGATGACGATCGTCATCCTCAAGCCTGTGCGGTGGGTGTTCCTAACAGTAATTAGGATTTCCTGTCCAACATGAAGCTTCTTGCCGACGAGGAAGCTCTTCCACCAAACCGAGTTGAAGTGTGTGCGACCGTCCGTGTCCACGCTATACGCACAGGCGGTGACGGAGCCCCTCACGGTAAGGCGTATTTCTACAGAGCCTTCTTCATCAGGCTTGATACCACAACTCTCACATAGGCTCTTTGTAATTTCTGAATAAGAAAAACATATCAATTAATAAGTAGCCTCACACATTCTACACTATCAAAAGACAATACTACATTTATACTAAGCATGAATTCTACTAATAAGTATATATGGATTCTACACTATTAACAGTTCTTTGGATTCTACATGAAGCATATATATCATCGGATTCACTAAGCATATAGATCATCGGATTCACAAGGCATATAAGATTCACCAAGCATATATATCATCAGACTCTACACTAAGTATAACAATAAAGCATATGGATCATCGGATTCACTAAGCATATAGATCATCGGATTCACTAAGAATATAATATTCACTAAGCATATATATCATCGGACTCTACACTAAGTATAACAATAAAGCATATAAGATTCACTAAGCCTATATATCATCGGACTCTACACTAAGTATAACAATAAAGCATATCATCAAATTACTACAGTAAATGCAACATACCGTGATATGCCGATCAACCATGGTACTTGTCAGGCGGGTCACGAATGGCACCCCGATGAAGTCAGCACATGGCGGAATGATGTCCCATAGGTTGCACACCTCCTCCTCGCTCAACCTCATTCTTTCAGCTACGATGGCTTCATCAAGTGGGTCGTCATCATCCTCATCATCCTCATCATCCTCATCATCTTCATCATCTTCTGCTTTGTTGACATAAAGGACAGCTAGCTTGGGTCTTTCTGCTCTGAAGGAGAAGATGATCAACTCACCACCGGTGATACGCATGTGGGCGATGAAACGGACCCATCCATCTACTCCCACCTGCGTCATATTTTGTCCTTTCTCGACCTCCATAGTGTGGGGACCCCCAGGAGCCTCAAAGGTGACAGAGTCTCCGGTCAGCTTGTTGAATTCTGACTCACATTGCATGGGACGATCTGTGTACAAAAAGCAAAATGATATATACACGATGCATTAATGCCAATAACACTAAAACAAAATAGTGGTTATTAGTTTCATATAATTTATTACCACCGCATGAAGAAAACTAGACTTGAAGTAGATGCCGAACAGCGTGCCAGTTGCAAGGCTGGTGGCGCACCTTCACTTGCACCGTCGACATGGTGGTGGTGGTGGTGGCGCCATTTCCCTGAATAAAAATAACAACTAAACTGTAGTTCAGCTCAGAGCAATAACTCCTAAAAGGAAATACTACCAGAGCAATAACTCCTAAAAGGCAACTAAACAAATATCAATTATGCATATCTCTGCAAGCATGGCAAAGCAGAGCAATAACTCTTACATCCTCATCAAGGACAACTCCCATCCCTAACACAAGGGTAAAAACACTTCAATCCTCATCAAGGACAACTGAACTAAGTGGATCAATCCAGGGGAACACTTTATCTATTCCCACATCCAAAAGTTGAACCAGCTTAGAATCTTTCAAGACAACACGACACATGATTCACAAAACACAATAAGTAAACATCCATTCCACCTTAGGCATCAGATGCACAATAATTAAAATTATATAAAGAAAACACCCCCCCTTTAGATCAGATACAACTCTCTGTCTCTCTGTGTTTTTTTCTTCTGAAATTTACCAAAAATGGGCTCACTAACAGCATCAGATGGATAGCGATTTGGGTCCACCGTTCTTGCCTCTATCTAATATGCCTGCTCTAGCCCAACTCAGGCCTGGTCTGCGCCTCTGCGGCCCCTCCCCTTCATCGAGCGGCACAACACTAAACAAAAGCCAAGGTAGGACGAGAGAGAGAAGCCCTCTATAAACCCTAGAACACTAGGCACCGCCGCCACTGCTCCAGGGACAACAGCCATGGAAGAAGAAATCAAGCCTCCGCCATGCCGAAGGGTCAGTTCACACGCTCCCTTCCGCTGCCCAAGTTTCGTTGAGCAACAAAAAGCCTCTACTTCTCTCACCTAACCCTCTCTCTACTCTCTCCCCAATCATGCGAGGAAACATGAAAGGCCAGCACACTGATATACGAACAACACTTCAAGTGTGCATGCCAAATCCTAAGATCTAGTAACATATAAGATGATATGTGATACTAATTAATAGTAGGATCTAGAGATGCATATGGGATACTAATCCTATTAATCCCTATGTGATACTAATTAACAGAGGGGGCAGAGCGCCGCGTAGGGGCAACAAGGGGAGTAGGGAGGCGGCCGACGACAGAGGGGGCGGCGAGAGGGGGGGAGGAGCGCCGCTTAGGGGCAGCGAGAGGGGGGAGGAGCGCCACGTAGGGCCAGCAAGGGGAGTGGGGAGGGGGCGTATACGTGCGACTACAACTCTTCCATGGCCGGTGATTTTAATGATTTTACCAGTGCTCAAGAGAAGGAAGCTACAAGACCTCCACGATCTATGCATGCGTTCAGTAGTGCACTTGGCGACTGCAACTTGGATGATTGGGATATAATGGAGAGTTGTTCACATGGAGAAGGGGGCGTATACGTGGACGTCTGGACCGAGTGGTAGGTAACGGTGCATTTACATACCAATTTCCATGGTTATCCAATGATCAGTTCGACAAATCTGACCAGAGACCGATCGTGATAGACACTGGGCTCCAGAGTCGAGTGCAACCGAGGGGACCCTGCGGGCCTTGAAAGTTTGAGGCAAAGTGGTTAGCTGACGAGGACGTAGAAACAATAGTTCAAACAACATGGGATTTGCGGTAATCACAAGGTGTAGCATCTCTGGCGGAGATCATGTCTGATGTGCACACCGTGCGCGCTTCACCGGTAGGGCAAGGACGTACTAAAAAAGTTGAATGAAGTGATGGTTGAACCGCTGATCGATGAGGCGCTGGCACGTCAACATGAACTGCACCTTCAAATTGAGAATTTGCTCGGGCGGGATGAGATATATTGGAGTATGGTTTTTCCTAGCCCGAGCTACACAACACCCCCTATCCTAACCATTCCCTCTGGACTCGCACGCATAGAGATATGAACAGTGTTCTGAAAATTTGCAGCTGTGTCAGAGTGATCAGTGCTTATATTACGCCGGATGGGAACCTGCAAAATCTGGATCTTGATGGGACGGGTTGGCTACTATTCACCACATGAACTTCCACATGACCCTGACTTCTTACACGAGCTGGAGGGAAAAAGTGCTCCTGCCCAAGTTCGTCCTCAAGATGGCGGTGCTTCGTCCCGAAAGTCCTCTCCTTATTTTTTTCTAGGAAAAAATGACTTATATACAAGAAGAGGTTCACCGGAGGTGGGCTAAGGAGGGCACATCCCACCAGGGTGCGCCTAGGCTCCCTGGCGCTCCCAGGTGGGTTGTGCCCACCTGGTGGGGCCCCCTATGGTGGTTATTTGCTCCAATATTCCAAAATAATTCAAAAATTATAGATACATTGGAGACGTATCAAGTATCCCCAAGCTTAATTCCCGCTCGTCCTTGAGTAGGTAAATGATAAAAATAGAATTTTTGATGTGGAATGCTACCTAACATATGTATCCATGTAATTTTCTTTATTGTGGCATGAATGTTCAAATCCAGAAGATTCAAAACCAAAGTTTAATATTGACATAAAAACAATACTACTTCAAGCATACTAACAAAACAATCATGTCTTCTCAAAATAACATGGACAAAGAAACTTATTCCTACAAAATCATATAGTCTGGCTATGCTCCATCTTCATCACACAAAGTATTTCATCATGCACAACCCCGGTATTAGTCAAGCAATTGTTTCATACTTTAGTATTCTCAAACTTTTTCAACTTTCACGTAATACATGAGCGTGAGCCATGGATATAGAACTATAGGTGGAATAGAATATGGTGGTTGTGGAGAAGACAAAAAGAAGGAGAAAGTATCAAATCAACTAGGCAAATCAATGGGCTATGGAGATGCCCATCAATTGATATCGATGCAAGTGAGTAGGGATTGCTAGGTAATGGATGCACTAGAGCTACAAGTGTATGAAAGCTCAAAAAGGAACTAAGTGGGTGTGCATCCAACTTGCTTGCTCACGAAGACCTAAGGAAATTTGAGGAAGCCCATCATTGGAATATACAAGCCAAGTTCTATAATGAAAAATTCCCACTAGTATATGAAGGTGACAAAATAGGAGACTCTCTATCATGAAGAATATGGTGATACTTTGAAGCACAAGTGTGAAAAAGGATAGTAGCATTGTCCCTTCTCTGTTTTCTCTCATTTTTTTCACTTTTTCGAGTGGGGCATTTTTATCGAGGGGAACTGGTAAACGTGGTTATTATGGTTACCAAGAAATTTTGAGAAAATTTCGAACGAAATTTATAATTAAATTTTGAATTCATTTTTTAAATAGATATAGATTGCATTTGAACTAATATTAGTTCAAACAAATTGCACATGAACTTCATTGACATCCGTATAAAAGTGCACGAAGGAGAACTCAAACAAATGTGCACATGAACTTCATTGACATCCGTATAAAAGAAACCAGTGAAGTGGGATCGCGCTTTACTGGAGTTTATGGTGAACCAAGTGGCGACAAGAAACACCTGGCATGGGACTATGTTAGGCAACTACACGCAATGATATGCCTGCCTTGGCTTATGGCCGGTGATTTTAATGATTTTACCAGTGCTCAAGAGAAGGAAGCTACAAGACCTCCACGATCTATGCATGCGTTCAGTAGTGCACTCGGCGACTGCAAGTTGGATGATTTGGGATATAACGGAGAGTTGTTCACATGGAGAAGGGGGCGTATACGTGAACGTCTGGATCGAGTGGTAGGTAACAGTGCATTGACAGACCAATTTCTATGGTTATCCAATGATCAGTTCGACAAATCTGACCAGAGACCGATCGTGATAGACACTGGGCTCCAGAGTCGAGTTCAACCGAGGGGACCCTGCGGCCCTTGAAAGTTTGAGGCAAAGTGGTTAGCTGACGAGGATGTAGAAAAAATAGTTCAAACAACATGGGATTTGCGGAAATCACAAGGTGTAGCATCTCTGGCGGAGATCACGTCTGATGTGCACACCGCTCTGCACCGGTTGGACAAGGAGGTACTAAAAAAGTTGAATGAAGTGATGGTTGGACCGCTGACAGATGAGGCGGTGGCATGTCAACATGAACTGCACCGCCAAATTGAGAATTTGCTCGGGCGGGATGAGATATATTGGAGTACGGTTTTTCCTAGCCCGAGCTACACAACACCCGCTATCCTAACCGTTCCCTATGGACTCGCACGCATAGAGATATGAGGAGTGTTCCGAGAATTTGTAGCTATGTCAGAGTGATCAGCGCTTATATTACACCGGAGGGGACCTGCAAAATCTGAATCTTGATGGGACGCGTTGGCTACTATTCACCACATGAACTGCCACATGACCGTGACTTCTCAGACGAGCTGGATGGATTCTTTTGTCCGATATATTTCTACGAGTAGGGTCATGTACACTGCAGGTTGTAGTTTGGGGCTGACAGCCGTCCGACACTGTTCAATTTTTATTTATACAAACACTATCATTTTCTTATACCAACCCTCTCATCAGTACTAGAAAAAAGGCTGTTAGTGGCGCACCAGTTTTGGCTATTAATGGCGCACTATAGGTGCGCCACTATTAACACGCCACCAGTAACTGTTAGTAATGGCGCACATTTGGTGCCCTATTACTATGTCTAGAAGTGCGCCATTACTAACAATTTTTTTCAAAAAAAAATCAAAAAAAAAATTTCAATTTTTTTTCAGAATTTTTTTTCTTAATCTCGGGTCACTATGGCTTAATCTCAAGTCAAATCGCACTCCATTGCCAAACTTACCGAAAGGTCACCCATCCTCACACTACTCCAGCCCGAGCATGCTTAACTTCTCAGTTCTTTCCAACCCCAACACCAGCTCACTTCACAAGCACTTGTTGATATATCTATCATATCAATCCTATTTAACCTTGTTGATGTCTAGGACTTTGTTCATGTTCATGAGTGTGATGAAATTTTGAAAAATATTTCAAACTTCTCGGTCATATTACGTATCATATTTTGAACATTTTCTCCAAAAAAAATCAAAACCAAATTTTTTTCTGTTACTAGTGGCGCACCTAGCAAATGGTGCGCCATTACTAAGTTTGAATTTTTTTCCATTCCCCCCCCCCTCTAGATCTTAAAAGCCCCGTATCTTTTATTCTGTTAGGTTTTGGGGATTGTAAAGATTTTCAACGGGGTTTTTGGGGAAGTCATATTTTGGTTTCCGGAAAAAAGTGCAGTTTTTTCGGTATTGTTCTGGGAAGCTTCTAGAAGGTTTCAGAGGATTCCGGCGGATTCCGGAGGGGTCCGAAAGTCCACAAATGGGTCCACCAAGACCCAAGGGCTAGCATGGGCTGTGGGGAGGTGCCCTGGCCTTATTGGGCTAGGCGCACCAAGTCCTCAAAAGCCCATGTAGCTAGGGAAGGCAAAAAGGGAAGGAGTCCTAGTAGGAATAGGATTGGACTTGGAGTCCAAGTCCTCTCCCCCTTAGCTGCGCCCTAGGGCTTGGAGGGGATGTTTCCCACACCTCTCCTCCTATATATAGAGGGGATGTTTCCCACACCTCTCCTCCTATATATAGAGGGGAGGGGCGCCCCAAGAGGACACACCAAGCCATTGGCGCCCCTCTCTCTCCCGTTACTCTGTAGTTCCACCGCCTCGTTCCGGTGACGCTTAGCGAAGCGCTGTCGGTACTCCGCCACCACCATCAGCACCATGCCGTCGTGTTGGTTGTGATCCCATCTACTTCCCCTCTCTTGCTTGCTGGATCCAGAAGGAGGAGGCTGATAACATAGAAGTATAGGGGATCAATTGTAGGCTCTTTCGATAAGTAAGAGTGTCGAACCCAACGAGGAGCTAAAGGTAGAACAAATATTCCCTCAAGTTCTATCGACCACCGATACAACTCTACGCACGCTTAACGTTCACTTTACCTAAAACAAGTATGAAACTAGAAGTACTTTGTAGGTGTTGTTGGATAGGTTTGCAAGAATATAAAGAGCACGTAAATAAAACTAGGGGCTGTTTAAGTAAAGAAGAAATAAAGTTAGTATAGCGAGTGTGGAAAAGTGGTGGTAGGAGTTGCGAAATTGTCCCTAAGCAATTGACTACTTTACAAGACCGATAGCAAGTTTTATGTGGGAGAAGCTGCTGCTAGCATGTCATCCCTGACTTGGAATTCTATGCACTTATGATTGGAACTATTAGCAAGCAGCGTTTCGGCGCCATCGGAAGCGAGGGCGAGAGAGCCCCCCTCCTTCTTCTTCTTCCTTGACCTTCTCCCTAGATGGGAGAAGGGTTTCCCCGCTGGTCGATGGTCTCCATGGCGTGGGAGGGGCGAGAGCCCCTCCGAGATTGGATCTGTCTCTCTGTCTCTCTCGGTTTCTGCGTTGTTCGCCGCTGCCCTTTCACCGTTTCGTATACATATGGAGATCTGTAACTCCGATTGGACTGAAACCTTCGCCGTGATTTTTTACTAAAAATTAGCTTTCTTGCGGCCGAAGAAGGGCATCAACCGCCTTATGGGGGGGGCACGAGGGTCAGGGGTGCGCCCAGGGGGGTGGGGCCCGCTCCCTGCCTCGTGCCTCCCTCGGGCACCGTCTCGCATGGATTTTCCTTCCCATATGCTCCAAATATTCCAAAAATGATCTCCGTCCGTTTTTATCCCATCTAGACTCCGTTTGATATGGATATTCTGCGAAACAAAAACATGCAATAAACAGGAACTGGCACTGGGCATGGAACAATAAAAAATTATAGATACGATGGAGACGTATCAGCATCCCCAAGCTTAATTCCAGCTCGTCCTCGCGTAGGTAAATGATAAAAAAAGATAATTTTTGATGTGGAATGCTACCTTGCACAATCTTGATCATGTATCTAATCATGGCATGAATATTAAGACACGAGTGATTCAAAGCAATAGTCTATCATTTGACATTAAGACAATAATACTTCAAGCATACTAATAAAGCAATCATGTATTTTCAAAATAACATGGCCAAAGAAAGTTATCCATACAAAATCATATAGTCTGGCTATGATCCATCTTCATCACACAAAATATTTAAATCATGCACAACCCCGGTTTCAGCCAAGCAATTGTTTCATACTTTTTAACGCGCTTCAGCTTTTTCAACCCTCACGCAATACATGAGCGCAATCCATGGATATAGCACTATGGGTGGAATAGAATATGATGGTGGAGGTTGTGTGGAGAAGACAAAAAGGGAGAAAGTCTCACATCGACGCGGCTAATCAACGGGCTATGGAGATGCCCATCAATTGATGTCAATGCGAGGAGTAGGGATTGCCATGCAACGGATGCACTAAGAGGTATAAGTGTATGAAAGCTCAAACTGGAAACTAAGTGGGTGTGCATCCAACTTGCTTGCTCATGAAGACCTCGGGCATTTGAGGAAGCCCATCATCGGAATATACAAGCCATGTTCTATAGTGAAAATTCCCACTAGTATATGAAAGTGATAACTCAAGAGACTCTCTATATGAAGAACATGGTGCTACTCTGAAGCACAAGTGTGGTAAAAGGATAGTAGCATTGCCCCTTCTCTCTTTTTATCTCATTTTTCTTTTTTTAAATTTTTTTGGATGGGCTTCTTTGGCCTCTTCTTTCTTTATTTGGTCTTCTTTGGCCTCTTTTATTTTTTTGTAAAGTCCGGAGTCTCATTCCGACTTATGGGGGAATCATAGTCTCCATCATCCTTTCCTCACTGGGGCAATGCTCTAATAATGATGATCATCACACATTTATTTACTTACAACTCAATATTACAACTCGATACTAGAATAAGGATATGACTCTATATGAATGCCTCCAGCGGTGTACCAGGATGTGCAATGATCTAGCGTAGCAATGACCTCAAAAAACGGACAAGCCATGAAAACATCATGCTAGCTGTCTTACGATCATGAAAAGCAATATGACAATGAAGGCTCAAGTCATGTGATTGATGATGATGGTGGAAGTTGCATGGCAATATATCTCGGAATGGCTATGGAAAGACCATGATAGGTAGGTATGGTGGCTGTTTTGAGGAAGATAAGGGAGGCTTATGTGTGATAGAGCGTATTGTATCACGGGGTTTGGATGCACCGGTGAAGTTTGCACCAACTCTCGAGGTGAGAAAGGGCAATGCACGGTACCGAAGAGGCTAGCAATGATGGAAGGGTGAGAGTGCGTATAATCCATGGACTCAACATTAGTCATAAAGAACTCATATACTTATTGCAAAAGTTTATTAGCCTTCTAAGCAAAGTACTACTACGCATGCCCCTAGGGGGAGGTTGGTAGGAGTTAACCATCGCGCGCCCCCGACCTCCACACAAGGGAAGACAATCAATAAACACCTCATGCTCCAACTTCGTTACATAACGGTTCACAATACGTGCATGCTACGGGAATCACAAACCTCAACACAAGTATTTCTACAATCCACAACTACCCACTAGCATGAATCTAATATAACCATCTTCATATCGCAAAACTATTGCAAGGAATCAAACATATCATATTTAGCGATCTACAAGTTTATGTAGGATTTTATGACTAACCATGTGAATGACCAATTCCTGTCATCTCTCTAAATAGATATAAGTGAAGCATGAGAGTTTAATTCTTTCAACAAAAGATATGCCCACGCTCTAACAAATATAAGTGAAGCAAAAGAGCATTCTACAAATGGTGGTTGTCTATGTAAAGAGAAACAGGCAATCCAAACTTCAAATGATATAAGTGAAGCACATGAAGCATTCTATAAAGCCATACTCAAAAGATTTCAGTGAAGTGCAAAGAGCATTCTATAAATCAACCAAAGATTATCTAATACCAGCATGGTGCATAAAAGAAAAGTGCAAAGCTAAATGCAAAAGACGCTCCAAGATTTGCACATATCGCATGAACGAAATGAATCCGAAAACATACCGATACTTGTTGAAGAAACATGGGATGCCTTCCGGGGCATCCCCTAGCCTAGACGCTTGAGTCTCCTTGAATATTTACTTGGGGTGCCTCGGGCATCCCCAATCTTGATCTCTTTCCTCTCTTCCTTCTTCTCACATCGAGACCTTCTCGATCATCGAAGACTTCATCCACACAAAACTTCAACAGAAAACTCGGTAAGATCCGTTAGTATAATGAAGCAAATCACTACTCTAAGTACTGTTTCAACCCAATTCATTTTTTTTTCATTATGTCTACTGTAATATATCTTTTCCATGGCTTAATCCGCTGATAGAAATCGATAGTTTCATCAGAACAAGCAAATTATGCATCAAAAAAAGAATCTGTCTAAAACAGAACAGTCTGTAATAATCGGAACATTCACCATACTTCTGGTACTTGCAAAATTCTACGAAAATTAGGAAATATGAACAATTTGTATATAAAGACAATGCAAAAAGAATCAGAAACTTTTGACGTTCCAGTAAAAAATTAAAAATCGTGCACTACAGACAAAGTTTCTGTCCTGCACCGTACAAACCAACAAGCATTGTAAACATCCTAAAGGCAAACCTTGGCACATTGTTTTTATAATACAATGGAATTGTACAAGGGGATAATTATTTTTGTTGAAAAGTTTCTGTAATTAAGATTCACAAAGTTTCCATGGGCATGAACAAAGTTCAAGGACGTCCCCCACTTTCACAATGCTTGTCTCTCTTACTTTCACTTTTCTTTTTGAAAAGTTTTTGGGTTCCCCTCTTTATTTTTTTTTGTTTTTAAGCTATATAAAAGCACTCAACAGAAATAAATGACTCTCTAAAACTTCCGGGTTGTCTCCTTGGCAGCGCTTTCTTTAAAGCCATTAAGCTAGGCATATAGTGCTCAAGTAATGAATCCACCCGGATCCCAAGGTATATCAAAGCCTTCATTGACAATGATTTGTAATTTAGTGGTGAGCACAAAGTAACATATATCATGTAATGACAAAGTCTAACTCTCTTCCTATGCATCGGCATGTCATAAAAGAACAATTCATGCACGCATAGTAAAGGCCAATGCATAGTATAAACAATTTCTTGCAATTTTATCATGTTGGAAATATAGAGAGGTGGAGATATAGTTCCTCTCTCATAATAATTGCAAGTAGGAGCAGCAAGCACATGCATATTATATCTATCAAAATCATCATGTGCAACGGTAAAAGGAAACCCACCAATATAATCCTTAATAAGTGCAAACTTCTCCGATATAGTGTAGTAGGGAGAATTCAAAAAGATAATAGGACTATCATGCATGGGTGCAATAGCAACAATTTCATGTTAAACATAAGGAACTATAGCAAGTTCATCTCCATAAGCATAATTCATATTGGCATCTTGGCCACAAACATAGCTAGCATCATCAAAAAGGGGTATTCAAGAGAATCAACGGGATCATAAAAATCATCATAGCAATAATCCTTCGGTAAGCATGAAGGGAAATTAAACAATGTATGGTTTGAAGAGTTACTCTCATTAGAAGGTGGGCACGGGTAGCTAATCCGCTCTTCCTCCTTTTGTTCTTCGCTCTCCTCATCATCTTTTTCATCCAATGAGCTCACAGTTTCGTCAATTTCTTCTTCCATAGACTCCTACGAAATATTAGTCTCTTCTTGGACAGCGGAGGAGTCCTCAATATATGGTTTAACAGAGGCATTAGAAGCATAATTATCATAACAATATTTAAGTATGGCAAATTTTTCAGAATTGTAAAGAGTAGCACCATACTTTTCAATCAAAGAAGCAATTTCATAAGCACCCTTAAAAGCAACAAAATCTTCAATTCATTGAAAATCATAGTAATTATAAACACGCTTAGCATACGAAGATACGATTCCATTATCACTAAACTCACATTGGTAGGGAAGGTGTTTCTTAGGGTTTTCAGAACAACACGTAAAATCATATATTTCACATAAATTCCAAGCATAGCATTGCAAACGATGAATTTGACCCAGTAAAAGTTTCCCCTTTTCAGATATGCGGTGTTGCACATAACAAGCATGCTCATCTAAAGATTTTCCCGCAACTAAGCTAGTTGGGGTTTCAGCACGAGCACATAGGGATCGAGGATGATCCAAGTAAAAAGCTTCAGGAGTGTGATAGATTCTGAGTGGTTCTTCAACCATTCGTTCAGTAGGTACAATTAATTTTTTGGTATTTTGCTATTCCTACCCATAACTAAAGATAGAAAACAACTAAGAATAGCAAATAAAAATTACTTAGTGATAAAGCAAACAAGCACACACGAGAATATTCACCCCAGGCTATGACTCCCCGGCAATGGCGCCAGAAAAAGGTCTTGATAACCCACAAGTATAGGGGATCAATTGTAGCCTCTTTCGGTAAGTAAGAGTGTTGAAACCAACGAGGAGCTAAAGGTAGAACAAATATTCCCTCATGTTCTATCGACCACCGATACAACTCTACGCACGCTTAACGTTCGCTTTACCTCAAACAAGTATTAAACTATAAGTACTTTGTAGGTGTTGTTGGATAGGTTTGCAAGAATATAAAGAGCACGTAAATAAAACTAGGGGCAGCTTAAGTAAAGAAGACATAAAGTTAGTATAGCGAGTGTGGAAAAGTGGTGGCAGGAGTTGCAAAATTGTCCCTAAGAAATTGACTACTTTACTAGACCGATAGCAAGTTTTATGTAGGAGAGGCCACTGCTAGCATGTCATCCCTGACTTCGAATTCTATGCACTTATGATTGTAACTATTAGCAAGCATCCGCAACTACTAACGTTCATTAAGGTAAAACCCAACCATAGCATTAAGATATATTGGTCCCCCTTCAATCCTGTATGCATCAATTTCTATGCTAGGTTGAAGCTTTTGTCACTCTTGCCCTCTAATATATAGTCCTATCAACATACAACCAACCCTATGGTGTGATCCACGCGCGCGCTCATATGATGGGCACCAAAGGACAGCAACATAACCACAAGCAAATGAAATCAATCATAGCAATTCATCAACCACTGATAGGACAACGAAAATCTACTCAGACATCATAGGATGGCAACACATCATTGGATAATAATATGAAGCTTAAAGCACCATGTTCAAGTAGAGGGTACAACGGGTTTTGGGAGAGTGGACCGCTGTAGATAGAGGGGGCAAGGTGATGGAGATGTTGGTGAAGATGGCGTAGGTGTTGGTGAAGATCGCGGTGATGATGATGGCCCCGGCGGCGTTCCGGCGCCACCGGAAGCGAGGGGGAGAGAGCCCCCCTCCTTCTTCTTCTTCCTTGACCTTCTCCCTAGATGGGAGAAGGGTTTCCCATCTGGTCCATGGTCTCCATGGCGTTGGAGGGACGAGAGCCCCTCCGAGATAGGATCTGTCTCTCTGTCTCTCTCGGTTTCTGCGTTGTTTGCCGCTGCCCTTTCACCGTTTCGTATATATATGGAGATCCGTAACTCCGATTGGACTAAAACCTTCGCCGTGATTTTTTACTAAAAATTATCTTTCTTGCGGTCGAAGAAGGGCATCAACCGCCTTATGGGGGCCCACGAGGGTCAGGGGCGCGCCCAGGGGGTGGGGCTCGCCCCCCTGCCTCGTGCCTCCCTCGGGCACCGTCTCGTGTGGATTTTCCTTCCCATATTCTTAAAATATTCCAAAAATAATCTCCGTCTATTTTTATCCCGTTTGGACTTCGTTTGATATGGATATTCTACGAAACAAAAACATGCAATCAACAGGAACTGACACTGGGCACTGGATCAATATGTTAGTCCCCAAAAATAGTATAAAAAGTTGCCAAAAGTATATGGATGTTGTAGAATATTGGCATGGAACAATCAAAAATTATAGATATGACGGAGATGTATCAGAGACGTCACTGAGCCGCACATGTGCTAAACTCGGAGGTGTCGTCTGTTCGGCACTAGATCGGTTGGATCATGATCGGATCGCGAAGAGTACGACTACATCAACCGCGTTGTTAAACGCTTCCGTTTACGGTCTACGAGGGTACGTAAACACACTCTCCCCTCTCATTGCTATGCATCTCCATCGAAGATCTTGCGTGTGCGTAGAATCTTTTTGTTTTCCATGCAACGTTTCCCAACAATTATTTTTACTACGTATAACTTATGCTTTATTAGTTAAAATCATGGTCGAGTGGGACTAGTAAAATAGGGTGGAGGTTTTATTCGAATCAACTATCTTGGAAAGAACACGATGCCATTTGAAGATAGATCGGTTGCCCGTCGAGAAAGATCGACCAATGAAACATCAAACTACCGCCAAGGCCTTCATGCCTAAGTTCATTAACAAGTTGAATAAAATTTACAAGAAGTCATGGGCGGAGCTCCTCTATGGCCAAATGGGGTCATAGACACCTTAATTGCCAATTATTTATAAAACTATAAGTAACTAACACATGCATATCTTAGTTGTTGTCATTGATGTGAGGCATGCATGTCACGCCATCACATGTGACCATTCGAGTAAGGCTGAAAGAAACATTCATTATCCAATGTGCCTTTTTATTTCCGAACTTTTCATTCAAATCACATGAACATGCTCATGCCATACGTGATTGTATATATATTTGAGCCACCTATCTTGAAAGGAACACGATGCCATTGAAGATAGACTTATGAACATAGATCAGCTGGCCACCAGACTATCCTCGACGCCTTCAAGTTTGAGTTCATGTACTAGGAATTTACGAGTTGAAGAAAATTTACAAGGAAGACATGGGTCATGGTCACCTTAATTGTTGAACATATTAAAAAATTCAACATAACTAAGCATGATGCATGTCTTAGTCATTTTCGTCGATGTAAGGCATGCTTGGGATGATATACTAGTAGAAATCGGGCCTTTAGTCCCGGTTCTGGAACCGGGACTAAAGGGTCAGGACTAAAGCCCAAAACCTTTAGACACGGTTCTCTTACGAACCGGGACTAAAGGGGCTCCACGTGGCCGCTGTCTGGAGCTCCACCTTTAGTCCGGGACTAAAGGACTTTTTTTGAAAAAAAAAATCCCAATTTTCAAATTTCTGAATTATTTGATCTCTAATCATCACTCATCACTGCTTAATTTAATCTCTAATCTCTAATCACCCCTCATCATTCAAAATCGTCTAAATTCCCAGCCGGTCACCCATCCTTTCACTACTCCAGCCTGAGCACACTTAACTTCCGAGTTCTATTCCCCCTTATTTCCAAGTCTGCACTTGTTGTTTTCCTGACAATAGTAAGCTGTCAATCCTATTAACCCTTAGGAGTTCAACTTGAGCATGAAGTCTCACATTTCACCGTTTGAGTTCGGGACTATTATTCTTAAAACAAATAATTATTTAGTGACACTAATATTTCTTGAATAAGTAGTTTGACCACAGTTTGACAAAAAATTCAAAAAAACATAAATTTGAGGATAACTTTTTTCCTTTCAGAATTTGAGGATTCTAAAATGTTGCAAAACGGCCTACGGCCGTCGAAATCGGCACCGGATTTTCGTGCTGAACATTTTGATATATTATATGTTTTTTTCGACATCGTATGCAAAAATTATAGCCGTTTTACTTTTCATAACATTTTTTTTGCAAAACATGTCCAAATTTAAGTTTTTAAGTTTCCCTAACTAGTACATGTAGTAGCATAACTACATCTCGAAGGATTTTAATTTTTGAATTTTTTATCATTTTCTTTTGTTTTTTTCAAAACAAATTTCAGAACCCCTTCAGTCCCGGTTTGAGACACGAACTGGGACTAAAGGTCGTCACACCCTTTAGTCCCGGTCCGTGCCTCAAAACGAGACTAAAGGTCTCAAATTGGGAACAAAAAACAAATTTCAGAACCCCTTTAGTCCCGGTTTGAGACACGAACCGAGACTAAAGGTCATCGCACCCTTTAGTCCCAGTTCGTGTCTCAAACCGAGACTAAAGATCCCATTTGAACCGGGACTAATGCCTTCCCCACGCCCTGGCCGCTCGATCCGGGACTAATGATCACATCAGTCCCGGTTCGTAATAAAACAGGAACTAATATGTACACTGAGCTTGGACGAAAGCCCTGTTTTCTACTAGTGATAGAGGTCATCACATATGGCCATTCGATTAAGGTTGAAAGAAATATTTTATTATCACATGTGCCTTTTTTTATTTCCAGACGTTTCATCCAAATCACATGAACATCGTCATTCCATATGTGATAGTATATATACGAGACATACAATCTTGGAAAGAACACGATGCAATTAAAAATACAGAATGACTAATTCACATCTAGATGTTTTTTAAGAATGTCACATCTAACTGTCTTTACCGTCCGATCTATCTGTGCTTTATTTTTCCCGCACGAACTGATCCGCTCGCATTGCGTTTCAATCCCGCGTCGCGTGTCGCATTGGTTGGGTCGGGAGGGATACAGCCCGACTGGGCTCTGTTTTTTTGTTTTGGGACGGCCCTGTTTTTTGTTTGTTGGGCTTTCATAAGATCGAGCCAGCAGCCTCAGTCCAGTCCTCACTCTCCTTTCCCCCCTAAAAAAAGTCGTCACTCTCCGTCGCCTCTTCCCCTCCTCATCCCTTGTTCTTTCCACCATCTTTTTTCGTTTTGATTGAATCCAAATAACAGACGACCTGATCTGGTGCGCTTGCGGCGGCAGAGATGGCAGGGGAGGCCGGCAGAGTGAGTGTTCATCCTTTTTTTTCTCGCATCTAGTTAGGGATGAACAGCAAGAACTCGAAGCAGTAGATTTTCTCGCATCTTAGTTTGTTTGAGGGATGAACAGCAAGAACTCGGGGGCGGAAGAGGATATGTGTTTATATGAGTGGCATATATATGAGGGGGTGGGTGTTTGTCTGATTCAATAGGTTTGTTTGCAGATGAAATACAGAGCAAATGAAATGTTTTTTGAAGGTTGGAATGTCTCAATACATGGGGGGGGGGGGGGGGAGGGGATATGTCTGAATTTTTATTTTTGTGTGTCTGTCTGTTTGTAGGGAGGATTTGTAGTATTTTTTCAGACAATATAGGTGGTTCCGTCAGTGAGCAGGTCCTGGTAGTGTTTTGACATGTTTTTCCGTTTGTCTTGAAAAAAAATTAGGGTGTGAATTTCTGAAACCCTTTTTTTTTGTTTGAGGAGGAACCATATTTTGAATAGGATCCCTGATGAATGAATACTTCAAACTTTTCAGACGAAACAAGGTTTTTGATTTCTTTTAAAGTTGTGGCATGGTACAACTCTGGAAATTGACAGCATAGTAGTAGCAGGCTTGAATGTGAAATCTTTTTTGAAGTTACGTGATTGAAAATCCAACGAATAGTATTCTGATCTATGAGTATTCTCCAACTAGAGATTTATGTGATGCGGCAAGTGGGATGCTATTCACTTTAATAGTGGTAGGTAAATTCACTATTTGAACCTTGGAATACACTTTGTTATGTTATATTGTACTAACCAGGACGTTCGGAACGTTCTATTGCAGATACTACTTATTTTTTCAGTTTTTAGGCTCTAACAGTTTTAGGTGTCAACTCCTTCCCTTTTTTTAAGCATACATTTTCTGTTGAAAGCTCATGTCTGTTTCCGACGGTACTTCCTGGTAGTTTTTGATATGTTTTTATCATCTTTTAAAGGCTGCTAGGCGGGAATATCTGAAACTATTGCTTTGTTTTGAGGACATGAGTTATTAGTTTATGTTAGTAGGAAATAGGAGATGTCTTGTTTTTTTGTGGTATACTGATTTTGAATCATACTAGAAATGAGAACATTTATGAGTATGCAGTAGTACATTGTTTTTTTGGGGAACATCGTTGAGAAACACTTGCATATAGTGAAAATACAAGTTTTTATATGTTATGTTGTATGCTTTTTTACTATTTTTTATTTTTCATTTTTTTCGAGCGGGATGAGATGTGTATATTGGGGGTAGTTTCGAATTAGCTTGTGTGAACAAGAGCATATAGCATGTGAAAGGTAGACCATTTTTGCAGTTTGTTTGACTAATAGAATTAGCAGTTAACTGTTTTTCCTTTTCTTTTTTCTCATCGGGAGTTGTCTTGTGGGCTATGTGGGAACTTTTGTTTAGATGATGCTCACAATGACTTAAAGATCGATGTTTATGATGAGTTGTATTTGTTTTCCTTCTCTTTTCTTTTTTCATTGTTTTTTTATTCTAAATGCATGCAGCTCTTGTTTGATTTGAACATTTTCTTTTGCGGAGCACACCTGGGACATTCATTATTAATAGATACCTTTTTTTATTCCTGTTTCTTTTCTGTTTTGTGGATACAGAAATTGCTACAAGTTTGAACATCGCCAAAGAAGGGATGGCCAGGGTTCGTCGAGGCAGCGGGGAGGCAAAGACTCGCATTGAATACAACACCTCTTGTGATGGATGCATAGCTTTCAACAAGGACTGGAGATGCTTTTGTCTCGAAGACGACCCTGAACATCAACAACCGCATTTTCTTCGTCTTCAAGGCCAGCACCAAGTCTTACCAGAATGTTACTGTCGTCGTCAACAAGCTCTAAGGGACACTCTTCCACAAGCTATGTCCTCTAGTTATGTAGGATGATGATGCAAAAAATATCGCAGCCAATCCTTGTATATGCGTTGGACAAGAATCCAAGTACCTCTTGTTTTCTTTGTTTGTTTATCTCTGCACTGTTAGAACTATGTGCATGTGTTTCTGGTAATGATAGTGTCGTTATCTATTTTCATCAGTGCCTTTCTTTAGTAGTAAGTAGCAAAAAGGCCCGTGTGTTGCAACGGGAGAAAAATATATCACACGCTCTTAATTTATAATAGATGGTCTATAATGTGAGAATTTGTAGCTATGGCTCAAACAAAGATGGTCTTAACCTATAAAACCGTAGTTTAAGATCTTACAGGTGTTCTATTTCAACACAGCTTGCATGCAGATTTAATCCATACAAAGAAACGAGCAAGTGTTCATGCATTTATTCATGTCATGTTCGGGATGAGGTGTTTTTACGGGTGAGTAAAGAAAAACGACAAAAACAAACAATCTTGTGGTGCACATCGTCCAACAGGCCGACCCCATTTCAGGCGGTGGAGGACGATGCGGCACTGCGGCTCGTCTTGATGTGGCCAGAACTCGCCGCCTACAGGGAGGAGCGGCTCAGCAAAGGTTGTGGTGTGCGTCGTCTAACATGCCGATGGTGGCGTGCTGGTAGGCAACTGGGTCGTTTTCTGATGTTGGCACCGCACTTACCGAGAAAAGGTAGAGGATCGTACCGCCGCCGGAGATGGTAAACAACGCGACAGGTTGACGGCTAGAGTCGAGGAAGCGTTTGTGTGGTGATTAAAATTGCAGACTAGATAGCATATTTTAAATCGTTAACAGGTAAAGTAACATCATATTCAGATTCTACATACTAGTCGTCAACCCGTGCTCCTGCACGGGCTAGAAATTATTAGAAGTTTACAATATTGTACTTAGAAATTTTATATATATGAGGATTCCATTTCTTTTACAACGAAATTATATATGTACTGTTTCCAGGGTCACTAGTAGAAAAGGGGGCAATGGTCCAGGGCCGGCCAGCCCCTTAGTCCCGGTTCAATCCAGAACCGGGAGCAATGGGGGCATTGGACCCGGTTCGTGAGCCCCTGGGGCCGGCCGGGCCACGTGGGCCATTGGTCCCGGTTAAATGCGGACCTTTGGTCCCGGTTGGTGGGACGAACCGGGACCAATGGGCCTCGCTCCTGGCCCACCACCATTGGTCCCGGTTGGTGGCACGAACCGGGACCAAAGGCTGCGATTTAGTCCCGGTTCAAGTCACCAACCGGGACCAATTAGTTGCCTATATATACCCCTCGCCCACGAGCAGAGCACTCCCAGTGCTCTGTTTTTCGTGGCCTGCGAGGGGAGAGCTTTGTGGTGCTCTAGCTCACCTCCTATTCACACGAGGTGTTCGATGGAATGCCCGAGCCACACTACTACTCTTACTCCTCTCCAAGCTCGACCTCCAAGCTCCATTTTCCTTAATATTTGTCTAGGTTTAGCGGTCCGTCATGTCCCGTCCCCGTGTTCACCACCGTCGATCGCCCGTGCCGATCTCGTTGCCGGCACCACCGTGGTGAGCCTCTTGTTCTTATCTTCTTTCTGAAAGGAAAAAAATTCTTACTTGTATGTTTATATAGATACTTGTATAATTTTCTTACTTTTATTATTGCATCTTATATAGTGCGATGGTTTTGGTATACGCCCCCGTCGGCGCTCGTCCTGTCTATGATTCGGATGTGGTATATATTATCTTTTCATAACTATTGGTTCATTTATTGTTTATGACAATTATGCCGACCAACGTGACATAGATTCTATTTATTGTTTATTTACATAGTTTCAGTGTATGGTTTAATTAATTTAGATGCTCTGCAGAGCTTTATGTTGTTAGATGAGAACTATGTATGTACTTTGGTTTTAATGTGATGATGAATTTCTATTAATTTGGTCACGTAATTATCTATTCATGATGTTCTGTAATGATTTTTGACACACTTAATTATATATAATGCATGCAGATGAACCGACAATGGGTGTACGTGATGTGAGACACACCTCCGAGTACATTAAGGGCGTGCATGATTTTCTCGAAGTGGCTGAGGCAAACAAGCAGAATGGTTTTATGTGTTGTCCATGCCCTATATGTGGGAATATGAAGTCTTACTCTGACCGGAAAATCCTCCACACCCACCTTCTTTACAAGGGTTTCATGCCACACTATAATGTTTCAACGAGGCACGGAGAAATAGGGGTTATGACGGAAGACGGCGAAGAAGAAGAGTACGATGACAACTATGTGCCCCCTGAATACGGTGATGCTACTGAACATCAAGAGGAACCAGACGATGTGCACGATGATGCTGCAACGGGTGAAGCTGCTGAAGATCAAGAGGAACCAGACGATGTGCCCGATGATGATGATCTCCGCCGGGTCATTGTCGATGCAAGGACGCATAATCACGAAAGTCAAAAGGAGAAGCTGAAGTTCGATCGCATGTTAGAGGACCACAAAAAAGGGTTGTACCCCAATTGCGAAGATGGCAACACAAAGCTCGGTAGCGTACTGGAATTGCTGCAGTGGAAGGCAGAGAATGCTGTATCTGACAAAGGATTTGAGAAGCTACTGAAAATATTGAAGAAGAAGCTTCCAAAGGATAACGAATGGCCCGACAGTACATACACAGCAAAGAAGGTCGTATGCCCTCTAGGATTGGAGGTGCGGAAGATACATGCATGCCCTAATGACTGCATCCTCTCTACCGGTGCGTACAAGGATCTGAACGCATGCCCGTTATGCGGTGCATTACGATATAATATCCCATTTAGATGACCACTGGTGATGTTGACGGAGAGCCCCGTGAAGAGGGTTCCTGCGAAGGTGATGTGGTATGCTCCTATAGTACTACGGTTGAAACGTCTGTTCAGAAACGGAGAGCATGCCAAGTTGATGCGATGGCACAGTGAGGACCGTAAGAAAGACGGGAAGTTGAGAGCACCCGCGGACGGGTCGTAGTGGAGAAAAATCAAGAGAAAGTACTGGGATGAGTTTGCAAGTGAGCCAAGGAACGTATGGTTTGCTTTAAGCGCGGATGGCATTAATCCTTATGGGGAGCAGAGCAGCAATCACAGCACCTGGCCCATGACTCTATGTATGTATAACCTTCCTCCTTGGATGTGCATGAAGCGGAAGTTCATTATGATGCCAGTTCTCATCCAACGCCCTAAGCAACCCGACAACGACATTGATGTGTACCTAAGGCCATTAGTTGAAGAACTTTTACAGCTGTGGAATGGAAACGGTGTACGTACGTGGGATGAGCACAAACAAGAGGAATTTAACCAAAAGGCGTTGCTGTTCGTGACCATCAATGACTGGCCCGCTCTCAGTAACCTTTCAGGACAGACAAACAAGGGATACCACGGATGCATGCACTATTTACTTGACACCGATAGTATATACCTGGCAAGCTGCAGGAAGAATGTGTACCTGGGCCATCGTCGATTTCTTCCGACCAACCATCAATGTTGAAAGAAAGGCAAGCATTTCAAAGGCGAGGCAGATCACCGGAAGAAGCCCGCCATGCGTACCGGTGATCACGTACTTGCTATGGTCAATGATTTACACGTAATCTTTGGAAAGGGCCCCGGCGGACTAGCTGTTCCGAATGACGCTGAGAATCACGCACCCATGTGGAAGAAGAAACATATATTTTTGGACCTACCCTACTGGAAAGACCTAGAGGTCCGCTCTTCGATCGACGTGATGCACGTGATGAATAACCTTTGCGTGAACCTGCTAGGCTTCTTGGGCGTGTATGGGAAGACAAAAGATACACACGAGGCAGGAGGACCTGCAACGCTTGCACGAAAAAGAGGGCATGCCTCCGAAGCAGTATGAAGGTCCTGCCAGCTACGCTCTTCTGAAAGAAGAGAAAGAAATCTTCTTTGAATGCCTGCTCAAGATAAAGGTCCCGACTGGCTTCTCGTCGAATATAAAGGGAATAATAAATATGCCAGAGAAAAGTTCCAGAACCTAAAGTCTCATGACTGCCACGTGATTATGACGCAACTGCTTCCGGTTGCATTGAGGGGGCTTCTACTAGAAAACATCCGATTAGCCATTGTGAAGCTATGTGCATTCCTCAATGCAATCTCTCAGAAGGTGATCGGTCCAGAAATCATACCAAGGCTAAGGAGTAATGTGGTGCAATGTCTTGTCAGTTTCGAGCTGGTGTTCCCACCATCCTTCTTCAATATCATGACGCACGACCTAGTTCATCTAGTTGACGAGATTGTCATTCTAGGACCCGTATTTCTACACAATATGTACCCCTTCGAGAGGTTCATGGGAGTCCTAAAGAAATATGTCCGTAACCGCGCTAGGCCAGAAGGAAGCATCTCCATGGGCCATCAAACAGAGGATGTAATCGGGTTTTGTGTTGACTTCATTCCTGGCCTTAAGAAGATAGGTCTCCCTAAATCGCGGTATGAGGGGAGACTGAATGGAAAAGGCACGCTTGAAAGGGACTCAATAATATGCAGGGACGGATATTCTTGGTCTCAAGCACACTACACAGTTCTCTGAGAACTCTACCTTGGTGACCCGTATGTCGATGAACACAAGAACAGTCTGCGCTCCAAACACCCGGAGCAGTGCGACGACTGGATTACATGTGAACACATCAGGACTTTCAGCAGTTGGTTGGAAGCACGTATCAGAGGTGACAACACTGTTTGTGATGAGCTGTACTTGTTGTCTAGGGGACCATCTTTGACTATATTGATTTGGAAAGGATACGAGATAAATGGGAATACATTTTACACGATTGACCAAGATCAAAAGAGCACCAACCAAAACAGCGGTGTCCGCTTTGATGCAACAACCGAGAGGAAAGGACACATATTATGGTTACATAGTGGACATATGGGAACTTGACTACGGACATGATTTTAAGGTCCCTTTGTTTAAGTGCAAATGGGTCAATCTGTCAGAGGCGGGTGCAGGTAGACCCACGATGCGGAATGACAACAGTGGATCTGAAAAATCTTGGGTACACTGACGAACCGTTCGTCCTAGCCAATGGTGTGGCACAGGTTATCTATGTGAAGGACATGTCTACCAGACCGAGAAAGAGAAAAGATAAGGAAGCGAATACATCATACGATGAGCCAAAGCGCCACATAGTTCTTTCAGAAAAAAGGGACATCATGGGAGTGGAGGACAAGATGTACATGTCTCGAGGATTATGAAAAGTTTCATGAAATTCCTCCTTCAAAGTCAAGGCTGACCCCAGCATCACAGTAAACGATGAAGATTATCCATGGTTACGGCGCAATAAGCAAATGACACAAGCGAAGAAAAAGTGAAGACTTTCTCCCACAACTATTATGATGATACCATGCCAACTTTGTAACTTACGAGTATGATACCATTGTCCGTTTTGTACATGCACATGCTATGTGGGTCAATTTATGATACCATGCCAACTTTCAACTTTTTCAGAGTTCATTTGAAATGCTTTAATGTCTTATGGTTCGGCCCTCGTAAGTAGAAACAAAATAAAATAAATAAAGCAAGAAAGAAAACAAAAAAACAAAAAAAGTGTTTTCAAATTTGAAAACTAATGGCACTAACAAAAAGTTTATAATTTTCCTAAGACTAAAAGCAAAAAGAATTGAAAAATAAAGCAAAAAACAAAAGAAAATAAATAATGCAGAAATCAAAACAAAAAAAAACAACAATAAGTATTTTGTTGTAAGTAGAAAAAAAATAAAGCAAGAAAGAAAAACAAGAAAACAAAAAAAGTGTTTTCAAATTTGAAAAGTAATAGCACTAACAGAAAGTTTATAATTTTCCTAAAACTAAAAGCAAAAAGAATAAAAAAATAAAGCAATAAAAAGAAAATAAATAATGCAAAAAATAAAAAAAAACTGGAAAAAAATAAAAATAGCAACAATAAGTAAAAGAAAACAAAAAACAAAAAATGCTCTCCCATCGGGCCCCCACGGCCTGAATCGACATGAAACCCTACTATGGGCGGGATTCAGGCCCGCAGAGGCCTGTAAGGCCCATCGAGCAAAGCAATAGCAAGTAGGCCTGAAAGCCTGCGGTGGAGAGGAGCTTGAGAGGGTGCGGCGGTGGGGCTTATAATCCATCGCGCCCCTCTCAACTAGCGAGGTGGGACTAAACTTTGGCCCCGACGCGGGCAGCACAGGGGCCTTTGGTCCCGGTTGGTGGAACCAACCGGGACTAAAGGGGGGGCATTGGTCCCGGTTGGTGGCACCAACCGGTACCAAAGGCCGCCGCTTCCCGCCCTTTGGGCTGCCAAAAAAGAGGCCTTTGGTCCCGGTTGGTGGCACGAACCGGGACTAAAGGTTGCATTAGTCCTGGTTGGTGCCACCAACCAGGACTAAAGGCTTTGCTATATAAGCAGCACTTAGCAGTTTTGCAGAGTTCATCACCACAGTTGCCCCCCGACGCCTTGAGCACATCGTCGCCCGCCAGGCTGCCCCCGACGCCGCCCGCCCCACGTCGCCCGTCGCCGTCGCCCGCCCTCGCCGACCGCGCCCTCGCCCGTCGCCAGCCCTCGCCCGTCGCCGTCGTCATGGCCGTCCTGCCCTTGTGCGCCGCCCTGCCCGCCAGCCTCGCCGCCTCTGCCCTGACGCCCGTATGTTTGTTCATATATGTATGTATGTATTTTTTACATGTTTTTTATGTATGTATGTATTTTTCAATTGTAATGATGTTTTAAAGTATACATATATGCAAAAGTTAGATTTTTAGAAAAGTTTTATCTATATATGTTCTCTGATTTAGTACATTTTAGGTTAGTTTAATTTTTAGTGAAATTTTATATATCTAGCTAGGAAAGGAAGAAGAAGAAAAAGAATGAGAGGAAAAAGAAAAATAAGAAGAGGAAGAAAGGAGAAGAAGAGGGAAGGAAGAAGAGGAGAAATAAATAGGAAGAAGAAAAAATAAGAAACTGAAGAGGAGAAGAAGAAAGGAATAGAGGAGAAGAAGAAAAATGGAAAATTTTCTATTTTTCTTGTTCTCCTCTATTCCTTTCTTCTTCTCCTCTTTTTTTCTTCTTTTTTTTCTTTGATCTTCTCCTGATCTATTCCTTTCTTCTTCTCCTCTTTTTTTTGGTGATATTAATTATTGTAGAATATGCAAATGTTTGTATATTCATATGAACAATGCGTTAGGCAAAACCTTTGTTTTGTTTCGAAATTTTCTATTTGAACATTTTTTTTAAAACAAGCAATACTAAAAGAATGAGAGGAAAAAGGAAAATAAGAAGAGGAAGGAAGGAGAAGAAGAGGAGAGGAAGAAGAGGAAAAATAAATAAGAAAAGGAAAAAAGAAGAAAAAGAAGAGGAGAAGAAGAAAGGAATAGAGGAGAAGAAGAAAAAATAGAAATTTTCTATTTTTCTTCTTCTCCTCTATTCCTTTCTTCTTCTCCTCTTTTTTTTTCTTCTTCTTCTTCCTTCTTCCTTCTTCCTCTTTTCTTCACCCAAACCCTAGAGAGAAAACGATGTTGGTCTCCTAACCCCTCCCGCCGCGCCCTACCCGACAAATTAACTCTCTCGAGGCCACCTAAATTTACCAAGTTAAAAGAGAGTTGTCGTCGAGGCCACCCCAAACCCTTGAAGCGTTGTGTCGAGGCGACCCCAAACCCTAGAGAAGCAGCGTCGAGGCCACTAACATGATTCCTTATTGTGATTAACTAGCTAGTTCTACGTTTGCCACTAATATATATATATATATATATATATATATATATATATATATATATATCCATTTGTACCATGTTTGAATAATAATTGACATGTTGTAAATATTTGCAGAAACTATGGAGCACTCCGAGACGAAGAAACAGAAGCGATGTTGGGGCACATAATCGCACAAGGAAGTGATGTAGTACCGATGGTCCCGAAGGACTGGGTGAAGAAGAGGGCTATGTTCATGATGGCTTCGACCCATTAATGCCGGTACAAGAAGAGGACTATGTTCATGATGGCTCCGGTGACACAATGGATGTACAAGAAGGAGACCGTGCTGACTGCTCCGGTGACCGAACCGAGTCCGGCCAGGTACATATATATTAGTTAAGCCCGTGATGACTAGTTAATTGATGCATCCATTGTTTTGGTATATTTACACATATTAATTACTCTCGTCTTTCTTCCTTATAATTTCTAGCCCTCTGGATCGAGCACAACTTCGGTAAGGAGACGAGGCCGAAGAAAAGTTAAGCTCGGATGAAAAGTTTGAGATCATAGAAATCGCGCCGACGGGCGAACCTATTGAACCCATCCGGACAAGGAAGGCATTTTCTGCTCGGTCACGGGGTTCTTGTCAGGGACAAGATACCGATCAGCATCCATCAATGGTATAAGCCTAAGGAGGAAGACCCTGAGGTGTCTTATGTCAATGATATGCAGAAAGAAGATCTTTGGACTCAGCTGAAGGAAAATTTCATCCTACCGCCAGAGGAGGATCCGGAGAAGCCAGTTAAAGAGCAATTAATCAAGTCTTGTGCTCTTAAGAAGATGTCAACCCTAATGAGGAGGTGGAGGAAAGAGCTGAACCAGTTTGTCGAGAAAGAAAAGACACCAGAATTCATCGGCAAATATGAGAAGATCAAAGATCATTGGGCCGCATTTGTGGCCCACAAGACATCGGAAAGGAGTAAGAAGATGTCGGCGACAAACAAGCAAAATGCTGCGAAGAAGAAGCTTCACCATCGCAAGGGGTCAGGTGGCTACCTCAAAGCCCGGCCTAAGTGGTCCAAGGCTGAGCATGATCTGCTTGAAAAAGGGATCGAACCAGAGACAATGTATCGCCAGACCGTTGCGGACTTGGTACTTGAGGCTGGCGGAACCTTGGACCTGTAACGAGGGAAGTGCTAGTGGACGACGAGCAACTGCAAATACCAGTCAAGAACCTTCGACACTATATCGATGCAGCGCAGCGAGGGACGTTCCATCCAAACAGGGAGAAGGACGAGCTCACAATGGCCCTTGGGAATCCTGAGCACCCTGGACGAACATGTGGCACGCCAGGCTCCATTCCGTGGAAGGTTGGTTTTCCGGACACAGGGGGTTACAAAACCCACGAGAGGAGGAAGAAACTGGAGCATGACCAACTGCAGGCGCTGCACAAAAGGGTAATTGGGCTAGAGGAACGAGAAGCAGCAGATCGCAGCAAACGACCTGCCGAAGCTTCCCCGGCTACCCCGCCATCTCAGCGGAGAAGCAGCGTGGCTTCCACGGAGCTGCTTCACCGGAGCATGTCTTGACGGCTCTCGCCAGCTATCCCATGGATGGTATCACGGAGTCTCAAAATTGCCACATTATGGCGCGATGGATGAATTTGAAGGTCAAAGGCGGCTGTTGGCCAAGTTTATCCTAGTGGACCGGCACAACTTATCACTACCAGCCGATTCCGAAGGATATGCTAAGGTGATGGTGGATGAAATAACGAGAGGATTTGAGGACCTCCTGCTTGACCACCCTACCGGTGAAGGGGAGACTAGGCTGGGTTACGCTCAAGACTCCATGCCTATGGCGGAAGGAGCTCATCAACCTTCCGAACTGGACGCCTCCGCCTCCTCCTCCGGCGAGTCAGGGCACTCCGCCTCCTCCACCGCCTTCTCCTCCGGCGAGTGACGATCAGGGCACGCGTGGCGGCACTCCGCCTCCTTCTCCGGCGCGTGGCGGCACTCCGCCTCCTTCTCCGCCTGCGCCGGCGCGCCCGAGCAGCCAGCCTCCTCCTTCTCCGCCTCGTCAGCAAGGGCGGAAGAGACCCGCCGCCGCTCGGCTGCTCCGGCGCGTCGTAGTCCTTCTCCTCCGCCTCGTAAGCAAGCAAGGAAGACATCCGCTCCGTCTGCTCTGCCGGCGTCTAGCAATCTGAGCAAAAGGCGGGAGGAAATACAGATTCGGTCCTTGTCTAAAGACTCCGGAGAAGTTACCGTCTGAGAGGACCGAGGAGGAAAACGCGAAGATCGCGCAGACCGAAGTGGATGACTGGTTTGCAGGGTTGAAAGCAAAGAGACATCCACCTCCGGAGGAGAAGGTAGATCCGGTGAAAGCGAAGCACACTCTGGCTGCCCTGAGGAAACCGACAAAGTCTCCGCCGAGAACCAACTATGAGCGCATTACTGAACGACATATCTCCAAGCGGAGCGGTCGGGAAGTACTGTCAGACATCAAAGAGCAAAAGAACGATCAGCTGCGAAAAAAATTGACCAGGTCGGCGAACAAGCAAACCAATCGTGCCCCCCACTCAATGTGTCTAGCGGCAACATCGTCGCTAATGTTTCGGGGATGGTGGCCGGTTATGGCAATCCACAAGATTACCTGCCTGACGATGCACTTCCTGAATTCATGGAGGTGGAAGAACACAGATACGAGTATGGGAAGCCTCTCGCAAAGATGAAAAATCTCTAACAACGATGATGCGAAGATTCCATACTTGGTACATGAAAACCTGCACAGAGTCTGGGGGGACGAATAGTTTGTATCTGCACATTAAAGAGGAGCACGACCTCGTTGGAACTGATCTGTTGTGTGTTCCATTTGAGGAGTTCTTCGCGTTCTTCAATCAAAAGGCCCTCGATAAATTAACGGTCTTTTGCTACTGCCGTAAGTACTATTTCTGTCATTAAGTCTCTATATATAGCTCGGCTCTTTCATTGCATGTATTTATAATTAATTATCCTCAATATATTATGCAGATTGAAGATCGTCGAGTGCAAAAAAATGAAATCTATGATATTGGGTTCATTAACACAAATATCATAGATGTATTTCTGGTTGAAAAGGACGTCAAAGAGGCCGAGGACAACTTGCTACAATCGTTGATCAAAAATCAAAACAAAGATACCATACTCTTTCCTTACAACGGCAAGTGAGTGTTACTGATTGTTTGCATATTCGGTTTCCCTTATTACTTGAGCGAGGTTATAGTAATGTAATTGATGAGTTATGCATGCGTGCGCAGGTAGCACTATATTCTTCTAGAGATTAAGCTTGAGCGTGGACTAGTAACCGTCTTAGACTCGAGACAGAAAGATCCCAACACCTATGCGGACATGACTGAAATGCTCAGCAATTAAGTTCAATCGATCATTATCGCACCATAGCGGCAACTTTTTGTTCATTTCCTGATATCTCAAGTAATAATAATTATTTTCTTTGTCTTGCAGGGTTTCGAAACAGTTCACCGCAGTAGCTCCGGGACTGCCGAAGGAGCTGCGATATACATCCCCGAAAGTAAGTACTACTGGCTAGCTAGTTGTGCGCATATCCCGTTGATTCTATAGGTATACTTTCATCAATGCCATTTATAATGCTTCATTATCAGTTTGATTGACCTCTATTTCTCGTAAAGTGCTTGTGGCAGGAACAAGGGAATGATTTCTGTGGATACTACGTGTGCGAGTTCATCTACAACGCGACTTTGAAAAATAAGCGGGGCTACTCTCAAAGACAATATGAAGTGCGTAAGCAATTAATAATATTCATAATTTCATTTTATTACACCATCATTTCTGTTGAGTTTCATTCATATATATGTATTAATTAACCCCCTTCTTCAAATTAGACGTGGCAGATGCGGAATGAACTCCTAGAACCAGATCGCATGAAAGCAATTCAAGAGGAATTGGCGGGATTCTTTCTTGACCACGTCATCAATAAAGCCGGAGAATACCATGTGGAAGTTGATTTCAAATGCTAGGGGACTTTAATTGAGAGATCTTATATATATATTATACATGTATGTAGCCAGTAGCGTCGGACGTACATGATACGAAAACTTGTTGTTTGACCAATCTCTCGGAGAAGGAGAGGTCGATCGATCATTTCTCTCGGTATGCTTGACGAACTTCTGTACTCGATGGTTCCCTTCATTTTCTTACTAGCTAGCGTGTCGAGGGCTATATGTATATAGTACGTAGCATCGACCAAGCACGGACATAAGAGAGGACACTTCTCTCTATTAATTAGCTAACTAACACAATATATGAAACACCTAAATTAACCCCCAAAACCCCCAACCCCCCCCCCCTTCAAAAAAAACAAAAACCCCAGCCACTGGAATGCTGACGCGTGGATGCCTTTTGGTCCCGGTTGGTGCCACCAACCGGGACCAAAGGCCCCCCTGCCTGGGCTCGGCGCACCGGCCACGTGGAGGACCATCTGTCCCGGTTCGTGTTAGAACCGGGACTAAAGGGGGGAGGTATTAGTAACGATCCATTAGTCCCGGTTCATGAACCGGGACTAAATGCCCTTACGAACCGGGACTAATAGGTGTTTTTCTATTAGTGGGTTATTCCGCTTGCACTTCATTCTCTGACATCTAGATTGTCGTGGGTTTCTGTAGTACTTGCATGGTTTAGAAATTTTTATTTTTATATATAATCTTGAATTTATTCATTAATTTTATTTTTGACATATATATTTATAACTTTTTTCGACATTATTTTTATTTATATTTCCAAAAATATACTATACATGTCGTCTTTTTTTTGCAGGAAAATGCTATATGTGTTGTCACATGCACGTTTGAGTATATATTTAGTTAAGTGTGATTTACAGACGGGATTGGTACAGGACATGCATACATGCGTTGTGGTTTGTGTGAGTGTGGTGATTTGTGGATGAAAAAATTTAGACCATGTACCTAAACCTAGATTTATGCAACACACTCAAGCACCAACGTTGATCTGTGATTTTTAATTCTGAAAAAAGATGAGCAACATTGATATGTGATTTTCTTAGCCATGCCCACATCGGTCACTTCATTGGGATACGTTTCGAGGAAGAAAAATGTTTACTTTATTAGATGATTTTTGTTAGTACGCTTCCTTTAATACCACGTATGGACTCTTGGCACGTGACCATTCTTTAGACGCACGTACTGCTAAACATGAAAATTATATCTCATTTAATCCTAGGCGTAAATTTAAGATCTAATGGTTAATTATAAGAAGTTATTAAGAATTAACGTGGAGGCTCGTATGGTGCCTTCAATTAGTAAATATAAGATTTTTCATATATAACATGTTAAATTTAGAGTTACGGTTTAGAAGATATGAGTATTTAAAAAAATATTTGATATGTACTGCGGGTTTAATGTTAAAACATTAAGGGGTTTTTCATAAAATAGCATGACGGACTAAGAATACCTATTTCTTTTATTAGTAGGTATAGATGTGTTTTTTTTTGGATATTTTGTCTATGTCATTTGTTCTTTGTAGGGGGGAGAAAATTTGATTGCAGTGTCTGTGTTTTTGTAGGTGTCCTCGTTGCATGTCAACCATCGATCCGCAACTAGGGGACGTTTGTTTGTAGGGCCCCCAGTTAGCAAGTTAATCATTCACTACTAGAGAATACCTTACTAGCGGCGCTGGTATTTTGCATACAAGTAGCGCGGGCACCCGTGCTACTGCTAGGGCACTACATCTATTATTTAACAGTAGCGCGTTTCTAAACAAGCACTGCAGCTAAAATACTTAGTAGTAGCGCCTCTTTCTCTACCAACACTACTACTATCATCACGTAGTAGTAGCGTCCTATTTTCTCCCAACGCTACAACTAGGTTAATAAAAATTAAAAATAATAAAAAGAAGTCAGATGCAATATTCATGGAAATCAAGACAAGTCCAGTGCAAATAAACTAAGTTCATAGAACCATCTCACAAACATTAACGACAATACCATATTTAATATAACCACACAATCTCACAAACTCATATATAGTAATCAACAATGCATGGATAGATCATAGTTGATAAGTCTACTAGGTAGTCATACTAGCATATATATGGTTCAGCAGCCACACGCATGCATATGTAGTTCTAGATGATATCGATGACGATCGTCATCCTCAAGCCTGGGCGGTGGGTGTTCCTGACAGTAATTAGGATTGCCTGTCCAACTTGAAGATTCTTGCCGACGAGGAAGCTCTTCCACCAAACCGAGTTGATGTGTGTGCGACCGTCCGTGTCCATGCTATACGCACAGGTGGTGACGGAGCCCCTCACGGTAAGGCGTATTCCAGCAGAGCCTTCTTCATCAGGCTTGATACCACAACTCTCACATAGGCTCTTTGGCAATTTCTGAATAAGTAAAACATAACAATTAATAAGTAGCCTCACACATTCTACACTATCAAAAGACAATACTACATTTATACTAAGCATGAATTCTACTAATAAGTATATATGGATTCTACACAATTAACAGTTCTTTGGATTCTACACGAAGCATATATATCATCGGATTCACTAAGCATATAGATCATCGGATTCACAAAGCATATAAGATTTACCAAGCATATATATCATCAGACTCTACACTAAGTATAACAATAAAACATATATATCATCGGACTCTACACTAAGTATAACAATAAAGCATATAAGATTCACTAAGCATATATATCATCAGACTCTACACTAAGTATAACAATAAAGCATATCATCAAATTATTACAGTAAATACAACATACCATGATATGCCGATCAACCATGGTACTTGTCAGGCGGGTCACGAATGGCACCCCGATGAAGTCAGCACGTGGCGGAATGATGTCCCATAGGTTGCACACCTCCTCCTCGCTCAACCTCATTCTTTCAGCTACGATGGCTTCATCAAGTGGTTCGTCATCATCCTCATCATCTTCGTCATCTTCTGCTTTGTTGACATAAATGACGGCCAGCTTGGGTCTTTCTGCTCTGAAGGAGAAGCTGATCAACTCACCACCGGTGATACGCATGTGGGCGATGAAACGGACCCATCCATCTCCTCCCACCTGCGTCATATTTCGTTCTTTCTCGACCTCCATAGTGTAGGGACCCCCTGGAGCCTCAAAGGTGACAGAGTCTCCTGTTAGCTTGTTGAATTTCGACCTCACATTGCATGGGACGATCTGTGTACAAAAAGCAAAATGATATATACACAATGCATTAATGCCAATAACACTAAAAACAAAATAGTGGTTATTAGTTTCATATGATTTATTACCACCGCATGAAGAAAACTAGACTCGAAGTAGATGCCTAACAGCGCGCCAGTTGCAAGGCTGCTGGCGCACCTTCACTTGCACCGTCGACATGGTGGTGGTGGTGGTGGTGCCATTTCCCTAAAGCAAAATAACAACTAAATTGTAGTTCAGTTCAGAGCAATAACTCCTAAAAGGCAATACTACCAGAGCAATAACTCCTAAAAGGCAACTACACAAATATCAATTATGCATATCTCTGCAAGCATGGCAAAGCAGAGCAATAACTCTTCCATCCTCATCAAGGACAACCCCCATCCCTGACACAAGGGTAAAAACACTTCAATCCTCGTCAAGGACGACTGAACTAAGTGGAACAATCCAGGGGAACACTTTATCTATTCCCACATCCAAAAGTTGAACCAGCTTAGAATCTTTCAAAACAACATGGCACAGGATTCACAAAACACAATAAGTAAACATCCATTCCACCTTTGGCATCAGATGCAAAATAATTAAAATTATAAAAGGCAAACCCCCCCCCCCCCCCCCTTTTAGATCAGATACAACTCTCTGTCTCTGTGTTTTTTTCTTCTAAAATTTACCAAAAATGGGCTCACTAACAGCATCAGATGGATAGCGATTCGGGTCCACCACTCTGGCCTCTATCTAATATGCCTGCTCTAGCCCAACTCAGGCCTGGTCTGCGCCTCTGCGGCCCCTTTGTCGAGCGGCGCAACACTAAACAAAAGCCAAGGCAGGACGAGAGAGAACCCCTCTCTAAACCCTAGAACACTACTCACCGCCGCCACCGCCACTGCTCCAGGGACAGCAGCCAAGGAAGAAGAAATCAAGCCTCCGCCATGCAGAAGGGTCAGTTCACACTCTCCCTTCTGCTGCCCAAGTTTCGTTGAGCAACAAAAAGCCTCTACTTCTCTCACCTAACCCCTCTCTCTACTCTCTCCTCAATCATGCGAGGAAACATGAAAGGCCAGCACACTGCATATACGAACAACACTTCAAGTGTGCATGCCAAATCCTAAGATCTAGTAACATATAAGATGATATGTGATACTAATTAACAGTAGGATCTAGAGATGCATATGCGATACTAATCCTGTTAATCCATATGTGATACTAATTAACAGAGGGGGCGAAGCGCCGCGTAGGGGCAGCAAAGGGAGTGGGGAGGCGGCCGACGACAGAGAGGGGAGGAGCGCCGCGTAGGGGTGGCGAGAGTGCGGAGGAGCGCCGCGTAGGGGCTGCAAGGGGAGTGGGGAGGGGGCGTATACGTGCGACTGCAACTCTTCCATGGCCGGTGATTTTATTGATTTTACCAGTGCTCAAGAGAAGGAAGCTACAAGACCTCAATGATCCATGCATGCGTTCAGTAGTGCACTCGGCGACTGCAACTTGGATGATTTGGGATATAATGGAGAGTTGTTCACATGGAGAAGGGGGCGTATACGTAAACGTCTGTACCGAGTGGTAGGTAACAGTGCATTGACAGACCAATTTCCATGGTTATCTAATGATCAGTTCGACAAATCTGACCAGAGACCGATCGTGATAGACACTGGGCTCCAGAGTCGAGTGCAACCGAGGGGACCCTGCGGGCCTTGAAAGTTTGAGGCAAAGTGGTTAGCTGACGAGTACGTAGAAAGAATATTTCAAACAACATGGGATTTGCAGAAATCACAAGGTGTAGCATCTCTGGCGGAGATCACGACTGATGTGCACACCGCGCTTCACCGGTAGGACAAGGAGGTACTAAAAATCTTGAAGAAAGTGATGGTTGGACCGTTGACAGATGAGGCGGTGGCATGTCAACATGAAGTGCACCTCCAAATTGAGAATTTGCTCGGGCGGGATGAGATATATTGGAGTATGGTTTTTCCTAGCCCGAGCTACACAACACCCCCTATCCTAACCGTTCCCTCTGGACTCGCACGCATAGAGATATGAGCAGTGTTCTGAGAATTTGCAGTTGTGTCAAAGTGATTAGTGATTATATTACACCGGAGGGGGCCTGCAAAATCTGAATCTTGATGGGACGCGTTGGCTACTATTCACCACATGAACTGCCACATGACCCTGACTTCTCAGACGAGCTGGATGGATTCTTTTGTCTGATATATTTGTATGAGAAGGGTCATGTACACTGCAGGTTGCAGTTTGGGGCTGACCAGCCGTCCGGCACTGTTCAATTTTGATTTATACAAACGCTATCATTTTTTCATACCAACTCTCTCATCACTACTAGAAAAAAGGCTTATAGTGGCGCCCCAGTCTTGGCTATTAATGGCACAATATAGGTGCGCCACTATTAACACGCCACTAGTAAATGTTAGTAATGGCGCACATTTGGTGCGCCATTACTATCACAGATAGTGCGCCATTACTATGCCTAGAAGTGCGCCATTGATATCTGACTTAGTAATGGCGCACCACATAGAAAAAAAAATCAGATTTTTTTCTTAATCTCACGTCAATATGCTTAATCTCAAGTCAAATCACACTCCATGGTCAAACTTCCCGAAAGGTCACCCGTCCTCACACTACTCCAGCCCGAGCACACTTAACCTCTCAGTTCTACCCAACCCCAGCACCAGCTCACTTAACAGGCACTTGTTGATATATCTATCATATCAATCCTATTAAACCTTTTTGATGTCTAGGACTTTGGTCATGTTCATGAGTGTGATGAAATTTTGAAAAAAATATTTCAAACTTCCCGGTCATATTATGTACTCCCTCCGTCCAGAAATACTTGGCGGAGAAATAGATAAAAATGGGTGCATCTACAACTAGAATATGTCTAGATACATCCATTTCTCCGACAAGTATTTCCGGAAGGAGGGAGTATCATATTTTGAACATTTAGAAAAAAAATCGAAGCCAATTTTTTTTTCTGTTACTAGTAGCGCACCTAGCAAATGGTGCGCCATTAGTAAGTTTGAAATTGTTTACATTTCCCCCCCCCCCTCTAGATCTTAAAAGCCCTGTATCTTTTATTCTGTTAGGTTTTTGGGGATTCTAAAAATCTTCAACGGGGTTTTTGGGGAAGTCATATTTTGGTTTCCGGAAAAAAGTGCAGTTTTTTCGGTATTGTACCGGGAAGCTTCTAGAAGGTTTCGGAGGATTCCGGAGGGGTCCGAAAGTCCATAAGTGGGTCCACCACGACCCAAGGGCTAGCATGGGCTGTGGGGAGGTGCCCTGGCCTTATTGGGCTAGGCGCACCAAGTCCTCAAAAGCCCATGTGGCTAGGGAAATGCAAAAAAGGAAGGAGTCCTAGTAGGAATAGGATTGGACTTGGAGTCCAAGTCCTCTGCCCCTTAGCTGCGCCCTAGAGCTTGGAGGGGATGTTTCCCACACCCCTCCACCTATATATAGAGGGGAGGGGCGCCCCAAGAGGACACACCAAGCCCTTGGCGCCCCTCTCTCTCTCCCGTTACACCGTAGTTCCACCGCCTCGTCCCGGTGACGCTTAGCGAAGCACTGTCGATACTCCGCCACCACCATCACCACCACGACGTCGTGTTGGTTGTGATCCCATCTACTTCTCCTATCTCGCTTGCTGGATCAAGAAGGAGGATACGTCATCAAGCCGCACATGTGCTAAACTCGAAGGTGCCGTCCGTTTTGCACTAGATCGGTTGGATCATGATCGGATCACGAAGAGTACGACTACATCAACCGCGTTTTTAAACGCTTCTGCTTACGGTCTACTAGGGTACGTAAACACACTCTCCCCTCTCGTTGCTATGCATCTCCATGGAAGATCTTGCGTGTGCGTAGAATTTTTTTTGTTTTCCATGCAATGTTTCCCAACAATTATTTTTACTACGTATAACTTATGCTTTATTAGTTAAAATAATGGTCAAAATATGACCTAAAATAGGGCGGAGGATATATTAGAATCACCTATCTTGGAAAGAACACGATGCCATTTGAAGATAGATGGGTTGCCTGTCGAGAAAGATAGACCAATGAAACATCAAACTACCGCCAAGGCCTTCATGCCTAAGTTCATTTACTAGGAATTTACAAGTTGAATAAAATTACAAGAGGTCATGGGCGGAGCTCCTCTATGTCCAAATGGGGTCATAGACACCTTAATTGTCAATTGTTACTAAAACTATAAGTAATTAAGACATGCATATCTTAGTTGTTGTCATTGATGTGAGTTATGCATGTGATGACAGAGGCCATCACATGTGACCATTCGAGTAAGGCTGAAAGAAACATTCATTATCAAATGTGCCTTTTTTATTTCCAAACTTTTCATTCAAATCACATGAACATTCTCTTGCCATATGTGATTGTATATATATTTGAGCCACCTATCTTGGAAGGAACACGATGCCATTGAAGATAGACTTATGAACATAGATCAGCTGGCCACCAGACTATCCTCGACGCCTTCATGTTTGAGTTCATGTACTAGGAATTTACGAGTTGAAGAAAATTTACAACGAAGACATGGCTCATGGTCACCTTAATTATTGATCATTACTAAAAACTTCAACATAACTAAGCATGCATGTCTTAGTCATTTTCATCGATGTAAGGCATGCTTGGGATGATGCACTAGTAGAAAACGGGCCTTTAGTCCCGGTTCCAGAGGGCCTTTAGTCCCGGTTCTGGAACCGGGACTAAAGGGTCAGGACTAAAGCCCAAAACCTTTAGTCACGGTTATCTTATGAACCGGGACTAAAGGGGCTCCAAGTGGCCGCTGTCTGGAGCTCCACCATTAGTCCATTAGACACGGACTAGGACTAGTGGTCATCGCACCTTTTAGTCCCGGTTCGTGTCTCAAAACGAGACTAAAGGTCTCAAATTGGGAATAGAAAACAAATTTCAGAACCCCTTTAGTCCCGATTTGAGACACGAACCGAGACTAAAGGTCATCGCACCCTTTAGTACCGGTTCGTGTCTCAAACCGAGACTAAAGGTCCCATTTGAACCGGGACTAATGCCTTCCCGACGCCCTAGCCACTCGAATCGGAACTAATGCTCACATCAGTCCCGGTTTGTAATAAAACCGGAACTAATGTGTACACTGAGCTTGGAAGAAAGCTCTGCTTTCTACTAGTGATAGAGGTCATCACATATGGCCATTCGATTAAGGTTGAAAGAAATATTTTATTATCACATGTACCTTTTTTTATTTCCAGACGTTTCATCCAAATCACATGAACATCGTCATTCGATATGTGATAGTATATATTCAAGACATACTATCTTGGAAAGAACACGATGCAATTAAAAATATAGAATGACTAATTCACATCTAGATGTTTTTTAAAAATGTCAATCTAACTGTCTTTACCGTCCGATCTGTCTGTGCTTTATTTTTCTCACACGAACTGATACGCTTGCATTGCGTTTCCATCCCGCGTCGCGTGTCGCATCGGTTGGGTCGGGAGGGATACAGCCCGACTGGGTTGTGTTTTTTTGTTTTGGGCCAGCCCCGTTTTTTGTTTGTTGGGCTTGCTTAAGATCGAGCCAGCAGCCTCAGTCCAGTCCTCACTCTCCTTTCCCCCCTAAAAAAAGTCGTCACTCTCTATCACCCCTTCCCCTCCTCATCCCCTGTTTTTCCACCATTTTTTTTGTTTTGATCGAATCCAAATAAGAGACTACCTGATCTGGTGCGCTTGCGGCGGCAGAGATGGCAGGGGAGGCCGGCAGAGTGAGTATTCATCCCCTTTTTTTCTCACTTCTAGTTAGGGATGAACAGCAAGAATTCGAAGCAATAGATTTTCTCGCATCTAAGTTAGATTGAGGGATGAACAGCAAGAACTCGGGGGCGGAAGACGATATGTGTTTACATGAATGGCATATATATGAGGGGGTGGGTGTTTGTCTGATTCAATAGGTTTGTTTGCAGATGAAATACAGAGTAGATGAAATGTTTTTTAAGTGTGGAATGTCTGAATACATGGGGGGGGGGGGAGATGTCTGAATGATTCTTTTTGTGTGTCTGTTTGTAGGGAGCATTTGTAGTATTTTTTCAGGCAATATAGGTGGTTCCGTCAGTGAGCAGGTCCTGGTAGTGTTTTGACATGTTTTTCAATTTGTCTTATAAAATTTTTAGGGTGTGAATTTCTGAAACCTTTTTTTTTGTTTGAGGAGGAACCATATTTTGAATAGGATCCCTGATGAATGAATACTTCAAAGTTTTCAGACAAAACAAGGTTTTTGATTTCTTTTAAAGTTGTGGCATATGGTACAACTCTGGAAATTGACAGCATAGTAGTAGCAGGCCTGAATGTGAAATCTTTTTTGAAGTTACGTGATTGAAAATCCAACGAATAGTATTCTTATCTATGAGTATTCTCCAACTAGAGATTTATGTGATGCGCCAAGTGGGATGCTATTCACTTTCATACTGGTAGGTAAATTCACTATTTGAACCTTGAAATACACTTTGTTCAGTTATATGATTCACCAGGACGTTCAGAACGTTCTATTCCAGATACTACTTATTTTTTCAGTTTTTAGGCTCTAACAGTTTTAGGTGTCAACTCCTTCCCTTTTTTTAAGCACACATTTTCTGTTCAAAGCTCATGTCTGTTCCCGATGATACTTCCTGGTAGTTTTTGATATGTTTTTATCATCTTTTAAAGGCTGCTAGGCGGGAATATCTGAAACTATTGTTTTGTTTTGAGGACATGAGGTATTAGTTTATGTTAGTAGGAAATAGGAGATGTCTTGTTTTTTGTGGTATACTGATTTTGAGTATGCAGTAGTACATTGTTTTTTTCGGGGTACATCGTTAAGAAACACTTGCATATAGTGAAAATACAAGTTTTTATATTTTATGTTGTATGCTTTTTTACTATTTTTCTTTTTTCATTTTTTTCGAGCGGGATGAGAAGTGTATATTGGGGGTAGTTTCGAGTTAGCTTGTCTGAACAAGAGCATATAGCATGTGAAATGTAGACCATTTTTGCAGTTTGTTTTACTAATAGAATTAGCAGTTACCTGTTTTTCCTTTTCTTTTTTCTCATCGGGAGTTGTCTTGTGGGCTATGTGGGAACTTTTGTCTAGATGATGCTGACGATAACTTAAAGATCGACGTTCAGGATGAGTTTGGGATGAGTTGTATTTGTTTTCCTGCTCTTTTCTTTTTTCATTGTTTTTTTTTCTAAATGCATGCAGCTCTTGTTTGATTTGAACATTTTCTTTTGCGGACCACACCTGGGACATTCATTATTAATAGATACCTTTTTTTATTCCTGTTTCTTTTCTGTTTTGTGGATACAGAAATGCTACAAGCTTGAACATCGCCAAAGAAGGGATGGCCAGGGTTCGTCTAGGCAGCGGGGAGGCAAAGACTCGCATTGAATACAACACCTCTTCTGATGGATGCATAGCTTTCAACAAGGACCGGAGATGCTTTCCCGAAGACGACCCTGAACATCAACAACCGCATTTTCATCGTCTTCAAGGCCAGCACCAAGTCTTACCAGAATGTTACTGTCGTCGTCAACAAGCCCTAAGAGACACTCTTCCACAAGCTATGTCCTCTAGTTATGTAGCATGATGATGCAAAAAATATCGCAGCCAATCCTTGTATATGCGTTGGACAAGAAACCAAGTACCTCTTCTTTTCTATGTTTGTTTATCTCTGCACTGTTAGAACTATGTGCATGTGTTTCTGGTAATGATAGTGTCGTTATCTATTTTTATTAGTGCCTTTCTTTAGCGGTAACTAGCAAAAAGGCCCGTGTGTTGCAACGGGAGAAAAAAATATCACACGCTCCTAATTTATAATAGATGGTCTATAATGTGATAATTTGTAGCTATGGCTCAAACAAAGATGGTCTTAACCTATAAAACCGTAGTTTAAGATCCTACAGGTGTTCTATTTCAACACGGCTTGCATTCAGATTTAGTCCGTACAAAGAAACAAGCAAGTGATCATGCATTTATTCATGTCATGTTCGGGATGAGGTGTTTTTATGGGTGAGTAAAGAATAACGACAAAAACAAACAATCTTGTGGTGCACATCGTCCAACAGGCCGACCACATTTCAGGCGGTGGAGGACGATGCGGCACTGTGGCTCATCTTGATGTGGCCAGAACTCGCCGCCTACAGGGAGGAGCGGCTCAGCAAAGGTTGTGGTGTGCGTCGTCTAACATATGCCGATGGTGGCGTGCTGGTAGGCAACTGGATCGTTTCTGATGTTGGCACCACACCTACCGAGAAAAGGTAGAGGATCGTACCGCCGCATATAGATCATCGGATTCACAAAGCATATAAGATTCACCAAGCATATATATCATCAGACTGTACACTAAGTATAACAACAAAGCATATATATCATCGGATTCACTAAGCATATAGGTCATCAGATTCACTAAGCATATAAGATTCACTAAGGGTATATATCATCGGACTCTACACTAAGTATAACAGTAAAGCATATAAGATTCACTAAGCATATATATCATCGGACTCTACACTAAGTATAACAATAAAGCATATCATGAAATTACTACAGTAAATGCAACATACCATGATATGCCGACCAACCATGGTACTTGTCAGGCGGGTCACGAATGGCACCCCGACGAAGTTAGCACGTGGCGGAATGATGTCCCATAGGTTGCACACCTCCTCCTCGCTCAACCTCATTCTTTGAGCTATGATGGCTTCATCAAGTGGGTTGGCATCTTCCTCATCATCCTCATCATCTTCTGCTTTGTTGACATAAGTGACAGTCATCTTGGGTCTTTCTGCTCTGAAGGAGAAGCTGATCAACTCACCACCGGTGATACGCATGTGGGCGATAAAACGGACCCATCCATCGCCTCCCACCTGCATCATATTTCGTCCTTTCTCGACCTCCATAGTGTAGGGGGCCCCAGGATCAGCCTCAAAGGTGACAGAGTCTCCGGTCAGCTTGTTGAATTCCGACCTCACATTGCATGGGATGATCTGTGTATAAAAAAATGATATATACACGATGCATTAATGCCAATAACACTAAAAGCAAAATAGTGGATATTAGTTTCAGATAATTAATTTATTACCGCCGCCTGAAGAAAACTAGACTCGAAGTAGATGTTGAACAGAGTGCCAGTTGCAAGGCTGCTGGCGCATCTTGACTTGCACCGTCGACATGGTGGTGGTGGCCGTGACGCCATTTCCCTAAAGCAAAATAACAACTAAATTATAGTTCAGTTCAGAGCAATAACTCCTAAAAGGAAATACTACCAGAGCAATAACTCCTAAAAGGAAACTACACAAATATCAATTATGCATATCTCTGCAAGCATGGCAAAGAAGAGCAATAACTCTTCCATCCTCATCAAGGACAACTCCCATCCCTGACACAAGGGTAAAAACACTTCCGTCCTCATCAAGGACAACTGAACTAAGTGGATCAATCCAGGGGAACACTTTATCTATTCCCATATCCAAAAGTTGAACCAGCTTAGAATCTTTCAAAACAGCACGGCACAAGATTCACAAAACACAATAAGTAAACATCCATTCCACCTTTGGCATCAGATGCACAATAATTAAAATTATAAAAGCCAGACACCCCTCCCCATTTTAGATCAGATACAACTCTCTGTCTCTCTGTGTTTTTTTTCGAAATTTACCAAAAATGGGCTCAGATGGATAGCGATTTGGGTCCGCCGCTCTGGCTTCTATCTAATATGCCTGCTCTAGCCCAACTCAGGCCTGGTTTTCGCCTCTGCGGCCCCTCCCCTTCGTCGAGCGACGCAACACTAAACAAAAGACAAGGCAGGACGAGAGAGAGAACCCCTCTCTAAACCCTAGAACACTAGGCACCGCCGCCGCCGCCACTGCTCCAGGGACAGCAGCCAAGGAAGAAGAAATCAAGCCTCCGCCATGCCGAAGGGTCAGTTCACATGCTCCCTTCTGCTGCCCAAGTTTCGTTGAGCAATAAAAAGCCTCTACTTCTCTCACCTAACCCCTCTCTCTACTCTCTCCCAATCATGCGAGGAAACATGAAAGGCCAGCACACTGCATATACGAACAACACTTCAAGTGTGCATGCCAAATCCTAAGATCTAGTAACATATAAGATGATATGTGATACTAATTAACAGTAGGATCTAGAGATGCATATGTGATACTAATCCTGTTAATCCATATGTGATACTAATTAATGAGGGGGCGGAGCGCCGCCAGAGGGGCAACAAGGGAGTGGGGAGGCGGCCACAGAGGGGCGGCTAGAGGGAGGAGCGCCCAGGGGCGGGCGAGAGTGCGGAGGAGCGCCGCGTAGGGGCAGCAAGGGGAGTGGGGAGGGGGCGTATACGTGCGACTGCAACTCTTCCATGGCCGGTGATTTTAATGATTTTACCAGTGCTCAAGAGAAGGAAGCTACAGGACCTCAACGATCCATGCATGCGTTCAGTAGTGCACTCGGCGACTGCAACTTGGATTATTTGGGATATAATGGATAGTTGTTCACATGGAGAAGGGGGCGTATACGTGAACATCTGGACCGAGTGGTAGGTAACAGTGCATTGACAGACCAATTTCCATGGTTATCCAATGATCAGTTCGACAAATCTGACCAGAGACCGATCGTGATAGACACTGGGCTCCAGAGTCGAGTGCAACCGAGGGGACGCTGCGGGCCTTGAAAGTTTGAGGCAAAGTGGTTAGCTGACGAGGACGTAGAAAGAATACTTCAAACAACATGGGATTTGCGGAAATCACAAGGTGTAGCATCTCTGGCGGAGATCACGTCTGATGTGCACACCGTGCTTCACCGGTAGGACAAGGAGGTACTAAAAAACTTGAAGAAAGTGATGGTTGGACCGCTGACAGATGAGGCGGTGGCATGTCAACATGAAGTGCACCTCCAAATTGAGAATTTGCTTAGGCGGGATGAGATATATTGGAGTATGGTTTTTCCTAGCCCGAGCTACACAACGCCCCCTATCCTAACCGTTCCCTCTGGACTCGCACGCATTGAGATATGAGCAGTGTTCTCAGAATTTGCGGCTGTGTCAAAGTGATCAGTGCTTATATTACACCGGAGGGGACCTACAAAATCTGAATCTCGATGGGACGCGTTCGCTACTATTCACCATATAAACTGCCACATGACCCTGACTTCTCAGACGAGCTGGATGGATTCTTTTTTCCGATATATTTGTATGAGTAGGGTCATGTACACTGCAGGTTGCAGTTTTGTGCTGACCAGCCGTCCGGCACTGTTCAGTTTTTATTTATACCAACTCTCTCATACATCTTTCTCCTTTCACGCCTTTCTCTCTCATGCTGGCCTGCATGTTTGTCTCACATGCATGCAGCCTTTCTCTCTCATCTCTCTCCTCACTCCCCTCTCTCTTAAAAAATCTCAACGAGCTCTGCAATACATTTCTCTAACGTAGTAATTTTTTTAAGACGTGAGAGAGAGTCAGTGAGGGAGTTCACAAAAAAGTAAGAGAAAGAACATGTGTGTGAGAGGGAGAGTAAGCATGCATCTGCAGAGATTGAGAGAGAGAGAGGCGTGAGGAAAGAGAGTATGCATGCATGTGGTCGGGCCCATGCGCATGGTCCATCAGAGTTTGTCTGTTCCCGACGCAGATGGAGAGAGAAAGAGTTTGGCCAGTCAGCTCTGCCTAATGACCCTGACACAGTCAGAAGGTAGTCACATGAAGCACGGATCTTGACGCCAGTAGACAGTGACGATAATAGGTACCATGGAGCTCGATCTACAGTGAAACTTTCCGGGTATATTGGTTTTAGAGAGGTCGCACTGACTGGCTTACAATGGGGGATCAGAACTCTGATTTCTTCCATGGCGTAGCTACTGGACGACGTAAGAGAAATTTTATAAAATGTCTACAGAGGCTATGGGTAATTGGATTGAGGCACAGATTGCAACTTTGCAAGCAAGCGATAGAGTACTTCAAATCTCTGTTCACTTCCGGAGTACATGAGCCAGATCAACTAGTCCTTGAGAAGGTAAACCAGGAGTTACAGATTATAACACCTTGATAATTAAGCTACAGTAATACCATGGTAATGATGCCATGTCATCACAATTACTGTTGGTAAACCTCACCTCGATTCAAACACAAATCAAATTCAAATCTAAATTAAAGTCAAATAATTAAAGTTCTCAAATGACAAACTAAAATGTGCATAATGTGAAAAATAATCCATAGATAATTATAGTGAATAAACCAACATGTTATAAAGTCTTTCAGCGCCCTAAAATAATTGAAACATGGGATAAAACAATAATATAAATGCTTTTTAAAGTACAAAAATTTGCAAACTATTTTATTTGTGTACCAAACCTTTTGTGGTAGTAGAATAAATTAAAATACTAATTTTGGAGTTGGTTTTGTATTTTTTATAAAACTAAATACAATTAAAATAAAAGGAAAACAAAAAATGAATAAAAACAAAAAGAAAAAAAGAAAAAAGAAAAGAAACAAAAACGGAAACCCCCGGGACACTTGGCCCGGGTAGCTACATGGGCCAAGCCCACAAGCGCCCCCCCTCCACCTCTGTTCATCGGGGGCTCGTGGCCACCCCGTTGGCCGCCACGGACACGACAGTCACCGTGGCGGCCATCCGCCCGCCCCCTGCACCTCCAAAGCCGCCCTCGGAGCCGACCCCGAAACCCTAGTCCACCCACTACCCCTTCTCCTCGAGCCCCCTCTCTTTGTCCCGAGTGGGCCCGAGTGCCTCCTGTCGCCTCCCGCCGTCGTCCGCAGCGGCGACCGTCGTCACCGTCCCGCCTCGACCGGCCTCCTCGAGCCTTGCCGCCCCCTCTTCCCTTCGCCGTTGTGAGCTCCTGTCCTACCTCACCCCTCCGTTATGCCACCGCTTGAACATGGTCGATGCTCGCCGTGGCCACGCCCAGGCCCCGCGCTCGTCGGATTAGCGCCCGTGGTCGTGTGCTGCGCGCGAGACCGCACGCCCCTGCTCGCGCCCCCCGCGCGCGTCCATCCTGTGCCTCGTTCCGCCATGCCTGCGCGGCTGCCATAGTTGATGCGCCACTCGCGTCTGACCTCGCCTCCGCCCCGCCGCTGCCTGCTCGTCCGCCACGCCCGCGCCTCATTAGCCCCACACACGCAACTGCCTCCACGCTCCCCTGCTTCTACCAGCTGCTGCTGCTCCTGCAGTTACTACTTGCACCACGACCTGCCACCGTGCCTGCCTTCGTGCACGGCCACCACTCCGGGTGCTGCCGCTCACTCCCGCCGTCCAGCCACTGCGCCCGCGTTCCCTCTTTGCCCACTGCACATCTCGCTCGACGACCGCGCCTGTCTACTGCTGCCCTTGGCCGCCCCGCCTGCAGCTACTGCTCACAGCGCCAACCCCGCTCGCTGCTCCTGCTGTGTCCGCCATGAGCCCCCGCTGCTGCCCAGCCTGCGAGCCGACCGCCCTGGCCTCGCCCGCATCCGCCACTGCCGCCCGACCCGTGCTACTCGTCATCATGACGTGCCCACCTCCACTCTGTCGTGCCACGGCTGCTGCTCCTGGCTGTGGTCATTGGAGCGTCCGCGCCAGCCACCGAAGAGGCCCGACTGCGTGCCACGCCTGTTGCCAGATGGGCCACTGCCTAGTGGGGCCCGGCCCTGTAAAAGAAATAATAAATAAATATAATAAAAGTAACAAATTAATTATTTAATAATGTAATTAATTAACCTAATTAACTTATTGGTTAATCTTAACAAAACTAACATGTGGGTCCCCTAAATCCAGTTGGCCAGTCAACTCGTCAACAGGGCCCAGTGTCAGCCTCTGGTGACCCTGCTGAGTACACTTGTTGTGTCCACATTGCAATTTCACTTTTTAATTTTAATTAAAATTAAATTAGAAAATCATTTAAAACTTTGAGAAATCATATATAAAATAATTTATATATGAAAATTGCTCATAAAAATATAACGAATCATAATATGCAATCCGTTCATCTGTCACATGCCTCTAGCATGATGAACATGGATCCTTCCCCTCCATTTCATCTATTTGAAAATGTTTTCCCTCTTTGTCTGTATCACTTAGCACTATGATAGTTCACCCTTAGCACTTCATATTGTCATGTCATGCATCATGATGCATCTGTTTGCTTTATAGTTATTGTTCTTCCCCCTCTTCTCTCTGGTAGGCACCGAGACTGGCGCTGCTTCCTAGTACGACTACGGTGTCGACGACCCCTCCTTCTCGACAGAGCTTCCAAGCAAGCAAAACCCACCTTGATCATTCCGATACCGCCTACTCTTTCCCTCTACTGCTTGCACTAGAATAGTGATACTATTACTGTCTTATCGTTTGATCCTATACTACTGCATATCCTGTCCTTGCTACTGTTGCTGATACTTTTACATGTTATCCTAATGCCTAGAATATGTATGCTAGTATTCTATCAGTGGCCCTACATTCTTGTCCGTCTGCCATGCTATACTATCGGGACGTGATCCCTTCGGGAGGTGATCACCGCTATATATATACATACTATACATGATACATGTTGTGACTAAAGTCGGGTCGGCTCGTAGAGTACCCGCGAGTGATTCAAGGACTTGGGGTAGAAAGGCATTTATCCCGACGGCCCCCTGAGTGATTCTTTGGGGCAGAACGACAGGGCCGGTTGAGACAACCTAAGAGAGAGGTGGGCCTGGTCCCTGGTCGTTGTCCGCGGTTAATTCAAAGTAACACGCTTAACGAGATTGGGTATTTGATCTGAGTTGGTCGTTGACCTATACGCACTAACGGGAACAGTTATGGCCATTCGACGTTGTATGATTTCTCCCGAAAGCTCTTCGGACATCAGCGATTGAGTGACACGCGCCTGGGTGGTCCGCGTAAGCACCTTCCTTCCATAAGGAGGTACCCAGGACTGATCCCGACCATCCACGCAACGTGTAGGTGTGCAACGAGCGATGGGCCCAAGACCCCTACGCGCTAAGGATGTAGAATGGCATGCTGGCCTCTGTTTTGAGCCTAGGTAGAACTACGACATGTTGATCTTCTGAGGCCGGGCATTACATAGGAAAGTGTGTCCGGCCAGAGTAACAGAGCGTCTTTGGTAATGTGGTGCACCCCTACAGGGAAGTAATCTATTCGAATAGCCATGTCCACAGTAACAGGACGACTTGGAGTTGTATTCTGACCTCTTACAACTAAAACCGGATACTTAATAACCATTTAAGTGATAGATACAACCACTTAATAACCATTTAAGGTAGGATTACTGCTATATGATGTTACTTGTTACCTTCCAGCTACTCTCTTCTACTACTTCAACATGGTGGCTGCCAGAAGACATAGTCTTCGATAGGACTAGCTTCTCCCCCTCATTCTGGCATTCTTTAGTTTAGTCCACAGATACTACCCCTTTCATTGATACCGATGTATATGTAGTGTAGATCTGATGTAAGTCTCACGAGTACTTTGGATGAATACTCATGGTTGCTTTGCTACCTTTCCCTCCCTACTTTGTTCTTCTCGCATGTTGCGATCAGATGATGGAGCCCAGGAGCCAACTGATCCCACCGACGACTAGTACTACCTGATGACCCACAAGTATAGGGGATCAATTGTAGTCCTTTTGATAAGTAAGAGTGTCAAACCCAACGAGGAGCAGAAGGAAATGACAAGCGGTTTTCAGCAATGTAATTTCTACAAGCACCGAAATTGTCTGTAATAGGTAGTTTGATTGCAAGATAATTTGTAATAAATATCAACATATTCATGCTCAAGAACAAAAGTAACTACTAACACAACATATTCATGCTCAAGATCAGATGAGTAATAAATATCATAATGGAGCTGAACATGTAATGTTCCACCAAATAAACCGGCCAGCATCAGCTACAAGATGTAATCAACACTACTAGTCACCCACAAGTACTAATCTCAGGTTTTGATACAAAGACTGAACACAAGAGATCAACTAGGGTTTGAGATGAGATGGTGTTGTTGAAGATGTTGTTGAAGATTGACCTCCAAAAGATTAGAGGGTTGTTGGTGATGACGATGGCTTCAATTTCCCCATCCTGGAGGGAAGTTCCACTACAGAAAAATACACTTCCGTGATGATACGTATTTGTCACAATAGGTCACGCTTTCTGTCATGCATGTACATCCATGACAAATTTATGACAGAATCAAGATAGTCATACCTGTGATGTCGTAGAAGTGTTCCATGACATTACCAAAATTATCATCACGGAAGTGTCCACTTCCATGACGATAAATCGCGCGTCACAGAAGTGCTTTCGTCAAGGGTGACCGACACGTGGCATCCACCGTAACGGAACGCCGTTAAGCTATCGGGTCCGATTTTGGATCCGATAACCCGTTAACAGCCCCGACCAATGGGGATTTTCCATGTGTAAAATCATTATTGGCTGAAGGAAACACGTGTCGGCTCACCGTTGGGACAGATGTCATCCACTCATTGGACCCAAAGCGCCTATGATACGTCGACATGTGGCACGGCCCCACAAAGGCCCATATTGGTTAAAAAGGCGGGCCCAGTCAAAGGCCCGTAGTACTTACTCAGGTACTAGTGGGCCAGCCCAATAATGGCCTGCTTAATAAAGGCCCATTTATGGCCCGAAGCCAGATCAGGCCCGTTAATTGTTCGCCGAATATTTGAGCCCAATTACAGCCCAGTGACTTTCGGCCTGTTAGAGGACCGATGTAGACATGGGCCCATTTCAGCCCGGTGTGACTTTCGGCCTGGGAATGGCCCGTGCTGCCCATGGGCCATCTATGGTCCGACGGGACATCGAGGCCACTAACGGCCCGTGATAAAGGTGGCAACAGTTAAGCCCAACGTGACTTTGGGCCTGTTAAAGGCCTGTCGCATAATTCGGCCCGTTGATGTCCGTACTAAGCTTTCGACCTCTTAAAGGCCCATGATATAAGTGGGCCAACTAAGGCCCGAGTTATGTTTCGGCCTGGTAACTGCCGTGATATAGCTGGGCCCAAAAAGGCTCGTTCTACATTTCAGCCTGCTGAAGGCCCGTTGATGACTAGTGAAAATTGAGGCCCAATATGCATTTTGGCATGCTAAAGGCCCATGGTTTCATCTGGGTCGTAACAGGCCAGTACAATATTTAGCATGTTAATGGCCCAACGCTACCTGGGCCAAACTAAGCGCTGGGTCCACAAAAGGCCCAACTAAAATATAGGCCGGTGTAAGTTGTGGGCCTCGCGCAAAGTGTGACGGCCCCAATCATTCGGGCCCAAGAAAGATGCAGGCCGGCCCAATTGCGGCCCGCTAAACACGAGGCCTGTTAGAGGCGAATGTTTTGGCCCAGTCGACTACATCTGATTTTTTTTCAGATAGCGAATGATGGCAGTACCTAGTAGGAATTAAGAACAAACCTACTCTATACAATAAATAAATTATGGCATAGTAACTAAGAATGAACCTACACTATACAATAAAGGATTTATGGTATATTACATCCACTGGGCATCGAAGTTCGCCACTAGTGATCATAAAGCGCAACGAAGAAGCAGATTACAAAAACTGGGCACCATTGAGCGTAACAAAATAATACTGAACCGAGACCACTTCCAAGACAGTTCAAGAATGGTTAGCCTTGCGTGGGAACTGTTGCGCAAGCTGCTGAGCAAGGCTGTCAGACCGGCCTAGCATGTCGGTCATAGCTTCCACGTGTAGCTGTTTAGCGATGAGGTTCTTATTGGTGTTCTCCGGAATCTTTCTTAGAGATAGGACTTCAAGTCGAAGTTGAGTTGCAGAATGCCTTTCTGCTAGAACTTGGGACTGAAGAAGTCGAACTGATTCAGACAACGAATTCTGTGAGCTTGTCTGACTGCTAGTCTCAAGTAACTTGAAGACTGCATCAAGACAAGACTTTGGGGTTGGCTCGCTATATTCAAGATGTTTTGCCTTTTTTGCTACAATATATGTTGGGTTTGTCTCACAGCCTTCAGCAGACTTGTGCATGCCATCAGGCATATCACCCTAAAACAAAGCAGAGAGATGACAGGTTTTGCACGTGTATAAACAAAGATGATAACTGTCATCAATTCCATCCAATTTGAAATTAGAAAATAAAGAGTAAGTTCAAAATATCAATAGCATAATTTGGCATTGTTCATAATGCGGGGAGCTTCACCACACTACTGGATTACCATGTCAACATAACAAGCATAGATGAAGGGCAAAGAAAATCATTGTATCTATTTTGGTTCATGTGCATGGCATGTTGTCCATATCATCAGCCACATCAGTAAGATAAAACAAGAGATAACAAGGTGCAAACGTGGGCTGCTTCACCACACACTGGATTATAGATCCACAAAAACAAGCATACATATAGGGAGTATTGAGTAATGTGCATGGTATGAATAAGGAATTTGGTTTTACAAGTAAAACTTAGAACTTATGGTTCTTGCGAACATGCATTTTGGTAGAAACAGCAAACTAAACAGCAGTAAATGATAGGGAGTATGAGCAAATTAAACAGCAGTTGAGGATAAATGCTTTAGAAGGACTGACTTACATTAACAGTTAACACCGGCTTTATAATGCCCTTCTCCATGTCAAGGGAAGGATAACTCAAAAATTTCAACACAGAATCTTCTTCATAAGCATTGCCTGTACTCTACATTTTGTAGATCGTAATTATAGATACTAGTCGTCCACCCGTGCATTCGCACGGGCTAGTAAGAAATGGAAGGAAATGTTAGAAATATGTCGTTGAAGTATGGAGTTATACTCATTGATTATAGGGAAACGTTTCCAGCCGGGGCACCGGCCGAACCGTTACGCCGGTCTCACGCAAGCCGCGAGATGGATCGTAATCATGCGGCCAGAAACTGCGCACCCCTTCCCTTATCTGCAGCATATATCCTTCTTCCTTCTCCATCGCTCAGCTCCCCCGCCCCATCCCCACAACTCCGTTCCCTGTCCTGCACCACCGGCGCCGCCGCAACTCCGGTCCCCTGTCCCGCACCACTGCCTTCGCTGTTGCGACCCTCCTCTTCCTCCTCCTCCCCCCACCCTCTCGCCCTCAATCTCCCTCCTCCTTTTCCTTTCTCTGATGGCCAACGCTCGCCCTGAATCCCGTGATCCCCGACGACCATCTCTCATCGGAGATGGACACGACGACAGGGGGAGCCATGCGATGCCGGAACTAGCATCTATTTTTTGCTGCAACCTGCCGGCCAAAACGCTGGAACCGGGCTAGCTCAGAAGCTGAAAACGGATGAGACTAGATGCTACGAGTGGCGAGGTGGATCTCAGTGACGAGCTTCAAATGAGAGGTGACCGGTGCTGCAACCAGCGTGGATTTGAGCTGGAACCGGCCGAAAAAATAGCTGCATCCAGCGTGGATTTTTGCTACCATAAACAAGGCGTATTTTGACCGGCAACAAGAATACTGCTGAAAGCTTCAAGCGGCAAGGAAAAAGGCTTCAGCCGACATAAAAAATGCTTCAACCATGAAAAATCATAAACAAAAAAAGCTTCAACCCGTGCAAACAAATTGACTTGCGCGGCATAGGCTTCAACCGGTGTCTAAAAAAGCTTCAAAGGGCTAAGGAAAAAGCTTCAACCATGAGAAAAAGCTTCAATGGGGTGGGAGAACAGTTTCAACCAAGAAAAATATCTTACGAGCAATGCTGGAAAAAGCTTCAACCGCTGTGTGAAAAAGCTTCAACCGTTGAATGAAGAAGCTTCAACCATGGAAAAGCTTCAATGGGCCTTGAAGAAAAGCTTCAAACGTGGAAAATGTTTCAACCGGGAAATAAAAAGCTTCAACCGACAAGGAAAAAAGCTTCCACTAGGCGGCGGCATGATGACGGCGGGGAGACGCGGCTGGCGGCATGGCGGTGCTACGACGGCGGCGGTTAATTGCAGCAACGACGAAGGGGTCGGCAGTCTTACGACGACGGCGTTGCTACAGACGAGGACGGAGTGCTGCGATGAGGTCTCTTCGCTGGAACCATCGAGCACGAGTGTTGCGAGGACGACGATTGGCGGCGGCGACGGCGACCGGCGGCAAGGATGGCCGGCGACCAGCGGCGAGGACGCCCGACAAGGACGCGGGAGCACGCGTGGTTGGGGTATGGTGGACGGAGCTAATCAGGGGAAGCACGTTAACTCAGATTGAAGACGACGGGAAGAAAGAAGATGGGATCCGATCGGACGGCTCTGCGCGCATGCATCGGGCGGCTGCGGTGCGACCGGCCGAAACTTTCGGCCGGCGCATCGGCGCAGATTACTGCCCTTGATTCTAAGGGAAAGTTTCCATCAATAGTTACTTCATTGGACGATATATGTGTTCATGGCAACTATGTTTTTGTATTCTGGTCTCTCTGTTGTCTACCAGTTTTTTAAAGGATTACTCATAGAAGCTTTTAGCTTCGTCTATGCCGATTGAGTACATTTAGAATCTCTTTGGCGTTGCATCATGTACCAATGGGGTGCGTATTTCTTCAGGTTAGTTATTTGTGACATGGCATATCTTTGGGATTCATACATATAACATTAAATGCATATTTTTCTGAATGCTAATTTGAAACATGATCGATTTTTTATTAATGCATAGAAGAATTAGTTGTGGAATTGATGCAGACATGTCACGGTGTAGTACATATGACTTCCATTTCGATGTAGATAATCGAAATAGTTGGTCTTAGATCTCTCTTACCTTATAATATACTCCCTCTATAAAATTATAAGAGCGCTTCAATCACTAAAGTAGTGATCTAAACGCTCTTATATTTCTTCACGGAGGGAGTATTTTTTTAATTTAATTATTTTAATTTAACTATGGTATTTCCTTTATTTGTACGTTCGAAGTACATGTACAAATACATTGTGAAGAGTTTGTCGGTAACTGATATTACTAAAAATAATTATACTAATTCATGTGGTAGCTAATAAATCAATCACATATCTATGATCGTGTTATAAATTCATGAATCATATTCCTATAGACAAACAAACAAATAATATTGTTGTATTATCATACTTGTACCTTCCGCTAGAGTACCTACTAATATGCTTTCCAAATCCTATAGGTTTGGCCGTTGGATGCTGGTTCATCATCCTATCTTCCTCCGTCCCTTGATCACGGAGAATGTAAACAACTTCATGGAAAAAAGGTGAAGATAGTACCATACAGGAAACTTGCAGTAGTGTGCCGCATAGCTGCAGATGATGGCTAAGTTCAGGTGGTCATTGAAGGGCTTCGGTCTACTAACAACAGGCCGCAACCTGGGCTCGCCATGGACAGTAAGCTAGTGACACAACTGAATTATATACTTGGGCAATTTTTACTGTTACTGTAACATTACTAATTAAGAAACATTATATGACATCAGAATCTCAATAATGTCGCAGTCTACTGAGTGATATCTCTGCATATGAAGTATATCGCAAGATTTAATCATAACCTTATTGACAGAACACCACGACCTATGAACAGGCTTCATGACCAATTTGTGGTGATCATAAATATAATGCGCACTAACAACCAGGCTTTCAGATTATTATAAAATAAATTATGCAACTTCCAGACTCTTTGATACAAACTGTCTAATCACTCTGCATATCATCTGAACAAAAACACACTTCCAGAATAGCGACGTACATAACAACAAACTGCAAACTTCTTATATCACTGAATACTGAGACATATATATTCACCTGAATCAATTTTGTTGCTGATCTTAAACTGCATACTTAATTTTCATGGCATGTATTTAAGAATAACATACACACTTTTTTATTTTATCTGTATCCTAGCACAGTGTTGTTGTGTTATCACAGAATTCCACTTCATACACATGCACGCAGTTCTTCATGGCATCCACGTTACACTTACACAGGATACCGCCTCCTTTGAAAGGATGGTCTCAATGCAGACTGCTACCACTAATTAAAGCCCAAGAAATGGACACACCAAAGCATGAAAAACATAAGTACCTAGAAAACCTAAGATTTGCCCTTCTTTTTCACATGTCATTGGTAATTATTTGAATAAATGAAAATGAATTGTGCGAAAGAAATGGAAAATCCAATCACCTTGCTGCCATGTTCTTTACTTCCATCAAGTGATTTGCCATATGTACTCTCGAACACCCAATAGCCTGTTATATCCAAGCAGCATGCTCCACCGACTAAGAATGTGGCTCCAATGTTTATTCTCATTTTTTCTTCATCCGTACATGAAACATAAAACATGCTCATGAATGACGGGCCCACTCATCCTTTTGTAGATTATGGGAAAATAGAATTTTGCTTACCTTGTTTCTAACTTAATCTGTTTCCCATGTTTCCAACAGGTGGTATCCACCATGTAATCCCTAGCCTAGTGCCATCTTTTACCCAACCAACTCTACAATCTCGTCCTCTTCCATCCTCGGCCTCAGATCTTTTCTGTTGACCCTCCTCTAGCGGGAAGAAGCAGGAACTCATACGCATTGTTCTCCGATCTTTCACCGAGTCCTGCAATGCGAGGAGCAACCAGCCAGCGGCCTACACAACAGCATGGTTCTTGACAGGATCGTCATGTTGCTTCCTCATCTACCTCCTCTAGATGTTCAATCTATTTTTTTGTTCATCCGCATCAAAGTTCTCTGGATGGATGAGTACCTTCTTAATCTCATTAAGAACACCTTCGAAGTAGTAGCAATTGTGGTTGTCCCTGCTGCTGTGAATACCTCAGAGATAGCGTGGGAATAATCTCCTATCTGATAGTTCATCGGCCCCAGATCTTTCTATTGACCCTCCTACAGCGGGGAGAAGAAGGAACTCATATGCATTGTTCTCCGATCTTTCACCGAGTCCTGCCACGCGAGGAGCAGCTAGCCAGCGGCCACCTCTTCCCTTCGGCCTATACAACGCCATGGTTCTTGTTAGGGTCGTTATGCTGCTTCCTCGTCTACCTCCTCTAGAGGTTCAATCTATTTTTCTGTTCATCCGCATCAAAGTTCTCTGTATGGATGAGTACCTTCTTAATCTCATGAAGAAAATCTCTGAAGTAGTAGCTATTGCGGTCCTCCCCGCTGCTGTGAATACCTCAGAGATAACACGGGTATAATCTACTATCTGATAGTTCGACCGCAGCAGGGCCTGAGGGAGCACGACATGGAGAGAGGTTAGGGAGGGCTCTGCTGCTGGCTTCTACCAAGATTAAATGGCAAGATCGAGCGGAGGTGGACTTCATGGATTAGAAGGAGAATACATCGGAGTATGGAAGGGAAGGAGAACGCGTAGAGAGAGAAATATTGCGTCGGGATTCTGCGGGGATAGATAGATCTTGAAGTTTTATATGAATAGTAAGATAGGTTGTTTTTTCTCACAGCTAGCCTAGATTGATTTTTCTACCTGTACCCAGATTGCTTTAAACATGTACGCTATGTTGGTTTTTTCTTTTCTACAGCGAGGCTAGATTGGTTTTTCTACTAGTACCCAGATTGCTTTTAATATGAAGGATTATATGGATGGATCTGCACCGTTATAACTCGGTCCCATCAAATGAATGGCCTGTAAATTCTAATTAACGTGGTAATTTCTTGAAAGCCTGTAATTAGTATAGGCATAGATAGACGATAATACTGGAAGAGATAGAGGATAATGAAGATAAGATGGAGATTGATGCTGCATAATCAATTACCAATTGTCGTGACCGGTTTTCCGGATATTAATTTCCAGAAAATAGCCGTTGTGCTCACTAGCCTCAGGATTACTGTTAGCTGATGAGGCACCAACTTGATACAGAAATTCCAAGCAAAAATACAAAACATATGTAGTACAAGACCATTCTGGCCTAGGAGTACAACAATTGGTTTCTAGTGGTTGATGGCGGAAGCGGTTTGTGGATCATCAGTGTCTATGGGACTCCATTTTCCACAGGAACAGCTGACCAGGTTAACTCCTATCTTCGCGAGGCTGCTATCACCATTGCTTAGGTTCCGAGGCTGTCATCGCAACGCTCCTCTCCATGCAATAAATCTGGCCAAGACAATAGCCAGGGACAAGCCAGTGAGTACTTTGAATGTACTCGCAAACATTGAGAACATAGGTATAATATAAATGATAATCATGCACGGAAATATACTATAATCACATCGTCAGTCATAAAATAAAATCTCTGATGCATGCAAGCAGGTTATTTATATGCAACATGAATATGCAATAATGGGATAGAAATAACGTGCACCAATCGGGTGTCTGAAGCGACGCCTCGAAAAGGCCGTGATATGAAGCATGCCTCAGTCGGGCGTCTAAGCGACACCACATAAAGGGCTTAGAAAGAAAATAACAAGCATGCCACAGTCGGGCGTCTGAGCGACACCACATAAAGGGCTTATAAAGAAAATAACAAGCATGCCACAGTCGGGCGTCTGAGCGACACCACATAAAGGGCTTATAAATAAAATAACAAGCATGCCACAGTCGGGCGTCTGAGCGACACCACATAAAGGGCTTATAAAGAAAATAACAAGCATGCCACAGTCGGGCGTCTGAGCGACACCACATAAAGGGCTTATAAAGAAAATAACAAGCATGCCACAGTCGGGCGTCTGAGCGACACCACATAAAGGGCTTATAAAGAAAATAACAAGCATGCCACAGTCGGGCGTCTGAGCGACACCACATAAAGGGCTTATGAAGCAAATACATTCATAGTGAATATCCAGGAGGTAGAGCCGTCCCAGGGATACTCAATAAATCAAGTAACGGCAATAGTTAGTCCATGATAAAAATAATCATAATCATCATAATCAACACAAGTCACAAATCATGATCCATGTTCTGGTTTAGCAGTTTCTCCTCCGAAGACCGACACTAAGACCGACACTTGACCTGACCCAGACTGTAGTCCTTAACCATGGACACGGCTATTCGAATAGGTTTAATATCTCTGCAGAGGGTGTACTCTTTACCCACGAGTAACGGATTTCTTTAGTCCATCGGGACTAATTCCGTCTACGGTCTTTTAGTTGAAAACACACCTAACTTGCACACACCAGCTTAACTTACCGGTGTCTGGAATCACCCACGACGCCTGTCAAGCAAAACTCTAAGTGGGGAGGCTACAACCTCGCGTAGCATGGGATCAAATTTATACCGCAAGAAATTAGGGGAGCTACCCCTTCGGCTACAACCGAAACACCCATGCCCCCGGGTCAGATGGCATGCCTACCGGATACCTCCGGTATCTTCCATCATGGCCTCTCTGTATGGTGTGTGATAGGAAAGGGGTTGAAAACTTACTGAACTGTACCCCATGTATGGCAGGGACAAGTGGTAGTACGAAACAAGTATGGGGGTTACTGGAACAAGACTCAATCTATGGTCGACTCAGGAGGTTTAAGTATTCCCTGCATGATTAGCATAATGAATATATTTTATCCAACAGAATCACCGCTCATTATACCTTACCATGCCATACCGGACATAACCGTCCCAATGGAGACCGGCGACAAGCTCACGCCTACCCAAGGCAGATGCTTTCCCGGATTCCTTTCCGGCATGCATGCAAGGCACATGAGGATGATTACCATCACAAGTATATTCATCTCCAACAACAAGTAAAACACTGATATGCATCCATGCAAATGATCATGTCACATGAAATAACAAGTTTCGCGAAAATAAGGTGGTGTTATAAACGCGTCAACCAACACACCAAAATTATTATGCCGAGGTTCATAATGCTTGCCTTCAAGGTGTGGAGAGGTGGGGGTGCTTTCCAAAAACTTGTGCATGTTTTCTTCTTCTCCAAAAACCCTATTTTGAAAATATTCAAAGAAGACATACTTTAAAAACAGCAAAAAAAGTTGTTTGAATATTTTTCAAATAAATCTTGAAATAAACTAGACAGAATTTGAGAGATGTAGGAAAAAGAATCAATTCATTTGGAGTTATATTCAAAAAGTTATAGCCAGTCAAAGTTTAGTCAAATTCATGTTTTTCTTTAAATAAAACAGAAAAAAGAAAAACGATTCGAATATGAACACGTCGAAGACGTACTCCGGAAATACGCTTTCACTTAACCCACGTGGACAGGAGCGGGGTCACTGACAGTGGGTCCAAGGGCCCACTGGTCAGGTTTGACCGGTCCATATCTCCCTCCTCTTTCTCTGCCCGAACGGCGGCGAGGCAACGACGATCGACGCCGGCGAACGGCGGCTCCCCGCGGGCGCCATAGGGTGGTTGGGATGGATCCGCAAGACCGGGGCGGTCCTTCCGGTGTTCGTTGGGTCGACGGAGGTGGAAGGAGTCGTCGGCAGTGAGCTTCGCGGCGGAGGAGGTTTCGGGAGCAAAGTGGTTTTGGGGCTGCGGTGGTTCCCGGTCAAAATGGAGCAGGGGGAAGGGTTCACGGGAGGGAGATAGAGCTTCTGGTGGAGAGAGTGGAGAGGGGGAGGCCCTGGTGGTGCCAGAGTGGTCGAGACGGCGGCGGCGGCTGTGTTTGCCGGAGAAGGGGAAGACGACCCCTCTGGTCTTTCTACTACCACGGGAGGGTCAGTGAGGGAGTGAGGGAAGTTCCTTGAGGGCTTGACGAGATCGGGGCTCCCTTTTATGGCGCGACGAGGTCGGTTCTGCGGCGGTGGGGATAAGATCGCCGGCGACCGACGTTCTGTAGCAGCAGGGGGACGTGGAGGCGACGAGAGCTAGCCGACGAGCAAGGGGATAAAATTGCGCGGCTCCCTGGGGCAGGTGGCGAGCCGGGATGGCTCGGGCAGCGCCGACACGGCCGGCGCCTGCATGCGGCCGTCAGCTAGCCGCCACGGCCGTTCGGACGGTGGCGCTGTGGGGTGCTAGGGGTGGTTGGGGTGGCGTGGCGGTGCAGGGGGATACGTGGTGTGCTAGCTGCTGTTGGCCAAGGGCGGAGCAGGTCTTGAGGCGAGACGCTGGCTCGGGCGCCGCGTGCGTCTGCTTGCGCTCTGGGCGCGCCTAGAGCATGCCCGGGACGTGTTCGATGAAATGCCACTGCATGCTAGAGGTCGCGGGTGAGGCTGGCAAGAGATAGGGCTAGGGTAGGGTTAGTCAGAAGGTAAATGGGCATGGTGGTTAGGTCAGGTGGCCAAGTTCATAATGTAAACTTGAAATCATGCCAAATCTGGCTATGCACTCAGGGTGTTTGTCAAAATGCCAAGGGCATCTAGGCAATGCTTGGGGTGGCCAAATTCTCCAGATCAGTGTCTCTTTGGATGCACAAGAGGGTGGTGAGGTTAGTTTGTACAAAGCACAAACTTGTTAGTGCAAGTTTTGCAAAACCTCGGTTCTGGACAGGAGGTAAATGGCATCATCACATGAACCAAAAGTATTCCAATGGTTGCATGCTCCTGGACTTAAGGGTTTTGTAGGGTGGTCTACAAGCAGAGGAAAGAATCAAGGGCCAAAGAGCAAGCAAGAATATGGTTGTTGTACAAACCATCATGTTGGACCAGAATGAAGATGAGGTTGATTCACTCAAAATTTTCAAATAATATCACTGGGTTTTTGCATAAAGTTGAATCATATGCTACTACCAACATCCCATAATTTTGGTGGAAGCTAGAAAGAAATATTTAAATGAGTTGTAGTGCAAAATTGCCCACTGGACCAGAGAAGAAAAATTGGGTGTAGAGCTCAAAATATTTCAGGAATAAAAGTTATTTTTGCATAAAAGTGATTTAAAAACATCACATGACATCTCCAAATTTTGGTTGGAATTTTAAGTGAATTTATCAAATGGTTGTAGTTCAAATATGGCCATATAACCTTGGAAAAACCATTTTTCAAGAAAATAAAGATCAAGCAAATTAATTATGTAATTAGTTCTACTAATAAAAGAAAAGTTTTTCTTGAGAGGTTAAACAATTCTAATAACATATTTGAAAGGTTTTTTCTCTCTGGGGAAAACTCCATAATAGCAAGGGAGAAAAAGGGTTCAAAAATCATAAAGGAGCCCAGAAAATAAAAGTCTTAAATTCCTGGCAAAATTTTAATTAATAAAACAAGGTTAAAATTTTGGGGTGTTACAACACTACCCCTCTTAAGAAAAATCTCGTCCTCGAGATTTGTTAAGGGTTGTTTTGAAAATATCATTCCTGTTAGCTGAAACAAAAAAGGTTTATCCATAGCACAAACTTGCGTCGTCGAGGTTGGTCTTCGGCAGCTACGCGTGGGATTAAAAATGCAATCGCACATCAACATACTCGTGCATGGCTATAACAAAATAGGGATGCACAGGCAAACAGTATTTAATTACGACGATACAGGATCACATAGTTACAAGACGAGGATATATTAAGACTCGGTACTACTCGGGCGACTCAGTCCACCTCGTTAATATCTAAGCGGGCTTGCCTTGTGGACGTCGAAGTTTCAACACGGTTTTCACTGTCAGGATTAGCTGGAAGGGGTTGAGGAACTGCAGGGTCGGGGTAGCGATGATGACCATCTCGGGGATTGTTGGCCACAATCCCGTTGAGTGCTTCGTATAGGCTTACGAAGCACTCCTGGGGTCATCAAGGCACCTTGGTTGATGGCCGGGGCTGACCTCACGGTCTCGATTGGTTGTCCGAACAGCACGACTGGGTTGTCGGCGTCGGGCTCATCTTCTCTTCTAGTTGGGGTTCGGCGGATCAGTTTGCCATGAGTTGTGATCAGATCAATGGTGATTTGATCGAACATATCCTCTAGTGCACTTACATAGCGCACCAGATGCAATAAAGCAGGATCCGTCTCGTGATCTCCGTTGGCAACTTGGGGTGGTCTACCATATCCGTCACGGCTGGGGTAGTAGTAGAACGAGCGACAGTTAACTCTGGGCGACAAATGCCGGAGTTGAACTATAGCTTCTCGAGCAGCTAGTTGGATGGCTTGTGGCTCGAAGGAAGTTGTCCTTCCGGTGAACCTGTAGGGGCGTTCTGGCGACAGACCCCTACCATAGACGTGCACCGTGGCCCAAAATTGACGGCTCTCACCGCTCACGGACCCTTGGTACACAACATATTCTGGGGCTCTTCTAATGCAAAGGCACGGCGTGTGAGGTTCGCGAGCACGGTCACAAAACCTCCAAGGTTGGTTGCTGTGGTCTCATTGTGCACGACGGGGCCTGGCATTATGGCTTGGTTTGGGAAAGAGCTTGTGCGGTGCTGGGTTGAGACTAACGTGCCCTTTTTATAGAAAAAAGGGGACGACGTATTCCTTCGCATGCTTACGAATAGGACAGATTATGAGTCGGTTACTGGCGCGTGATCGACAGGCTAGGCTGATAGGTTGGGCATCGACTGCCAAAAGTGTCGGGGTCACTGTGTGGCTATCTTGCACGGGAAGCTTGGCTGGGGTTTTGGTTAGTGTCTGGTGGGTTGGTTTGCCTAAGTATTTCGACCTGGCTAAGGTAGGATTAGCCAATGGTCAGCCTGGCTCTGATACCAAGTTTGTCGCGACCGGTTTTCCGGGTATTAATTTCCAGAAAATGGCCGTTGTGCTCACCAGCCCCAGGATTACTGTTAGCTGATGAGGCCCCAACTTGATACAGGAATTCCAAGCAAAAATACAAAACATATGTAGTACAAGACCATTCTGGCCTGGGAGTACAAAAATTGGTTTCTAGTGGTTGATGGCGGAAGCGGTTTGTGGATCATCAGTGTCTATGGGACTCCATTTCCCACAGGAACAGCTGACCAGGTTAACTCCTATCTTCGCGAGGCTGCTATCACCATTGCTTAGGTTCCGGGGCTGTCATCGCAACGCTCCTCTCCATGCAAGAAATCTGGCCAAGACAATAGCCAGGGACAAGCCAATGAGTACTTTGAATGTACTCGCAAACATTGAGAACATAGGTATAATATAAACGATAATCATGCACGAAAATATACTATAATCACATCGTCAGTCATAAAATAAAATCTTTGATGCATGCAAGCAGGTTATTTATATGCAACATGAATATGCAATAATGGGATAGAAATAACGTGCACCAATCGGGTGTCTGAAGCGACGCCTCGAAAAGGCCGTGATATGAAGCATGCCTCAGTCGGGCGTCTAAGCGACACCACATAAAGGGCTGAGAAAGAAAATAACAAGCATGCCACAGTCGGGCGTGTGAGCGACACCACATAAAGAGCTTATAAAGAAAATAACAAGGATGCCACAGTCGGGCGTCTGAGCGACACCACATAAAGGGCTTATAAATAAAATAACAAGCGTGCACATAAATAAGGCGTCCGAAATGACACCACATAAAGGGCTTCTAAAGAAAATAACAAGCATGCCATAGTCGGGCGTATGAGCGACACCACGTAAAGGGCTTATAAAGAAAATAACAAGCATGCCACAGTCGGGCGTCTGAGCGACACCACATAAAGGGCTTATGAAGCATATACATTCATAGTGAATATCCAGGAGGTAGAACCGTCCCAGGGATACTCAATAAATCAAGTAACGGCAATAGTTAGTCCATGATAAAAATAATCATAATCATCATAATCAACACAAGTCACAAATCATGATCTATGTTCTGGTTTAGCAGTTTCTCCTCCGAAGACCGACACTTGACCTGACCCAGACTGTAGTCCTTAACCATGGACAGGCTATTCGAATAGGTTTAATATCTCTGCAGAGGGTGTACTCTTTACCCACGAGTAACGTATTTCTTTAGTTCATAGGGACTAATTCCGTCTACGGTCTTTTAGTTGAAAACACACCTAACTTGCACACACCAGCTTAACTTACCGGTGTCTGGAATCACCCACGACGCCTGTCAAGCAAAACTCTAAGTGGGGAGGCTACAACCTCGACGTAGCATGGGATCACAAAATTTATACCGCACGCAAACTAGGGGAGCTACCCCTTTGGCTACAGCCAAAACACCCATGCCCCCGGGTCAGATGGCATGCCTACCGGATGCCTCCGGTATCTTCCATCTTGGCCTCTCTGTATGGTGTGTTCTAGGAAAGGGGTTGACAACTTACTGAACCATACCCCATGTATGGCAGGGACAAGTGGTAGTACGAAACAAGTATAGGGGTTACTGGAACAAGACTCGATCTATGGTCGACTCAGGAGGTTTAAGTATTCCCTGCATGATTAGCATAACGAATATATTTTATCCAACAGAATCACCGCTCATTATACCTTACCATGCCATACCGGACATAACCGTCCCAATGGAGACCGGCGACAAGCTCACGCCTACCCAAGGCAGATGCTTTCCGGATTCCTTTCCGGCATGCATGCAAGGCACATGAGGATGATTACCATCACAAGTATATTCATCTCCAACAGCAAGTAAAACACTGATATGCATCCATGCAAATGATCATGTCACATGAAATAACATGTTTCCCGAAAATAAGGTGGTGTTATAAACGCGTCAACCAACACACCAAAATTATTATGCCGAGGTTCAGAATGCTTGCCCTCAAGGTGTGGAGAGGTGAGGGTGCTTTCCAAAAACTTTTGCAAGTTTTCTTCTTCTCCAAAAACCCTATTTTGAAAATATTCAAAGAAGACATACTTTAAAAACAACACAAAAAAGTTGTTTGAAAATTTTTCAACTAAATCTTAAAATAAACTAAACAGAATTTGAGAGATGTAGGAAAAAGAATCAATTCATTTGGAGTTATATTCAAAAAGTTATAGCCAGTCAAAGTTTAGTCAAATTCCTGTTTTTCTTTAAATAAAACAGAAAAAAGAAAAACGATTCGAATATGAACACGTCGAAGACGTACTCCGGAAATACGCTTTCAATTAACCCACGTGGACAGGAGCGGGGTTACTAACAGTGGGTCCAAGGGACCACTGGTCACTTTTGACCGGTCCATATCTCCCTCCTCTTCCTCTGCCCGAACGGCGGCGAGGCAACGGCGATCTACGCCGGCGAACGGCGGCTCCCCGCGGGTGCCGGAGGGTTGGGATGGATCCGCAAGACCGGGGCGGTCCTCCCGGTGGTCGTTGGGTCGATGGAGGTGGAAGGAGTCGTCGGCGGTGAGCTTCGCGGCGGAGGAGGTTTCGGGAGCAAAGTGGTTTTGGGGCTGTGGTGGTTCCCGGTCAAAATCGAGCAGGGGGAAGGGTTCACGGGAGGGAGATAGAGCTTCTGGTGGAGAGAGTGGAGAGGGGGATGCCCTGGTGGTGCCAGAGTGGTCGAGACGGCGGCGGCGGCTGTGTTTGCCGGAGAACAGGAAGACGACCCCTCTGGTCTTTCTACTACCACGGGAGGGTCAGTGAGGGAGTGAGGGAAGTTCCTTGAGGGCTTGATGAGCTCGGGGCTTCCTTTTATAGCGCGACGAGGTCGGTTCTGCGGCGGTGGGGATAAGATCGCCATGACCGACGCTCAGAGCAGCAGGGGGACGTGGAGGCGACGAGAGCTAGCCGACGAGCGAGGGGATAAGCTTGCGCGGCTCCCAGGGGCAGGTGGCGAGCCGGGGTGGCTCGGGCGGCGCCGACACGGCCGGGGCCTGCATGCGGCCGTCAGCTAGCCGCCACGGCCGTCCGGACGGTGGCGCTGTGGGGTGCCAGGGGTGGTCGGGGTGGCGTGGCGGTGCAGGGGGATACGTGGCGTGCTAGCTGCTGTTGGCCAAGGGCCGGAACGGGTGCGGGGCGAGACGCGGCGGCTCGGGCGCACGTGCGTGCCAAACGCACGCTCTGGGCGCGCCCAGAGCACGCCCAGAACGTGTTCGATGAAATGCCAGTGCATGCTAGATGTCGCGGGTGAGGCTGGCAGGAGACAGGGCTAGGGTAGGGTTAGTCAGAAGGTAAATGGGCATGGTGGTTAGGTCAGGTGGCCAAGTTCATAATGTAAACTTGAAATCATGCCAAATCTGGCTATGCACTCAGGGTGTTTGTCAAAATGCCAAGGGCATCTAGGCAATGCTTGGGGTGGCCAAATTCTCCAGATCAGTGTCTCTCTGGATGCACAAGAGGGTGGTGAGGTTAGTTTGTACAAAGCACAAACTTGTTAGTGCAAGTTTTGCAAAACCTCGCCTGGACAGGAGGCAAATGGCATCATCACATGAACCAAAAGTATTCCAATGGTTGCATGCTCCTGGACTTAAGGGTTTTGTAGGGTGGTCTACAAGCAGAGGAAAGAATCAAGGGCCAAAGAGCAAGCAAGAATATGGTTGCTGTACAAACCATCATGTTGGACCAGAATGAAGATGAGGTTGATTCACTCAAAATTTTCAAATAACATCACTCGGTTTTTGCATAAAGTTGAATCATATGCTACTACCAACATCCCATAATTTTGGTGGAAGCTAGAAAAAAATATTTAAATGAGTTGTAGTGCAAAATTGCCCACTGGACCAGAGAAGAAAAATTGGGTGTAGAGCTCAAAATATTTCAGGAATAAAAGTTATTTTTGCATAAAAGTGATTTAAAAACATCACATGACATCTCCAAATTTTGGTTGGAATTTTAAGTGAATTTATCAAATGGTTGTAGTTCAAATATGGCCATATAACCTTGGAAAAACCATTTTTCAAGAAAATAAAGATCAAGCAAATTAATTATGTAATTAGTTCTATTAATAAAAGAAAAGTTTTTCTTGAGAGGTTAAACAAGTCTAATAACATATTTGAAAGGTTTTTTCTCTTTGGGGAAAACTCCGTAATAGCAAGGGAGAAAAAGGGTTCAAAAATCAAAAAGGAGCCCAGAAAATAAAAGTCTTAAATTCCTGGCAAAATTTTAATTAATAAAACAAGGTTAAAATTTTGGGGTGTTACACCAATCCCTAGAAGTACAAGCATTACAGGACAAAATGTACTGACAAGAGCAATGGGCTACACTTCTGCACTCTGGCATTGTCTGTGTATTCTACTTTTTGGTAAGATTAAATATAGATCTGATGTTTTTTAGTAAATGGTGGCGAGGGGGATAAGATGCAGAATGCTACACAATGAACCAATCCCTCTTCCCATAATATAAGAGTGTTTTGAACATTGGTGTACTGTACAGAACGTTCTTATATTATGGGATGGAGGGAGTAGCTGTTAATGTAAGTACAGTGATAGACAACATTCAGTCCTTACTAGAGGAATGCAGAGCTAAACCTCTTTAAAAGCATTGGGTTGATTCTAAATTTATGTAAGAGTCCATACGGATCATATAATGTCCACCAAATGGATCATAACGAGTCTAACATGTGCAGTGATGCTACATAATCAAACAGCTATGAAAGTAAGTATGGTCATACATGGCAAGAGGTACTCACAAGAGCAATGCAGTGTGCAGTATAGTTGCGAGATTCTGTGGTCCCTTGAGAATGAATGTTCTTCTGCTAACAGTTTTCGTACAAGTGAGACGTTAAGGCAAATGCAGAAATGTAATTCAATTTGTGATGTGATATCATAGATAGTACCTTACGCTGCTGTTGATGGTATAATTTGGCTACTTAGTATGTGATGAGCCAAATTAAATCAATGATTTATCAAGCTGATCGGTTAATGCATTGTTGAAGTATTGCCACAGGAAATTTAATGGAAGGTGAAGATACAAGTCTTAAGGAGAAGCATATGCTATACTGGACCATGCGCGTGATGCATGCAAGTGATATATATTTACGTATATGAAGAAGTATACTTAGTCCTAATGGCCATTATCCAGTTTGATTTGCGACGTTGCCGGAATATTTAATATTTTCTTGGTGGGCTCAAGGTATTTATACATATGCTTAGCTACTATATTTAGTGTGATGGCGATGTGGCCGGAGTACTTTATTTATATATGCAAGACTGCATGTACGTGGACATGGCCTAGATTTTTTACGTACTTAGATTGGCAAGTATATTTTTTGTACGCATGTTACATGGTAACCGAATCAAGTCCTGTTCGGTTTTTAGTTTTGGAGTTGTATTCCTGTACGGCAAGGCATGCTACGGAACCAAGTCCTGCCTTGTATACGCGAAGTCCAGCGTACCTTATTTATAAGGCCACGGCCGATTGGAAAACACCCGAGCAATCGATCTATCAATACAAACATTACTTTTTCACGTACGTCTATTTTCTGTCGCTACTTCCTGCTGAGCCCTAGCAGCCCTAGGGTTTGGTTGATCTTTGTCGTTTTGCGCTGTAAAACGGTCGTCTCTCCTCCACGAAAGAGAGGAAATTTTTGTTGCTTTGCTCGTAAAGCAATCGTTCGTCGTCATGAAAGCACGACAAATATCCTGGTGTTGCGCGGCGATTTCACGTGCCAACACAATTGGCGACCACGCTGGGACTAGAAGAAGAAGAGCTACACGATGAGTACTGCGTCCAAGAAAGGGAGCGACATCGACCCGGAGAACGTCATCGCCGTCACACTCGACGATCTGTCAGAAGATGTTCGGCGCGAGCTTGAAGAGGAGCTTGAGAAAGAAAAGGTTGAGAGGTTGAAGCTCAAGTTGGCTGGGTACGCGAAGACGAGGAACGGCATCATCAAAAAGGTAGTTCCGAGCCCTTCCGATGCTCAGGTAAAAAACTCAACCGAAGAAATTGCTCATCTAATTGATGTGTCCGTAGCTAGTAAATATGGTTCTGAAGAGTTTAAGGAGCAGTTTAATAAAGATCTTAAAAAATGTCTACCTGGTCATGTACGCTCATTAGTGCTGCAAGTCAATGATGAGTATTCTGGAAAAAGACCGATGCCACCAGACAATAACAGATTTAACAATTTTCCAAGTAATATACATACGCCTAGTGCATCGGCTAATGCTATGCAGCCTCATGTTCCTTTGAACAATAATCTAGATGGCCGGAACTATGTTGGTAGTTCGGCTAATAATTTAGTTCCTAGTACTACTACTCCTATTGTTTCAACTTCGGTTCCACAAAATCACAATAACAATAACCGAAGTTTTGGTTTTAATTCTAATTTGCAGCAGCCTAGTTATCAAACAGTAGCATATAGTACACCACCACTCCCGCCTGTTGGTACCAGGGTTCCGTACGGGCCGGTACCCGATTCATATTTTAGTGGGTCTCTGTTGCAAACTTCACATGCTCAAATTTCGTTGCTGGAGTTTCCGCCGCGTGCTTGTGTTTCATCTGCTCCGCAAGCCAGTTCTATACAGCCCAATAATAATTTTAAGGATCAGCTTGCTAGTATACTTAGAGAATTTGGTTTAGAACCTAAGGGTAGAGCACGTGCATATCAAAAACCATACCCTGATTACTTTGACTCGACACCATATCCTCGTGGTTTTCGAATTCCAGATTTTGTTAAATTCACGGGGGAAGATGGTAGATCTACTTTTGAGCACGTGGGACAATTTTTAGCACAATGCAGCGAGGTCGGCACATCGGATGTTTTTAGATTAAAATTATTTCCTTTATCTATATCTGGTACTGGATTTACTTGGTTTACATCGCTTGCTCCTAATTCTATTTCAACATGGGCACAATTGGAGCAAAAATTTCATGAGTATTTTTATAGCGGTGAAACAGAACTTCGGCTTTCAGATTTAACTATGGTAAGGCAGAAATATAATGAGCATGTTCATGATTATATTAGGAGGTTTAGGGATGTGAAAAACCGATGTTTTAGCTTGACCATAGCCGAAAAGGACTTAGCCGATCTTGCCTTTTCGGGTTTACTCGCTCATATTAAGGATAAACTAGAAGGGCAAGAATTTTTAGATGTTAACCAAGTTTTGCAGAAGGCTTTGGCGCAAGAAAACCGGGCTAAGGAAATTAAACAATATAGCCGGTTTAAAGATAACAGAAATAAAGAGAAAGATAATCATGTGGTTAATGCCTTAGATTATGATAGTGATTCGGCTAGTGAGGATGATGTTAATATATGTGTAGCTGAATGGGTTCAAGCGCCAATGTCAAAACCTTTTGCATGTTCTGCTTTGAAACCTACACCTGCTAGAAGAGATGAAATTAAATACACTTTTGATGTTAGCAAGTGTGATAGAATTTTTTATATGTTACTGCAGAATAAATTAATTAGTGTACGAGAGGGTCATGTAATTCCACCTCCAGAAGAATTGGGTAGAAGAGCTTACTGTAAGTGGCACAATTCTTTTTTTCATGCTACTAATGATTGTAACGTGTTTCGTCGACAGGTGCAATCGGCCATCAATGAAGGACGATTGACGTTCTGAAGGTCCTAAGATGAAGCTCGACAGCGACCCTTTTCCTATCAATATGGTCGAGCTTGAGAGTAAAAAAATGCTTATTCGGTCGGATCAGACCGAATCCGCAAGAGAGAAAAATATTGTTGATAACAGTGCTCCTCCAAGGATGATCAAACCAAAAAATCAAAAAATAAGAGTGTGGAAAGTCAACGGAGGAAGGAGACAAGCTCCAAGGCCAAAGCCGACAGTTAGCATGTTGTTGGAAAAATATACCTCACGCAAGACCAACAATGTGTTTAATCGGCTCGGAGGTAATAAGCGTCCTAGATCTCCTTCTGGACCTCACAGTCATGAGCAATGGCAAGGAAGTGCATATGACCAACAGCCGTATTTTGCAATGGAGCCGACATTTTGGGGTTGTGCACCTCCTATGTATCCGCAATTTCCTCCATGGGGGTTTAATCCTTGGGCGCCATATCCTACAGGGCCAGCAGGTTATTTTCAGCCGGGATGGATCCCGCCGAGGCCTATGTTCAGACCAAACTTACATGAGAAAAGGGCTCGTTTCAATGAGGAGGCTAGATCACATAACGCCTTCGAGATTCGAGGAGGTCGATCACCGGTACGCAGTGCAGAGCGCAACAACTATAAGGGCAACTACAAGCGCGTATGGATGCCGGTGAAGCGTGCTGAAACTAAAGCAGCAAAAAATTCAGATGATTTGGATGCTGATCATGGTCTGAAAATAGCGGAACACCAGTCAGATGAAGGTGTTGTCAATTGTAAAGAAACAAGCAGTGTCTCAAAAAAAGGTCTCGCTACAGAGGAGAAAAGTAATGGCGTAAAGTTGCGGCAAGCTGGTCAGTCTAATCAATTTGAAAAGCAAACTAATTATGTGCATAACCCGCATGCACGGCCGGATGCTATATCCTCACGTACTATTCAGAAGCCTAAATCGGCTAGCACACAAGCTGATTTGATCATAAAGAATTGTTGCACAGAAACATCCAAGATTTGCCTCCGAGGAGTTTCAAGTCTAATACTAGTACATCTACACATTGGGACTCATGCAATGTATGCGGCCAGTGATTTAATTCCAGTACCGTATATGATCAACAGAGAAGTTTTTTTGCCAGAGATGAAATATTTGCCAGGAAAACACAAGTACGTCAGTATAGGCCGAAGGACCCGGGGGCAGCCGAATTAAGTCTGTTGTGCCAGGGACTAAACTAGCACCGCAGTGGTGTCCGAATAGACTTACCCACACTCAGAAACGACGTGTACAGCGACTGCGGACATTGGAAATAAAGGAAGAGATAGCTGAGAAGAAGCGCGATATATGGTTCAATCAGGATAAACCAATGATGCCTACAAAGACTTGGAAGGAGAAGCGCATCGCATCAGAGGAAAATAAAAATGCGGATGACATCATTATTGTAGAAAATTCAGAGAATAATAAAGATGTACCAACTGATATGGATGTTAATATGGTTTTCGCATTGCCTGCTGAATTTCAAGGCTACCGAGGCAGAAATTGCTGAACTTGTTCTTGGCCCAAAGAATGCTACATTTGAGAAACCAGAGAAGCATGGGCAGCACCTAAAGCCATTATTTATCAGAGGTCACATTGATGGTAAGCCTATTGGTTGCATGCTTGTTGATGGCGGTGCAGGTGTTAATATTATGCCCTTTTCGGTATTTTCTAAACTGAACCGAAAAGAGAGCGAGTTAATGAAGACCAACATGGGACTTAGTGGGTTCTTAGGAGAATTGTCGGAGGCTAAGGGTGTTATTTCTATGGAGCTCACAGTCGGAAGCAAAACATTGCCGACTGCATTTTTTGTTGTCGATGTCAAAGGCCGGTATAATATTCTTTTGGGACGCGACTGGATTCATGCAAATTGTTGTATCCCTTCTACTCTTCATCAATGCTTAATTCAGTGGGTTAATGATGATGTCGAGGTGATTGAGGCGGACAATTCTTCTTGCATTGCTTTGACAGAGGCACCGGTTGATTGGCAACATGGTGACATGCGATGTTTGACCGGTAGGGATTTATCGGATTATGATTATATCAGTATCGGTAGAGATGGTTTTGTACCTATAAATGCACGGTCGGCTGACATAGCTCGGCTTAATGATTTATCCATATAAATGATGAATAAAGACGATATTATTAAGTGGCTACAAAGACGCATGGAGGAGTATCATTCCGGAAAGAGCGATATGCATGAAACAATTGAAGATTTTGATGACATGGAAAAGCTTGGACAAGGATTCTCATCGGCTGATCCACTTGAAGAGATTGATATTGGTGATGGAAGTATCCCGAGGCCTACATTTATCAAAGCTAGCTTGAAAGCCGATCAGAAAAGTAAGGTATTTTTATTACTTAAAGAATTCGTTGATTGCTTTGCTTGGAATTATACTGAGATGCCCGGTTTGAGTAGAGATTTAGTAGAACATAGATTACCTATTAAATCCGGTTTTAGGCCGCATAAACAACCTCGTAGAAGTTTCAATCCTAATGTATATGACCGCATCAAAGAAGAGGTTGATCGGTTGTTAAAAGCTAAGTTTATCCGGCCGTGTAGATATCCAGATTGGGTTTCTAATATTGTGCCCGTGGAAAAGAAAAATATTGGTAATATTAGAATCTGTGTTGATTTTAGAGATTTGAATAAAGCTACTCCGAAAGATGAATATCCTATGCCTATAGCCGACATGCTTATTAATGATGCGTCGGGACATAAAGTGATTAGCTTTTTAGATGGTAATGCAGGTTACAATCAAATATTTTTGGCCGAACAAGATATGTCTAAGACTGCTTTTCGTTGCCCAGGTTTTGTTGGTTTATTTGAGTGGGTCGTTATGACATTTGGGTTAAAAAATGCCGGTGCTACGCATCAACGCCAGCGCTATGAATTTAATTTTTCATGATCTTCTAGGCATTGTACTAGAAATATATATTGATGACATAGTTGTTAAATCGGATGGGTTTGATCATCATTTAGCCGATTTAAGATTAGCTTTTGAAAGGATGCGTCGGTATGGGTTAAAAATGAACCCACTCAAATGTGCTTTTGGCGTGTCGGCTGGTATGTTTTTAGGGTTCATAATTCATGAAAATGGCATAGAGATTGACCCTAAGAAAGTGGAGGCAATTAGAAATTTGGAGGAGCCCACGTGTAAAAGGGATGTGCAAAAGTTGTTAGGGAAAATTAATTACTTGAGACGATTCATATCTAACCTTGCAGGAAAAATTGAATCGTTTGTTCCTCTACTTCGGCTAAAGAATGAAGCCGAATTTACTTGGGGGGCAGAGCAACGATATGCTTTCAACAAAATAAAGCAATGCTTGTCAAATCCTCCAATATTGCGGGCGCCCATGTCCGGTGCGCCGTTCAGGCTGTACATTGTTGCAGAAGATAGGGTGATCGGTGCGGTGTTGGCGCAAGAGGTCAACGGCAAAGAATATATCATTGCATACTTAAGCCATCGTTTGCTCGACGCCGAAAGTCGGTACGTGTTTATTGAAAAGTTATGCTTATCTTTATACTATGCATGTACCAAGTTTCGGCCTTATCTTCTTTCTAGTACGTGTGTGGTAGCTTGCCAGGCTGACGTCATTAAGTATATGTTGCAACAACCGATTCTTAGCGGTAGGATTGGAAAGTGGGCTTACGCACTAATAGAATATGATTTAACATATGAACCGTTGCGTGCTATGAAGGGTCAAGTTATCGCCGATTTCATTGTTGATCATAGGATTAGAGGTGATGAAAATATCAATTATGTTAGTGTGTGTCCATGGAAACTTTATTTTGATGGATCAGTTTGTAGGGACGGGCAAGGCGTCAGTAATGTTTTAATTTCACCTAATAATGTTATTTATGATACATCGGTCCGTTTGGAATATCCTTGCACTAATAACCAAGCTGAGTACGAAGCTTTACTGTTTGGTTTACAAACCGTAGTTGATATGGGTGTAAAGGATCTAGATGCTTTTGGGGATTCGCTTCTGGTAGTACAACAAATTAAAGGCGAATTTCAATATTTTGATGGGTTATTAAATAATTATTTGGACCGATGTTTAGACATAATTAAGTCTCTAGATACATTCACCATCCATCATATACCCAAAGAAGAAAATTCTAGAGCTAATTGTTTAGCACAGCAAGCATCCGGTTATCACATTAGCAAGAATGTTTTTTATATTAGAAAAGCGGATGCATGCTGAGTCTATGATGTTGGATACTTTGCCACAGAGTGCACTTGGGCCTAGCACAGTTAAACAACTAAGTGTACAATGTAGTGCAGATTCGGTGCATGGGTCACAAACGACCGAATTAGCAAATAATTTAGAACTAAATGATTGGAGAGTTCCACTAGTTAATCATTTTAAAGATCCAAGTCAAACGAGAGATAGAAAAATTCGGCGACCAGCTTTAAAATATACTTTGTTTAACGACGAGTTGTATCGCCGAACAATAGATGGGTTATTTTTAAAATGCTTGGATTCTGATCAATCTAGAGTGGCTATGGGTGAAGTTCACGAAGGAATGTGTGGGACACATCAGTCGGCTCACAAAATGCGATGGTTATTAAAAAGAGCAGGGTTTTATTGGCCGACTTTGCTGGAGGATTGTTTTCAATACTATAAAGGTTGTGAGGCATGTCAAAAATTTGGGAATATACAGTTAGCGCCCGCATCTATGTTGAATCCTATAATTAGGCCGTGGCCATTTAGAGGATGGGTCTTAGACTTTATTGGTGAAATACATCCTTCATCTTCTAAACGACATCGCTTCGTCCTAGTTGCCACAGATTATTTTACTAAATGGACTGAAGCAGTTCCTTGGAAAAATATGACTCACAAAGAGGTTATTAGTTTTGTTTTAGAGCATATTATTCATAGATTTGGTATTCCTCAAACTTTAACTACTGATCAAGGTGCTTCTTTTATGTCTCATCAATTTCGTGAATTTGCCGAATATTTAGGAATTAAATTGTTAAATTCGTCGCCTTACTATGCTCAAACTAACGGACAGGCCGAATCTAGCAATAAAACTTTAATTAAGCTTATCAAAAGGAAAATTGAGGAGCATCCGGAAAGATGGCATGAGGTACTTTCGGAAGCCTTATGGGCTCATCGGATATCTAAACACGGAGCGACTCAAGTAGCACCATATGATCTGGTATATGGTCAGGAGGCGGTGTTACCTGTAGAGGTTAATTTACAAACTCTTAGAGTGGCCAGACAAAATGATTTGTCGGCTGTAGATTATAATGATTTGATGATGGATAAGATAGATGACATTTCAGAAGAGAGATTAAGAGCTTTGCGAGAAATTGAGAAGGAGAAATTAAGAGTAGCCAAGGCTTATAATAAAAAGGTGAGACAGAAATCGTTTCAAATAGGGGATTTAGTGTGGAAAACGATTTTACCTATTGGAACTAAAGATAGAAAATTCGGCAAATGGTCGCCGAGTTGGGAAGGCCCGTATAAAATTATAGTGATTGTTCCTGGAAATTCATATTTTGTACAATCTTTGTAGGGAGAGAAGTTGTCCAAAGCTATTAATGGAAAATATTTGAAGAAGTATTATCCTAGCATGTGGCAGGAGGCCTGAACATGTTGTGGCCGATATGTTATTTCAAGTATCGCCCTGAGCAAATTTGGCTGATATATATTATTTGAAATATCGCCCTAAGAAAATTTGGCCCATGTATCGTTGGACATCGCCCTAAGTGATGATGTGATCAATGATCGACTTTATCCCACGGCAATTCCTATATATATTTTGGTCAATGCAATTGTACCAAAAACAGGGGCATGTGTTGATGGTATAATTTGGCTACTTAGTATGTGATGAGCCAAATTAAATCAATGATTTATCAAGCTGATCGGTTAATGCATTGTTGAAGTATTGCCACAGGAAATTTAATGGAAGGTGAAGATACAAGTCTTAAGGAGAAGCATATGCTATACCGGACCATGCGCGTGATGCATGCAAGTGATATATATCTACGTATATGAAGAAGTATGCTTAGTCCTAATGGCCATTATCCAGTTTGATTTGCAACGTTGCCGGAATATTTAATATTTTCTTGGTGGGCTCAATGTATTTATACATATGCTTAGCCACTATATTTAGTGTGATGGCGACGTGGCCGGAATACTTTATTTATATATGCAAGACTGCATGTACGTGGATATGGCCTAGATTTTTTACGTACTTAGATTGGCAAGTATATTTTTTGTACGCATGTTACATGGTAACCGAATCAAGTCCTGTTTGGTTTTTAGTTTTGGAGTTGTATTCCTATACGGCAAGGCATGCTACGGAACCAAGTCCTGCCTTGTATACGCAAAGTCCAGCGTACCTTATTTATAAGGCCACGGCCGATTGGAAAACCCCCGAGCAATCGATCTATCAATACAAACATTACTTTTTCACGTACGTCTATTTTCTGTCGCTACTTCCTGCCGAGCCCTAGCAGCCCTAGGGTTTGGTTGATCTTTGCCGTTTTGCGCTGTAAAACGGTCGTCTCTCCTCCACGAAAGAGAGGAAATCTTTGTTGCTTTGCTCATAAAGCAATCGTTCGTCGTCACGGAAGCACGACAAATATACTGGTGTTGCGCAGCGATTTCGCGTGCCAACAGCTGCAGCCGAGAAAAATGTGTAGCAAGATTATTCCAGTCACCGTTGGATAAATGTAGCACCGGAGACTTTACAGAAATTTCGTTTAGAGGCTTGCCATCGAAGTGCGCTTGCCTCAGGTAGGAACGATACTTCATCAACGAGTGCTTGAAAAGCGCAACCAACCCTTGCTCGTCTTCACAATCCAGTTTGGTCCTCGCCTATTTAAAAGAATGAAATCTTGTGTCTTCTGTCAGCAGAAACATATGCAGTAATGACCATGAATAACATTAGTACATTACTTACGCGTAAGTTGCGGAGGAAGACTGGAAATTGTTCTGTGTCTGCGGTATAATCTTTCCATGAAGGAAAGATGCGCACAAAGTTCCTGACAACAATATAAGCTTTGTCTTCTAAACTGGGAAGAAATGGAACAGGGGTCCTATTTGCTGCAATTGGGGCTCTCTCTGGTTCGAAAAGGGATTTGGCAACTGGATTTGGTGTACTCTTTGCTGGAATGGGGGTTTTGCGTCATAGAGCTGGTGCTATGTCAACTGGCATAATCATAATGTTTGCTGCAGTTGGGGTCTGCTGAGTTGGGGCATCAGAAATGACCAGTGTAGTAGGGCTAGAGTCTGCTAGAGTTGGGGTGTTTTGTGGGTCAGGTGATATTGCAACTACACCTAATGGGCTATTTGATTTTTTAGGTGCCACTACCTTTTCCAAATACTTTGCTTGTGCTCCTCCACGATCAGCAATCGCCCTCTTCCTTTTGAACGTCTGGTACACAAGAACAACATTTGAATGGATAAATATGGTATGATGACAGATGGAATATGTACTGAAAATGGATAGACAGGGCGTATTCACATACACGATGTGTAAACTAAGCTAATGGCAGTTCAACAAAGTAGAAGCAATGCAAAGCAGCAGTTGCAAGATATGTGCGACAAATATAACCTTGGTAAGTTAGAGCAAGCACCTTGATGGGTGAATAAGATAGGGCATCTTCCTCTGACTCCTCCACTAGGGAGCTACATTGACTTAGGTCTCCTTCTAGCTCAGAATCACTGTTAGGATCATATTCTGAGCATAAATCTGTAGGTGGAGAGCATTTGCATTACATTGCATCCAGACTTGATTTCAGTCCCTTAATGCCACGTTTGACAACCATGGCATTGTTGTGCTTTATTCTTTTCATGCGCGCAAGCTCATAATCATTATGATGCTGTTCAGAATCTGAGATTCATGAAAACATAAAAAGTAGTCAGATTATCTATAGAATTCATTGCGGATTCAACTCGAAGAGTGTCTCCCTATAAACCCCTGCATATGCAAAGTTCACCCCCAACAGTGCTGACCAGACCACACACAGAAATACAAACCCCTTATGTCTCTATAACAGGCAGACACACATTTGAAAACTGAAGTAGGAACATTAGAATCATATGAAATTCGTATTGAAACAAATAAACTAAGGAATTATGAGTGGCCTAATGTTTAGCTTCAAGGGTGGAGTGTTGGTAGTGCGACACAAAGCAAGTAGGCAGATTGTATTCCATGTAAAAGATGGAAGCCTAAGTAAAAGCTGGAAATGACACTTTCTTTCTATACAATGCAGTGGTCGTTGCCCACACATGATGGAAGAGATCACATAGAGAAATACGATTCACTCATGTCTATGGTTGCAGTATTAAGAAACAGGATAGTCCACCCTAAAAGAATATTGACAACAAATATGACAAGGCAAGCATAGATTTAGTGAATCAATCATTTACTTGTGAGCTCACTAGGACAAGTATGCAAAATTGTAACTGCAGTAAGAGACCGTCCAAATCTGAATCAAGAAGTTTGTCTAGCACTTATTGTTTGCAACTAATCGACGTGAATAATTGGATATTATATCGAATGAGTAAGAAAGACAAGTAAAATTTTCAACAAACCTGGCTTGCAGTAGTAATCTGGGTCAATGTCACTACGGCCAACAATAAAAAATGACTAGTGTCTATTCCTAGGGCTGGGATTTTGAAAACCTTGTGAACTTTACAGGTACTAAAGATTACCAAAATACATCTGAACCATTAAGTGTAGGTAGCACTGAGCACACAACAAACCCTAATGACAGTCCTGCCTAATGAGTAATTAATCAATTAGAAAATGGGTGATGAGGAGTGGCTGCTGAGTGTTGAGGACTTATCTCGGGATAAATCGGGTTGGCTTAGTGGGTGCTGAAAGCCTGAGCCCTGAACGGACTGGCAAGGTAGGCACGGCGGCGCGCCCGGGCAGCGGTGACGCAGTTGGATGAGCGGCTCCTGACCTCCTGTTAGTCCGGCGTCTCCTCCTAGAGTCATGCCGTCCGGGGACGGCAAGTCGCCGACGATGCAGATGGTTGGGGGCGAGTAGAGATCAGAAGCGCGCAGTAGAACAGAGGGGAATCGGGGCCTGGAACAACCCAAAATCCCAGGGTGGGCTGGCCCACCGTGGGCACCCTGTAGAGATACACACCCGAGCGGCAAACATGCATTTTTGAAACTAATTTAGTAACATTTAGCTGACCAATTAAACGAATTTGTTTAATAATATTAGATTCGTATTTGAACAACTAAGCCTGTTTAGCTTGATGGGCCGAGCAGTGCTATTATGACATGAAGCACGTATTCTGACAGTATAGTGATCATAAAAGTGGGAAACCGGAGAAATGATATTTAGCAGCCATTGTTTGCTTCGAACTAAGAACTAAATTCTAAGAGCTGAAAAGAAAGTAGAGTAACCAAGTTAAGATCTATTTTCTGGTTGAGATCAAAAAGTTGAGGAGATATGATGTACCACCTCTCTTGCAGCACCGTGTAGGCATCGGGGGTTTGATGGCTGTCGGTGGCATTGAAGCAGATCTGCGACGGTAGAGGGGTGCATCGGGGGATAAGTCCCGTTGCGGTGGAAGAGAAGGTCGTGTGAGCGACCGCATCAAAGAGGACGGCGGCGCTGATGAAGCGAGAGGACGTGGTGCAAAGCTCTTGGTCCGTCGCCCTGGATGAGACATGTCCATCTCTAGCAGTGGATGACGCAGTCTTGGTAGGCGCTCCGGCATGGTGGAGGACGGTGGTGATGGATTGGTGGAGGATGGCGGTGATGGATGTGGTGGAGGACAGCGGCGATGGATGGGGTGGCCGACGGAGGATGGTGTGGGGATGGTGTTCTAGCGCGGACGGTGTATGAATGGGAAAATGGAGGGAGAGGTACGGGGAACCATAGTTTTGGGACGCGCCTGTCTGAAATATGGGAAAGTTACGAACTTAGCCCCTGTTTAAAATTTGGATGTCTCATCGGTTGGGGATACGACGGTAATATCGCATCTCGCCAATATTTGCCCAGAGCAATTTCGGGCGAGGAGAGGGTGGTTGGCGACCATGGTTGGCGCCCAAGGTGTATGAACGGGGCTGACAGGTAGGGCGGTTGTGTCACGTCTGAGTGAAGTTACAAACCTGCCCCTATTGAAAATATTTGCCTATATCGATTTCGGCTGAGTCGAGTTTTTTTTTGCCGCCCACCGTGTATGAATGGGGAAATGGAGGGAGAAAACTGAGGTCTTTCGGACGATCTTGAATCAAATGTGTTTTGCTGCCCATGTTTGGCGCCCACCGTGTTGGAATGGTCTCAGAGGCGGTCGTGTCACGTCTTATTGAAGTTACTATCCTACCCCTATTTAGAACAGTGGAAATCGGGCCGATGGATTGTCAGTGTAATGGGTAGACAGTAATTTCCATCTCCCAAACACTTGGCTTCGGGCAGCCGATGTGGGAGTGGACATTTTGCCGCTTCTTTCGAATTTTGGTTCAATAAGCACCCACGTTTACCCTAGCAACTAAATTCGAATCCATTTTGTATTCCTATATGAATCTTTATAAATGATTGTGTGTGTTTTTATATATCTTCAAAAGGACGACAAAGATGTATTCCACTGTCATATATTTATATGGTTTACAAATTCCGATACTCAAATTCAGAAGCTAGAATCCAGTTTAAAGTGAATTCGAATATTTGGAACACTTCATGTCCAACTCAAATGTCACACGCATCATAATGTGTACTCCCATTTAGATATGTACACAAGCGATGTATCAAGATTCAAATACCAAGTCAATCAACCAAGAATGTACAGAACTAACAGACATATAAACACTTATAGAGTATGTGGATCAATAATATCAACTAACATACATAAGCCAGGCTGCTGTACTTTTCTTTGCTACAACATCATCCTTTTTTTAGCAAAGCTACTACAGCATCTTGGCCCTTCCGATGCGTGCCACTTATGGTCCATCTATACTACTATTATTGCTGAATGCACATTCAGCCCTATTGGCATATTTCTAGGTCTGGCACAACAATCAAAATGAAATGTCTCCGAGTCTTATCAATTAATACAGACTTGTGCTCAAATAAAATTACAAACCAAAAAACAAAAAACAAAAAACAATTATTACATGATCTCTAAAACAAATGGTTTGATTGATTACATGAACAAACAACACAAAGGTTATTCAACAATGGAATGAACATTTCACCTATGATTTACCAAATGGGAATTTAATTTCCTTTTTTCCTTCAGGACCTTAACAATGTGGTCAGTCTCAGCTTGCTTCGTTTTGAAATCCACCAAATGGTTGTCTTGAGTACTGCTACTGATTGTGCTATTTGCTTCCTCAACATGTCAACTTCATCTCTAAGTGCAGAAGCAGGATCTCTTTCTACCACTAGTTTAGCCTCTAGAGCATCAGGAATTGGCAATTCATAATGCATGATTGGGCCGGTGCCACTGCTGTAGGATGATACAACGTCCATGGGGACCTCGCTCTTTGATCTTGGGCTAACCTGTTTTGCCATTAAAGTTCCTATTGGATTCAGAAAAGTTAAAGTTAGAAAAACATCTCAACTGGGAGTTATACCAGTAGACCAGTTAAACAAACAATGAATTAAAGAGTTTCACATCGATGCTGAAAAGTAGTTATTAACATCATTGTAACCCGTTGTTGCAGCAACAAAGCAGTTAAACAAACAAGCAGCTATTTAATTTCAGGCAAACAGGTAATTCTTAACAGTAAGTTTTGCGCGGGAGAGGATAGCTGGCTAGCAAGATGCAGCACCAGCGACCCAAGTACATCCGAGGTCAGGGACGGAAATGGGAAACCACGACGCAACAAAGACCAGCGTCGGACCAGGGGAAACAGTCCGAGGAGCACGACAGTCAACGCCGGATTCAAAAGCTCTCGGCAGAATAATAAAAAATCGCCCCTTAAGGATAATAGCGACAAGCTATCCAACTTAAACAAAATCTTAGACAAGATATGCCAAATCCACAGTACTCCCGGGAAGCCTGCAAACCATACCCATAGAGATTGCTGGGTCTTCAAGCAGTCTGGCAGACTCAACGCCGAACACAAGGGCTCGACACACCAAGTGAGGATGATGACGAGCACCGCAAGCAGAGCACCGGAAAACAAAAGAATTTCCCACAAGAGGTCAAAACAGTAAACTCACTTCAAGTGACAAAAGGGAAGAACATAGCGGCGCCTATTGAAATACGTGCCGCACAGTCTACCCCAGCGGAGTCCCAACACTGGTTGTCAAAACCAATCACCTTCGACCATCAGGACTATCCAAAAGTATCTGGAACGCAGGATGGACTGCCTTGATCTTAGATCCTATAATCGACGGACTCCACTTCACACAAGTCCTAATGGACGGCGGCAGTGATCTAAACCTGCTATATCAGGACACAATCTGCATGATGGGGATAGACCCAACCAAAATTAGCCATAGCAACACTTCCTTCCAAGGAATAATGCCAGGCACATATGCCCATTGTACGGGCTCCCTAACATTAGAAGTTATGTTCGGCTCATCCGACAACTTCCGTCGCGAAAAGTTAGTCTTCCACATCGCCCCATTTAAAAGTAGCCATCAAGCACTATTGGGACGCGAAGCTTTCGCCCGCTTTAACGCAATACCGCATTATGCATCTCTTACACTTAAAATGCCCGGTCCACGAGGCATCATCTAATTAAAGGGAAACTCCGAGTGTTCCTCGAGTACGGAAGAACGTGAGACTACCTTGGCAGCCACACACCAATCCGGCTTTGCTGGTCAAAGCATCTAAACAGGTCATTTAGACCCCGGACACGGTTAGGCGAGTCCGGCATTAATAAACAAGGGCTTACTAGCCGCTGCACTTCTTACAAGGGGCTCCACATAAGTACAACAAGAGACAATAAAGCTCAATTTCATTCATTTTTTGAATCGTACTCTGTTTATCTCAAAATACATTTTTCGCACAATATTTTTTTAACCAAGTTCCTCTCTTTTACAGATGAACGCCGTGCTATACCCGTCCAGAATACGGCACAACGGAGACACGGGCGCAAACGTGCAGCAGGGACCCGGTGCAAGGATTCTTTTCAGATTAAGACCCTGCGTAAACCTTTTTCACTGTCTTTTGTTGTTACACATCCCCCGATCTCTTGTTATATCCGAGGAGGAGGCTGGCGTTTTGGCATCCTCCGCGTCAGAATTTTTAACGTACCTGGACACCAGGGGCTTGTTACCAAGGGCGTTGTTCGGCCCGCTTTATAAAAGACCGAATACCTTAGGGAGTGTTCGGCGTCTCGAGTTAGGCATTATATGCATCAGCTCCGAATCATGTCTTTGGTCAAATGTTGGGTTTGCCCGGCTCCTGTGTTTTGCTGCCTTACGTTCCGTTCTATCGGCTAATGCGGCACCAGGAGAACTACTGCGATTGTGCCCCGGTTCGCCCAGGCGAGCACCTCAGTAGAGAAAGCCAAAAACTGACTGTCATGATATAGCGAGAGACTGGCCAACCACTCGATGACCCACCGAAATGTTTAGAATTCCTCCGCATTAACGAAGGACCGTTTTTCGGTCAGGCACATACGCGCCCCGAATTCGGGAGAGTGCGGTGCCCCCAGGGGCTATATCGTAGCCCCACCATAGAACTCCTATGGCTAAGTGAAAGTGATAAAGCATTATAGTCCGGTTGCCTAGTTTGCTACGCTATCACCTCCTTTACAGGACCAAGACATTGGATTAAGTGTGAAAATGCACCTTTTTGCAAACACCCCCGCACTATGTGTGTGGGGGCTGAAGCCGAAGACTGCCATCTTTCAGGTTATATACATATATACATTAACAGTCGCACAGGAGGTAGTTTACTACTTGAACGCACAAGTATAAAAAGCTCTTATATTCTATTGAAACGTTGTTTCACAAATCATACATGTCATTCGAACATAACGTCCTTCGAGCTCTACGTCTCTATTAAACGAGCGCCCTGAAGAACTTCCTCAAAATAGCGCTCGACTACTTTTCGGCTTCCGTCCGAATCCGGGGGCCTTAATATCGGTGGCCTTCATCTCTGCCCAGTATGTCTTGACACTGGCAAGAGCCATCCACGCACCCTCTATACATGCCGACCGCTTCATCGCGTAGATACGCGGCACCGCACCAAGGAACTGCTGCACCAAGCCAAAATAACTCTTTGGCTTAGGCCCATTCGGCAACAAATGAGTTACGACATGCTTCATGGCAAGTCCGGACAACCTATTCAGCTCGGCCCATTCGGCCAACCGATCGGTTAGCGGAAGTAGACGCTCCGGACTATGGAACTGCGACCAAAATAGCTCTTCCCTTCTGTGACCCTTTTGGCCTCAGAAGTGCTCGACCGCGTCCGCGACACTCGCCGCTAAATCCAGATAAGCATCTCCGCACCCCACAGCCGGTCCAACAGAGCATACTTCGGATCCGTGAACTTCCTCCGCAGCAGAAAGGGCTTTCCAGCCGCAATATCCCCGGCCTGACGTAGCTCCTCTTTTATAGCTCTCATCACGGAGCGAGCATCCTTGGCTTCGGCGGTGGCCTTTTTCAGGTCCTCTGGCTCCGCTCGACATTCTTTTTCAAGTAACTCGCAGCGATCGGTAGCATCCTTCAATTTCACGGCCATCTCGGCCATTTCCTTCCTGCTTTGGCAGTGAGCAGCCTCTTCGGCTCTTAGCTCTTCGGCCGCCTTCAAGGCCGCCGCATCACTTTTCCTGGCTTGCTCCTTGACTCGGGTGAGTTCCGCCCGAAGGTTCTCCATAGCAGCGGCACCATCTGCATCAAGCATACATGTTGTAAGGCATGAGCGTCACGCTCCCATACCAGGTGTCCGCGGGGAAGTTGCATACCTTGTGACTGGTCAAGTCGTTTATTGACAAGCGCGATGTCCGCATCCGCCACGTCAAGTTGCCGCTTTAGTTCCGCAAACTCATCAGTCCGGCTGGCCACCGGACACCTCGCCACCTACATAGGAAAGGCAACATATTATAACTGAGATTATGATCCTCGGCACGCTGTCACTTTTGACAACGTACCGAGTCTCAGGGGCTACTATCTATACAGGGCGCATTTTATATGCAAAACTGTTAAAAGGTACATCATTCTCGCGTACCTCAAATCCCGTCAGTAAACTTCTGACGGCTTCATGCAATCCGCTCTCAGCGGATGAGATCCTTTCAATCACCGTACCCATTAACGCACGGTGATCTTCTGAGATAGACGCTCGCCCGAGCAGATCCTTCAGCTCCTCCGACAGCACACCAGTTGGCGCCGGACCTTCCGGCCCCGCCGGACTTGGGGAAACCGTACGTGACGACACCTCAGGGTCGTCCGCCTCGCATGACCGTGCGGCAGGTGGAGGCGTTTCGCTCTCCATCATCTCCGGAAGAAGATCCCCCGAAGACGAGCTCTACTGAGAAGGGCTGAGATCCGAACTGCAAGATAAAATTTTGGTTATCTTCAGAAATGAAAATAAGGATATCCCTTATTACAAAACTCCCCTTTCTACTTACGGCTTGCTGGTGGGCTGATTCCCTTGGGGAGATAGTGCGGCCGGGGCTTCTCCCGGCGCAGGACCCTCTGGTGAAGATTTCTTCCCCCGCTTTGAGGCCTTGGCCTCCGGATCTTCAGAAGGGGTCCTTTTCTCCCCCGCGAGGGAGAGATTCTTGGTCTCCCCTTTATTGATAGCCTCCTCCGCGGAGGCAGTAGCTTCCCTGTTCCCCCCTTCGCCTTCTTCCAAAGGCACGGCCTTCAACATCTTGGTCAGCACGGGGTCCGGCGTGGTCTCTGGGAGGGGGGCCGGACACCTTATCAGTTTTTCTTTCGCTATCCACTCCTGTTCAAGAGACAGCTCCTTTAAGGGCAAGTTTATGATAAATGTACGGATAGCATGTCCGAGAACAGGACTACTTACTTGGGTATCCGGGCGATTGCAGCTTAGACCTGCATCCTCGGTCAAGTCCGGACATATTCCTTGTGATCCGAAGAACAGTTTATACATCTCCACAGGCGTCGCGCCCACGAAGTGTTGGAGAGCTCGTGGTCCCTCCGGATTAAATTCCCACAGGCGGAGGGGGCCGACGTTTGCAGGGCAGAAGGCGCCGAATCAGCATGACCTGCGCCACCACCACCAGATTGATCTCCCTCTCTTGGAGGTCTCGAATACGGCCCTGCAGCAGAGGTACGTCCTTGGACGGTCCCCAGTCAAGCCCTTTGTTGACCCATGACGCCAGCCGCTGTGGAGGACCCGAACGGAAGGCCGGAGGCGCCACCCATTTGGTGCCCCGGGGAGCGGTGATGTAAAAACCACTCCTGCTGCCATAAACGGAGCTCCTCTTGAAAAGAGCCCTCGGGCCATGGAGCGTCATCGCACTTGCTTATAACAGCCCCTCCACACTCTGCCTGCTGCCCCTTGATCATCTTCGGCTCCTCCTTGAAGGTCTTGAGCCACAATCCGAAGTGAGGGGTAATGCGGAGGAAGGCTTCACATACGACAATGAACGCATTTAGATGTGGAGGATGGACTCCGGATTCAAGTCGTGGAGTTCCAGCCCATAATAAAACATGAGCCCCCGCACAAAGGGATCCGTCAGGAAGCCTAAACCCCGAAGGAAGTGAGACGCGAACACCACGCTCTCACCAGGCTCGGGAGAAGGGATAACCTGCCCTGGGGCAGGTAGCCTATGCGAAATTTCGCCGGTTAGATACCTGGCGTCTCGCAGCTTTAGCACATCTTCTTCCGTGACGGAAGAAGGCATCCACCGGCCGTGCAGGTCGGGGCCGGACATCGTCGGAGGTCCGGAGCGCCTGAATCGAGAGCTTTCGGTGTTGGAACTCAAGGCGACAGGCGGATTCGATTGAGATTGAAAGAAAGGAGCAGGCCTTGGTCTCGTTATAAAGAGGTTGAATACCAAGAGCCCTCCCCGTGACCGTTTGGGACTCGCCCTCGATAGAGGGGGCGTGCCAACGGACGCGGTTGGGTTAGCCACGCCCGTATTGATGAGGATCCCGGAATAAGGGGGCACGATCTCCGCTTTGATAAGACGTGCCAAGGAAACCGCCTCGCTAAACACGCTGAGGTGGGCAGTAAAAAAACGATTCGAATAAAGACCTGGCCGTGGTGTGATGTCACGCCGTGGAATACGTCAGCAGATCTGTGTAAAAATTATTCTCTCTACGGTGGTATGTGGAACTTATTTTGCAGAGCCGGACACTATCGTTGTGTTAAAAACCTTCTATGAAGTATTCGGAGGAGGAACCCGCCTTGCAATGCCAAAGACAATATGCGCGCCGGACTCGTCGTCATTGAAGCCTGGTTCAGGGGCTACTGAGGGAGCCCCGGATTAGGGGGTGTCCGGATAGCTGAACTATCACCTTTGACCGGACTCCTGGACTATGAAGATAGAAGATTGAAGACTTCGTCCCGTGTCCGGATAGGACTTTCCTTGGCGTGGAAGGCAAGCTTGGCGATACGGATATGTAGATCTCCTACCATTGTAACCGACTCAGGTAACCCTAACCCTATTCGGTGTCTATATAAACCGAAGGGTTTTAGTCCATAGGACGAACAACAATCATACCATAGGCTAGCTTTTAGGGTTTAGCCTCTCTGATCTCGCGGTAGATCTACTCTTGTACTACCCATATCATCAATATTAATCAAGCAGGAGTAGGGTTTTAACTCCATCGAGAGGGCCCGAACCTGGGTAAAAACATTGTGTCCCTTGTCTCCTGTTACCATCCGCCCAGACGCATGATTCGGGACCCCTACCCGAGATCCACGGTTTTGACACCGACAACGGGCATGGCATCGAGCTTGCGCAAACGGACAGTCGTAGCTTGCAAGAGTAGCATGCGCAACGAGAAGGTACATCACATCCCTGATTATATCTAATTCAACTCTTCAATTTCTGGCCAATAGTTAAACCTGACGGTGTTGTAAAACTGCTTGTACGTAGGGAATTTATGAGAAAATGAAACCAAATTCTACTTATTTTATAACTCCCCCAATCAATACTGAACTGACTGAATCTGATATATCTAATCAAGTTTCCCATGCAAAAATCCAAGCGCAAGTTTTTCTTGAGCCTGAAGTGTCTAATGAACAGACTGCTAATGAAGGATTTGATGCAAACATTTTACATGCTCCTGGTGATGAACATATAGTGTCTAATGAGGCATCTAATGCAAGCATTTTGCAATCTCCCATTGAAGGATTTAGTGTCTAATGATGGTCTGCTATGTTGAGAGAGACATAGAGATTTGCAAGCATTGATGACAAGCAAATTATAGTGCATTTTCATGGCTTGAGGAAACGTCGAGGACATCTACCAGAAAGTCCCTGTATCATGACAACGTAGCATAAATACTTTTCTAATCTGTTGTTTGAAACTATTGGCATACTTGTGCAGGATAGATATATTGATATGCACTTTGTGCACTGGTTATAGGTGCAAATACACTTCGATATTTTCAGCCAGAGAACGAATAATTCAAGCAGGTACAGACCATGTTTGTAGTCCTTGTACACCATGTTGCATTTTGTGTTTTTTGGTGCTTGCCTCATTTAGTGTTTATAATCTTAACTACTTTGGATCATTAGCTGCTTTTCAAAGTGCATGTAGCTTCACATTTCTCAGTTTATGTTGATTTCCGGAGTGCAAGTGCCTTCGTATTTTTTAAGTTACATGTTCGCCCCTGGTAACTTTAATTCGTGGATCCGCCACTGCAGACAAATCATACAAAAATGCTAGTATGAATTAAATGAAATGCAGGGACTTACGCTAGCTCGTTGTGCAGGCTCACTTCAGCTCTGCTTGCGCTTGGAATTTTCCATGTACAAGTCCATGTTACCACTTGCTTGGATGTGCAGGCCTTGTGCTCCTTGCATCCCCCTCTGCATTTTTGACACGGCGAATGGCTGATCAAATAAGAGGAATTGACCTTGCCGTTGTACCAGAGGACATATACTTACAAGGTTATACGGGTGTGCAGGATGTGTACCAGATCCCGTAGCGCCGTCATGATTCGCTAAAAAATGGATTTGCTTGTTTCAGATGATATCTGCAGAAGAAATAAGAGTTAAAGTCGGAGTTGGATAGGCGTGTAAGCTAAGGGAGCAATGAAAGGATATCCAAACATCGTCAGAACAGTGCACAAGGGAGTGATGTGTGGATACCTAGTTTGGGCCGGCGTTTGGGCATGCTCTCCTAGCTAGAGTGCGGGTCACTTCAGAGCCGTTGAGGGTGATGCGCTGGCATTGGCTGGCCGCGCACGGATGTAGATCTTGAGTGGCAGCGGAGCACTACGATGCGGTGGACGAGACCGTTGGTGAAGCCCCAGCGGCCTCGAGGGGCGGAGGCGCGACGATGTGCTCGGTGAAGTAGCCCAGGTGAGATGGGAGACGGCGCCGGTGAAGCGCACCTGATGCGGTGGAAGTCGGTGTCTATGAGGCACGTCGGTTGCGGTGGCCGACATTGTCGGCGGACCACCCGGTGCGGTGGACAAGGGCGCAGATGAGGTAGCTCCGGTGCGGTGGTGAAGCGCGACCGTTGTCTTCGTCGTCGTCGTCCGGCACAGAGGTGGGGAAAGAGACGAGACGAGGGGCGATTTGAACTTTGCTTGGGTTGGCGGCGAATTAGGGATTTGATCAATCTAGGTGCGGAAGGGGACGGTGGAGAAGGGAGATTTTGCAGGGCTAGAATTGGGGCCGCCAGATATTTCAATCCGAAACATGGAAGCGCGAACTTATTTGTGGCGACCGGTTCTCCGGGTGTCAATTCCCAGAAAATGGCCGTTGTGCTCATCAGCCCCAGGATTACTGTTAGCTGGTGAGGCACTAGCTTGATACAGAAATTCCAAGCAGAAATACAATATGTGTAGTACAAGACCATTCTGGCATGTGAATACAACAAATGGTTTCTAAAGGTTGATGGCGGAAGCGGTTTATGAAATATCCTCGCTTATGGGACTCCATTTCCCACGGGAACAGCTGACCAGGTTAACTCCTATCTTCGCGTGGCGGCTATCACCGTTGCTTAGGTTCTGGGACAGTCACCGCAATGCTCCTCTCCAAACATGAAATCTGGCCAAGACAATATCCAGGGACAAGCCATTGAGTAGTTTGAATGTACTCGCAAACATTATGAACACGGGCATAATTTAATTATGATGTACTGAAAATATTTTATGCGTATGACGCTAGTCACATAAGATAACAACAACTCTGAAACGTGCAAGCATGTTAGTTGTGAATATGCAATAACGTGATGGTATTAAAATTTTGAAATAAATAACATGAGGGACTTCAAAAGAAATGCCACAGTCGGGCGTCTGAGCGACACCGCATAAAGGGGCTTTAAAAGAAATGCCACAGTCAGGCGTCTGAGCGACACCGCATAAAGGGCTTTAAAAGAAATGCCACAGTCGGGCGTCTGAGCGACACCGCATAAAGGGGCTTTAAAAGAAATGCCACAGTCGGGCGTCTGAGCGACACCGCATAAAGGGCTTTAAAAGAAATGCCACAGTCGAGGCCCGAGCGACCGCATAAAGGGATTTAAAAGAAATGCCACAGTCGGGCGTCTGAGCGACACCGCATAAAGGGCTTTAAAAGAAATGCCACCAGGAATATCCAAGAGGTAGAACCATCCTAGGGATATTCGATAGTACCAGAAAAATTTCATGGGTTAGTTCACATCCAAAATAGTGATCATAAATTTTCACAAGTCACAATCGTGCTTCCAGGTTTATCTGTTTCACAGTTTCATCTCCGAAGACCTACACTAAGACCGACACTTGACCCATCCCAAACTGTAATCCTTAACCATGGACATGGCTATTCGAATAGGTTTAATCTCTGAAGAGGGTGTACTCTTTACCCACGAGTAACGGATTTCTTTAGTCCATCGGGACTAATTCCGTCTCTGATCTTTTTGTTGAAAACACACCTAACTTGCACACACCAGCTTAACTCACATGTGTCCGAATCACCCACGGCAACTGTTAAGAGAAACTCAAAGTGGGGAGGCTACAACCTCGACGTAACATGGGATCACAAAATTTATACCGCGCGCAAACTGGGGAGCTACCCCCTTTCGGCTACAACCGAAACACCCATGCTCCCGGACCCGGTGGCATGACTACCGGATGCCTCCAGTATCTTCCACCACGGCCTCTCTGTACGGTGTGTGCTAGGAAAGGGTTGACAACTTACTGAACCGTACCCTACTTGGTGTAGAGACGAGTGGTAGTACGAAGCTAGTATGGAGTTTACTGGCACAAGAATCGATCTACGGTCGACTCAGGAGGTTACAATATTTCCTGCATGATTAGCATAACAATGCATATATCTCAAACAACAGATGGGAACATCACGCGACATCCCCTCACGTCATACCGGGCACGACCGTCTCGACGGAGGACTAGGGCAAGCCCGTGTCTACTCAAGACAGAGGCCTTCCGTCTTTCCTTCCGGTATGCATGAAAGACGATGACGGTGATTTCCATCACAAATCATGTCAACTACATTAGTATAAACTCATTAATATGCACCCACGAATAGGATCGCGTCCTCACATAAAATGACGCATGTATGTGTCGGGGTGGTGTTGCCACCATGCTATACAACACACATAAAAATTCACCAGGGTTCAGAATGCTTGCCTTCAGGTTATGGGATGGAAGGGTGCATCCAAAACATCTTGAAATCTTCAAAAGTCCTATTTAAAGGAATATATATGAATTAACACACAAAATAAAAACAGCACAAAAGTTGTTTTTGAAATTTTTTCAAATAAATCTTAAAATAAACTAGACAATATTTGAGAGAGGTAGGAAAAAGAATCAATTCATTTGGAGTTGTATTTAAAAAGTTATAGTCAGTCAAAGTTCTGGTCAAAATCTGATTTTAAAAATAAAACAGAAAAAAAACGGTTCGATTAATTACGTACACGTCGAAAGCGTAATCTGGAAATACGCTTCCACTTACTCCGTGTGGACCGTGCGTGGTCACTGACAGTGGGTCCTAGGTGGCCCACTAGTCAGGTTTGACTAGTCCGCCCTCCTCCTTCTCCCTCTGTCCCGAGCGGAGGCGGAACTCCGGCGACCAACGCCGGCGAGCGGCGGCTCCTCGCGGCCTCTGGAGGGCGGGGATGGATCCGCGGGTCGAGGGCGATCCTCCTGGTAGTCGCTGGGTCAGCGGGACGGCGTGAGCTGTCGGCGGCGAAGCTCATGGCGGAGAAAGCTTCGGGGAAAGTGGTTTCGGGCGGCGGCGGTTCTCGATCGAAATGGAGTAGGGGAAGTGTTCGGGGAGGCGTAGAAGGCTTCGTGAAGAGATTGGAGAGGGGAAGCTCTGGTTGCGCCGAACGGAGCCGGGAGGCGGCGGTGGCCGAACTGACCGGAGAGGTTGAAGAAGACCTGCTCCCCTCCAATTGGTGGCGATGGGGGCGCTAGTGAGACGGCATGAGGCTACCTGTGGGCTCGGAGACGCTCGGGGCTTCCTTAAATAGGCGATGAAGGTCGGTTCTGAGGCGGCCGGAGATAAGAATGACGGCGGACCGCCATGCTGTAGCTTGGGCGACGTGGCGGTGACGAGCGCTTAGGGACGGTTGTGGATGAGCACGCACTGCTCACAGGGGCAGGTGGCGAGCCGGGGTGGCTTTGGCGGCGCCGACCACGGTCGGGTCTGCTAGCGGCCGGCAGCTAGCCGCCACGGCCATCCTGGCGGTGGCGCTGTGGGGTGCCAGGGGTGGTCGGGGTGTCGTGGCGGTGCAAGGGGACACGGCGTGCTGGCTGGGGCCGAGTTTTGAGTGAGGGGTGAGACGCGGCGTCTCGGGTGCATGCGGGTGCCAAACGCACGCTCTGGGCGCACCCAGAGCACGCCCGGGGTGTGCTCGACGAAAAGCCAGGGCAGCCTAGAGAGTCCCAAACCACAAGGGAGTTAGCAGAAAGGGGTTATGGGCTAGGGCAAATCCTTAGGACATGCTGGGAAGGTCAGGGGCTCAAGCTCACAATGTAAACTTGAAATCATGCCAAAACTCGTCATGCACTCAGGGTGTTTGACAAAATGCCAAAGGCACCTGGGTAGCTCTTGGAGTGGCCAAACTCTCCATATCAGTGTCTCTATGGATGAAAGAAGGGGTGGTGGAGTTAGTTTGCAAAAAGGAGAAACTTGCTAGTGCAAGTTTTGCAAAACCTCAATTCTGAACAGGGAGTAAATGGCATCATTACAAGGACTAAGAGTGTTCCAAAAAGAGCAAGCTCCTGGACTTAGGGGTTTTACAGGGTTGACTACTAGCATGAGGAAACACAAGGTCATTTGAGCAAGAAATAATAGAGTTGTAGTAGAAAACACAAGTCTGGTCCAGAATGAAAAAGATGTTGTTGCACTCAAATTTTCCAAAGAACATCACTATGTTTTTGCATAAAGTTGGACGGCATGCTACTACTGACATCCCAAAATTTTGGTGGAGGCTCTAGGGAAATATTTAAAAGGGTTGTAGTGTAAAAGTGTCCACTGGACCAGATTTGAAAAACAGGTGTAAAACTCAAAATATGTCAAGAAATAATTATTTTAATGCACAAAAGTGATTTGGAGACCTCACATGACATCTGCAAATTTTGGTTGGAATTTTAAGAGATTCCATCAAAAGGTTGTAGTTCAAAAGGAGCTCCAAAAATTTAATATAGTTCATTTTAATGAATAAAGCTCAGGGTGAAATAATTTAATACACAAGTCTACTTATTTAGAATTTGTTTTAAATGAGATGGCAAAGAAGTCCAATATATTTTTGGAAAGCTCCACTAGGGAAAGAGATAAAACTCCTTAACAATAAAAGAAGAGTTCTGAAATCAACAAAAATAAAGATTTTTTTTTAACCCTTGGCAAAAAATTTAATATTGAAAACTTGGCAAAATTTTTGGGGTGTTACATTATTTTGTCGTCGTCCTTTTTCTTGGGGGGGGGGGAGTGAGGGAGGGGGTGGGTGGCTGCATGCTACGCGTCCATCCGACACACGCGACCACCACGAGGCCTTGGGAACGTAGTGCCGAGGAAGTCGACGCGGTCGCGGCTGCTGATTTGGAGAAATGGAAGGCGGACTGCAAGAAGAAAAGAGAGCCCGAGCCCAAGCCAGTATTTTCTGATGAGCAAAAGAAGTGGGCTAAGTCATTTTTGAGCACACCGTCCCAAGCCGCGAAGAATCTGCCTAACGACTATGCACGTGAACTTCGCAGGCAGGCACTCATGTTCAAGGAGAACAAAGAGCGGGAGAAGGCCGAAAGTAAAATAAGCGGGAAACAAGTTGCCCAGCTCAGGGAACAAAGTAAACAATCGATTGCCCCGCTTATAGTGGAAGCCTTCTGTCCGGATGCCCCCGAGATCATACAAGCTGCGGCAGCACAGGGATTGATTGTAACGAGTGCCAGAGAACAAGCGGCCAACTTAGGTATTACTCTTCGTGAACTGTTAGGCCTTGATGAGGCGCCAGTGAAGGAGGTAGTAATTACATATGTCAAGAACGGGCCTCTCGTCGAGCCTGCGCAGGAAAAGGATCTACCTCCACAAATGAAAGGTCTGCTGAAATGGTACAAGGGTTACATAAAAAATAAAAACGCCAAAGAATATATTTATGCGGAAGTTAGACATGAGCATCACTTCAAACATTACTATGTACAAATTGAACTGAGTGAATTGTTCCAGCTTTTCAATCTGCGCGAGCTCGACAAATCTATCATCGGTTGCTACGTTACGTAAGTGATTTATTAATTTCTACCCCATCTCGTTCATATTGCCTGCACTATATATATGTCCTAACTATATTGTTGTGTCCGCTATTATACATGCAGAATGAAGATTAAGGAATGCAGAGTAAGGAACATCCATGATGTTGGGTTCATTGACCCACACATCGTTAATGGACATGTGTTGGGCGTCACCCGCCGACGTGGAGGCGGACCTGTGGCAGTTCTTACAAAGCAGGAACTCAAAAGTGATATTCTATTTCCTTACCATTGTGGGTGAGTGTTTCTGTCTTGAGCACATTCTCTTTTGTTTACTCCATGCATGGTATGTGGCCGGCTAATCGATGAGTTATGCATGACGTCTTGTGCATGTATCGTGTCCGCAGGTTCCACCGGATTCTGCTAGTAATTAAAGTTAACACCTCAGAATGTCTCGCCCACGACTCTCTGAATATGGATCCAAAGCTTTGGGGCGGCATGAGAAGAATGCTGCAGAAGTAATTATTTTCATTCATTTGCGCTCTATATCGATCGGCCTATTTCGTTCATTTCCTAATATCAAGTAACTAATAACTCTCTTGTTCATTTAATTTTCTTTGCCTCGTAGGGTTTGGAGACGGTTCGTAGATACAAAGGTCGGTGAATTCAAAAAGAGCTAGAATTCAAAAGGTCAAAGCCTAAGAATGCTGGGGATATTCAGCCACCGGAGACCAATCTATGTGGATACTATGTTCAGGAGATGATCCGGAGATACACCTCTGAGCGGGTTCCGAGTGATACCAATGCTCAGATGAATAACCTCCGGATGATGCTTAGTCCAGAAGCTCGCTTTCGACCACTTCAAGAGGAACTAGCTGGATGGTTCAGCAGGGAAGTCCTCCATCCTAAAGGAGAACACTATTACGAGGACGTAGAACTTTATATGCATTAAATCATGTATGGAAACTTGTTCAAAATTGTATATGGTCATCCGATGATATTGAATATATATTGTATATTCCTCTTGAATTCTTTTTGGTTCTAATTTCAAATTTATTTGAAATTGTACATTCATATGCATGTATGTAGTACCGTAGAATATATGAAACTCCTTCAAAATTAAAATAAAGCACAAAAGAAATAAAACAATACAAATTAAACAGAAAACAGGTTTAGGGGGGCTAAAACCCTAAACCTGTGGCGTACTAGTCGCGGTTGGCGGAAGAACCGCGACTAAAGGTCCTCCGCCCGACGGTCACTGGCGCCCACGTGGACGGGCCGTTAGTCGCGGCTCTTAAGCAGCCGCGACTAAAGGTGGGGGGCATTAGTCGCGCTTATTTGGTCGCGGTTGCCCAACCGCGACTAATGGCAGTTGCGAACCGCGACCAAAGGCCTTTTTTCCACCAGTGACACGACCCTGGTGCGCGTACATTTGAGAATGCAAATGAATCTTCTTTCATTTGCAAATGAATCTGTATGTATTACCTTGCCCGTGTTTTCCTTGCAATAATTAGTCATTCGAAAGGAGATACTATAAATTAATTAATGAGGAGTTATTTGAAAAAAAATCGAAACTGTATCCAGGCTAACGTGGATTAGAGTGTGTGTCACATAATTAGTTATTTGAATTAGAGTGTGTGTCACATGGCGATCTCCAATTCTAACGTGGATTTCGCATTTCACTGTATCCGCGCTACTTTTTTAATACAAATTCATATGTATATGATGAACACCATGGTAGTGAGAAAACTTTTGGATGGATTCAAACATATGAAAACAAAATAGCACAACAATTCGAGTCAATGTCAACTTTTCGAAACCTAGTATGGCACGAATTCGAAATAATTACCCATATGCATGTCCTCAGTTGAAATCTTACAATGTACACCGAATTGAAACATCGATATTAAGTCTTGTACTATACATTCAAATGTTGTTTTTAGCCCCCCCCCTCCCCGCACACACGCTACATATTTCCTGTATCGGTCAATATTCCTCTCCTAACGACCTTAGGAAGCTATCAGTTTCCAACACACATCCATTCTTTCTCTCCATGTTCCGATCTCTAACTCTTTCAACTACACAACCCCCCTTTTCCACTCTGTTACGAAATGTATTTACCTCACACACCCGCCATTGCACCCCATGCCGACCTCTATCTCTCTCCCTTTCCCTCTCACCCTCTCGCGCTAAATACATGCATTGCCTATCTAGCCCCCAACATCTTGTGCGCACGCACGCACGTTGTCTATCTAGGTCACTCCCTCGAGACTGTCTCACTGTTTCTTCCGCACAATGGGCCACACTCGCTCAATCTAGCTATCTTTATCTGAGTCTCGTTTAACCTCGTTTTCTTTCACATACAAATGATATATCTCCCTGTTCGGGCCTTGATCGACACACTCTATACTCTCTCACGCCGATTGTCTATCTAGGTCAGTCCATCGAAGCCGCCCGCACTCTTTCGACCTCATGGCGGGCCACGCTCTCTCTCTCTCTCTCTCTCCCCCTCCCTCTCCCTCTCTCTCTCTCTCTTTCTCTCTCTCTCTCTCTCTCTCTCTCTCTCTCTTTGTATGTCCTGATTGACCTCGCTCTTTCTCGGACAAAAACGATATATCACCATGTTTGGGCCCAATTCGACTTATTCACATTGTATGCTCTCTCACGCACATTGTCTATCTAGGTCACTCTCTCCAACCCGTCTCACTCTTTCGATCGCAAGACGACCCTATGTGATCGGTTGACCTTGCTTCCTCCCACGTACAAAATATATCTACACGTGTGTGACTGGATCATCTCTCAAGCTCTATCTTACAGCCCTCACCCTTGCCAAAAGCTCAATCGGATAATATCTCTCTAGAGCATATATATTTGTTCCATGAATGTCAGACCACACTCACTTTGTCTCTCTATCTATATGTCTCTCGATTGACCTCGCTTTCTCACGCCGTATCTTCCACACATTGAAGTTACCTCTCCATCCCTCGCAAAGCCGGAGCTATTTACAATGCGAGGGGCACTCCAACCTTGGATTAATTTGTGTAGGCATTTATTCCGGTCGTTTAGTTTATATTTTTGTAGCATTCGGCCCACAACTACTCGAAACACCGTTGCAACCCCCGCAACTCCCCTAGTTGATTTCCCTCTGGCTCGGTCATCGCTCTCTCGCACGTCCTTTCTCGCCTTCAATGTCGCACCATGGTATTATTGCAAAAAACTCTGTTGTTCTCTTTAATTATTATCAATAAGCTACAAAACTACACACCGATAGTCCACTTGGAATGAAACAAATTTGGACCCACAAATTAAAATGCTACAACCTACATACCGAGGGGCCCACATGTCATGAAACAAATTTGGACCCATATACAAACTAAAATAAAGGACGAGGATCAAACATGCGACCAGGGCCTTCAAGTTACGTAGAACAGCAATGTTCGTTGTACCTCCCTTTGTTCACATATGTTTTTATATTACCACAGCCTATTTAATTGATAACATGTAATATTATTTTTAGTACTATTCGCCTTCACTTACTGGTGGGTTCCATGTGTGCTCTCTCTCTCTCCTCCCCTTCTGTGTTTAGACGCACGGGCAAACACGAAGAACTCGCGGGCGATATTGCAGCTGACCATATCTGGATGCATTCATAAGTTACGACACCAGTTTCACGTGCTAGTAGCACTAGTCAGTGTGTACGTGCAATGCACGTTAATTTGGAAGTATATTAAGTGCATGCAGAAATTAAGTTGGATATTATTTGCGTGCTATTATGTGATTAGCACTATTTTTGGCATGAAATTAACTTCACGCTAAATGTGTTGAGCGCTCGACATTGAAGCAGTCTAGGTCGTTGGATGACAAGGAATACATGTGGCTTGATGATGTTTTATATTTAATTTGATAGGGCTCTAGCAGAACATTCAATCGATCAAACCATAGATTTCGTTCAGTCTGACTCCAACTTTAAATTATACGATGATCGATCTAAAATAAACGAAAATGATAAACGTTCGGATTTTAAGCTTGGCAATTCGAACGTTTTTCATGGCAAATTTAGATTACGCGGCGGCGGCGGGGGCGTCTTGCGGTGGGAAGCGGCTCCTTTGCCGTGATATGTGTGTCGTCGGGCCACTGACCGACGGCGACGGCGGCGTCTTGCGCCGTTGTTGGCGTACTCCTGGACATTGGCCCTAGCTTCAAGGAAGGCCACAATGTTCTGGACTTCGGTCTCCAGGAGCGAGTCAACTGGCGGGAGGAGGCGACTGGCGTTGGTGCAAGGAAGCGGTCGACGGCGGCCATCCATGTCGCTGAGGGGGGCGCTGGCACCCGCACGGGGACAGGCGCTGTCAACGGCGCGGCGGAGACATTCGTGTGCACGGGCACCGGCACGGGCACGCACGTCAGTGCACGCGCAGGCGCATGCGCTGGCAGGTGCACGGGCACTGGCACGGGCGTGCGCGTCAGTGCACGCGCAGGCGCATGCGCTGGCAGGTGCACGGGCGCGTGAAAGTCGGCGGGGACCTCGTGGAACCCCGTGGCATCAAGCTCGGCGACAATGTGCGGCTCCTAGCCCATCAATGCCACGGGGATGGGCGCTGGCGCAGTCGGGGTGACGGGAGCCGGAACGGGAGCGGGGACAGGCGCGGCGTCTTCCCGCAAGGCCAGTTCAAGCTCGTCCCAAAGCGCATTATGTTCTTGAGACTCCGTCTAGGTGTCTCCCTCAAGAAACTACAAGACTAAGGGCAGAACATGGCGTACGTTTAGGTTATGCTGGTTGGAGGTAGACGACAGGAGAATCGGAGAGGAAGAGTGAAGATTGTAGCGATACCGGGTAGTGCGGGGTTGATTTTAAACTGCGGCGCCGACAACATTAAAAGTGGGAGCAGTTGGGATGAAGTTGGGCGGCGGAGCCTGGTCAAAGGGCTCGCCTCCCGGTGAGCCTGCACAGCGGTCTGCTCGCATGCCTTCTGTCAACCGGCGCAGCGGTCTGCTCGCACGCCTCCCGTCGACACACACGCTCGCTCGGACGGCACCTGCCGATGAGAGCAGGACTCATGGCGGCACGTAAACGCCCACAGTTTCAATAGTGAAAGCGTTCGCCTTAACGTGATAGGTCTTTGTTCCAAAATACCTTGGCTCTTCATTTGTGCAACTTGTCATAAGCAGCTTGTATCAAATTCAAGAAAAAAATTACGAAGTAATATTTGTGCCATATCACGTGACCATGCTCAGTTTCAACAATTTATGGTCACTTTTGACTTTTCTGAAATTTAAGATCCAGGGTTCGAAACAATATCATAACCTGCATCATGCAATAAATTTGCAAGCCATACATCTGTCCTGTTGTATTTCTTAAGAAAGGATTTGGTCAAACATTTTGCTTAGTTACACTTCAGACAAGTTATATATGCAGAGCAAAAGGATAATCCCTCAGTACCAGTGCATTGCCTGATATATTAACTCATGTACTAGGCATGAGCAAACGGGCTCAATTATGTGCTCGTCCTGGTGTAGTATTAGTAGTACTAGGCAATGTAGTTGACGGGTGACCTTGGCGAGCGGCATCGAGGGAATTGAACCGTGCTCGGCACGGTAGGTAATGTTGTCTAGTTACTAAAGCATCCCTCAGTTGTTCATCAGTAGTCATTATGGACCGGGGACATGAGGGGAATTTCCTAGGGCTGGAATTTTGGCCGTCAGATATTTCGACTCGAAACGTGGAGCCTCGACTGGTTGGGGTTGCCTAATGTGCGTACCACGCACTCCACCAGAAGGACACGAGCCCGTTTTTTTAGGATACACGAGCCAAGGTCTGGCTTGTACGCCGTTGGGTCCTACCATTCGAGAATACGAAAGGAACCTTTTAAGTTGCCGAACAAATCTATGTGTATTACAATGCCTGTATTTTCCTTGCAAATACTAATCTCAACGTGGTAATTGATTTATGACGAGTTTTTGAATTATAGTGAGTTTGTGATATAATGATCTCAACATGGATTTCACATTTCATGGTATCAATGCTAAGTTTTTCAATGCTAATTCAAATTTAAAAGATGAACAATATGGAGGTGAGAAAACTTTGTATGTATCAAGCATATGACCACACACACACACATACACACAGAGACACCCACACATGAACACAACAACAATCCAATAAGTATAGTGCATCTATTTTTCCAAACCATGCATGTATGACACGAATTCAAAAATACTCCTTCTGTTCCTAAATATTAGTCTTTTAGAGATTTCAACAAGCGACTACATACGGAGCAAAATGAGTGAATCTACACTCTAAAATATGTCTATATACATCCGTATGTGCCAGTCCACTTGAAATCTCTAAAAATACTAATATTAAGGAACGAAGGGAGTAAAATGTAAGACATGCATTGCCCTCAATTCAATATTTAAAACGAACATGAAACTGAAACATGAACATTAAGTCTAGTACTACAGTATGTGCAAATGTTGTGTTTAATTAGGAGGAGCTATGATTGTCAGGGGTCACCCCCTCGACCTTAGATAAAATTGTGAAGCTTTGTTTAGGGTTGTTTAGATGATATTTGTCCCCACCCTCGCAACCACTGATTGGTTGTGCACACCCCACCCGTCTTCCCAGGGAAAATACCACCTCTCTAGATGTATCTACAAGGCTAGGGGTTCAGACGCCGGTGAACACGAATACTCCCTCTCACGGACGGTGGCGTCGAGGTCCTCCACATCGGCAACCTGCGGCGTCGAAATCACCTGGACAATCATATGTGCGACGTGTCCACCGGGCTTCACTCCGAAGTCCGCCTCTGAGTGGTTGAAGAGCACAGCGCCACTAGGCCACACTTGTCAGCGTTGATCACCTCTGCACGCACGTCGGGAAAGTGAAAACTTGTTAGTACGCAAATTGCATCAGTTCAATGAAATAGTACTATTAAAAGTGTGCTGGAAGAATAAGAAAGCTCAATGTCAAACATCACTTTGGTTGTTAAAAATAGCATTCATTCATCATATAACATTATTTTTGTTGTCAAATCCTGTACACAAAATTCACATTTACAAGAAGTCAACTTCTCATTTCTAAATTGCTGAAAAGTGATCTATTTGGTAACAACAAATGCCAACAGTCAAATTCATATTGGCAGAGATCAGACCATAAGAATCTGAGACAAACATACAAGCACTTAAGTATATGGGGCGTCCTTCAAAAGTTCAGCCAACCTTCATATGAATCCGACCAAATCTAAAATAACATAAAAGGTTTTGACTAGAGAAGGCACCTTTGGGAATGATAACTTTGGTGAAGCTTCGACAACTTCAGCAAGTTTAACCTTTTCACGTCCAGGGATGAGTCTCGACCATACCAGCCTTGCACTTCTTTTTCTTCTCGTCTAGATGTCTGAAACCAATGATACAACATACTTTATTATCATACATTGCCATGAGCGAAAGTGGAAGTTCTCTTAGAATATTTTGTCCTAGTTAAAAAATAAAAGTTGAAGCAAGATACATGGTTTATTCTTTACACGAGGCAACATTGGATCCAAATGAATTGATGCAAAAGCTACACAATTAGAGTCAAGCAAATCAAGACAGATCAAATGGTTATACAACTTACTTCTTCATTTTCTGCTTCTTCGAAACCGAGACATTCGCCTCGAGTTCCTTGAAAAATATTCTCAATAGGATTTCAAAAACCGCCCTCGAATACACCAAGATACTCTATAACAGAATTACTAATAAAAGTTGTAGAATCGTACAATATATTAATGTACAAAATAGACACTCCAAGATACCATGTCAAAAAAATGGCAGGGTAAAAGTTCCACGACATATAGAACACCCACAAAGTACATTTTCTTTAAAGTCATTCTTTTCTACACCCCATAAAAGCTGTCACTCAAGGAGTGACATGTTTTTATTACAAAAATTGACCACATTCTGATTAACATGGAAAAGAAAGCTAGAGTTAGCAGACCAAAACTAGGTTCAAAATGTAATGCGAAAGATATCCAATATTCACAACTAGTACTTTCAGGCGGCATGTCAAATCACTCTGTACAGTGGCGGATCTATGATTACACTATGGGGGGTGCCACTAGAAAAATTCTGCGGAAAGCTCACAATTTAAGTGTAATGCAAACATTACAAATTCACATATTGTAACAACTATGAAAATGTCGAAAACATACATGGTAATTACCTTGTTTGTCTACACCAGACTTGCACATGCTTCTTGTTCTAGAGCAGTCCCGTGTTCTTGAGTGTGCCCTTCAGCAGCCTCTTCTACTAGAGCATTAGGAGCAGTAGCAAAAATGACTAGTATCATCATTAGTCAGTATAGAGCACCACCTTCAAACGAATTTAAAAAGGAAGATAAGAAATACTCATACTATATCCCAACCAACATCCACCCAGTTCAGAAGAAAGCATATATGCTAATATGAGAAGTTCAGTACCATATGACTGAAACTCGGGATTACAGGAGAACTGCTTTCACCTGACAACGCAACAAGAGCAACCAGTAATATACATACGCATTAACACTAGAGCTAGCTCAATTTACACTAGGACTACTCCGGTTATCAACATAAAGAGGCGAGAGGCCGAGAGGCTCAGACATCAGTCAGAGGCAAGAGCTCCAAGCCTCCAACCAGATGTGAATATGACCGCCGACCGCCCGACCGGCCACCCGCCAGCGGCGCAGCAGCAGCACCGGTCGACACGCGCCCATGACCCCACGCCGATTGCCGTCCCCGCCGCCTCAAATCGGTGAAGCAAGCTAGGTTTCGGTCTATGCCTCACTGTGGTGAATCGATTCGTGCAACTCGCTCTGTTGTGGTCGTGGCGTTGTAGTGTCCAGCTGTTCCCAAAAGGACAAAAAGCTCAAGAACGCACTCCAGAGACTCCAAGAACTCCAAGAAACAACAGCAGCACGTCGCAGAGGCCATCACCTGCTTGTCGGCGGCCGGCTGGACACCAGCTTGGGTTCGGACGGATGCGCCGCCGCGTTGGGCGCCTCCCCGTCTCCGCCACCACAGGGCCGGACCACATCACCTGCGCCTCCCCGCCGCCCACCGTGGAGCTCGGCTCCCCACCTCTGAAGGCCCCGGCTCTCAATGATGTGGCGCAGTCGAGAGAGGGACTGCTGCTGCTGCCCGCGGAGCCGGGAGAAAAAGGAATGGCCTTGGGCGGCAGCGTTCCCATACCCTTCCGATCGACCCGTGCCACCCCATCGGCGCTGCCTCTTCTAGGGTTAGACGCCGGAGCCGGTGGGTCGCGCGTGAACGCCGGAGGCTGCGAGCGTTAAATCCACCGGGCGGAGATGGTAGAGTGGCAGAGGCGAGTCGGGAAAAGAGATGGGTGGGTTGCGTGCTGCCAGAGCTCGCCGGAACTGGCGGTTGTGGGTGGTGGTGGCGGGGAGGAGACCGTGGGGGAGAGGAGGTCGACAGAGGGGTGGGGGTGAGGTCGCGAGAGTTTTTTTTTTTTGAGGAATTCACGAGAGGGTTTGGTGATGCGAGTGGATCGGGGTAGTAGTAGCGTGGGGTGTCTCACCTGCGTTATAGCTTTTCACTTAGTAATAGCGAGGTTTTATGACATGCGCTACTACTACGTCCTGTCCACGGGAGATATTTACTAATAGCGTGTCCAAAAGAAACCATCATTACTGGTAAGCCATACCAGTAGCGCGCTTTGTACCACGCGCTACTAGTAATTACCAGTAGCGTGGGGCCCAAACAAACGCTACCGGTAAACTTCTATGCATAAGCATTTTCCTAGTAGTGTCTATTCGATGTAATATTCTTGTGCGGTGTGTTTGCTGAGATCCGATGAATTGTGAATTTATGATCAAGATTATCCATGAATATTATTTGGTTCTTCTCTGAATTCTTATATACATGATTTGATATCTTTGCAAGTCTCTTCGAATTATTGGTTTAGTTTGGCTTACTAGATTGATCTTTCTTGCAATGTGAGAAGTGCTTAGCTTTGGGTTCAATCTTGCGGTGTCCTTCCCCGGTGACAGTAGGGGCAGCAAGGCACGTATTGTATTGTTGCCATCGAGGATAACAAGATGGGGTTTTCATCATATTGCTTTAGTTAATTCCTCTACATAATGTCATCTTGCTTAATGCGCTACTCCGTTCTTTATGAACTTAATACTCTAGATGCATGCTGGATATATAGCGGTTGATGTGTGGAGTAATAGTAGTAGATGGAGGCAGCAGTCGGTCTACTTGACACGGACGTGATGCCTATGTTCATGATCATTGCCTTAGATGTCGTCATAACTATGCGCTTTTCTATCAATTGCTCGGCAGTAATTTGTTCACCCACCGTAATATTTGCTATTTTGAGAGAAGCCACTAGTGAAACCTATGGCCCCCGGGTCTCTTTTTCATTATATTGAATCACGTTTACATCTTGCTAGTTTCTGATCTACTATTTTAGAATCTTTACTTTCCGATCTATAAACCAAAAATACCAAAAATATTTACTTTACCGTTTATCTATCTCTATTAGATCTCACTTTTGCAAGTGACCGTGAAGGGATTGACAACCCCTTTATCGCATTGGGTGCAAGTTATTGATTGTTTGTGTAGGTAGTCCGTGATTTGTGCGTCGTCACCTACTGGATTGATACCTTGTTTCTCAAAACTGAGGGAAATACTTATGCTACTTTGCTGCATCACCCTTTCCTCTTCAAGGGAAAACCAACGCAAGCTCAAGAGGTAGCACGTATCAACTTCCCCAAGCTTAGACCTCGCTTGTCGTCGAGTGAAAGCCGACATCAAAAATCATGTCCACATGTTTAGACAGAGAGAGGTGTCGATAAAAAAAATACGGACAAAGTAGCATCATGCTTATGATTATAACTGCAAATAAACTTCATCATATAACTTCTCATGAGCAAGTAATCACAACATCAAAGTATAAAACATAAACTTTCTTGAAGGCAAACAAACTATGTTCTCATTCAACTTTCCAATTACAATTCATCATATTTTTCACGAAGGGTCTCGTGTCGGAGCCTTTTGGCAAGTCCACATACTCAACCATCATTTAATCTTCCATGATTACTAACACTCACATCATAAACATGAGCAAAAAGTTTCAACCGGACACATAGAAAGATATGGGCTTACAATTTCGCCTCCCAACCTATTCACCTCAAGAGTGATGTCAACAATAATAACTCATGATCACTCACATCCAACTGGATATATGTGCCTAGATCTTTCCCCACCACATGATGCTTGCAAAATAGAAAAATAAAAGGAATAGAGGAGAAAACTTTGACTCTTGCATAAAAAGTAAATACATAAAAGTAAAAGATAGGACCTTCGCATAGGGAAGCTGTAGCATACGAGACCGATGCGCTGTATCTTCCAGTTAGTCACCGTCGTTGCCATGTCATTCGCTTGCATGTTGCACTTTTCCATGTCATCTTGTGCATTTCTCCTGCATGTTTTTCAAAACTTGCACCCATTCGAGTTTCCCAGTTCTTTCCGTTGCCTGTTCTGAGCGAAACCACACAAGCACGCGCCCGCCACACCTCGTAGATCTTGTTTTGTGAGCTGCGGAAAAACGTTCTAGGAATGGGCCAAGAGTTGACAAGTGGTCTTGGTACATCACCGGTAAACCTCGTATCAAATTTCGTTCCATTTGGAGGTCGTTTGATGCCCCAACGGTTAACCGAGTTAATCGATGGACCCCTTTCTCTTTGCAGCCGAGCACCCATCCACGACAGCCCTCTAGCTCATCTAAACCCCCTCCATGCTCTTCGCTGTTGGATCACGATCGTGTGGGTGAAAACCGCTCTTCAATAGCCCTCTCCTAGCTCCCTCTACCTATAAAAACGTCTTCACCCCACCATTTTCGGATGAAACCCTACCCTAACTCCTCCTCGCCGTCGGACAGGTCTGCCCGCAGCCGAACGCATCAGCCCCGCAGCCCCTCGGCCACTCACACCGTGCCACGTCGCCTCCACCCTCTACCCGGGCCGCCCGGCCCGCCGGGGACCGAGGCTGCCCGCCCGGGACCTGATCTAGGCCGAGCCAGCCCAGCGCCCAGCTGCCGCCGACCTTCGCCACACGCTACTACCTCCGCGCTGCCCGCCGCCTCACCGCGCATCCGCCTCAGACGCCGTCATCGCAGCCGCCCGCCCGCCCAAGCTTCGCCGCCATGCCTCCCCACACCGGTATCCGGCCCAGATCTGCCGTCCCGCGCCGTCCCCGGCCTCCTCCGCCGCCCGCCGTCGCCGGATGCGTCGCTGCCGGTTCGGATCCGACGGGTGGGATCAGATCCACCCGTCCTCCTAACCAAACGCCTCCTCATCCCCGGATCTCCCCGTCCCGGATCCTCCTTATCCCAGTTTTCGCGAGTTGAAGTTCTGCTAAGTCCATGATTTTTGTGATATTATGTGTGCATGTTTGCATGGTCATAACTTTGTGCATATTGCTCCGTTTTGCATGTAAGATATTTCAAAATGTTCATCTCTTGATGGTTTACACGCTAGTGTAACTTTCATTCATTTTTCTATTTATCTTGATGCCTTAATCTTTGTTGAAATACTGCTAAGTGATATAGACTGCTAAAATCTGTTGCCTACTAACATCATGTATGCATCTTGTGAGTGTTGTAACTTTGTTCCTGTTGATCCTATGGTGTTGATCTTGAAATAAGAATGCTCATATCAGAGTGCTCTACATGTTGGTGTGATTTGAATTCATGTTAGGGTGCATCTTGAAATGCTAATCCATGTTGCAAAAGTGCTTGCTAATGTTAAGTGCTGAAAACTGTTATAACTTGGCCTTTTGTCTTTTTATATCTTTTTGTGTAATTTTATTTTGAGCATCATGTCAACCTGTTTTAGGAGAATAAGAATGCCATATTTGCAGTGGTGCAATACTTTTATTTTGAGATGCCCTGTGCTGAGTGCGTCAAGCTTGTGAAGTGGGTTGCTTGCTGTTAATGTTCTGTCAAGTCTGAATCTGTTAGACCATGTTGCTATGTGTGCTTGACGCTACCATCAAATCCATGCATAATCTGGAGATGCCTAGTTGACATGTTTTGATGTCCATGTTATGCTCTATCATGCCTTGACATTGGATGCCATATATATGTCCTTTAGCATATGGTTTCTTTGCTATGAACATGCCTAAATGATGTTCCAGTTTTCTGCTATCGTCAATGTTGCCATGTTTGTGAGCTTGATATTAATTAATCTATGACTTTGTTGGAGATGCTCCAATTACTTGTTTTGAAGTATGATATGAGTAATTTGGTCACATGCCATTTTTGATAATTTTAGACTTCATATGACCTCTGTTCCAAGCTTGCAAACATGCAATGATAATGTTGTTGTTTTACATTTGCTGAATCTGTTTTCAACATTCAAACTTGTCTTGATGGTTCCCACTAATCCATGAGTCATATGCATATAATGCCTTGAAGTCATAATATGTGTTATCAAGTTGCATTTTGCATTGATCATCTTGGATTAATCTTGATGCCTATGAACCTGAACCTTAATGATTTTTTAAGAATGTTATCTGTACTTTGAGTGCATATCAAGTTTATGTTCATATGTTTCCTGTAGCATGTTATTTTGATGATTGCAAAGTGCCTACTTGCTGTTTTGGGCAGATTTTTGTTATAACTTGTTTGGAGTGTATCTGTTGCACCGTTGCCCCGTTTTGAGCATGGTCTATATGAAACTTGCCTAGAATTGCATATAGTTTCAAATTATCTTGTTGCATCCATGTTTTGAGTGTGTTTGCTTGATGTTTGTATGCATTTTGCATCAATGCCATGTTTAACTTGTGTTGCTCATATCTTCTAGGCCGTAGCTCCGAATTAAATGAACTTTATATGCAACTTTTCTAGAATGTCATTTAGATCATTATGGGTGCACTTTAACTTGTTGTTTAACAACTCCAACTTAATATGTTATTCAGATCTGGACCAATTTTGAAATTTGTATATGAGGACTTACCGGACTTGTTATATGTTGTTTCCGCCTCATTTAAACTTGCTTTGATGTGATGTTATTGTATGCATCATCTCTTGCCATGAGTAGCATCATGTAGCCTTGTCATGCATCATACTTGGTTGTGGATCATGCCATGTTTATGTGTCGTGTGTTCACCATGTTGTTTGCTTCTTTCCGGATGTGCTTCTTCTCGATAGTTCTTGTTTCGATGCGATCGTGAGGATTCGTTTGGCTATGCTTGGTTCGTTTACGCCTGTTCGTCTTCTTCATGGACTCGATCTTCTTCCTAGCGGGATTTTAGGCAAGATGACCGTTACCCTGGATCTCACTACAATCTTTGCTATGCTAGTTGTCTCGATGTTGTCGCTATGTCGCGCTTCCTACCACTTGTTTATCAAGCTTCCCATTATGCTATGAAACCCCCTCTAACCTTTTCACCATACCCAAAAACCATTGTTTGGCTATGTTACCGCTTTGCTCAGCCCGTCTTATAGCGTTGCTAGTTGCAGGTGCAGTTGCATGTTGTTCCATGTTGGGACATGGATATCATGGGATATCACAATATCTATTATTTAATTAATGCACATATATACTTGGTAAAGGGTGGAAGGCTTTCCCTTATGCCTGGTGTTTTGTTCCACTCTTGCCGCCCTAGTTTCCGTCATACCGGTGTTATGGTCCTTGATTTTGCATCCCTAACACGATGAGGGTTTATGGGCCCCTCTTGACAATTCGCTTTGAATAAAACTTTTACAGCAAGGCCCAACATTGGTTTTAACATTTTCCATCACAATAATATTGAATTAATTAATCAATCTGCATAGGGGGTCGCGTCCCCGGGTTTTAATTCCACATAAACAGGGGGCAACGCTGATGGTGTTGGTTCCAAATGGGTAGACTGTGGGGCCACCACGGGACAACTCGAGGATCTGGTTTTACTCATAGGCTGACCCATTCGGTGTACTCTGAGAACAAGGTGCGTGTGACTCCTATTAGGCTAGGTTGGTGCATCGGGCTGTCTTGCTGGATTTGTTTTACCATTGTCGAAATGTCTTCTGTACCGGGACCTCGACTCTGATCGGATGTCCCGCGATGGAGGATTGTCTCCGCGGATCGTGAGCTTGTCATGGGTTAAGTTGGGACACCCTTGTAGGGTTTAAACTTTTGAGAGTCGTGCCCACGGTTATGTGGCAGATGGGATCACTTAGTGATCATTACTAGTTTGCGACCGTTTGCGTAGCTTCTCATCTTATTATCGCATTCTGTAAGTTAGCCACCATACATCGCTTAGTAAACGCTGCAACCTCACCACTTATCCATTCCATAACCATTAAGCTTTGCTAGTCTTGATACCCATGGTAATGGGATTGCTGAGTCCTTGTGGCTCATAGATTACTACAACAACAGTTGCCGATACAGGTAATGTGATGATCTGACGTGAGAGTGATGTATGCTTGTCTTGGAGTTCATCTTCTGCTTCTTCTTCGTTCAGGGGTTAGGTTCCTGGTCGGCAGCCTGGGCTAGCAGGGTGGATGTCGTTTGAGTTTCTGTTTGAGTTTCATCCGTAGTCGGATGTTGCTCTTATGTATGATGTTGTTGTATTCTTGTGGCCTTGTATGCCTTTTTTATGTATCCCCATCTATTATGTAATGGTACGATGTAATGATATCCACCTTGCAAAAGCGTTTCAATATGCGGCTCTATCCTTTGTGGGACCTTGATACGTCTCCAACGTATCTATAATTTTTTATTGTTCCATGCTATTATATTACCCGTTTTGGATGTTTATGGGCTTTATTATACACTATTGTATTATTTTTCGGACTCACCTATTAACCGGAGGCCCAGCCCAAATTGTTGTTTTCTTGCCTATTTCAGTGTTTCGAAGAAAAGGAATATCAAAAGGAGTCCAAACGGAATGAAACCTTCGGGATAGTTATTTTTGGAACGGAAGCTATCCAGGAGACTTGGAAAATAAGTTAGGGAAGCTTCGAGGTGGCCACGAGGCAGGGAGGCGCGCCTGCCTCCCTGGGCACGCCCCCACCCTCGTGGGCCCCTCGTGGCTCCCCTGACCGACTTCTTTCGCCTATATATGTCCATATACCCTAAAAACGTTGAGGAACATAATAGATCGGGAGTTCTGCCGCCGCAAGCCTCTGAGTCCACCAAAAACCAATCTAGACCTATTCCGGCACCCTGCCGGAGGGGGGATCCCTCACCGGTGGCCATCTCCATCATCTCGGTGCTCTCCATGACGAGGAGGGAGTAGTTCACCCCTCGGGGCTGAGGGTATGTACCAGTAGCTATGTGTTTGATCTCTCTGTTGTGTTCTTGAGGTGATCTGATCTAGATGTACCGCGAGCTTTGCTATTATAGTTGGATCTTATGATGTTTTCCCCCATCTACTCTCTTGTGATGAATTGAGTTTTTCCATTGAAGTTGTCTTGTCGTATTGAGTCTTTAAGGATTTGATGTATGTCTTGCCGTGCTTATCTGTGGTGACAATGGGATATTCACGTGATCCACTTGATGTATGTTTTGGTGATCAACTTGCGGGTCCAGTTTGTGAACTCATGCAGAGGGGTTGGCACACGTTTTCGTCTTGACTCTCCGGTAGAAACTTTAGGGCACTCTTTGAAGTTCTATGTGTTGGTTGAATAGGTGAATCTGAGATTGTTTGATGCATATCGTATAATCGTACCGACAAATACTTGAGGTGACATTGGAGTATCTAGGTGACATTAGGGTTTTGGTTGATTTGTGTCTTAAGGTGTTATTCTAGTACGAACTCTATGATAGATCGAACGGAAAGAATAGCTTCGTGTTATTTTACTACGGACTCTTGAATAGATCTATCAGAAAGAATAACTTTGAGGTGGTTTCGTACCCTACAATAATCTCTTCGTTTGTTCTCCGCTATTAGTGACATTGGAGTGACTCTTTGTTGCATGTTGAGGGATAGTTATATGATCCAATTATGTTATTATTGTTGAGAGAACTTGCACTAGTGAAAGTATGAACCTTAGGGCCTTGTTTCCTAGCATTGCAATACCGTTTACGCTCAGTTTTATCATTAGTTACCTTGCTGTTTTTATATTTTCAGATTACAAAAACCTATATCTATCATCCATACTGCACTTGTATCACCATCTCTTCGCCGAACTAGTGCACCTATACAATTTACCATTGTATTGGGTGTGTTGGGGACACAAGAGACTCTTTGTTATTTGGTTGCAGGGTTGTTTGAGAGAGACCATCTTCATCCTGCGACTCCCATGGATTGATAAACCTTAGGTCATCCACTTGAGGGAAATTTGCTACTGTCCTACAAACCTCTGCACTTGGAGGCCCAACAATGTCTACAAGAAGAAGGTTGTGTAGTAGACATCAAGCAGTTTCTGGCGCCGTTGCCGGGGAGGTGAGTGCTTGAAGGTATATCTTTAGATCTTGCAATCGAATATTTTTGTTTCTTGTTTTATCACTAGTTTAGTCTATAAAAGAAAACTACAAAAAATGGAATTGAGGGTACCTCATATGCTTCATGTATTTAATGTCTTTCGTGAAAATGATGGGAAGGAAAATTATGCTCAAGTACTACAAGGAGAATTACATAGAATGATTGGCATAAAATATGTGAATGATGAGCATGATTGCAATGTTGTTAGTATGAATTCTTTGAATACCCATGATGCTAATGGTATGCAAAGCCACAAGCTTGGGGAAGCTATGTTTGATGAAGATGATATTTTTTGTCCCCCAAGCTTTGATGAGCAAATTTACTCTGATGAAAGCATGCCTCCTGTCTATGATGATTATTGTGATGACATGTATGCTTTAAAGAATGATGAGCAAATCTGATTTTACAAAAAAAAACAGAAAAAAAAACGGTTCGATTAATTACGTACACGTCGAAAGCGTAATCTGGAAATACGCTTCCACTTACTCCGCGTGGACCGTGCGTGGTCACTGACAGTGGGTCCTAGGTGGCCCACTAGTCAGGTTTGACTAGTCCGCCCTCCTCCTTCTCCCTCTGTCCCGAGCGGAGGCGGAACTCCGGCGACCAACGCCGGTGAGCGGCGGCTCCTCGCGGCCTCTAGAGGGCGGGGATGGATCCGCGGGTCGAGGGCGATCCTACTGGTAGTCGCTGGGTCGGCGGGGACGGCGTGAGCTGTCAGCGGCGAGCTCCGCGGCGGAGGAATGCTTCGGGGGAAAGTGGTTTCGGGGCGGCGGTGGTTCTCGATCGAAATGGAGTAGGGCGAAGTGTTCAGGGGAGGCAGAGAAGTCTTCTGGTGAAAAGATTGGAGAGGGGGAAGCTCTGGTTGCGCCGAACGGAGCCGGGAGGCGGCGGTGGCCGAACTGACCGGAGAGGTTGAAGAAGACCTGCTCCCCTCCAATTGGTGGCGATGGGGGCGCTAGTGAGACGGCGTGAGGCTACCTGAGGGCTCGGAGACGCTCGGGGCTTCCTTAAATAGGCGATGAAGGTCGGTTCCGAGGCGGCCGGAGATAAGAATGACGGCGGACCGCCATACTGTAGCTTGGGCGACGTGGCGGCGACGAGCGCTAGGGGACGAAGCTGTGGATGAGCACGCACTGCTCACAGGGGCAGGTGGCGAGCCGGGGTGGATTTGGCCGCCGACCACGGTCGGGTCTGCTAGCGGCCGGCAGCTAGCCGCCACGGCCATCCGGGCGGTGGCGCTGTGGGGTGCCAGGGGTGGTCGGGGTGTCGTGGCGGTGCAAGGGGACACGGCGTGCTGGCTGGGGCCGAGTATTGAGTGAGGGGTGAGACGCGGCGCCTCGAGTGCATGCGGGTGCCAAACGCACGCTCTGGGCGCGCCCAGAGCACGCCCGGGGTGTGCTCGACGAAAAGCCAGGGCAGCCTAGAGAGTCCCAAACCACAAGGGAGTTAGCAGAAAGGGGTTATGGGCTAGGGCAAAACCTTAGGACATGCGGGGTAGGTCAGGGGCTCAAGCTCACAATTTAAACTTGAAATCATGCCAAAACTGGTCATGCACTCAGGGTGTTTGACAAAATGCCAAAGGCACCTGGGTAGCTCTTGGAGTGGCCAAACTCTCCAGATCAGTGTCTCTGTGGATGAAAGAGGGGTTGGTGGAGTTAGTTTGCAAAAAGGAGAAACTTGCTAGTGCAAGTTTTGCAAAAACCTCAATTCTGAACAGGGAGTAAATGGCATCATTACAAGGACTAAGAGTGTTCCAAAAAGAGCAAGCTCCTGGACTTAGAGGTTTTGCAGGGTTGACTACTAGCATGAGGAAACACAAGGTCATTTGAGCAAGAAATAATAGAGTTGTAGTAGAAAACACAAGTCTGGTCCAGAATGAAAAAAAAATTGTTGCACTCAAATTTTCCAAAGAACATCACTATGTTTTTGCATAAAGTTGGATGGCATGCTACTACTGACATTCCAAAATTTTGGTGGAGGCTCTAGGGAAATATTTAGAAGGGTTGTAGTGTAAAAGTGTCCACTGGACCAGATTTGAAAAACAGGTGTAAAACTCAAAATATGTCACGAAATAATTATTTTAATGCACAAAAGTGATTTGGAGACCTCACATGACATCTCCAAAATTTGGTTGGAATTTTAAGAGATTCCATCAAAAGGTTGTAGTTCAAAAGGAGCTCCAAAAATTTAATATAGTTCATTTTAATGAATAAAGCTCAGGGTGAAATAATTTAATACACAAGTCTACTTATTTAGAAATTGTTTTAAATGAGATGGCAAAGAAGTCAAATATATTTTTGGAAAGCTCCACTAGGGAAAGAGATAAAACTCCTTAACAATAAAAGAAGAGTTCTGAAATCAACAGAAATAAAGATTTTTTTAAAACCCTTGGCAAAATTTTTAATATTGAAAACTTGGCAAAATTTTTGGGGTGTTACAACTACTACCCCCCTTAGGAAAAATCTCGTCCTCGAGATTTGCAAAGAGTTAAATTTTAAACAAATAAGAATTAAAACGAAAGCGGCCAAGTGAGAGCAATAAGTGATGCAAAAATGCAGAGTGGGTATCTTGGCGGCGGTGTGGGGAAAACTAGCGATTTCTACACTGGTCATGAATTTAGAATAAATTCTAAATTTCAGAATACGCTGGTTGTACCCGAGAGCACTGTGCTCTCTCTGGCTGACTGGTGGACGCGGGCCCACGGTCAGCCTCTTCTCCTTCCTCCGGCTCCTTCTTCTTCCTCTCTCCCACGCGCTCTCCCACGCTTTCTCCACCGGCGATGCCTAGCGCGTAGGGCACCTAGGCTGTACCGCGGTAGTGCGTGGCGTGCTAGCTGCCGGTGCAGCGTGCACTCACCTCGCGGGCAGTCTTGCTGTCGGCCTTTGCCATGGATTCGCCACCGAACACCGGGCGGTCGGGCGGCAACGGTGCTGGTGGACCTCGCCCACCGTACACCGAGCTCGAGCTTATAAAACGACCGCGGCGTTCTCCTCTTCTTCCTCACACCTGGCCTCGCTCCTCCTTCTCTCTTCTTTCCCTCTGTTTCCGTTTGCCGGAGCTCGAGACGAGGCGCTAATGGCGGAGGCGGCGCCGGACTGGTACGTGATCCTGCTGTGCGGAGGGTTGGCAGCGGTGCTGGGGCTCTCGGTGCTCCTGTGCGCGATGATCCTCGACGAACGTCACGATGCCGCTGCTCGGTTGCTGGCCCTCCGCGGCCGCGGTGGCCACGATGAGTAGGTGGGGTGTGCCGGGTGATAACTGTTGTCCGGGGCTGCTTAGTTAGACGCAACACAACTGCAAAATTTTTGCAAGCAGTGTATGTGTTTGTGTAATTGTGGGGGTGAGTCTGTTGCCTTGGGGCTGTGTGAAAAAAAATGATCTATGTCGTGAGAAAACATGTGATGCGGCAACTCAGGTAAAAGAAATCACGCTCCAGGATTTCTCGCGAGGGAAAACAGTAATACATTAAAGTTCAAAAGTGACAGAGCTGCTTATATTAATGATATACTCGCTGCGAAACTTGGGGTACTAAGCATAAGTTACAACACATAAATAAGAAATGCGACAATAAATACAGCGGTGCATCTACACTGAAAACAGTAATTGGACGGGGTCCTGAGAAAACGTTTCCGGTACTAGGATACACTCTTCTTCTATTGGAGGGAGTGGATTGACCAGTCGATGTATGCGTCTCTCCTGGTCGGGCCTCAGTGATCTGCCGATGGCGATCTGAGGATTTAAATCCGCGAGGCTCTGCAGATAACCCGTCACATGTTGGGTCAAACGTTCTTGCGCGATGACGTATTGGACGAGGTTGGCCAAGACTGGGTCTCTCTCAATACGTCCACCTGGAAAGGATGTTACTCCTCCGGGTGCTGCACGGCTCAGAAAATAATAATACCCTCATTCGCTGGCGTAGGGCACCGCGAATCGAAGGCGAGCAAGTGCTTCATACGCAGCAGCTTCTACGGCCATGTGCGGGGTTGGCATAGATTTCCCCACGAAGGAGACTTATGTTGGATCTTGGTTTGGGTTTACGGGCGGGATGTGCACGGTTGCCCAATATCTCGAGGTGGAAGGGGTGATCCTCGATTTGAACAGCTCGTACTGGGGTGGCTGGGTTGCAGCCATGGTACTGCGGGTAAAATCTCGCAATATCTTGACAAAACTACCTGGGGTGGCATCTGGAGTCCTCAGATAAATACTAGGGCTCGGCATGGCAATAAATGGTTGTGGGGATGGTGCACAAGGTGAATGTGCTTGGCAAGGTCACTTGGTGGCCCTTTTATAGCACCGGGGCTGGGTCATTTACCGTGGTAAAAGACTTGGCCGGCTCAGCTCGGGGTCAAACACAGGTACACACATCTTGCTAAAGTGACGTATCACTGTGGATGTTGTTGGGGTGGTTCTGGGTGGCTGCGCCAAGGATAGAGAAATCACACTGCATGCTAATACATCCATGCAAAACTATTATATAAAACAGATGCACGATGCCAGGCTGCGCTAATTTAAGGAATCACAGAATTACAAAGCGAGGATACACTAGGACTCGGCACTACTCGAGTGTCTCAGTCTACTTCATTTACATCCAAGCGGGCGTCCCTTGTGGACGTTGAGGCTGCTCCACGGTTCTCACCGTCGGAATTTGCTGGAGAGGGCTGAGGGGCTGCAGGCTCGGGGTAGTGATGATGTCCGTCACGGGGATTGTTGACCACAACCCCGTTGGAGTGTGCTCCCAGGAGGCGACGAAGCACTTCTGGGGTCATCAAAGCACCTTGGCTGACGGCTGGGGCTGGCCTCAGGGTCTCGATCGGTTGTCCAGATAGCACGACAGGATTGTCGGCGTTGGGCTCGATCTCCTCTCTCGCTGGGGCTCGACGAATCAGCTCTCCACGAGCTGCGACCAGATCAATAGTGATTTGATCGAATAGGTCCTCCAGTGCACTTACATAGCGCACTAGATGCAGTAATGCAGGGTCCGTCTCGTGGTCCCCGTTGGCAACTTGAGGTGGTCTACCATACCCTTCACGCCTGGGGTAGTAGTGGAACGAGCGACAGTTAACTCTGGGCGACAGGCGCCTGAGATGAACTATAGCCTCTCGAGCAGCTAGTTGGATGGCTTGCGGCTCGAAGGAAGTAGTTCTTCCGGTGAACTCAGAAGGGGCGCTCGGGTGACAGACCCCTCACCGTAGATATGTACAAAGGCCCGAAATTGATGGCTCTCGCCACTAATGGGTCCTTGGTACACAACATATTCGGGTGGCTCTTCTAACGCGTAGGCACGGCGGGTAAGGTTTGCGAGTATGGTCACAAAACCTCCAAGGTTGGTTGCTGTAGTCTCATGGTGTACTACGGGACCAGGCATTGTGGTTTGGTTTTGGGATAGCGGCTGTGCTGGGCTGGGTTGAGGCGCGTCCTTTTTATAGAAAAAGGGGCGGAGTCTTCCTTCGCGCGCTTGAATGAGACGCCTTTGGTGCTGGTCACCTTTGGTGGGTGATAGACGGGCTAGTTGATAGGTTGGGCACCGACCGCAAAGCGTCGGGTCACTGTGTGGCTATCTTGTGCGAGAAGCTTGGCTGAGGTCTTGGTTATGGCTCGGTGGGTTATTAGCCTAAGTTTATTGACCTGGCTAAGATAGGATTAGCCAATGGTCAGCCTGGCTCTGATACCAAGTCTGTGGCGACCGGTTCTCCGGGTGTCAATTCCCAGAAAATGGCCGTTGTGCTCATCAGCCCCAGGATTACTGTTAGCTGGTGAGGCACTAGCTTGATACAGAAATTCCAAGCAGAAATACAATATGTGTAGTACAAGACCATTCTGGCCTGTGAATACAACAAAAGGTTTCTAAAGGTTGATGGCGGAAGCAGTTTATGAAATATCCTCGCTTATGGGACTCCATTTCCCACGGGAACAGCTGACCAGGTTAAATCCTATCTTCGCCTGGCGGCTATCACCGTTGCTTAGGTTCTGGGACAGTCACCGCAACGCTCCTCTCCAAACATGAAATCTGGCCAAGACAATAGCCAGGGACAAGCCAGTGAGTACTTTGAATGTACTCGCAAACATTATGAACACGGGCATAATTTAATAATGATGTACTGAAAATATTTTATGCGTATGACGCTAGTCACATAAGATAACAAAAACTCTGAAACGTGCAAGCATGTTAGTTGTGAATATGCAATAACGTGATGGTATTAAAATTTTGAAATAAATAACATGAGGGACTTCAAAAGAAATGCCACAGTCGGGCGTCTGAGCGACACCGCATAAAGGGCTTTAAAAGAAATGCCACAGTCGGGCGTCTGAGCGACACCGCATAAAGGGCTTTAAAAGAAATGCCACAGTCAGGCGTCTGAGCGACACCGCATAAAGGGCTTTAAAAGAAATGCCACAGTCGGGCATCTGAGCGACACCGCATAAAGGGCTTTAAAAGAAATGCCACAGTTGGGCGTCTGAGCGATACCGCATAAAGGGCTTTAAAAGAAATGCCACATTCGGGCGTCTGAGCGACACCGCATAAAGGGCTTTAAAAGAAATGCCACAGTCGGGCGTCAGAGCGACACCGCATAAAGGGCTTTAAAAGAAATGCCACAGTCGGGCGTCTGAGCGACACCGCATAAAGGGCTTTAAAAGAAATGCTACACAAGGCCCTCGAGCGACACCGCATAAAGGGCTTTAAAAGAAATGCCACAGTCGGGCGTCTGAGCGACACTGCATAAAGGGCTTTAAAAGAAATGCCACCAGGAATATCCAGGAGGTAGAACCATCCTAGGGATATTCGATAATACCAGAAAAATTTCATGGGTTAGTTCACATCCAAAATAGTGATCATAAATTTTCACAAGTCACAATCGTGCTTCCAGGTTTATCAGTTTCACCTCCGAAGACCGACACTAAGACCGACACTTGACCCATCCGAAACTGTAATCCTGAACCATGGACACGGTTATTCGAATAGGTTTAATCTCTGCAGAGGGTGTACTCTTTACCCACGAGTAATGGATTTCTTTAGTCCATCGGGACTAATTCCGTCTACGGTCTTTTTGTTGAAAACACACCTGTCTTGGACACACCAGCTTAACTCACATGTGTCTGGAATCACCCACGGCACCTGTTAGGCGAAACTCTAAGTGGGGAGGCTACAACCTCGACGTAACATGGGATCACAAATTTTATACCGCGCGCAAACCAGGGAGCTACCCCATTTCGGCTACAACCAAAACACCCATGCTCCCGGACCCGGTGGCATGACTACCGGATGCCTCCAGTATCTTCCACCACGGCCTCTCTGTACGGTGTGTGCTAGGAAAGGGTTGACAACTTACTGAACCGTACCCTACTTGGTGTAGAGACGAGTGGTAGTACGAAGCTAGTATGGGGGTTACTGGCACAAGACTCGATCTACGGTCGACTCAGGAGGTTACAACATTTCCTGCATGATTAGCATAACAATGCATATATCTCAAACAACAGACCGTCTCGACGGAGGACTAGGGGCAAGCACGTGTCTACTCAAGACAGAGGCCTTCCCGTCTTTCCTTCCGGTATGCATGAAAGACGTATGACGGTGATTTCTATCACAAATCATGTCAACTACATTAGTATAAACTCATTAATATGCACCCACGAATAGGATCGCGTCCTCACATAAAATGACGCATGTATGTGTCGGGGTGGTGTTGCCACCGTGCTATACAACACACATAAAAATTCACCAGGGTTCAGAATGCTTGCCTTCAGGTCATGGGAAGGAAGGGTGCATCCAAAACATCTTCAAATCTTCAAAAGTCCTATTTAAAGGAATATATATGAATTAACACACAAAATAAAAACAGCACAAAATTTGTTTTTGAAATTTTTTCAAATAAATCTTAAAATAAACTAGACAATATTTGAGAGAGGTAGGAAAAAGAATCAATTCATTTGGAGTTGTATTTAAAAAGTTATAGTCAGTCAAAGTTCTGGTCAAAATCTGATTTTAAAAATAAAACAGAAAACAGAAAAAAACTGTTCGATTAATTACGTACACCTCGAAAGCGTAATCTGGAAATACGCTTCCACTTACTCCGTGTGGACCGTGCGTGGTCACTGACAGTGGGTCCTAGGTGGCCCACTAGTCAGGTTTGACTAGTCCGCCCTCCTGCTTCTCCCTCTGTCCCGAGCGGAGGCGGAACTCCGGCGACCAACCCGGCGAGCGGCGGCTCCTCGCGGCCTCTGGAGGGCGGGGATGGATCCGCGGGTCGAGGGCGATCCTACTGGTAGTCGCTGGGTCGGCGGGGACGGCGTGAGCTGTCGGCGGCGAGCTCCGCGGCGGAGGAAAGCTTCGGGGGAAAGTGGTTTCGGGGCGGCGGCGGTTCTCGATCGAAATGGAGTAGGGGGAAGTGTTCAGGGGAGGCAGAGAAGGCTTCTGGTGAAGAGATTGGAGAGGGGGAAGCTCTAGTTGCGCCGAACGGAGCCGGGAGGCGGCGGTGGCCGAACTGACCGGAGAGGTTGAAGAAGACCTGCTCCCCTCCAATTTTTGGCGATGGGGGCGCTAGTGAGACGGCGTGAGGCTACCTGTGGGCTCGGAGACGCTGGGGGCTTCCTTAAATAGGTGATCAAGGTCGGTTCCGAGGCGGCCGGAGATAAGAATGACGGCGGACCGCCATGCTGTAGCTTGGGCGACGTGGCGGTGACGAGCGCTAGGGGACGAAGCTGTGGATGAGCACGCATTGCTCACAGGGGCAGGTGGCGAGCCGGGGTGGCTTTGGCGGCGCCGACCACGGTCGGGTCTACTAGCGGCGGGCAGCTAGCCGCCACGGCCATCCTGGCGGTGGCGCTGTGGGGTGCCAGGGTGGTCGGGTGTCGTGGCGGTGCAAGGGGACACGGCGTCTTTGGCTGGGGCGAGTTTTGAGTGGCGGTGAGACGCGGCTGCTCGGGTGCATGAGGGTGCCAAACGCACGCTCTGGGCGCGCCCAGAGCACGCCCGGGGTGTGCTCGACGAAAAGCCAGGGCAGCCTAGAGAGTCCCAAACCACAAGGGAGTTAGCAGAAAGGGGTTATGGGCTAGAGCAAAACCTTAGGACATGCTGGGAAGGTCAGGGGCTCAAGCTCACAATGTAAACTTGAAATCATGCCAAAACTCGTCATGCACTCAGGGTGTTTGACAAAATGCCAAAGGCACCTGGGTAGCTCTTGGAGTGGCCAAACTCTCCATATCAGTGTCTCTATGGATGAAAGAAGGGGTGGTGGAGTTAGTTTGCAAAAAGGAGAAACTTGCTAGTGCAAGTTTTGCAAAAACCTCAATTCTGAACAGGGAGTAAATGGCATCATTACAAGGACTAAGAGTGTTCCAAAAAGAGCAAGCTCCTGGACTTAGGGGTTTTGCAGGGTTGACTACTAGCATGAGGAAACACAAGGTCATTTGAGCAAGAAATAAAAGAGTTGTAGTAGAAAACACAAGTCTGGTCCAGAATGAAAATGATGTTGTTGCACTCAAATTTTCCAAAGAACATCACTATGTTTTTGCATAAAGTTGGACGGCATGCTACTACTGACATCCCAAAATTTTGGTGGAGGCTCTAGGGAAATATTTAAAAGGGTTGTAGTGTAAAAGTGTCCACTGGACCAGATTTGAAAAACAGGTGTAAAACTCAAAATATGTCAAGAAATAATTATTTTAATGCACAAAAGTGATTTGGAGACCTCACATGACATCTGCAAATTTTGGTTGGAATTTTAAGAGATTCCATCAAAAGGTTGTAGTTCAAAAGGAGCTCCAAAAATTTAATATAGTTCATTTTAATGAATAAAGCTCAGGGTGAAATAATTTAATACACAAGTCTACTTATTTAGAAATTGTTTTAAATGAGATGGCAAAGAAGTCCAATATATTTTTGGAAAGCTCCACTAGGGAAAGAGATAAAACTCCTTAACAATAAAGGAAGAGTTCTGAAATCAACAGAAATAAAGATTTTTTTTAACCCTTGGCAAAAAAATTAATATTGAAAACTTGGCAAAAATTTTGGGGTGTTACATTATTTTATCGTCGACCTTTTTCTTGGGGGGGGGAGTGAGGGAGGGGTGGGTGGCTGCATGCTACGCGTCCATCCGACACACGCGACCACCACGACATGACCCTGGTGCGCGTACATTTGAGAATGCAAATGAATCTTCTTTCATTTGCAAATGAATCTGTATGTATTACCATGCCCGTGTTTTCCTTGCAATAATTAGTCATTCGAAAGGAGATACTATAAATTAATTAATGAGGAGTTATTTGAAAAAAAAATCGAAACTGTATCCAGGCTAACGTGGATTAGAGTGTGTGTCACATAATTAGTTATTTGAATTAGAGTGTGTGTCACATGGCGATCTCCAATTCTAACGTGGATTTCGCATTTCACTGTATCCGCGCTACTTTTTTAATACAAATTCATATGTATATGATGAACACCATGGTAGTGAGAAAACTTTTGGATGGATTCAAACATATGACAACAAAATAGCACAACAATTCGAGCCAATGTCAACTTTTCGAAACCTAGTATGGCACGAATTCGAAATAATTACCCATATGCATGTCCTCAGTTGAAATCTTACAATGTACACCGAATTGAAACTTCGATATTAAGTCTTGTACTATACATTCAAATGTTGTTTTTAGCCCCCCCCCCCCCCTCCCCGCACACACGCTACATATTTCCTGTATCGGTCAATATTCCTCTCCTAACGACCTTAGGAAGCTATCGGTTTCCAACACACATCCATTCTTTCTCTCCATGTTCCGATCTCTAACTCTTTCAACTACACAACCCCCCTTTTCCACTCTGTTACAAAATGTATTTACCTCACACACCCGCCATTGCACCCCATGCCGACCTCTATCTCTCTCCCTTTCCCTCTCACCCTCTCGCGCTAAATACATGCATTGCCTATCTAGCCCCCAACATCTTGTGCGCACGCACGCACGTTGTCTATCTAGGTCACTCCCTCGAGACTGTCTCAATGTTTCTTCCGCACAATGGGCCACACTCGCTCAATCTAGCTATCTTTATCCGAGTCTCGTTTAACCTCGTTTTCTTTCACATACAAATGATATATCTCCTGTTCGGCCTTGATCGACACACTCTATACTCTCTCACGCAGATTGTCTATCTAGGTCAGTCCATCGAAGCCGCCCGCACTCTTTCGACCTCATGGCGGGCCACGCTCTCTCTCTCTCCCTCCTTCTCCCTCTCTCTCTCTCTCTCTCTCTTTGTATATCCTGATTGACCTCGCTCTTTCTCGGACAAAAACGATATATCACCATGTTTGGGCCCAATTCGACTTATTCACATTGTATGCTCTCTCACGCACATTGTCTATCTAGGTCACTCTCTCCAACCCGTCTCACTCTTTCGATCGCTTACAGCGACCCTATGTGATCGGTTGACCTTGCTTCCTCCCACGTACAAAATATATCTACACGTGTGTGACTGGATCATCTCTCAAGCTCTATCTTACAGCCCTCACCCTTGCCAAAAGCTCAATCGGATAATATCTCTCTAGAGCATATATATATTTGTTCCATGAATGTCAGACCACACTCACTTTGTCTCTCTATCTATATATCTCTCGATTGACCTCGCTTTCTCACGCCGTATCTTCCACACATTGAAGCTACCTCTCCATCCCTCGCAAAGCCGGAGCTATTTACAATGCGAGGGGCACTCCAACCTTGGATTAATTTGTGTAGGCATTTATTCCGGTCGGTTTAGATTATATTTTTGTAGCATTCGGCCCACAACTACTCGAAACATCGTTGCAACACCCGCAACTCCCCTAGTTGATTTCCCTCTGGCTCGGTCATCGCTCTCTCGCACGTCCTTTCTCGCCTTCAATGTCGCACCATGGTATTATTGCAAAAAACTCTGTTGTTCTCTTTAATTATTATCAATAAGCTACAAAACTACACACCGATAGTCCACTTGGAATGAAACAAATTTGGACCCACAAATTAAAATGCTACAACCTACATACCGAGGGGCCCACATGTCGTGAAACAAATTTGGACCCATATACAAACTAAAATAAAGGACGAGGATCAAACATGCGACCAGGGCCTTCAAGTTACATAGAACAGCAATGTTCGTTGTACCTCCCTTTGTTCACATATGTTTTTATATTACCACAGCCTATTTAATTGATAACATGTAATATTATTTTTAGTACTATTCGCCTTCACTTACTGGTGGGTTCCATGTGTGCTCTCTCTCTCTCTCTCCTCCCCTTCTGTGTTTAGCCGCACGGGCAAACACGAAGAACTCGCGGGCGATATTGCAGCTGACCATATCTGGATGCATTCATAAGTTACGGCACCAGTTTCACGTGCTAGTAGCACTAGTCAGTGTGTACGTGCAACGCACGTTAATTTGGAAGTATATTAAGTGCATGCAGAAATTAAGTTGGATATTATTTGCGTGCTATTATGTGATTAGCACTATTTTTGGCATGAAATTAACTTCACGCTAAATGTGTTGAGCGCTTCGACATTGAAGCAGTCTAGGTCGTTGGATGACAAGGAATACATGTGGCTTGATGATGTTTTATATTTAATTTGATAGGTCTCTAGCAGAACATTCAATCGATCAAACCATAGATTTCGTTCAGTCTGACTCCAACTTTAAATTATACGATGATCGATCTAAAATAAACGAAAATGATAAACGTTCGGATTTTAAGCATGGCAATTCGAACGTTTTTCATGGCGAATTTAGATTACGCGGCGGCGGCGGGGGCGTCTTGCGGTGGGAAGCGGCTCCTCTGCCGTGATATGTGTGTCGTCGGGCCACTGACCGACGGCGACGGCGGCGTCTTGCGCCGTTGTTGGCGTACTCCTGGATGTCAGGCCTAGCTTCAAGGAAGGCCACAATGTTCTGGACTTCGGTCTCCAGGAGCGAGTCAACTGGCGGGAGGAGGCGACTGGCGTTGGTGCAAGGAAGCGGTCGACGGCGGCCATCCATGTCGCTGAGGGGGGCGCTGGCACTCGCACGGGGACAGGCGATGTCAACGGCGCGACAGAGACATTCGTGTGCATGGGCACCGGCACGAGCACGCACGTCAGTGCACGCGCAGGCTCATGCGCTGGGAGGTGCACGGGAACTGGCACGGGCGTGCGCGTTAGTGCACGCGCAGGCGGATGCGCTGGCAGGTGCACGGGCGCGTGAAAGTCGGCGGGGACCTCGTGGAATCCCGTGGCATCAAGCTCGGCGACAATGTGCGGCTCCTAGCCCATCAATGCCACGGGGATGGGCGCTGGCGCAGTCGGGGTGACGGGAGCCGGAACGGGAGCGGGGACAGGCGCGGCGTCTTCCCGCAAGGCCAGTTCAAGCTCGTCCCAAAGCGCATTATGTTCTTGAGACTCCGTCTAGGTGTCTTCCTCAAGAAACTACAAGACTAAGGGCAGAACATCATGATGTGGCATGGCGTACGTTTAGGTTATGCTGGTTGGAGGTAGACGACAGGAGAATCGGAGAGGAAGAGTGAAGATTGTAGCAATACCGGGTAGTGCGGGGTTGATTTTAAACTGCGGCGCCGACGACATTAAAAGTGGGAGCAGTTGGGATGAAGTTGGGCGGCGGAGCCTGGTTAAAGGGCTCGCCTCCCGGTGAGCCTGCACAGCGGTCTGCTCGCATGCCTTCTGTCAGCCGGCGCAGCGGTCTGCTCGAACGCCTCCCGTCGACACACACGCTCGCTCGGACGGCACCTGCCGATGAGAAGCAGGACTCATGGCGGCACGTAAACGCCCACAGTTTCAATAGTGAAAGTGTTCGCCTTAACGTGATAGGTCTTTGTTCCAAAATACCTTGGCTCTTCATTTGTGCAACTTGTCATAAGCAGCTTGTCTCAAATTCAAGAAAAAAAATACGAAGTAATATTTGTGCCATATCACGTGACCATGCTCAGTTTCAACAATTTATGGTCACTTTTGGATTTTCTGAAATTTAAGATCCAGGGTTCGAAACAATATCATAACCTGCATCATGCAATAAATTTGCAAGCCATACATCTGTCCTGTTGTATTTCTTAAGAAAGGATTTGGTCAAACATTTTGCTTAGTTAGACTTCAGACAAGTTATATATGCAGAGCAAAAGGATAATCCCTCCGTACCAGTGCATTGCCTGATATATTAACTCAAGTACTAGGCATGAGCAAACGGGCTCAATTATGTGCTCGTCCTGGTGTAGTATTAGTAGTACTAGGCAATGTAGTTGACGGGTGACCTTGGCGAGCGGCGACCGAGGGAATTGAACCGTGCTCGGCACAGTAGGTAATGTTGTCTAGTTACTAAAGCATCCCTCAGTTGTTCATCAGTAGTCATTATGGACCGGGGACATGAGGGGAATTTCCTAGGGCTGGAATTCTGGCCGTCAGATATTTCGACTCGAAACGTGGAGCCTCGACTGGTTGGGGTTGCCTAATGTGCGTACCACGCATGCCACCAGAAGGACACGAGCCCGTTTTTTTAGGATACACGAGCCAAGGTCTGGCTGGTACGCCGTTGGGTCCTACCATTCGAGAATACGAAAGGAAACTTTTAAGTTGCCGAACGAATCTATGTGTATTACAATGCCTGTATTTTCCTTGCAAATACTAATCTCAACGTGGTAATTGATTTATGACGAGTTTTTGAATTAGAGTGAGTTTGTGATATAGTGATCTCAACATGGATTTCACATTTCATGGTATCACTGCTAAGTTTTTCAATGCTAATTCAAATTTAAAAGATGAACAATATGGAGGTGAGAAAACTTTGTATGTATCAAGCATATGACCACACACACACACACACACACACAGACACCCACACATGAACACAACAACAATCCAATAAGTATAGTGCATCTATTTTTCCAAACCATGCATGTATGACACGAATTCAAAAATACTCCTTCTGTTCCTAAATATTAGTCTTTTAGAGATTTCAACAAGCGACTACATACGGAGCAAAATGAGTGAATCTACACTCTAAAATATGTCTATATACATCCGTATGTGCCAGTCCACTTGAAATCTCTAAAAAGACTAATATTAAGGAACGAAGGGAGTAAAATGTAAGACATGCATTGCCCTCAATTCAATATTTAAAACGAACATGAAACTGAAACATGAACATTAAGTCTAGTACTAGCAAATGTTGCGTTTAATTAGGAGGAGCTATGATTGTCAGGGGTCACCCCCTCAACCTTAGATAAAATTGTGAAGCTTTGTTTAGGGTTGTTTAGATGATATTTGTCCCCACCCTTCCAACCACTGATTGGTTGTGCACACCCCACCCGTTTTCCCAGGGAAAATACCACCTCTCTAGATGTATCTACAAGGCTAGGCGTTCAGACGCCGGTGAACACGAATACTCCCTCTCACGGACGGTGGCGTCGAGGTCCTCCACATCGGCAACCTTCGGCGTCGAAATCACCTGGACAATCATATGTGCGACGTGTCCACCGGGCTTCATTCCGAAGTCCGCCTCTGAGTGGTTGAAGAGCACAGCGCCACTAGGCCACACTTGTCAGCGTTAATCACCTCTGCACGCATCGCCGGAAAGTGAAAACTTGTTAGTACATAAATTGCATCAGTTCAATGAAATAGTACTATTAAAAGTGTGCTGGAAGAATAAGAAAGCTCAATGTCAAACATCACTTTGGTTGTTAAAAATAGCATTCATTCATCATATAACATTATTTTTTGTTGTCAAATCTTTTACACAAAATTCACATTTACAAGAAGTCAACTTCTCATTTCTAAATTGCTGAAAAGTGATCTATTTGGTAACAACAAATGCCAACAGTCAAATTCATATTGGCAGAGATCAGACCATAAGAATCTGAGACAAACATACAAGCACTTAAGTATATGGGGCGTCCTTCAAAAGTTCAGCCAACCTTCATATGAATCCGACCAAATCTAAAATAACATAAAAGGTTTTGACTAGAGAAGGCACCTTTGGGAATGATAACTTTGGTGGAGCTTCGACAACTTCAGCAAGTTTAACCTTTTCACGTCCAGGGATGAGTCTCGACCATACCAGCCTTTGCACTTCTTTTTCTTCTCGTCTAGATGTCTGAAACCAATGATACAACATACTTAATTATCATACATTGCCATGAGCGAAAGTGGAAGTTCTCTTAGAATATTTTGTCCTAGTTAAAAAATAAAAGTTGAAGCAAGATACATGGTTTATTCTTTTCACGAGGCAACATTGGATCCAAATGAATTGATGCAAAAGCTACACAATTAGAGTCAAGCAAACCAAGACAGATCAAATGGTTATACAACTTACTTCTTCATTTTCTGCTTCTTCGAAACCGAGACATTCGCCTCGAGTTCCTTGAAAAATATTCTCAATAGGATTTCAAAAACCGCCCTCGAATACACCAAGATACTCTATAACAGAATTACTAATAAAAGTTGTAGAATCGTACAATATATTAATGTACAAAATAGACACTCCAAGATACCATATCAAAAAAATGGCAGGGTAAAAGTTCCACGACATATAGAACAACCACAAAGTACATTTTCTTTAAAGTCATTCTTTTCTACACCCCATAAAAGCTGTCACTCAAGGAGTGACATGTTTTTATTACAAAAATTGACCACATTCTGATTAACATGGAAAAGAAAGCTAGAGTTAGCAGACCAAAACTAGGTTCAAAATGTAATGCTAAAGATATCCAATATTCACAACTAGTACTTTCAGGCGGCATGTCAAATCACTCTGTACAGTGGCGGATCTATGATTACACTATGGGGGGTGCCACTAGAAAAATTCTGCGGAAAGCTCACAATTTAAGTGTAATACAAACATTACAAATTCACATATTGTAACAACTATGAAAATGTCGAAAACATACATGGTAATTACCTTGTTTGTCTACACCAGACTTGCACATGCATCTTGTTCTAGAGCAGTCCCGTGTTCTTGAGTGTGCCCTTCAGCAGCCTCTTCTACTAGAGCATTAGGAGCAGTAGCAAATGACTAGTATCATCATTAGTCAGTATAGAGCACCACCTTCAAAGGAATTTAAAAAGGAAGATAAGAAATACTCATACTATATCCCAACCAACATCCACCCAGTTCAGAAGAAAGCATATATGCTAATATCAGAAGTTCAGTACCATATGACTGAAACTCGGGATTACAGGAGAACTGCTTTCACCTGACAACGCAACAAGAGCAACCAGTAATATACATACGCATTAACACTAGAGCTAGCTCAATTTACACTAGGACTACTCCGGTTATCAACATAAAGAGGCGAGAGGCCGAGAGGCTCAGACATCAGTCAGAGGCAAGAGCTCCAAGCCTCCAACCAGATGTGAATATGACCGCCGACCGCCCGACCGGCCACCGCCAGCCAGCGGCGCAGCAGCAGCACCGGTCGACACGCGCCCATGACCCCACGCCGATCGCCGTCCCCGCCGCCTCAAATCGGTGAAGCAAGCTAGGTTTCGGTCTATGCCTCACTGTGGTGAATCGATTCGTGCAACTCGCTCTGTTGTGGTCGTGGCGTTGTAGTGTCCAGCTGTTCCCAAAAGGACAAAAAGCTCAAGAACGCACTCCAGAGACTCCAAGAACTCCAAGAAACAACAGCAGCACGTCGCAGAGGCCATCACCTGCTTGTCGGCGGCCGGCTGGACACCAGCTTGGGTTCGGACGGATGCGCCGCCGCGTTGGGCGCCTCCCCGTCTCCGCCACCACAGGGCCGGACCACATCACCTGCGCCTCCCCGCCGCCCACCGTGGAGCTCGGCTCCCCACCTCTGAAGGCCCCGGCTCTCAATGATGTGGCGCAGTCGAGGGAGGGACTGCTGCTGCTGCCCGCGGAGCCGGGAGAAAAAGGAATGGCCTTGGGCGGCAGCGTCCCCATACCCTTCCGATCGACCCGTGCCACCCCATCGGCGCTGCCTCTTCTAGGGTTAGACGCCGGAGCCGGTGGGTCGCGCGTGAACGCCGGAGGCTGCGAGCGTTAAATCCACCGGGCGGAGATGGTAGAGTGGCAGAGGCGAGTCGGGAAAAGAGATGGGTGTGTTGCGTGCTGCCAGAGCTCGCCGGAACTGGCGGTTGTGGATGGTGGTGGCGGGGAGGAGACCGTGGGGGAGAGGAGGTCGACAGAGGGGTGGGGGTGAGGTCGCGAGAGTTTTTTTTTTTGAGGAATTCACGAGAGGGTTTGGTGATGCGAGTGGATCGGGGTAGTAGTAGCGTGGGGTGTCTCACCTGCGTTATAGCTTTTCACTTAGTAATAGCGAGGTTTTATGACATGCGCTACTACTACGTCCTGTCCACGGGAGATATTTACTAATAGCGTGTCCAAAAGAAACCATCACTACTGGTAAGCCATACCAGTAGCGCGCTTTGTACCACGCGATACTAGTAATTACCAGTAGCGTGGGGGCCCAAACAAACGCTACCGGTAAACTTCTATGCATAAGCATTTTCCTAGTAGTGTCTATTCGATGTAATATTCTTGTGCGGTGTGTTTGCTGAGATCCGATGAATTGTGAATTTATGATCAAGATTATCTATGAATATTATTTGGTTCTTCTCTGAATTCTTATATACATGATTTGATATCTTTGCAAGTCTCTTCGAATTATTGGTTTAGTTTGGCTTACTAGATTGATCTTTCTTGCAATGTGAGAAGTGCTTAGCTTTGGGTTCAATCTTGCGGTGTCCTTCCCGGTGACAGTAAGGGCAGCAAAGGCACGATTGTATTGTTGCCATCGAGGATAACAAGATGGGGTTTTCATCATATTGCTTTAGTTAATTCCTCTACATAATGTCATCTTGCTTAATGCGCTACTCCGTTCTTTATGAACTTAATACTCTAGATGCATGCTGGATATATAGCGGTTGATGTGTGGAGTAATAGTAGTAGATGGAGGCAGCAGTCGGTCTACTTGACACGGACGTGATGCCTATGTTCATGATCATTGCCTTAGATGTCGTCATAACTATGCGCTTTTCTATCAATTGCTCGGCAGTAATTTGTTCACCCACCGTAATATTTGCTATTTTGAGAGAAGCCACTAGTGAAACCTATGGCCCCCGGGTCTCTTTTTCATTATATTGAATCACGTTTACATCTTGCTAGTTTCTGATCTACTATTTTAGAATCTTTACTTTCCGATCTATAAACCAAAAATACCAAAAATATTTACTTTACCGTTTATCTATCTCTATTAGATCTCACTTTTGCAAGTGACCGTGAAGGGATTGACAACCCCTTTATCGCATTGGGTGCAAGTTATTGATTGTTTGTGTAGGTAGTCGGTGATTTGTGCGTCGTCTCCTACTGGATTGATACCTTGTTTCTCAAAACTGAGGGAAATACTTATGCTACTTTGCTGCATCACCCTTTCCTCTTCAAGGGAAAACCAACGCACGCTCAAGAGGTAGCACGTATCAACTTCCCCAAGCTTAGACCTCGCTTGTCGTCGAGTGAAAGCCGACATCAAAAATCATGTCCACATGTTTAGACAGAGAGAGGTGTCGATAAAAAAAATACGGACAAAGTAGCATCATGCTTATGATTATAACTGCAAATAAACTTCATCATATAACTTCTCATGAGCAAGTAATCACAACATCAAAGTATAAAACATAAACTTTCTTGAAGGCAAACAAACTATGTTCTCAGTCAACTTTCCAATTACAATTCATCATATTTTTACGAAGGGTCTCGTGTCGGAGCCTTTTGGCAAGTCCACATACTCAACCATCATTTAATCTTCCATGATTGCTAACACTCACATCATAAACATGAGCAAAAAGTTTTAACCAGACACATAGAAAGATATGGGCTTACAATTTCGCCTCCCAACCTATTCACCTCAAGAGTGATGTCAACAATAATAACTCATGATCACTCACATCCAACTGGATATATGTGCCTAGATCTTTCCCCACCACATGATGCTTGCAAAATAGAAAAATAAAAGGAATAGAGGAGAAAACTTTGACTCTTGCATAAAAAGTAAATACATAAAAGTAAAAGATAGGCCCTTCGCATAGGGAAGCTGTAACGCCACGAGACCGATGCGCCTGTATCTTCCAGTTAGTCACCGTCGTTGCCATGTCATTCGCTTGCATGTTGCACTTTTCCATGTCATCTTGTGCATTTCTCCTGCATGTTTTTCAAAACTTGCACCCATTCGAAGTTTCCCTTCTTTCCGTTGCCTGTTACGGCGAAACCACACAAGCACGCGCCCGCCACACCTCGTAGATCTTGTTTTGTGAGCTGCGGAAAACGTTCTAGGAATGGGCCAAGAGTTGACAAGTGGTCTTGGTACATCACCGTAAACCTCGTATCAAATTTCGTTCCATTTGGAGGTCGTTTGATGCCCCAACGGTTAACCGAGTTAACCGATGGACCCCTTTCTCTTTGCAGCCGAGCACCCATCCACGACAGCCCTCTAGCTCATCTAAACCCCCTCCATGCTCTTCGCTGTTGGATCACGATCGTGTGGGTGAAAACCGCTCCTCAATAGCCCTCTCCTAGCTCCCTCTACCTATAAAAACGTCTTCACCCCACCATTTTCGGATGAAACCCTACCCTAACTCCTCCTCGCCGTCGGACATGTCCGCCCGCAGCCGAACGCATCAGCCCCGCCGCCCCTCGGCCACTCACACCGTGCCACGTCGCCTCCACCCTCTACCCGGGACGCCCGGCCCGCCGGGGACCGAGGCCGGCCCGCCCGGACCTGATCTGGGCCGAGCCAGCCCAGCGCCCAGCGCCCGCCGACCTTCGCCACACGCTACTGCCCGCCGCCTCACAGCGCATCCGCCTCCGCACGCCGTCGTCGCAACCGCCCGCCGCCGCCCGAAGCTCGCCGCCACGCCTCCCCACACCGGTATCCGGCCCAGATCTGCCGTCCCGCGCCGTCCCCGGCCTCCTCCGCCGCCCGCCGTCGCCGGATGCGTCGCTGCCGGTTCGGATCCGACGGGTGGGATCAGATCCACCCGTCCTCCTAACCAAACGCCTCCTCATTCCCGGGTCTCCCCGTCCCGGATCCTCCTCATCCCAGTTTTCGCGAGTTGAAGTTCTGCTAAGTCCCTGATTTTTGTGATATTATGTGTGCATGTTTGCATGGTCATAACTTTGTGCATATTGCTCCGTTTTGCATGTAAGATATGTCAAAATGTTCATCTCTTGATGCTTTACACGCTAGTGTAACTTTCATTCATTTTACTATTTATCTTGATGCCTTAATCTTTGTTGAAATACTGCTAAGTGATATAGACTTCTAAAATCTGCTGCCTACTAACATCATGTATGCATCTTGTGAGTGTTGTAACTTTGTCCCTGTTGATCCTATGGTGTTGATCTTGAAATAAGAATGCTCATATCAGAGTGCTCTACATGTTGGTGTGATTTGAATTCATGTTAGGGTGCATCTTGAAATGCTAATCCATGTTGCAAAAGTGCTTGCTAATGTTAAGTGCTGAAAACTGTTATAACTTGGCCTTTTGTCTTTTATATCTTTTTGTGTAATTTTATTTTGAGTATCATGTCAACATGTTTTAGGAGAATAAGAATGCCATATTTGCAGTGGTGCAATACTTTTATTTTGAGATGCCCTGTGCTGAGTGCGTCAAGCTTGTGAAGTGGGCTGCTTGCTGTTAATGTTCTGTCAAGTCTGAATCTGTTAGACCATGTTGCTATGTGTGCTTGATGCTACCATCAAATCCATGCATAATCTGGAGATGCCTAGTTGACATGTTTTGATGTCCATGTTATGCTCTATCATGCCTTGACATTGGATGCCATATATATGTCCTTTAGCATATGGTTTCTTTGCTATGAACATGCCTAAATGATGTTCCAGTTTTCTACTATCGTCAATGTTGCCATGTTTGTGAGCTTGATATTAATTAATATATGACTTTGTTGGAGATGCTCCAATTACTTGTTTTGAAGTATGATATGAGTAATTTGGTCACATGCCATTTTTAATAATTTTAGACTTCATATGACCTCTGTTCCAAGCTTGCAAACATGCTATGATAATGTTGTTGTTTTACATTTGCTGAATCTGTTTTCAACATTCAAACTTGTCTTGATGGTTCCCACTAATCCATGAGTCATATGCATATAATGCCTTGAAGTCATAATATGTGTTATCAAGTTGCATTTTGCATTGATCATCTTGGATTAATCTTGATGCCTATGAACCTGAACCTTAATGATTTTTTAAGAATGTTATCTGTACTTTGAGTGCATATCAAGTTTATGTTCATATGTTTCCTGTAGCATGTTATTTTGATGATTACAAAGTGCCTACTTGTTGTTTTGTGCAGATTTTTGTTATAACTTGTTTGGAGTGTATATGTTGCACCGTTGCCCCGTTTTGAGCATGGTCTATATGAAACTTGCCTAGAATTGCATATAGTTTCAAATTATCTTGTTGCATCCATGTTTTGAGTGTGTTTGCTTGATGTTTGTATGCATTTTGCATCAATGCCATGTTTAACTTGTGTTGCTCATATCTTCTAGGCCGTAGCTCCGAATTAAATGAACTTTATATGGAACTTTTCTAGAACGTCATTTAGATCATTATGGGTGCACTTTAACTTGTTGTTTAACAACTCCAACTTAATATGTTATTCAGATCTGGACCAATTTTGAAATTTGTATATGAGGACTTACCGGACTTGTTATATGTTGTTTCCGGCCTCATTTAAACTTGCTTTGATGTGATGTTATTGTATGCATCATCTCTTGCCATGAGTAGCATCATGTAGCCTTGTCATGCATCATACTTGGTTGTGGATCATGCCATGTTTATGTGTCGTGTGTTCACCATGTTGTTTGCTTCTTTCCGGATGTGCTTCTTCTCGATAGTTCTTGTTTCGATGCGATCGTGAGGATTCGTTTGGCTATGCTTGGTTCGTTTACGCCTGTTCGTCTTCTTCATGGACTCGATCTTCTTCCTAGCAGGATTTTAGGCAAGATGACCGTTACCCTGGATCTCACTACAATCTTTGCTATGCTAGTTGTCTCGATGTTGTCTCTATGTCGCGCTTCCTACCACTTGTTTATCAAGCCTCCCATTATGCTATGAAACACCCTCTAACCTTTTCACCATACCCAAAAACCATTGTTTGGCTATGTTACCGCTTTGCTCAGCCCATCTTATAGCGTTGCTAGTTGCAGGTACAGTTGCATGTTGTTCCATGTTGGGACATGGATATCATGGGATATCACAATATCTATTATTTAATTAATGCACATATATACTTGGTAAAGGGTGGAAGGCTTTCCCTTATGCCTGGTGTTTTGTTCCACTCTTGCCGCCCTAGTTTCCGTCATACCGGTGTTATGGTCCTTGATTTTGCATCCCTAACACGATGAGGGTTTATGGGCCCCTCTTGACAATTCGCTTTGAATAAAACTTTTACAGCAAGGCCCAACATTGGTTTTAACATTTTCCATCATAATAATATTGAATTAATTAATCAATCTGCATAGGGGGTCGCGTCCCCGGGTTTTAATTCCACATAAACAGGGGGCAACGCTGATGGTGTTGGTTCCAAATGGGTAGATCATGGGCCACCACGGGACAACTCGAGGATCTGGTTTTACTCATAGGCTGACCCATCCGGTGTACCCTGAGAACAAGGTGCGTGCGACTCCTATTAGGCTAGGTTGGTGCATCGGGCTGTCTTGCTGGATTTGTTTTACCATTGTCGAAATGTCTTCTGTACCGGGACCTCGACTCTGATCGGATGTCCCATGATGGAGGATTTTCTCCGCGGATCGTGAGCTTGTCATGGGTTAAGTTGGGACACCCTTGTAGGGTTTAAACTTTTGAGAGTCGTGCCCACGGTTATGTGGCAGATGGGATCACTTAGTGATCATTACTAGTTTGCGACCGTTTGCGTAGCTTCTCATCTTATTATCGTACCTGTAAGTTAGCCACCATACATCGCTTAGTCGCTTGCTGCAACCTCACCACTTATCCATTCCATAACCATTAAGCTTTGCTAGTCTTGATACCCATGGTAATGGGATTGCTGAGTCCTTGTGGCTCATAGATTACTACAACAACAGTTGCCGATACAGGTAATGTGATGATCTCACTTGTGAGCGATGAATGCTTGTCTTGGATTTAATCTACTGCTTCTTCTACGTTCAGTGGTTAGGTTCATGGTCGGCAGCCTGTGCTAGCAGGGTGGATGTCGTTTGAGTTTCTGTTTGAGTTTCATCCGTAGTCGGATGTTGCTCTTATGTATGATGTTGTTGTATTCTTGTGGCCTTGTATGCCTTTTTATGTATCCCCATCTATTATGTAATGGTACGATGTAATGATATCCACCTTGCAAAAGCGTTTCAATATGCGGCTCTATCCTTGGTGGGACCTTGATACGTCTCCAACGTATCTATAATTTTTTATTGTTCCATGCTATTATATTACCCGTTTTGGATGTTTATGGGCTTTATTATACACTATTGTATTATTATTCGGACTCACCTATTAACCGGAGGCCCAGCCCAAATTGTTGTTTTCTTGCCTATTTCAGTGTTTCGAAGAAAAGGAATATCAAAAGGAGTCCAAACGGAATGAAACCTTCGGGTTAGTTATTTTTGGAACGGAAGCTATCCAGGAGACTTGAAAAATAAGTTAGGGAAGCTTCGAGGTGGCCACGAGGCAGGGAGGCGCGCCTACCCCCCTGGGCGCGCCCCCACCCTCGTGGGCCCCTCGTGGCTTCCCTGACCGACTTCTTTCGCCTATATATGTCCATATACCCTAAAAACGTCGAGGAACATAATAGATCGGGAGTTCTGTCGCCGCAAGCCTCTGAGTCCACCAAAAACCAATCTAGACCTATTCCGGCACCCTGCCGGAGGGGGGATCCCTCACCGGTGGCCATCTCCATCATCTCGGTGCTCTCCATGACGAGGAGGGAGTAGTTCACCCTCGGGGCTGAGGGTATGTACCAGTAGCTATGTGTTTGATCTCTCTCTCTTATGTTCTTGAGGTGATACGATCTAGATGTACCGCGAGCTTTGCTATTATAGTTGGATCTTATGATGTTTTCCCCCATCTACTCTCTTGTGATGAATTGAGTTTTTCCATTGAAGTTGTCTTGTCGTATTGAGTCTTTAAGGATTTGAGAACACTTGATGTATGTCTTGCCGTGCTTATCTGTGGTGACAATGGGATATTCACGTGATCCACTTGATGTATGTTTTGGTGATCAACTTGCGGGTCCCGTTTGTGAACTCATGCAGAGGGGTTGGCACACGTTTTCGTCTTGACTCTCCGGTAGAAACTTTAGGGCACTCTTTGAAGTTCTATGTGTTCGTTGAATAGATGAATCTGAGATTGTTTGATGCATATCGTATAATCGTATCGACAAATACTTGAGGTGACATTGGAGTATCTAGGTGACATTAGGGTTTTGGTTGATTTGTGTCTTAAGGTGTTATTCTAGTACGAACTTTATGATAGATCGAACGGAAAGAATAGCTTCGTGTTATTTTACTACGGACTCTTGAATAGATCTAACAGAAAGAATAACTTTGAGGTGGTTTCGCACCTACAATAATCTCTTCGTTTGTTCTCCGCTATTAGTGACATTGGAGTGACTCTTTGTTGCATGTTGAGGGATAGTTATATGATCCAATTATGTTATTATTGTTGAGAGAACTTGCACTAGTGAAAGTATGAACCTTAGGGCCTTGTTTCCTAGCATTGCAATACCGTTTACGCTCAGTTTTATCATTAGTTACCTTGCTGTTTTTATATTTTCAGATTACAAAAACCTATATCTATCATCCATACTGCACTTGTATCACCATCTCTTCGTCAACTAGTGCACCTATACAATTTACCATTGTATTGGGTGTGTTGGGGACACAAGAGACTCTTTGTTATTTGGTTGCGTGGTTGTTTGAGAGAGACCATCTTCATCCTACGCCTCCCATGGATTGATAAACCTTAGGTCATCCACTTGAGGGAAATTTGCTACTGTCCTACAAACCTCTGCACTTGGAGGCCCAACAATGTCTACAAGAAGAAGGTTGTGTAGTAGACATCAAGCAGTTTCTGGCGCCGTTGCCGGGGAGGTGAGTGCTTGAAGGTATATCTTTAGATCTTGCAATCGAATATTTTTGTTTCTTGTTTTATCACTAGTTTAGTCTATAAAAGAAAACTACAAAAAATGGAATTGAGGGTACCTCATATGCTTCATGTATTTAATGTCTTTCGTGAAAATGATGGGAAGGAAAATTGTGCTCAAGTACTACAAGGAGAATTACATAGAATGATTGGCATAAAATATGTGAATGATGAGCATGATTGCAATGTTGTTAGTATGAATTCTTTGAATACCCATGATGCTAATGATATCCAAAGCCACAAGCTTGGGGAAGCTATGTTTGATGAAGATGATATTTTTTGTCCCCCAAGCTTTGATCAGCAAATTTACTATGATGAAAGCATGCCTCCTGTCTATGATGATTATTGTGCTGACATGTATGCTTTAAAGAATGATGATAACCATGAAACTTGTCATCTTGATCTTAATTTTTAATCACATGATAGTTATTTTGTTGAGTTTTCTCCCACTACTATTCATGAGAAGAATTTTGCTTATGTGGAGAGTAATAAAAATTATATGCTTATAGATCATGAAAAGAATGCTTTATGTGCTGGTTATATTTTTGAGTTCATTGATGATGCTACTGAAAATTATTATGAGGGAGGAACATATGCTTGTAGGAATTGCAATGATATCAAGTTTCCTCACAAAATCCCTATGCATAGGAAGTGGGTTAGACTTAAACGTTCTTGCCATGTGTTTCATGATGCTCTCTTTATGTTTCAATTCTTATCTTTTATGTGAGCATCATTGAAATCATAATGCCTAGCTAGGGGCGTTAAACGATAGCGCTTGTTGGGAGGCAACCCAACCTTATTTTTGTTTCTTGCTTTTTGTTCCTTTTTAGTAATAAATAATCTATCTAGCCTCTGGTTAGATGTGGTTTTATGTTTTAATTAGTGTTTGTTCCAAGTGAAACCTATAGGATCTTCTTGGATGATAATTATTTGATCTTGCTGAAAAAGTCGGAAACTTTCTGCTCACGAAAACAATTGTTAAAAATCACCAGAATGCGATAAAATACTGATACAAATTTCAGAAGATCAATAATAAAATTATCTAGGGTGTCCTATTTTGATTGATTTTTCTGAGTTACAGAAGTATTCGAATGAGTCAGATTACTACAGACTGTTCTGTTTTTGACAGATTCTGTTTTCTATGTGTTGTTTTCTTATTTTGATGAATCCATGAGTAGTATCGGAGGGTATGAACCATGGATAAGTTGGAATACATTAGATATAATACCAATATTAATTTATAATGAGTTCACAACAGTATCTAAGTGGTGATTTATTTTCTTATACTAACGGAGCTTACGAGTTTTCTGTTAAGTTTTGTGTTGTGAAGTTTTCAAGTTTTGGGTAAAGATTCGACGGACTATGGAATAAGGAGTGGCAAGAGCCTAAGCTTGGGGATGCTCAAGGCACCCCAAGGTAATATTCAAGGACAACCAAGAGCCTAAGCTTGGGCATGCCCCGGAAGGCATCCCCTCTTTCGTCTTCGTTCATCGGTAACTTTACTTGGAGCTATATTTTTATTCACCACATGATATGTATTTTGCTTGGAGCGTCATTTTATTTTAGTTTGATTTTCTTGCTGCTATTTAGAGTAATGTTTTGCAGACTTTAGTTCAATAAAAATGTCAAGTATAGCCTTTACCATGCTTATTTTTCAAGTCTGTATGTTGCTGTTTGAAAACAGAGAGTTTGCTGTTATGTTTTGAATATTTGTGAATAGTAAGAACATGATAAAATCTTGAACTTGTTACACAATGAGTAACAACAAATTATATACTGTGTGGTATTTTTTCAGATTTTTTGGAATTAGGGAAGTATGAATTTTCGTGCATTCTTTACAGACTGTTCTGTTTAGACAGATTGCTGTTATGTTTGCATTGTTTGCATATGATTGCTTGTTTAATGATTCTATTTGAGGATTGGGCTTTTAAATATGCAGAGGCATTTAGTATCCAATGTTAAATAATAATTTTAGTGATTTGCTACAGTAGAGAATGATAACGTTTTGCGTGGATTTATACTAACCTATCTCACGAGTTCTTGTTGAGTTTTGTGTGGATGAAGCTTTTAAGATCTACGGAAACCGCGATATGAAAGGAATTAAGGAGACACAAAAGCTCAAGTTTGGGGATGCCTAAGGCATCCCTAATTAATATTTCAAGAAGTCTCAAGCATCTAAGCTCGGGGATGCCCCGGTTGGCATCCCACCTTTCTTCTTCAACAATGGTCGGTCAGTTTTGCGTGTACCTAAGTTTTTCCTTCTTCACATGATATGTGATATCCTTGCAATGTCATTTTATTTTGTTTTGCTTGATATTTTAATAAAATACCAAGATCTGAAATTCTTAAATGTTAGAGAGTCTTCACATAGTTACATAATTATTCAACTACTCATTGATCTTCACTTATATCTTTCGGAGTAGTTTCTCATTTGCTCTAGTGCTTCACTTATATCCTTTTAGAGCACGACGGTAGTTTTATTTTGAAGAAATAGATGAACTCTCATGCTTCACTTATATTATGTTGAGAGTCTTTACAACAGCATGGTAATTTGCTTTGGTTATGAATCTAGTCCTAATATGATGTGCATCCAAGAGGGATATAATAAAAACTTTCATATAAAGTGCATTGAATAGTATGAGAAGTTTGATTCCTTATGATTGTTTTGAGATATGAAGATGGTGATATTAGAGTCATGCTAGTTGAGTGGTTATGAATTTGAGAAATACTTGTGTTAAAGTTTGTGATTCCCGTAGCATGCATGTATATATGGTGCACCGTTATGTGATGGAGTCGGAGCATGATTTATTTATTGATTGTCTTCCTTATGAGTGGCTCTCGGGGACGAGCGATGGTCCTTTCCTGCCAATCTATCCCCCTAGGAGCATGCGCGTAGTACTTTGTTTCAATAACTAATAGATTTTTGCAATAAGTATGTGGGTTCTTTATGACTAATGTTGAGTCCATGGATTATACGCACTCTCACCCTTCCACCATTGCTAGCCTCTCTAATACCGCGCACCTTTTCGCCGGTATCATACACCCACCATATACCTTCCTCAAAACAGCCACCATACCTACCTATCTTGGCATTTCCATAACCATTCCGAGATATATTGCCATGCAACTTACCACCGTTCCGTTTATTATGACACGCCTCATCATTGTCATATTTCTTTGCATGATCATGTAGTTGACTTTGTATTTATGGCAAAGCCACCGTTCATAATTCTTTCATACATGTCACTCTTGATTCATTGCACACCCCGGTACACCGTCGGAGGCATTCATATATAGTCATATTTTGTTGTAAGTATCGAGTTGTAATTCTTGAGTTGTAAGTAAATAAAAGTGTGATGATCATCATTATTAGAGCATTGTCCCAAGTGAGGAAAGGATGATGGAGACTATGATTCCCCCACAAGTCGATGAAACTCCGCCTAAAAAAAGAGGCCATGAAAAAAAGAGAAGGCCTAAAAAAAGAATCAAAAAAATGAGAGAAAAAGAGAGAAGGGGCAATGCTACTATCCTTCTACCACACTTTTGCTTCAAAGTAGCACCATGATCTTCATGATAGAGAGTCTCCTATGTTGTCACTTTCATATACTAGTGGGAATCTTTCATTATAGAACTTGGCTTGTATATTCCAATGATGAGCTTCCTCAAATTGCCCTAGGTCTTCGTGAGCAAGCAAGTTGGATGCACACCCACTTAGTTTCTTTTTGAGCTTTCATACACTTATAGCTCTAATGCATCCGTTGCATGGCAATCCATACTGATAACCCACAAGTATAGGGGATCGCAACAGTTTTCGATAAGTAAGAGTGTCGAACCCAACGAGGAGCTAAAGGTAGAATAAATATTCCCTAAATGTAACATCCCAAATTTCCTATTTGGAATGTTTTACAATTATAGCTAAGCATCTATGCATCCTGTTTGAAATTGAATGCCATTTGAAGTTTCAGAGGAGATTTTGAGTTTGAATTTGAATTCAAACTTTGGCAAGTGGGAATCATTTCAAAAACTATGCCCGATAAATACTTGATCAATATTATGAGAGGAGTAAACCTGACACTACAAAAATATCAGAGGAAACAATGCCAAAATTTTTGAATTCAAATTTGGGTTTTATTTGTATTTGATTAATATGAATTTTTATTAAGTTTGGATTTTGCCCTTGGAAAAATGTTCAAATGATAGGAATATTTCACTGATCTTTTTTGTATATATTTTTAATATATAAAATATTTATATTTTATAAGTTATCTCTGTTTTTGTATTTATTAAAAAACTAAATTAAACCCCCTCAGCGCCACCAGCCATCGGCTGCCCAGCAATACCCCTGCCCACCAGTGCCCAGAGGGCCAGCCCAGCGAGCCAGCGAGCCGGCCAGGCCACCCCCTCGCCCGAAACCCCTCCGAGCCGGTCGCCCGACCGCACCGCGCCCCCGGTCCCCCCACGGCCAGGCGGGCCCGCACCCCGGCGGCAACCCCCCGCCCACGAACGACTGCGCCGCCCGATCGCGGGATCCGTGAGATCCGGGATCCGATCTCCCCGATCGCCCCTTGCCACGCCGAGGCCCCCCTATTTATACCCCTCCCCGCACCCCATTCCCTCGCCTTTGCCGAAACCTCCTCCTCACACGCGCTGGAGCCCGAGCCGACCGCCGCCATTTCTCGCCGCCGTCGCCCTAGACCTCCCGACCCTCGCCGACTCCACCAGACCACCCCGAGCTCGTCTCAAGACCACGGAGTTCTCCGCCGACCTCCCCGACGACCGGAGAGGCCAACGCACTCGCCACCGCCGCCGCCGCCGCCGTCGAGCTCCGGTAAGCCACCGGAGATCACCTCCCCCGACCGATTCGTTCTCGACGGTTAGGATTAGAACACCCCGAAGGGGTACGTTCTTTATTTAAAAACCCGGTTCGCTCCAGTTTAGTCCGGTTTAGTTTTTAGTTAGGGTTTATTTTATTTAGCCTGGCCCGACTCGTTTTACCCTAGGCCCATTTAGTTTATGTTACGCTCAGTGCATAGATTAGGCCCATTAGGCCATTTTTCTTTTATTTTCGTTTTCTGTTTTAACAGAATAGTTCCTGATTTGAAAAATTCATAACTTTTATTCTACTTAACATTTTTAGGTGATTCTTTTTTTGTTGGTTTGAAAATTTTCTATAGTTTCTGTAGAAAATATATTTAGCTATGTTAAAATTAATTAAAATTGCTTTCTTTTAGTTTTAATCAGAATAGTAATTCTGTCATAAAATGAGCTAGGAAAACTATTTTGGATAATTCTTTTTGTCCCAACTTTATTTTGACATTGCCAAACCATAGGAATTAATTTGGGTATTTTAGGATTAATAAAAAAATTAGTTTTAAGCAGAATCTTGTTAATCCTAATTAATTAACTAGCTACTGTTTTCCTATTATTTTAATTAGTAAATAAATTTAGTTTTAACATGTGATTGATTTTTCTAGGATAGTTTCTGTCACTTTATAGGATGAACTTTTATTTATAATAAATAAAACTTTTATTTTATTTTTCTTAATAGAAATTGAATTAGGCCTAATAGGAGTTTCATAATAGATTTTAAATTAATTCTTTTTGCTCCTAGTTGCTTAATGATATCTTTTCTGTTAAGTTAACATAAAACCATGATTAGGTTATGTTGAGAAATTTTTTTGTTATATAAAACTATTTTAGTTGTTGCTTGAAGTAGGAAAACTTTGAATTGGATTTTCTTTGAGTTTTCCTTTGGGTTTTGATTTGTTTGCTTTGGTGTGTTATGTTGCTATTGCTATTGTATTATGTGATCCTATGCTATATGCTTATTGTGATTATTGTTTGTTCGGTAGAGTTTCCGGAGTGCGAAGCTTGCTACTACGAATCTTTAGCTTACGAAGATCATCAGCAAGGCAAGTTTTGATCATGTTATTTTCTATACCTATGTTTTTGTGCATTAGAAATTATCACCACCCCACCATGCATGCAGTAGATGAAATTTTGAAGTTATTAATCTTGAGTAGTATCATGTGGTAGGATGAACCAATCCCCTTGTTACCATGACCCCGGGACGAACTAGTTTACTTTGCTATGCTCAGAGACGGTTTTGGTTGAGTGAAATTCATAAGAAAGATGTGAGAGTCAATGATGATGACAACCCCATGAACTACAAGAATCAAGATGGACTTGAATTCACCATCGGGTGGAGGATTTGTTGACGGGCACCTGGAGAACCCAGTGGTTGGCCGGGATGCATGGAGAAGTGCCATGACATCTTGCGGAAAGCTTCACCCAGCCACGAAGAGACGGATGGATGCCCCATGACCGAAGCTTACTGTGCAGCCACAAGCCATTATGGGCTCTGGCTGGGTTAACCCTAGTAGTGACGCTGGCTGGACGGTACTACGAGATGTAGAAGAAACGGTAGGATTGGATGGGTACAGCAGAGCCGTAAGAACTCTTTGGAAGACCTGTTTCATTCATCCCGCCTTCAAACACCATGAAGTGCGAAGACTTAAAAGGAGGGAATGATTCTTATGGAAAAGTGCAAACCTCTGCAGAGTTAAAGATCTAATCGATTAGCCGTGTCCCCGGTTACGGACAATTTGAGCCTCTGGAACTTGGAAGTATTCGGAAATCTCAACAATAAAACTAATAAATTAATTTGAGGGTTTTATGACTTAATAATTTGGGAATGAGATATTGGTTGGCGGAACCATCTCAATAACTACCAACAATTTGTAGTAATTTGCAAGCAAGTCCACTGTAGTAGGGAAAAATTTGCTTTTCGCAAAATGATGAAACTTAGAGCCCCACAGCCAAAATGCATATAGTGATAGAAATTTTATTATTGTTATTCTCTTCATGACTTGCCAGCTTATTCAAAAAGCTGACCTACACGGCTGCAACGTCTTATGTTGCAGAGATTTATTCCGATCAGGAGTGAGGCTACGCTCCGCGCTTGGTGATTGCCCTTTGGAGTCAGATGGACTCGCTATACTTCTACGCTTCCGCAGCATTAGTAGTTTATTTCTCATGAGTTGGCCTTTGGCCGAATTTATTCCCTTGTAATAAAGACTCTATATGAGAAACATGTAATAAATTCAGGTGTGATTGAACTTTGATTATTTCATCGATGTCTTTGTGAGTACCAAAGATGATCTTGGGATGGCATGCATACGTAGATTTGGCGATTTTGGGTCAGGTCGCTACAGAGATGGTATCAGAGCACACGCTGACCGTAGGATCGTAACCCCTAGGATCGGAAAGCCATAGGAAGAGACCATTTACTTTATATCCTTATCATTCCGTAATTCTCCCCTGTTCATTTCTAACTCCTCTCCGATTTTCAACATTCTAGATGGCCGTCGAGTTCACCCCAGTTTTGCTACCGGAGTTTTGCCAGCCCGATGAGACGATGCCCTTCGGCAGGAAGCTGGTCCAGATGGTGAAGAAGCTGAAGATTGCTCTACCCTCGATCACCGGGAAGCCAACCAATGCACTTCCGACGGACACCCGCCATGTGATTGAGGTGCATATTCCAGGAGAACCTTCGAGGACACACACGGAGCCTATCGACTTTGAGTTCACCGACTTCAACTGGATCATCGGAAGGGACATGGCGATCTATCGTGCCCTTGGACATCTCCGAGAGGAGTACAGGGCCGAGCTCGATCCCTCAGACCTCGCCATGGTTTCTCGCAGAGCAAGGAATGGAGATATCATCCGTACCGTAGAGGACGACTCCATTCTCTCTTATGTCCAGGACTTGGAGTGTCTCCTCAGGAAACGGGAGATTCAGACTCGCCGTAACTCGAAGGCACACAGGAGGCTATTGTTCCGTGAACTGGAACTGGAGGAGAAGGCACACGCAGACTTCCTTAACCATGAGGAAGAAGTCGCGGACTTCATGGAGACAGTCGACGACCTGAAGATGAAGCTTGCCGCGATAGAGGAAAAGATGGACTTGGGAGAGGACCTTTTTCCGAGTGGAGATGATGGACCCCTCGTGAGCAATGATCAGGATTATGAAGGGAGTTCCACTGAAGGAAGCCGCAAGAGGAGGTGTCACAACAGAGGACATCACACCAGAGGACGCAAGGATTATTGATGAAGACTTTTTAGTCGACCACCATGTTATTTTTTTCCTTTTCATCGATCAGTTAGGCCGATATTTTTTCGATTAGTCATGAGCTTTTGTAATCGAGTTTGAACCATGTTTGAGTGGAATGAATAAATGATTGGTGTGTTTACGATTGTGCATTCATATGGGTAGTGTTATTTCTCATAGACCATTGTTCTATTCTAATTTTCTCATCCACTCCAAAAACACCAGATGCCTCCGAGACGTGACATTGGTTTTCCGCCGGAGCTCACCCAGCTGCTCCAGCAGCAGAATGCCCTCATGCAACTACTCATCCAGAATCAGAACAACAACACCAACAATCCACCGCCACCACCCCCTGTGGACAACTTGACTCGATTCCTGAGGCTGAATCCGCCAGTGTTCTCTAGTAGCACTGAGCCGATTGTGGCTGATGATTGGCTCCGCAAAGTCGGAAGAGAGCTAATCACTGTTGGATGCACTGATGCAGAGAAGGTGCGCTTCGCCGCGCATCAACTTGATGGACCTGCAGCTTCTTGGTGGGAGAACTACACCGCCACTTATCCCATCGGCGCCATCACGTGGGATCAATTCCAGCAGGCCTTCCGCACCGCTCATGTTTCAGCTGGAGCCATGAGTCTGAAGAAGCGTGAGTTCCGCAACTTACGCCAGGGGAACCGTACTGTGGCGCAGTACGTGGATGAGTTCAGCAAGCTAGCCCGCTATGCCCCGGATGATGTGGCCACAGATGCCGCAAAACAGGAGAAATTTCTCGAGGGACTCAACGACGAGCTGAGTATGCAGCTTATTGTGGCTACCTTCAACAACTACCAGGAGCTGGTAGACAAGGCCACCATACTTGAAGGCAAGCAGCAGCAGATTGAAAGCCGCAAACGGAAGTACAGCCAGGGGAAGCACAACTCAGGAGCTCAGCAGAAGCCCCGATATGCCCCATACTCAGGAGGTCACACCCATCACAACCATGGAGGCCATAACCATGGAGGAAATGGGAACAACCGCAGCCAGGACAACAAGTCAGGCCATGGCAATGTCAATGGAAACGGTAATGGTAATCAGCATCGTTCTACCCCGGCTCCGAAGGATCTGAGCCACATCACCTGCTTCAAGTGCCAGAAGACAGGGCACTATGCCACCGACTGCCCGGAGGCCAAGCAGAGGAATGGAAACGACAATGGAGGCTCAGCGAAGAAGCCCAACCCGTTCCCTCGTGCTCAGGTGAACCACATTGACGTGGAGGACGTCTATGATCAGCCGGACACTGTGGTTGGTAAGTTTTTATTGAATTCACGTTCAGTATTGGTACTCTTTGATTCTGGTGCAACGCATTCATTCATATCAAGGGTAGTTGTCGAAAAGTACGGGTTGCCCACTAAAACCCTTAGAAGCCCCCTTCGCGTCAGTTCCGCAGGAGGAGAAATGATGGTAGGTTTAGGCTGTCATGCAACCCTCAACATCGGGAACCATAAATTTCCCGCAGACCTCATAGTGTTGGAAACCCAGACCTTGGATGTAATCCTAGGCATGGATTGGTTGACGAAGTTCGAAGGAAACATAGATCGTGCCAGAAGTCTATTCTGCTCACCACCCCGGAGCAGAAGAGGATCAAGTATGTAGCCAGGCACAGCCAGATGAAGAATCAGGTGCATTCCCTCACGGGAGTTGTTCAGGAGGAAGTGCCAGTAGTGCAAGATTTTCCCGATGTTTCCCCGGAGGAATTACCAGGGATGCCACCGGACAGGGACATCGAATTTTTGATTGAGTTATTGCCCGGCACAGCCCCAATATCCAAGAGACCCTATCGGATGCCACCGAATGAGTTGAAAGAGATCAAGGATCAAATTAATGAGTTATTGGAGAAAGGATATATTCGGCCAAGCTCATCACCTTGGGGAGCCCCAGTTCTTTTGGTAGAGAAGAAGGATGGAAGCTTGAGGATGGTTGTGGATTATCGTGCGTTGAACGAAGTGACCATCAAGAACAAGTACCCTCTGCCAATGATTAATGACTTGTTTGATCAGCTAGTGGGAGCCAAGGTATTCTCCAAGATCGATCTTTGATCAGGGTATCATCAATTGAAGATTCGTGAAAAGGATATACCCAAAACAGCATTCACTACCAGGTATGGTTTATATGAGTATACCGTCATGTCATTTGGATTGACTAATGCTCCTGCATACTTCATGAATTTGATGAACAAGGTATTTATGGAATATCTGGACAAGTTTGTCGTGGTGTTCATCGATGATATATTGATTTTCTCCAGAGAGAGGAAGAGCATAAGGAACATTTGCGTCTAGTTACGGAGAAACTTCGAGAACATCAGTTGTATGCCAAGTTCAGTAAATGTGAATTTTGGCTGAAGGAAGTTGGATTCCTCGGACATGTTATTTCAGGAGAAGGAATAGCAGTTGATCCCGCCAAGGTTGAATCAGTCACCGATTGGCAGTCACCTACCTCAGTCAAGGAGATCCGCAGTTTTCTCGGACTCGCGGGATATTATCGGAGGTTCATTGAGAACTTCTCGAAGATTCCCAAGCCCATGACTGAGCTGTTGAAGAAGGAAGCCAAGTATGTTTGGACCGAGGAATGTGAAGCCAGTTTTCAGGAATTGAAGAAACGTTTGGTCACAGCCCAGATCGATTTTGCGGACATACACAAGGAATACCAGGTTTATTAGACGCTTCTCGTCAAGGACTCGGAGGAGTATTAATGCAGGAAGGTAAAGTTGTAGCTTATGCCTCCAGACAGCTACGACCTCACGAGATGAATTATGCCACGCATGATTTGGAGTTAGCAATGTAGTGCATGCACTCAAGACCTGGAGACATTTCCTCATCGGAAATCGTTGTGATGTCTACACAGATCACAAGAGTTTGAAGTATATTTTCACGCAGAAGGAATTGAACCTCAGGCAGAGGAGATGGCTAGAGTTGATCAAGGACTACGACATGAGATTGCATTACCACCCAGGTAAGGCTAATGTTGTAGCAGATGCTTTGAGCCGTAAGAGTTATGTGAACACTCTTACAAAGCAGGAGGATTACCTCGGGAGTTAGTCGATGACCTCGAGAGATCTCCGGCGGAGATAGTTCCGAGAGGATACGTTGCAACTCTGGAAGTTCAGTCCACTTTGGCCGAAAGGATTCGTGAAGCCCAGAAGTCGGACAAGGAAATTGATGAGATAAAGCAAAGGATGAATGAAGGAAAAGCTAAAGGGTTCCGTAAGGATGAACACGGAGCTATATGGTTCGAGGATCGTATTTATGTACCCAATGATCCCGAACTCAGGAAGCTAATTCTTCAGGAGGCTCATGATTCACCGTACTCAATTCACCCCGGTAACACCAAGATGTATCTGGATTTGAAGGAAAGTTTTTGGTGGACAGGTATGAAGAAGGATATTGCCGAGTACGTAGCAGTATGCGATGTTTGTCAACGTGTAAAGGCAGAACATCAGAAGCCAGCAGGGTTACTTCAACCTTTGCCGATTCCCGATTGGAAATGGGAGAAACTTGGAATGGATTTCATCACAGGATTACCCAGGACCCGTTCAGGTTATGATTCCATCTGGGTAGTGGTTGATCGTTTGACCAAGGTAGCTCACTTCATTCCCGTGAAGACTACCTATACCAGTGCTAAGTTGGCCAAGATATACATGACCAGGATCATATGTCTGCATGGAGTTCCGAGGAAGATCGTGTCAGATAGAGGAACACAGTTTACCTCAAAGTTTTGGAAGCAGTTGCATGAAACTTTGGGTACGAGGCTGGAATTCAAGATGCCTTTTCATCCATGAGCAGATGATGGACGGACCGAGAGAGTCAACCAGATTACGGAGGACATGTTGAGAGCTTGTGTGCTAGACTATGGGTCTAGCTGGGATGATAATTTGCCATACGCAGAGTTCTCATACAACAACAGTTATCAATCCAAATCAAGATGGCCCCTTCGAAGCTCTATACGTATGAGGTGCGTAACACCATTGCTGTGGGATAGTGTTGGAGATCGATCACTTTTCGGTTCCGACCTTATCAGGGATTCCGAAGAGAAAGTCAAGCTGATTCGAGACAGGCTCAAGATAGCACAGTCGAGACAGAAGAGTTATGCCGACAGTAAACACAAGGAAGTGACTTACGAAGCTGGAGACCGAGCATATCTTCGTGTGTCTCCACTTCGTGGCATCAAGAGGTTTGGTGTCAAGGGAAAGTTAGCACCCCGATTCATTGGCCCCTACAAAATCCTCAAACGTCGTGGAGAAGTTGCTTACAAGTTGGAATTGCCGGAAGGATTGTCCGGAGTTCATGATGTCTTCCATGTTTCTCAGTTGAAGAAGTGTCATGCCGACATGGCCGATGTTCCGTTGAGAGACACAGTGCCCCTAGAGGCCATACAGCTTGACAGTGATCTGACTTATAAGGAGAAACCCGTCCGAATTCTCGAGACTGCGAGCAGAGTCACCCGCAGCAAGGTCATCAAATTTTGCAAGGTGCTGTGGAGTCACCACACCGAGGAAGAAGCCACCTGGGAGCGCGAAGAAGACCTTCTTCGAGACCACCGCACCTATTTGCTAGCCAACCCGAATCTCGAGGGCGAGATTCATCTTAAGGTGGGTAGGTTTGTAACATCCCAAATTTCCTATTTGGAATGTTTTACAATTATAGCTAAGCATCTATGCATCCTGTTTGAAATTGAATGCCATTTGAAGTTTCAGAGGAGATTTTGAGTTTGAATTTGAATTCAAACTTTGGCAAGTGGGAATCATTTCAAAAACTATGCCTGATAAATACTTGATCAAAAGTATGAGAGGAGTAAACATGACACTCCAAAAATATCAGAGGAAACAATGCCAAAAGTTTTGAATTCAAATTTGGGTTTTATTTGAATTTGAAAAAAATGAATTTTTATAAAGTTTGGATTTTGCCCTTGGAAAAATGTTCAAATGATAGGGAATATTTCCCTGATCATTTTGGTATATATATGTCCTATATAAAATATTTATATTTTATAAGTTATCTCTGTTTTTGTATTTATTAAAAAACTAAATTTTTTTAAAAAAAGAAACCCCCTCAGCGCCAAATGTGCCACAGCTCCAGCCCACCGCTCAAGACTGCCCACCAGCGGCCCAGAGGGCTAGCCCCAGCGAAAGCCGAGCCGCCAGGCCACCCCTCCGCCTGAAACCCTCCGAGCGGGTCGCCGACCGCACTGCGCCTCTCTCCCCACCAAAGCGGGCCTCACCCCTGCCTTCAACCCCCGCCCATTAACGACCACACCGCCGCCGCCGATCGCCGGGATCCCGTGAGATCCGGGATCCGATCTCCCCCCGATCGCCCCCCCTTGCCACGCCGAGGCCCCCCCCTATTTATACCCCTCCCCCGCACCCCATTCCCCCCCTCGCCCCTTCGCCGAAACCCCTCCTCCCCTCACACGCGCTCGCCGGAGCCCGAGCCGACCGCCTCCGCCATTTCCCTCGCCGCCGTCGCCCTAGACCTCCCCGACCCTCGCCGACTCCACCAGACCACCCCCCGAGCTCGTCCGCACCCGCCGGAGCCCTCCGCCGACCTCTCCGACGACCGGAGAGGCCAACGCACTCGCCACCGCCGCCGCCGTCGAGCTCCGGTAAGCCACCAGAGATCACCTCCCCCGTCCGATTCGTTCTCGACGGTTAGGATTAGAACACCCCGAAGGGGTACGTTCTTTATTTAAAAACCCGGTTCGCTCCGGTTTAGTCCGGTTTAGTTTTTAGTTAGGGTTTATTTTATTTAGCCCGGCCCGACTCGTTTAACCCTAGGCCCGTTTAGTTTATGTTACGCTCAGTGCGTAGATTAGGCCCATTAGGCCATTTTTCTTTTATTTTCGTTTTCTGTTTTAACAGAATAGTTCCTGATTTGAAAAATTCATAACTTTTATTCTACTTAATATTTTTAGGTGATTCTTTTTTTTTTGGTTTGCAAATTTTCTATAGTTTCTGTAGAAAATATATTTAGCTATGTTAAAATTAATTAAAATTGCTTTATTTTAGTTTTAGTCAGAATAGTAATTCTGTCATAAAATGAGCTAGGAAACTTATTTTTGGATAATTCTTTTTGTCCCAACTTTATTTTGACATTGCCAAACCATAGGAATTAATTTGGGTATTTTAGGATTAATAAAAAAAATTAGTTTTAAGCAGAATCTTGTTAATCCTAATTAATTAACTAGCTAATGTTTTCCTATTATTTTAATTAGTAAATAAATTTAGTTTTAACATGTGATTGATTATTCGAGGATAGTTTCTGTCACTTTATAGGATGAACTTTTATTTATAATAAATAAAACTTTTATTTTATTTTTCTTAATAGAAATTGAATTAGGCCTAATAGGAGTTTCATAATAGATTTTAAATTAATTCTTTTTGCTCCTAGTTGCTTAATGATATCTTTTCTGTTAAGGTAACATAAAACCATGATTAGGTTATGTTGAGAAATTTTTTGTTATATAAAACTATTTTAGTTGTTGCTTAAAGTAGGAAAACTTTGAATTGGATTTTCTTTGAGTTTTCCTTTGGGTTTTGATTTGTTTGCTTTGGTGTGATATGTTGCTATTGCTATTGTATTATGTGATCCTATGCTATATGCTTATTGTGATTATTGTTTGTTCGGTAGAGTTTCCGGAGTGCGAAGCTTGCTACTACGAATCTTTAGATTACGAAGATCATCAGCAAGGCAAGTTTTGATCATGTTATTTTCTATACCTATGTTTTTGTGCATTAGAAATTATCACCACCCCACCATGCATGCAGTAGATGAAATTTTGAAGTTATTAATCTTGAGTAGTATCATGTGGTAGGATGAACCAATCCCCTTGTTACCATGACCCCGGGACGAAGTAGTTTACTTTGCTATCCTCGTAGACGGGTTTTGGTTGAGTGAAATTCATAAGAAAGATGTGAGAGTCAATGATGATGACAACCCCATGAACTACAAGAATCAAGATGGACTTCGGAATTCACTACTGGGTGGAGGACGGTTGACGGGCACCTGGAGAACCCAAGGTTGGCGGGATGCATGGAGAAGTGCCATGACATCTTGCGGAAAGCTTCACCCAGCCACGAAGAGACGGATGGATGCCCCATGACCGGAAGCTTACCTGTGCAGCCGCAAGCCATTATGGGCTCTGGCTGGGTTAACCCTAGTAGTGACGCTGGCTGGACGGTACTACGAGATGTAGAAGAACGGTAGGATTGGATGGGTACCGCAAGAGCTGTAAGAACTCTTTGGAAGACCCTGTTTCATTCATCCCATCTTCAAACACCATGAAGTGCGAAGACTTAAAAGGAGGGAATGATTCTTGCGGGAAAAGTGCGCAAACCTCTACAGAGTTAAAGATCTAATCGATTAGCCGTGTCCCCGGTTACGGACAATTTGAGCCTCTGGAACTTGGAAGTATTCGGAAATCTCAACAATAAAACTAATAAATTAATTTGAGGGTTTTATGACTTAATAATTTGGGAATGAGATATTGGTTGGCGGAACCATCTCAATAACTACCAACAATTTGTAGTAATTTGCAAGCAAGTCCACTGTAGTAGGGAAAAATTTGCTTTTCGCAAAATGATGAAACTTAGAGCCCCACAGCCAAAATGCATATAGTGATAGAAATTTTATTATTGTTATTCTCTTCATGACTTGCCAGCTTATTCAAAAAGCTGACCTACACGACTGCAATGTCTTATGTTGCAGAGATTTATTCCGATCAGGAGTGAGACTACGCTCCGCGCTTGGCGATTGCCCTTTGGAGTCGGATTGACTCGCTATACTTCTACGCTTCCGCAACATTAGTAGTTTATTTCTCATTTGTTGGCCTTTGGCCGAATTTAGTCCCTTGTAATAAAGACTCTATATGAGAAACGTGTAATAAATTCAGGTGTGATTGAACTTTGATTATTTCATCGATGTACTGTGAGTACCAGCATGATCTTGGGATGGTACAGACACAGAGATTTGACCGATTTTGGGTCAGGTCGCTACACTAAAGTTCTATCGACCACCGATACAACTCTATGTACGCTTGACGTTCGCTTTACCTAGAACAAGTATGAAACTAGAAGTACTTTGTAGGTGTGACAGGATAGGTTTGCAAGAAAATAAAGAGAGCGTAAACATAAACTAGGGGATGCTTAGATAAAAACACAACTAAAGTAAATATGGAGAGTGTGGAGAAGTGGTGGTAGGAGTTGTGGAATTGTCCCTAGGCAATTGACTATGTTACTAGACCGGTAATCACTATTGCAATTCTATTTGAGGGAGAGGCATAAGCTAACATAGTTTCTCTACTTGGATCATATGCACTTATGATTGGAACTCTAGCAAGCATTCGCAACTACTAAAGATTCATTAAGGTAAAACCCAACCATAGCATGAAAGCATCAAGTCCTCTTTATCCCATACGCAAATAACCTACTTACTCTGGTCTGTGCTTCTGTCACTCACGCCACCCACCATAAGCAAATCATATTCATATTGCAAACACTACAGCGGGAATCCCTCACGCTTGCGCGACACGGAGGGCACAATAGGACAGCACCAATAATAAAATATGAAATTCAAACCAATCATAGCAATTCATCAATCACTGATAGGACAACGAAAATCTACTCAGACATCATAGGATGGCAACACATCATCCGAAAATAATATGAAGCATAAAGCACCATGTTCAAGTAAAGTGTACAGCGGGTTGCGGGAGAGTGGACCGCTGTAGATAGAGGGGGGAAGGTGATGGAGATGTTGGTGAAGATGACGGTGGTGTTGGTGATGATCGCGGTGATGATGATGGTGGCCACGGCGGTGTTCCGGCGCCACCGGAAAAGAAGGGGAGAGGGGCCCCTTCGTCTTCTTCTTCCTTGACCTCCTCCCTAGATGGGAGAAGGGTTTCCCCTCTGGTCCTTGGCTCCCATGGCTTGGGAGGCGAGAGCCCCTCCGATATTGGATCTATCTCTGCTTCTGCCTCGCTCGCCTGCTTTCACCGTTTCGTGTATATATGGAGATCCGTAACTCCGATCGGCCTGAAAAATTCACCGTGATTTTTTTTTGAAAATTAGCTTTCTTGCGGTAAAAGAAGAGCGTCAACCGCCTTACATGTGGGTCACGAGGGTCAGGGGCGCGCCCCCCTACGTCGTGCCCACCTCGGACACTGGTTCGCGTTGATTTTTCTTCCAGATTTTCCATAAATTCCAAAAATAAGCTTCGTCCGTTTTTATCCCGTTTGGACTCCGTTTGATATGGATATTCTGCGAAACCAAAAACATGCAATGTATAAGAACCGCACTAGGCACTGGATCAATATGTTAGTCCCAAAAATAGTATAAAAAGTTGCCAAAAAGTATATGGAAGTTGTAGAATATTGGCATGGAACGATCAGAAATTATAGATACGACGGAGACGTATCAGCATCCCCAAGCTTAATTCCTGCTGGTCCTCGAGTAGGTAAATAATAAAAAAGATAATTTTTGATGTGGAATGCTACCTAGCATTATCTTGATCATGTATCTAATCATGGCATGAATATTAAGACACGAGTGATTCAAAGCAATAGTCTATCCTTTGACATAAAAATAATAACACTTCAAGCATACCAACCAAGCAATTATGTCTTATTTAAATAACATAGCCAAAGAAAGCTCATCCCTACAAAATCATATAGTCTGGCTATGCTCCATCTTCACCACACAAAATATTCACATCATGCACAACCCCGATGACAAGCCAAGCAATTGTTTCATACTTTTGATGTTTCTCGAACCTTTTCAACTTTCACGCAATACATGAGCGTGAGCCATGGACATAGCACTATAGGTGGAATAGAATATGATGATGGGGGTTATGTGGAGAGAAAAAAAGGAGAAAGTCTCACATCAACTAGGCGTATCAACGGGCTATGGAGATTCCCATTAATAGATATCAATGTGAGGAGTAGGGATTGCCATGCAACGGATGCACTAAGAGCTATAAGTGTATGAAAGCTCAAACTGGAAACTAAGTGGGTGTGCATCCAACTTGCTTGCTCATGAAGACCTACGGCATTTGAGGAAGCCCATCGTTGGAATATACAAGCCAAGTTATATAATGAAAATTCCCACTAGTATATGAAAGTGATAACTCAAGAGACTCTCTATATGAAAAACATGGTGCTACTTTGAAGCACAATTGTGGTAAAAGGATAGTAACATTGCCCTTTTTTTTGCGGGCTTCTTTGGCCCCATTTTTTTATTTAGGCTTCTTTGGCCTCTTTTTTTGATGGGGCAATGCTCTAATAATGATGATCATCACACTTTTATTTACTAACAACTCAATATTACAACTCGATATCTAGAAGAAAGATATGACTCTATATGAATGCCTCCGGCGGTGTACCAGGATGTGCAATGATCTAGCATAGCAATGACATCAAAACGGACAAGCCATGAAAACACCATGCTAGCTATCTTACGATCATGCAAAGCAATATGACAATGAATGCTCAAGTCATGTATATGATGATGATGGAAGTTGCATGGCAATATATCTCGGAATGGCTATGGAAATGCCATGATAGGTAGGTATGGTGGTTGTTTTGAGGAAGATATAATGAGGATTATGTGTGACAGAGCGTATCGTAACACGGGGTTTGGATGCACCGGTGAAGTTTGCACCAACTCTCGAGGTGAGAAATGGCAATGCACGGTACCGAAGAGGCTAGCAATGATGGAAGGGTGAGAGTGCGTATAATCCATGGACTCAAAATTAGTCATAAAGAACTCACATACTTATTGCAAAAATCTATTAGTAATCAAAACAAAGTACTACGTGCATGCTCCTAGGGGGATATATTGGTAGGAAAGACCATCGCCGTCTCCCCGACCGCCACTCATAAGGAAGACAATCAATAAACACCTCATGCTCCGACTTCGTTACATAACGGTTCACCATATGTGCATGCTACGGGACTTGCAAACCTCAATACAAGTATTTCTCAATTTCACAATTACTCAACTAGCACGACTCTAATATCACCACCTTTATATCGCAAAACTATTGCAAGGATTAAACATATCATATTCAGCGATCTACAAGTTTTATGTAGGGTTTTATGACTAACCATGTGAATGACCAGTTCCTGTCATGTCTCTAAATAGATATAAGTGAAGCAAGAGAGTTTAATTCTTTCTAAAATATAGGTGCCCAAGCTCTAACAAATATAAGTGAGGCAAAAGAGCATTCTACAAATGGCGGTTGTCTATGTAAAGAGAAACAGGCAATCCAAACTTCAAATGATATAAGTGAAGCACATGAAGCATTCTATAAAGCCATACTCAAAAGATATAAGTGAAGTGCATAGAGAATTCTATAAATCAACCAAGGACCATCTAATACCATCATGGTGCATAAAATAAAAATGAAAACTAAATGCAAAAGACGCTCCAAGATTTGCACATATCACATGAATGAAACGAATCCGAAAACATACCGATACTTGTTGAAGAAAGAGCGGATGCCTTCCCAGCATCCCCAAGCTTAGACGCTTGAGTCTCCTTGAATATTTACTTGGGGTGCCTCGGGCATCCCCAAGCTTGAGATCTTGCCTCTCTTCCTTCTTCTCACATAGAAACCTTCTCAATCATCGAACACTTCATCCACACAAAACTTCAACAGAAAACTCGGTAAGATCCGTTAGTATAATAAAGCAAATCACTACTCTAAGTACTGTTGCAAACCAATTCATATTTTATTTTTGAATTGTGTCTACTGTAATATAACTTTTTCATGGCTTAATCCACTGATATAAATTGATAGTTTCATCAAAACAAGAAAACTATGCATCAAAAACAGAATCTGTCTAAAACAGAACAGTCTGTAATAATATGAACATTCACCATACTTCTGATACTTGAAACATTCTGCCAAAATTTGGAAAAATAAGAAATTTGTACAGCAAAACAGTGCAAAAAGAATCAGAACCATTTCACGTTCCAGTAAAAAATTAAAATTCACGCACTACAGCCAAAGTTTTTGTCCTGCACCGCACAAACCAACAAGCATTGTAAACATCCTAAAGGCAAACCTTGGTACATTATTTTTATAATACAATGGAATTGTACAAGGGGATAATTATTTTTGTTGAAAATTTTCTGTAATCAAGATTCACAAAGGTTCCGTGAGCATGACCAAAGTTCAAGGAGCTCTCCCACTTCAACAATGCTTGTCTTTCTCACTTTCACTTTCCTTTTTGAAAAGTTTTGGGTTCCCCTCTTTATTTTTGTTGTTTTTAAACTATATGAAAGCACTCAACAGAAACAAATGACTCTCTAAAACTTCCGGGTTGTCTCCCTGGCAGCGCTTTCTTTAAAGCCATTAAGCATATAGTGCTCAAGTAGTGAATCCACCCGGATCCCAAGGTATATCAAAGCCAATTTTAATTAGCAATGATTTATAATTTAGTAGTGAGCACAAAGCAACATATATCAAGCAATGACGAAGTCTATCTCTTCCTATGCATCGGCATGTCATAAAAGAACAATTCATGCACACATAGTAAAGGCCAATGCATAGTATAAACAGTTTCTTGCAATTTTATTGTATTGGAAACATAGAGAGGTGGAGATATAGTTCCTCTCTCATAATAATTGCAAGTAGGAGCAGCAAGCACATGCATATTATATCTATCAAAATCATCATGTGCAACGGTAAAAGGCAACCCATCAATATAATCCTTAATAAGTGCGAACTTCTCTGATATAGTATAATCAGGAGAATTCAAAAAATAATAGGACTATCATGCGTGGGTGCAATAGCAAAAATTTCATGTTTAACATAAGGAACTATAGCAAGTTCATCTCCATAAGCATAATTCATATTGGCATCTTGGCCACAATCATAGCAAGCATCATCAAAAAAGGATATTTCAAAAGAATCAAAGGGATCATAACAGTCATTATAGAAATCATCCTTCAGTAAGCACGAAGGGGAATTAAACAATGTATGAGTTGAAGAGTTACTCTCATTAGAAGGTGGGCACGGGTTGCTAATCTTCTCGTCCTCCTTTTGTTCTTTGCTCTCCTCATCATCTTTTTCATCCAATGAGCTCACAGTTTCATCAATTTATTCTTCCATAGATTCCTGCAAAATATTAGTCTCTTCTTGGACAGCGGAGACTTTCTCAATAAGTGCATTAATATCGGAATTGTATTCATAATTTTCATAGAAATATTTGAGGATAGCTAAATTTTCAGATCTATAAAAAGCATCATCAAAATCTTCAAACTCTTTACACATAGATTCAATTTCATAAGCACCCATAAAAGCAACAAATTCTTCTATTTGTTCCACATCATAGTAAACATATATACCATTAGCATAAGAAGCTAAGGTTTTATTATCATTAAATTTGCATGAAAAGGGAAGGTGTGGAGCCTTCATCCTAGAGCAATAAGTATAATCATGTCAAGACCGGTTTTCCAATAAAACATTTATTGAGAAACCGACCCTTATATTAATCCAAAGATAGGAAAAATCCCTTCATCGTAGACAAATCCTTGATACAGAAATCCATAGGTACTAAATATTATACAAGGTTGAGCTGACGCTGCTCAACAATTTATTACAAGCACGCCGATATAATACATAAGGGCGGATATGACACAAGGGGTGTGGTGGCATAACTACTGACTCGCCATACATGTGGTGGTGGACATGTCACAGTGGAGTGGGTGACGTGACTCCTAAATCTTACAGCTCATCGAGCACCGGAGTGGGGCTCGATGATTTTATTCGGGTAGCGGAAGCGTATATGATACAAGTGACCAATTCCATGATCGCACGGGACTAACTGGGACTCCTCTAGGCGTCGGACTCGCTATCGTACTCTTCCACCATAAGATCGCCTTCGTCAATATCTAGCCAAATCAACAAGCCAGGTAAGTACTTTGAATGTACTCGCAAGACAGTTCGGACATAAGATATAACAAATGGAAACATGATGCACATGAGCAGTTTAGCAATGCACACTCAGATAATAAATTTGTAAGGCATGTTAAATAAAAAGGGAAGTTAGGTGGTAGTCCTCCCGAAATCCCAATAAAATAACTTAAGACCGATCGGGTGTCTGAAGCGATACCTCGAAAGGTAAAAAAAATTAAATTAACATGTCATAGTCAAGGCCGTATGCGACACCGCATAAAGGGCTTATATTGAAATGTAAATGACAATGCGTGCCACAGTCGGACGTCTTAAGAGACATCTCGAAAAGGGCTTATAGTGAAGGTAAATAACAGGGATGCCACAGTCGGACGTCTGAGCGACATCAAATAAAGGGCTTATATCGAAATTAAATAACAAGAATGCCACAGTCGGACGTCTGAGCGACATCACGTAAAGGGCTTATATCGAAGGTAAATAACAATAGTGCCACAGTCGGACGTCTGAGCGACATCACATAAAGGGCTTATATTTCATCATTCGTATTCAAGCCGTTCACGAATTTAAATCATTCCAAGGAAATACTCAGTACATAATAATAAACGGGTTAGTCCATCCACGGAATAACATTCAACTGGGTTTAACACTCATGTTTATTTAACGGAGATTGTCACTGAGACTAACATTGAGACAGACGTTGAGAATGATACTGACACTAACATAGATGAGTTGATCACAGTCCTTGACCATAGATACGGTTACTCGAATGGTTTTGACTCTCCAGAATTTGTACTCTTTAACCATAGCCAACGGATTTCAGTAGTCACGAAGGACTAGTTCCGTCTACGGTAATTTACAAGAAACACATCTAACCAGTACACACCCATTCCACATTCCGCTGCCAGGAATCACCCTAGGCAATGTTCAAAAAAAACTTTAAGACGGGGAGGTCACAAACTCGAATAGTGTGGGATCAAATTTATATCACGCGCTCTAAGGGGTGCTCCCCTCTCGGTCCCAACCGGAAACACCCATGCCCCCTGACCGGATGACGGGCTTTAATCCAGGGCCATGGAACCCTCATCGCGGTCCCTCTGTTTGGTGTGTACAAGGAAAGAGGTTTGCAACTTACTAAACTGCACTCTTTGCAGAAAGCATGTGGCAGCACGAAGGGGAAAACGAACGGGATCGAGACTTGATCCACGTTGACACTGGAGTTAAACGGTTGGCATAAGACTGGCATGCTTCAACAATACCAGCTCACCACCTTACATGTCACCACATGATCATGTTGTCTTCCATCAAATGAACACACACAGTTTCGAAGCTCACACGTAGTTGCCTTGCATGCAATATAACACTCACAGTTGCTTATATGAACATGCCATGAAATAACTACTAAAGCAAACATGCAAAACACTCATCATATCAAAGGTTCAAACATGCTTGCCTAGTTCGGAGAAGTCGGAGTCTAGCTCGGTGAAGTTTGCCACCTCCTCTGGTATCTACGGTATAAAGAAAACGCGTACTAACGTAAATACCGTGTGTGCAAAAAAAGTGTTCCAAATATTTTTCAAATAAATATTATAAAAAGCTAGATTGAAAAAAAAGATGACAGAAAAAGAATAAATTTAAAACCATCTTCTGTTTAAAAGTTATTAAGGTTTTAGTCCAGGAACTCATCTGTAATGAAACAGAAAGTTTCCAGGGGTAGTTTATAAAAAGACAGAAAAACGTTTCAGTTAGAAGGCGTATTTGCCCGAAGGCATTTTCAGAAAACAGTTCGAAAAAGAGAAAAAGCTGACGAGGGGGTCCCCCCGTTAGGTTTGAATTTCCAAAACAGAGCCACGGGCGCCCGAGGGCTGCGGTGGTCGCCGGCGGCGATCCACGGCGAGTTAGGGGGAAAGGGGGGTGCCTACGGGTTCACCGAGTCCTTCCGCACCGGTGGGTGGTGGAGTTGGTCGTAGGCGAGCACCACGTCGACGGGCCTCTACTCCGTGACAGCGGTTCGGGTGGTGGTGGGTCTCGTCGAGGAGGGCTGCAACCCTCAAATTGGAGCTTGGGTTAGAAGTGTGGGTGCTAGGAGGTCGTTGACAAGGTATGTGAGGCAGAGATGCTCTCACTGGAGCGGATCTTGCCGGAGCCCGAAGCGGATCGGGGCGGCCGGAGTTCGGGAAGAAGGCCTCCCCGAGGTCTTCCCAGTAGCTAGGCGTGGCTCTGGTGAGGTGGAGGGGTGATGACTGGTCGAGATTGAGCTCGAGGCCCCCTTTTATAGCCAGCCTGAGGCAGTTGCCGCGATCGGGATTACTCCGGCGGTGATTATGGTGGGGCAGTGGTTGAACGGGAAGTTTAGGGGTTGGGGCAGCTGCAGATAGGTTCACTGGTTCCATCCTGGGGCGAAGTTTGGCAAAACTTGGGCGCTACTCCACGGTCTCCACGGAACGGCCCCACGGGGCTCGTCTGCGGCAGAGAGCGCGCCCTGCGCCTCTCTGGCCGCGGTGATTGTGCTACAGCGTGCACAGGGGAGGGGGTGGCCACGCGGAGGCTCCGGATGGCTTGGGCGGTGCTGGTCGGCGCCGAAAGGCAGGGCCGGCCCCTGTCGGCCACCACGGGTGGTTCTGCCACCGCTGAAGACGCCGGCGATGAGGTGCCATGTCGCCACCGGCACTTGCGCCCGTCCAAACGACCGTGCGGCGCACTGGATAAGGAGAAGGAGCAGTGAGCATCGCGCCAACGTGGGAACTGGAGAGATTGACGCCGCGCTCTGAAGAAACGACGCTGTTGACTGAAACCGAATCACCGAATCTCTGAACTTTTCTGAATATCGACAGAAACAGTGCACGCCAGGTGTTTGATGAAATGTTTTTGGCATGTGGAAATTTCTTCCGAGTTGATCTTTGGTGAGGTGACCTCTCAATTCATCTAGGGCTTTCCTGATTTATCCCAGAATTTTTGGAGAAGAAAAATGATGAATTTCACCAAAAACGGTAAATCTGGATCAAACTTGCAGTAAGGAAAATTTGAAAATTTTGAACTGTGGACCAGTGGATCTTGATGGATCTAGGTTGGGGGTACTAAGGACTAGTCAGAGGAGTTTGCTTGGGACCAAAACTCAAAAGGAAACTTGTAGTTCCTTTGTAAGTCACCTAGATCCAAAATAAATGACAGAAATTGTTTGGAGGACAAAATAAATAGAATAAAAATCAAAAATGGGTTGAAACTTGCTAGAGTTGGATATTTTTAAACTAGGTCATGGCAAGAGAAAATTCTTTAAAAAGGGTAATGAATAAAACCAAAATCCAAAGGATTTCTTTTTAATAAAAAGAATTGTAAAACCCTCCAATATTATTTGTGTTGAGCCAACACAATTTATGAAAAACCCTCAACACCAAAGATCAAGGTTGAGAAGGACCTTTCTTAGAAAAAAAATATTTGTCATACAAAAAAGATTTGAGAAGAAGAGTCCCTAAAAAGAAATTCAAATACCCTCCTTTAATTCAAATAAAGATTTTAATGAAAACCAAATCAAAATTTTTGGAGTGTTACAACACCTACCCCCTTAGAAAAAATCTCGTCCCTGAGATTTCAGCTGATCCTCAAATAGGTGTGGGTGTTCTGTCCGAAGAAAATCCTCACTTTCCCAAGTTGCTTCATCCTCGTGTGATTGCTCCACTGAACTTCGAAAAATTTAATTGTTTTCTGACGGGTCCTCATTTCAGACTCATCTAGTATTTTTATTGAACGTTCCCTATAGGTGAGGTCTGGTTGCACGTCAATGTCCTCATGAGATACGTGCTTCTCTGGGTTAACTGTGAGACGTGGAACACGTCCTGGATGTCTGACAGCTCTTCGGGTAGGTCTAGCTGGTAGGCTACTGTGCCTCTTCGCGCAACTACACAAAAGGGTCCAATAAATCTTGGTGCTAGCTTTCCTTTAACTTTGAACCGTTGCAGGCCCCTCATAGGAGAAACTCATAGATACACATGTTCACTGGGTTCAAAGCTTACTTCCCGATGTTTTCGATCGTAATAACTCTTTTGTCGGCTTTGAGCTGTCTTGAGACGGTCCCTGATTAGTCTAACTTTCTCCTCAGCTTCCTTGAGCATGTCCGGGCCGAAGATACAACTGTCTCCGGTTTCTGACCAATTTAATGGAGTATGACATCTCCGTCCGTACAAGGCTTCAAAAGGTGCCATTTGTAAGTTGGCTTGGTAACTGTTGTTGTATGCGAACTCGGCATATGGCAAGCTTTCTTCCCAACTGGTTCCATAGGTGAGAACACATGCTCTCAGCATGTCCTCTAGAATTTGGTTCACGCATTCAGTTTGTCCATCAGTCTGGGAGTTCCCAGAGCTTGTTGTAATTGATCCCAAAATCTAGAGACGAATTCGGTGCCTCTGTCGGATATTATAGTCTTTGGAACTCCATGCAGACAAACTATACGGGAGAGATAAAGTTTGGCAAGCTTCTGAGTGGTGTGGGTCGTCTTTACCAGGATGAAATGTGCCACCTTAGTCAATCTTTCTGTGATGACCCATATGGCATCATTTCCGTATCGTGACCTAGGTAGTCCGACAATAAAATCCATTCCAATTTCATCCCATTTCTACTCAGGTATCTTGTTGGGCTGTAATAGACCTGCTGGTTCTTGGTGCTCCTCTTTAATGCGCTGACATGAATCACAACATGCTATGAATGTGGCTATATCCCTTTTCATATCGTGCCACCAAAATTTTTCCTGAATGTCTTTGTACATTTTGGTCCCTCCAGGATGGATTGAATATGGAGCGGTGTGGCCTTCGGCTATAATTTGCTATGTGAGGTCTTCTATATTTGGTACGCAAAGTCTGTCTCCGTGCCATAATATTCCCTTATCGTCTATGACGAATTCTGAGGCCTTGCCGAAACTCACTTTTCTTTTTATGCCTTCGATGTTGGGGTGTCCATGCTGACCCTCCTTAATTTCTTCCATTATGGTAGGTTGTATATCCAAATTTGCCACATTGCCCTCGGTGACCATCACTAAGTTGAGTTTGGTGAACTCCTGCTGAAATTCAGGTCTCAAGTTTGGTAGACCGTCGTTGCCTGAACTGGGGTTTCGACTAAGAGCATCTGCCACTACATTCGCCTTTCCTGGATGGTAGTGTATGCCAACATCATAATCTTTCACTAATTCCAACCAGCGTCGTTGTCGTAAACTGAGTTCTGGTTGTGTGAAAATATACTTGAGGCTTTTATGGTCCGTGTATATTTCACAACGATTCCCAAGTAAAAAGTGCCTCCACTCTTTGAGTGCATGAATGACTGCTGCCAACTCCAAGTCATGAGTAGGATAATTTTCTTCATTCTTGTGTAGTTGCCTGGAAGCATATACGACTACTTTGCCTTCTTGCATTAATACGCATCCGAGGCCCTTCTGGGATGCGTCACAATACACTTCAAAACTTTTGTGTATGTCCGCACAACCAATACTGGTGCTGTTGTTAATTTCCTTTTGAGTTCTTGGAAACTTTTATCGCAAGCTTCGGTCCATACAAATTTCTTATCCTTCTTGAGTAACTGTGTCATTGGTTTTGCTATGGTGGAGAACCCTTTAATAAACCTTCGGTAATATCCTGCCATTCTAAGAAACTTCATACATCCGTTACGCTGGCTGGTGGTTTCCAGCCAAATACGGCCTTGACCTTTTCCGGATCTACGGAAACACCTTTTTGGGTTATACATGGCCTAGAAAACCAACATGTCTTAACCAAAATTCACATTTGCTGAACTTGGTGTATAATTGATGTTTCCTTAATTCTCCCAGTACAATCCTGAGATGTTCAGCATGCTCTTCTGGTGTCTTGGAGTATACCAGAATATCATCAATGAACACCACAACAAATTTGTCCATAAATTTCATATACACTTTGTTCATGAGGTGGACAAAATATGCGGGGGCGTTATCAGTCCAAATGGTATTACTGTAAACTCATATAGTCCGTATCTGGAGGTGAATGCCGTCTTGGGGATATCTTCTGTCCGTACTTTTAATTGATGATACCCCGACCTTAAATCAGTTTTTGAGAAAACCTTGGCTTGAGCGAGATGGTCAAATAAATCGTTTATCCGTGGCATCGGATATTTGTTCTTGCTGGTGACCATGTTGAGTGCTCGATAGTCTATACATAATCTCAGTGTCCTATCCTTTTTCTTTGCAAATAATACTGGTGAACCCCAAGGTGAGGAGCTGGCTCGTATAAATCCTTTGTCCAGTAATTCTTTTATTTGCTTCTTTAATTCTACCAACTCGGAGGATGCCATCCTATAGGGCTTCTTGTAAATGGGGGTGGTTCCAGGTGCTAGCTCAATGATGAATTCTATTTCCCGGTCTGGTGGCATGCCTGGTAGTTCTTCGGGAAATACGTCGGGGAACTCAAACACCACTTGAACCTTGCTTAACTCTGAAATGTCCACCTTCTTCAACCTTGGTTGCCGTGACATTTGTCTTTCTTGAGCTGCAATTTTTATTGTCTTCCCGTGATGATGGGTAAGAATTACAGTCCGATTGAAGCAGTCGATAAATCCCTTGTTGGTGGTTAACCAGTCCATTCCTAGGATAACATCCAGTCCCTTATTTTTCCAATACAATGAGGTTTGCCTGAAACTTTAGTCCCTCAAACTCAAAAACCACACCTTGGCAGTAACTCTGAGTGATTTGTTTAATCCCGGGGGACTTGATGATCATGGATTTTTCCAAAGGAAGCATCGAAAAATCATTTTGCAAAGCAAATTTCTTTGAAATGAACGAGTGAGAAGCTCCAGAATCAAACAAAACCGTGGCAGGTATTGTGTTGACAGGGAACGTACTGAGTACGATATCCGGGGCATTCTGTGCTTCCTCCTTGGTCACATGGTTCAAGTGACCCTTCTTGTGATTGTTATTGGGGTTGAAGTTGTTACGTTTGGGTGCTGAATTATTCCCACCGTTGTTTGGCTGTGGAGCTGAGTTTCTTGGCTTTGGGCACTGTTTGGCATAGTGCCCTTCCTCTCCACAAGCATAGCAAGTAACACCTGGGCTGTATGTAAAATCCTTGTCCCTTGCATGAATTTTTTTGTTTGGGCGTGGAACATTGGTTGTGGACTTGTTTGCTCCATTCTTCTGAAAATCAGTCTTGTTCCGGTTGTTGCGAGCATGAGTAGTCTGGTCCCTTTTGCGCTTGCGAAAATCCACCAAGCTGCGGTGCTCATTTTCCAATGTAATGCCTTTTTCCACAAGTGTTTTGAAATCCGGAAAGGTGTGTACGACCAGCTGGCATTTAAGTGCTGGTGCTAGACCGTCCATCAATTTTTCCATCTTTTTATTTTCAGCCATGTGCTCTTCGTTGGCATAACGAGATAATTGAGTAAACTACCTATTGTACTCAGTCACTGTCATGCTTCTCTGCTTGAGGTCATCAAACTCCCTTTTCTTGATCTTCATAATGCTTCTGGGGATATGCGCCCCACGAAAACCTTCTTTAAATTCTTCCCAGGTGATGTTACTTTCATTGGGGTGCATGTGTAGGAAATTTTCCCACCATGATGCAGCTGCTCCTGTGAGGTAGTGATGTGCATAAAGTACCTTCTCACGGTCCGAACATTGTGCGATAATTAATTTCCTTTCAATGTCTGGAAGCCAATCATCGGCCTCAAGCGGTCTATCAGTGTGAGCGAATGTTGGGGGACGTGTCTTTTGTAGTTCAGACAACTAGGAATGCTGTTGATATGGTTCACGGTGATTTCCCATATTGATAACATGATTCAACATTTCGTGATGCTGCTGCTGGCTTTGCTCATAAAGGCGACATATTTGAGAAAATGCTGCTTCGCTGCCTTGCTGACTTGACTGCCCCTGTGTGAAATTGTTGCTTGTTTGGGTACCATATTTTCTTCTCATGGACTTGGCATGGAACGAGTCCAAGGACGAGGCATTTTCCACTCTGGGGTATTTTTGTAAAACTCATGAGAAAAAGAAACTGAGTTACAAAAATAAATAAATTCGCAAAGGCAGAATTTTAGAAACTCCAAGATTTTTTCAAGAAAATATTTGATTGCGCATGGAGAAGGACTGCTCAGTACATATCTTACACGCAAGCAGTAATTATACAATACATCACTCAGGATGTGCGTACACATTCCTGACATGTTATTTAGGCTAGTGCACTTCTCCCAGTTCCTACATGATGCGCACACAAACTACTTCTCACCAAACCTATATACATATAAACATATCACACAAGCTGGTGCATCGCACGGCTGCTAGGCGCACTCAGTCGGAGATGGTAAGAACTTCCCTCGGCCTGCCGAGGGTAAGACCCAGTGATGCTGGAGACTCAACCTCCTCCTCACTAATAGGCTCCAGGCGCGAAGTACTGAGTTGAGGAGCTGGTGCGGGCGCGACAGGTGGTGCAGCACGGACTGGAGTAGGAGCAATGACTTGGTCAAACTCCTCAGTGGTAGGCAGGCGACGAGCGGTGGCGAGGATGGCAGGTGTATAGGATGCTGCGGACGAGACGTAAGTCAGTGGTGGTGCTGTGTGGAGGAGCTCCCTCCTGTTGGCGGAACAGCCCTGAACTGAGTCCATACGAGCAGCCACAAGGTCGTCCACGAGGTTATCAAAAGCTGCCTCAAGAGCCTTGAGATACTCAACAAGCATCTCAATAGCCTCATCTCTCTCGCCTCTAGGGAAAGCGAATGCGTAGTGAAAAGTATATGGCACCTGGCATGGGAGGTAGCGGTAGCGACGAGTCTTCATTGAAGGAAGAACATCCCGGAGACGAGCTATCGCCTCCCAGGCAGCCATCTGCATGGCATGCCTCTCCGTAGGCATGGCCCTTCCCACAAATCGGAAGCGGCGTGACTCAGAACGCCCTCCCTTGAATTGCACCGCGGCCTGGTGCATAGACACGCTGTCGCTAATCTTGTGCTGGTAGAGTGTGAACACTGGACGAGCCGATGGCCCAATCGCGATCTTGACGATGGAGGCGAGGAGCTTGATAAACCCCTCAGGTACATTGGCGAACACCTGTGACTCACAGTCGTTGCCAGCCATCTACAAAAGTAGACAAAAATTTCGAATAGTCAAATCATAAATTTATGATGACTACAGAAGATTGCTACATTTTGCAAAATGCTAAAATAGCACTTAAGATGCTAATAACCGATTAGCGATCGCACCTAGTGGTGTCCTACAGTCAGCCTGGATTTGGTACCAAGTTTGTCAAGACCGGTTTTCCAATAAAACATTTATTGAGAAACCGACCCTTATATTAATCCAGTATAGGAAAAATCCCTTACTGTTAGACAAATCCTTGATACAGAAATCCAGTGGTACTAAATATTATACAAGGTTGAGCTGAGGCTGCTCAACAATTTATTACAAGCACGCCGATATAATACATAAGGGCGGATATGACACAAGGGGTGTGGTGGCATAACTACTGACTCGCCATACATGTGGTGGTGGATATGTCACAGTGGAGTGGGTGATGTGACTCCTAAATCTTACACATCATCGAGCGCTGGAGTGGGGCTCGATTTATTCGGGTAGCAGAAGCATATATGATACAAGTGACCAATTCCAAGATCGCACGGGACTGACTGGGACTCCTCTAGGCGTCGGACTCGCTATCGTACTCTTCATCCATAAGATCGCCATTGTCAATATCTGGCCAAATCAACAAGCTAGGCGAGTACTTTGAATGTACTCGCAAGATAGTTCGGACATAAGATATAACAAATGCAAACATGATGCACATGAGCAGTTTAGCAATGCACACTCAGATAATAAATTTGTAAGGCATGTTAAATAAAAAGGGAAGTCAGGCGGTAGTCCTCCCGAAATCCCAATAAAATAACTGAAGACCGATCGGGTGTCTAAAGCGACGCCTCGAAAGGTAAAAAAAATTAAATTAACATGCATGATCAAGGCGTCGAGGCGACACCGCATAAAGGGCTTATATTGAAATGTAAATGACAGTGCGTGCCACAGTCGGACGTCTTAAGCGACATCTCGAAAAGGGCTTATAATGAAGGTAAATAACAGGGATGCCACAGTCGGACGTCTGAGCGACATCACATAAAGGGCTTATATCGAAAGTAAATAACAGGAATGCCACAGTCGGACGTCTGAGCGACATCATATAAAGGGCTTATATCGAAAGTAAATAACAATAATGCCATAGTCGGACGTGTGAGCGACATCACATAAAGGGCTTATATTGAAGGTAAATAACAATAGTGCCACAGTCGGACGTCTTAGCGACATCACATAAAGGGCTTATATTTCATCATTCGTATTCAAGCAGTTCACGAATTTAAATCATTCCAAGGAAATACTCAGTATATAATAATAAACGGGTTAGTCCATCCACGGAATAACATTCAGCTGGGTTTAACACTCATGTTTATTTAACGGAGATTGTCACTGAGACTAACATTGAGACGGACGTTGAGACTGATACTGACACTGACATAGATGAGTTGATCAGAACCCTTGACCATAGATACGGTTACTCGAAAGGTTTTCACTCTGCAGAGTTTGTACTCTTTAACCACAACCAACTGATTTCAGTAGTCACGAAGGACTAGTTCCATCTATGGTATTTTAGAAGAAACACATCTAACCAGTACACACCCATTCCACATTCCGCTGCCAGGAATCACCCTAGGCAACGTTCAAGAAAAACTCAAAGACGGGGAGGTCACAACCTCGAATAGCATGGGATCAAATTTGTATCGCGCGCTCTAAGGGGTGCCCCCCTCTCAGTCCCAACTGGAAACACCCATGCCCCCTGACCGGATGACGGGCTTTAATCCAAGGCCATGGAACTCTCATCGCGGTCCCTCTGTTTGGTGTGTACAAGGAAAGAGGTTTACAACTTACTAAACCGCACTCTTTGCAGAAAGCATGTGGCAGCACGAAGGGGAAAACGAACGGGATCGAGACTTGATCCACGTTGACACTGGAGTTAAACGGTTAGCATAAGACTGGCATGCTTCAACAATACCAGCTCACCACCTTACATATCACCACATGATCATGTTGTCTTCCATCAAATGAACACACCCAGTTTCAAAGCTCACACGTAGTTGCCTTGCATGCAATATAACACTCACAGTTGCTTATATGAACATGCCATGAAATAACTACCCAAGCAAACATGCAAAACACTCATCATATCAAAGGTTCGAACATGCTTGCCTGGTTTGGAGAATTCGGAGTCTAGCTCGGTGAAGTTTGTGGCTCCGCCACCTCCTCCGTTGTCTACGGTATAAAGAAAACGCGTACTAACGTAAATACCGTGTGTGCACAAAAAGTGTTCCAAGTACTTTTCAAATAAATATGATAAAAAACTAGACAGAAAAATGAAGATGACAGAAAAAGAATCAATTTAAAATCATCTTCTATTTAAAATTTATGAAGGTTTTAGTCCAGGGACTCATCTGTAATGAAACAGAAAGTTTCCAGGGGGTAGTTTATAAAAAGACAGAAAAACGTTTCATTTAGAAGGCGTATTTGCCCGAAGGCGTTTTCAGAAAACGGTTCGAAAAAGTGAAAAAGCTGACGAGGGGGTCCCACCCGCCAGGTTTGAATTTCCAAAACAGAGCCACCGGCGCCCGAGGGCTGCGGTGGTCGCCGGCGGCGATCCACGGCGAGGTAGGGGGAAAGGGGGGGGTACCTACGGGTTCACTGAATCCTTCCGCACCTGTGGGTGGTGGAGTTGGTCGTCGGCGAGTACCACGTCGACGGCGGCCTCTACTCCGGCGGACGGCGGTTCGGGTGGTGGTGGGTCTCGTCGAGGAGGGCTTCAACCTTCAAATTGGAGCTTGGGTTAGAAGTGTGGGTGCACTAGGAGGTCATTGACAAGGTATGGGAGGCGGAGATGCTCTCACCGAAGAGGATCTTGCCAGAGCCCGAAGCGGATCGGGGCGGCCGGAGTTGGGGAAGAAGGCCTCCCCGAGGTCTTCCTAGTAGCTAGGCGTGGCTCTGGTGAGGTGGAGGGGTGATGCCTGGTCGAGATTGAGCTCGAGGCCCCCTTTTATAGCCGTCCCAAGGCGGTTGCCGCGATCGGGATTACTCCGGCGGTGATTACGGCGGGGCTGTGGTTGAACAGGAGGTTTAGGGGTCGGGCCAGCTGCAGATAGGTTGACTGGTTCCATCCCGGGGCGAAGTTTGGCAAAACTTGGGCGCTACTCCACGCTCTAGACGGAACGGCCTCACGGGCCTCGTCGGCGGCAGAGAGCGCGCCCTGCGCCTCTCTGGCCGCGTTGACTGTGCTGCATTGTGCACAGGGGAGGGGGTGGCCACGCGGAGGCTGCGGATGGCTTGGGCGGCGCTGGTCGGCGTTGAAAGGCAGGTCCGGCACCTGTCGGCTGCCACGGGTGGTTCTGCCACCGCAGAAGACACCGGCGATGAGGTGCCACGTCGCCACCGACACTTGCGCCCGTCCAAACGACCGTGTGGCGCACTGGATAAAGAGAAGGAGCAGTGAGCATCACGCCAACGCTGGCACTGGCGAAACGACACTGTCGACTGAAACCGAATCACTGAATCTCTGAACTTTTCTGAATCGTAAACAAAGGCACGTCAGGTGTTTGATGAAATGTTTTTGGCATGTGGAAATTTCTTCTGGAGTTGATCTTTGGTGAGGTGACCTCTCAATGCATCTAGGGGTTGCCTGATTTATCCCAGAATTTTTGGATAAGAAAAATGATGAATTTCATCAAAAATGGTAAATCTGGTTCAAACTTGCAGTAAGCAAAACTTGAAAATTTTGAATTGTGGACAAGTGGATCTTGATGGATATAGGTTGGGGGTACTAAAGACTAGTCACAGGAGTTTGCTTGGGACCAAAACTCAAAAGGAAACTTGTAGTTCCTTTGTAAGTCACCTAGGTCCAAAATAAATGACAGAAATTGTTTGGAGGATAAAATAAATAGAATAAAAATCAAAAATGGGTTGAAACTTGCTAGAGTTGGATATTTGACTTGATCCAGGGTAGGTAGGTAGGTTTAGAAGAATTTTTTTAACCTAGATCATGGCAAGAGAAAATTCTTTAAAAAGGGAAAGGAATAAAACCAAAATCCAAAGGATTTCTTTTTAATAAAAAGAATTGCAAAACCCTTCAATATTATTTGTGTTGAGCCAACACAGTTTATGAAAAACCCTCAACACCAAAGATCAAGTTTGAGAAGGACCTTTCTTAGAAAAAAATATTTGTCATAAAAAAAGATTTGAGAAGAAGAGTCCCTAAAAAGAAATTCAAATACCCTCCTTTAATTCAAATAAAGATTTTAATGAAAACCAAATCAAATTTTTTGGAGTGTTACAAATCATAACCCACGCATAGTTGCCAAGCATACCACTTCAATATATGAATTTGATCCCATAATAGTTTCCCTTGTTGTGTTAAGCGATAATCCCTAAAGTATTAACGTTGATCCAACGTTACTCCCATTACATAATTGAATGTGGTTTTCTCAGGATTATTAAAGTAGTACATAATATCTGTCACATAACAAGTATCGAGGGTTTTAGGAGGTTCCTCTACTCCATGAGTAGCAAGTACACCTAATTTTTTTTGGTATTTCGTGTTCCATATCCATAACTAAAGATAGAGAACAACTAAGAACAACAAATAAAAATCACACGAGAATATTCACCCCACGCTATGACTCCCCGGCAATGGCGCAAGAAAAAGGTCTTGATAACCCACAAGTATAGGGGATCGCAACAGTTTTCAATAAGTAAGAGTGTCGAACCCAACGAGGAGCTAAAGGTAGAACAAATATTCCCTAAAGTTCTATTGACCACCGATACAACTCTACGTACGCCTGACGTTCGCTTTACCTAGAACAAGTATGAAACTAGAAGTACTTTGTAGGTGTGACAGGATAGGTTTGCAAGAAAATAAAGAGAGCGTAAACATAAACTAGGGGCTACTTAGATAAAAACACAACTAAAGTAAATATGGCGAGTGTGGAGGGCGAGTGTGGAAAAGTGGTGGTAGGAGTTGTGGAATTGTCCCTAGGCAATTGACTATGTTACCAGACCGGTAATCACTATTGCAATTCTATTTGAGGGAGAGGCATAAGCTAACATACTTTCTCTACTTGGATCGTATGCACTTATGATTGGAACTCTAGCAAGCATTCGCAACTACTAAAGTTTCATTAAGGTAAAACCCAACCATAACATTAAAGCATCAAGTCCTCTTTATCCCATACGCAAATAACCTACTTACTCGGGTATGTTCTTCTGTCACTCACGCCACCGACCATAAGCAAATCATAATCATATTGCAAACCCTACAGCGGGAATCCCTCACGCTTGTGCGACACGGAGGGCACAATAGGACAGCACCAATAATAAAACATGCAATCAAACCAATCATAGAAATTCATCAATCACCGATAGGACAATGAAAATCTACTCAGACATCATAGGATGGCAACACATCATCAGAAAATAATATGAAGCATAAAGCACCATGTTCAAGTAGAGGGTACAACGGGTTGCGGGAGAGTGGACCGCTTTAGATAGAGGGGGGAAGGTGATGGAGATGTTGGTGAAGATGACGGTGGTGTTGGTGAAGATCGCGGTGATGATGATGATGGCCACGGCGGCGTTCCGGCGTGTCAAAACCGGCGGATCTCGGGTAGGGGGTCCCGAACTGTGCGTCTAGGCGGATGGTAACAGGAGACAAGGGACACGATGTTTTTACCCAGGTTCGGGCCCTCTCGATGGAGGTAATACCCTACTCCTGCTTGATTAATATTGATGATATGGGTAGTACAAGATTTGATCTACCACGAGATCAGAGAGGCTAAACCCTAGAAGCTAGCCTATGGTATGATTGTTGTTCGATCCCTACGGACTAAAACCCTTCGGTTTATATAGACACCGAATAGGGTTAGGGTTACACAGAGTCGGTTACAATGGTAGGAAATCTACATATCCGTATCGCCAAGCTTGCCTTCCACGCCAAGGAAATTCCTATCCGGACACGGGACGAAGTCTTCAATCTTGTATCTTCACAGTCCAGGAGTCCGGCCAAAGATGATAGTTCGGCCATCCGGACACACCCTAGTCCAGGACTCCCTCAGTAGCCCCTGAACCAGGCTTCAATGACGACGAGTCCGGCGCGCATATTGTCTTCGGCATTGCAAGGCGGGTTCCTCCTCCGAATACTCCATAGAAGGTTTTGAACAAAAGGATAGTGTCCGGCTCTGCAAAAACAAGTTCCACATACCACCATAGAGAGAATAATTTCTTGCACAGATCTGCTGACGTACTCCGCGGCGTGACATCACACCATGGCCAGGCCTTTATTCGAATCGTTTTTTTACTGTCCCACCTCAGCGCATTTAGCTAGGCGGTTTCCTTGGCACGTCTTATCAAAGCGTAGATCATGCCCCCTTATTCCGGGATTCTCATCAATACGGACGTGGGTAACCCAACCGCGCCATTGATCACGGCGCTTGGGAGACAAGCGAGTTTTATCAGGCCGGTGGGGGACGCATAGCTTCGTCCGTCCATATAAGGGGATAAGGATCCACCTTTTTCACCTACGCCTTCTTCCTCCCTTGCTCATTCATTTCTGCGCACTCTGAGCTCCAACGCCCAAGTTTGCACATCCTTCCTCAACCATCTCCAACCATGTCCGGAGCGGGAGGCAGGTGGATGGTCTCCTCCGTCACGGAGGGCCAAGTAAAGAAATCATGGAAGGCCGGACCTGTCCGGGCGACATCGCACATCGGCTGCCCGACGAAGGGCAGCTCATCCCACCCTCGAGCCCCATGAGCGGTCGTATTCCTTGCCCATTTCCTCCGCTGGACTGGGTTTTCCACTTCACCCATTCGTCCGGGGCTTATGTTTTACTACGGCCTTGATTTCCACGATCTGGCCCTGAATTTCATCCTCAACATCTCGGCGTTCATCATCGTGTGCGAGGCTTTCCTCTGCATCCAGCCCCACTTCGGCTTATGGCTAAAGACTTTTAATGTCAAGCCGAAGGTAGTGGGTGGCCGCCAAGCGGAGTGCGGAGGCGCCATGGTCGGCAAGATGGGCAACGTCTTGTGGTTCGATGGCTCTTTTGTGGAGACCGTGAAGGGGTGGCAGTCGGGGTGGTTCTACATCACCGAGCCGCGCGACCCTAAGTGGGCGGCGGTCCCCGAATTTCGGTCTGGCATTCCCACGCAGCTCACCTCTTGGAAGGAGACCGGCCTGGCGTTGGGCAATTCGGAGGAGCTGACCGGACTCCAAACCTGCATGCAAACCCTGGTAAACAATAACCTTAGGCTTGTCAATGTGATCCAGGTTATGCTCATCCGCCGGATCCTCCCCTGCCAACAACGGGCTTTTTAAATTGAGGGAGTTTGATCGGGAGCGGCATCAGACCCTGAAAAGGCTCATCGATACTTCGTACGAAGACGCCTGGAAGGCGCTGTTTAAGGGTGCCGAAGCTCCCTCATCCGCTACAGAAGATCGCGGATTCCACTTGAAGCGTCAGGCTTCCGTGGTAAGCTCTTCTTTTGTCCTTTACGGGATTCTTGTTTTTCATAGTTTAACTCAATGCGGGATCTAAACTCCCCTTTACCTTTGACAGGATTGGCAGAACACGTCCGGGCAGGTTAACTGCCCGGCTCCTTTGGCAAAAGACCCAATAGACGCCCGCTTGACGGGGCTGCTGGTTCCGGTACCCCACATGGTGCCGGAGAAGAAGGCCAAGAAGAAGTCCACGGGAACTCGAAAGAGTGCCCGGCGCTGTGTTGCGGAATCATCATCCGACGACTCCGAGGCGGAATCCTCCCTTGAAAACGAGGAGGAGGAAAAAGAAGCTTCTCCCCCAGCAAGGGGAGAGAAGAAAAGGAAGGCCGCCCCAACTGGGAAGGCCGGAGGGTCCAAGAAGGGAAGAACCCTTCCTCCGGGCGTCTCCGCCAACGCCGACGATGGCGAGGAGGAGTGGCCCTCAATGGCCAAGCCCCTAGCGAGATCGTAAGTGTCCGGATACCCGTGACTTTTTTTCATTGCATAGTGTTCTCTACTGCCGAACAATCATGCAGCCCGCCCAAGGACGAGCTTGCCGCTTCGTCGAGCGGGTCCCTGAATTCGTCGGAAGTGGAAAGTACTTCACTTCCGGCCGCCTCCTCACCTCACGCTGCTGACGCCGAGGTGGGGCCCCAAGGGGGGCCTGGCTAGGAGGAGGTGACACACGAGGCGCCAGAAGGCAGCCTCCCGGACTCCAGGCGCGAGGGGAGCAAGACCCCCTGGGGCTCTAGGCCCGACCCTTATCCGGACTCCATACCGGAACCTTTAGTGGTTCCGAAGTCCGGCAAGCAGCCCCTTCGTAAGAAGGGTAAGACGCCGGTGTCCTCCGTCCAACCGGAGGCACCAGATAGCTTACTGGAGGCGCTTAACAGCGCCTCCATCGAGGAGGAGCACCGCACTGTTATGAGTGTGGTGATCCAAAAAGTTTAGTCCTCCATGAGCGGGCTGACTGAAGCCTGCAGCAGCCTTCTAACAGGCTTTGAGGTAAGTTTTCAATATATGAAAGAAGATTACCGCATAGACAGTAGCCCCTGATGCTTAGTTTGGTGTTCGGAAAGAAAAGCCGGACTGAGGATCTAAAAAGATATACTCAGCAGTCTAACGTAATTATGTCAATATGGGAATGCAGGCTGCCCTGCTGACCTCTCCCGCACTGACTGCGGAGGTCAATACTTTGAAGGAGAGCCTCGAGCGGTCCGAGAACGAGCTCGGCCGTGCCAAGAAGCAGCTCGAGGACAAGGAAAGTAAGTAATACCTTATATAAATTAAAATAAATGTGGTTGCAAAAAGATAACATGAATAACATGGGTACTGCAGGGGCCACGAACGAGGTGGCCACCCTGAAGGAGACGGTATCCGCGGCCGAAAACAAAGCGGCCGCGGAGCGCACTGAGCGGGAGAAGGGGGAGGCGTAGCTGGCGGAGGTCCGGCAAGAGCTCCAGGCTCTCGTGGAAAAACACGAGAGTTTGGAGCGTGACTCGAAGACCCGAGAGTCCGAGCTTGTCTCGGCTCTTGAGAGTGCCAAAGCTGCTAAGGTCGAAGCCCAAAAAGCCCTCCAGGAAATTGAGGCGATAAGGAAGATCGCGGTGGGTAAGGCATTTTTTATGCAGAGCAAGAATGTAGAAGTCAATTATCTGTTACTTACCCGAATCCGGAGCTCTCCAGGAGCGTTCGCAGATCTGCCTCGGAGTGTGTCCGATGCCGCCGCTTTCTATCGAGCCGAAGAGGGGAGCTCGACGGAGAAGGTGTTCTAGTCTCAGTATGCTGAGGCCGGACACCCGGTGCCCTTGATCGACCAGCTGAAGCAGTTGGTCAAGCTCCACAAGGTCGCCGAACAGGCCATGAAGGGCCTTATAGCTCGGTTGTGGCCAGATGGAGCCATGCCTGGGAGCTACTTCGGGCTAGTGCGGCGGCTGGTGGACGCTTGTCCATGGATCGAAGTCATCAAGCGCTCCGTCTGCATTGAAGGTGCCCGTAGGGCCCTTGCCCGCGCTAAGGTGCACTGGGGCAAGCTGGACGCTGAGAAGCTTGTGACGGACGGACCACCGCCGGGCAAGGATCATCGCAAGCCCGAAATGTATTATGAGGGCGTCCTGAAGGGTGCCCGTCTTATAGCGGGTGAATGCTCCAAAGATGTAATATTTGAGTAGACTCGCATTTTGTTATCCTGTACGCTGAAAACTTGTTCATATGTGCTAAGCAACGCTTTTGAGTTTAAAATATTACCTTCTGTGCGGTCGTTTATCAAATTTGAGAGATGGCAAGTCGTTGGCTTCAGCCCGCATGCCACGAGTGCTGGGGTGTTCGGGATAAACTTGAGCGCTCTTGTTCCCATACTTGGGTCCTTCGAGGGAGGCGCTCAATGCAACGAACCAAGCAACTGGACTATAATGCTTGAACACTCTCACTTAGCCATAGAATTCTATAATTTTAAATTTCGGCGAAGCCCCTAGTATTCGGAAGACCGAGTTCGGGGCGCTATCCACGCCTTGGCCGGACAATGCCGGTTCATCGCTCTAAGCGGCATAAGTCTTTAGGGACTCAAACAAACCTCTCGAACAGCGACCGGCTCTCGCCTTATCATGACGGTCAGTTTTAGCTTTCTCCACTGAGGTGCTCAACCCAGCTCAACCGGGGCACAATCGCTGTGGTTCTCCTAGCGCTACCTTAGCAGATATAACGGAACGTAAGGTACCAAAACATGGGAGCCGGGCAAACCCAACTATTGACCCAAGACATGATTCGGAGCCGATGCATATAATGCTATAAGTTCGGGGTGCCGCACTTGTGAAAGTGTTCGGACTTGTCACACCATGTTTTTTTGGGGGGTACATAAGCCACTGGTGTATTGGCCGTACCAAATTGTACGGTTGCGCAATGTTATAGATGAACATATATAATAGGAAAGAATGCAATAATAGGCAAGAGCTATATATTGTTTATTCAAAAGAAACTGCAAGTGAAAGCAGAATGATACAAATTGTGCGATAAGCAAGGTACGGGACTTTTTGACATGTCCCCCTTCCAGGGGTAAGTTTACGGTTTGGTATGTAAAATAGGTATACTGCTCGTAATAGAGACCACCTGAACACTCGACGCAGTTTTCTGCTTCCCTGGCTGTTGCATCATGTATTCGGCGTGAATGCCGGACAGGGCTTCTGGAGAACAGAGTCCTGAAAGTAAAAAGAAAAAGAAAAAAGGAAAAAGGAATGACACAAACGGGAGCCCCTAGTGCGGTCTAGCCGCATTCTAGGCATGCCGTGGTCGTGGCCCGTCCCCTATGCCCATGGTACTTCTAGAGCGCAATTATGTATGCGTAGTACTGGCTTCGCGTGTTTGCGAGGGCTGGGGTTGGGGCCGCACTACTACTCTTGTTCGGAACGTGCCAGGCGGTCTTGCTGTAGGTTACTCCGGGCGCGCTTGACAGTGTCCGATTGCTTATTGGTCGGACTGGAGAATTGCCTTAAGAGACTGCTCTGCACTTCTGCCGCTAGGGCGGCCTTATGCTCCTCCGTTCGGAGGGAGCGTTCGGTGTTTCCATTGACCGTGATTACGCCTCGAGGGCCTGGCATCTTGAGCTTGAGGTACGCGTAGTGCGGCACCGCATTGAATTTTGCGAATGCGGTTCGTCCGAGCAGTGCATGATAGCCGCTGCGGAACGGGACTATGTCGAAGATTAACTCCTCGCTCCGGAAATTATCCGGGGATCCGAAGACCACTTCAAGTGTAACTGAGCCTGTACAGTTGGCCTCTACACCTGGTATGACGCCTTTAAAGGTCGTCTTTGTGGGTTTGATCCTTGAGGGGTCTATGCCCATTTTGCACACTGTATCCTGATAAAGCAGGTTCAGTTGCCGCCGCCGGCCCAACAGGACTCGGTGAGGTGAAATCCGTCGATAATTGGGTCAAGAACCAATGCGGCAAAACCGCCGTGACGGATGCTAGTGGGTGGTCCCTTCGATCGAAGGTGATCGGGCAGGAAGACCATGGGTTGAACTTCCGGCGACCGCTCCATCGCCAGATACGTCCCTTAGTGCACGCTTCCGCTCCCTTTTGGGTATGTGGGTTGCGTATATCATGTTCACCGTCTGCACTTGTGTGGGAAAGCCCTTCTGTCCTTTATTGTTCGGCGGCCGGGGCTCTTCCTCGTCGTCGCTATGCAGCCCCTTGTCGTTGTTTTCGGCGGTTAGCTTGACTGCTTGCTTGAACACCCAACAATCCCTGTTGGTGTGGTTGTCTGGTTTTTCGGGGGTGCCGTGTATCTGGCACAAGCGATCGAGTATTTGGTCCAAGTTGGACGGGCCCTGGGTATTTCTTTTGAATGGATTCTTCCACTTACCGGGTTTAGAGCCTCTGAATCCGGCATTTACCGTCGTATCTTCAGCATTATCACCGTTAATGCGGCATTTATGTTTGTTGCGACGCGACCTGCCATTGCTATCCTTGGTATCCGAACTGCCAGAGTGTTTGGCCAAGTTGTTGCTTCGAGCTAGCCAGCTGTCCTCTCCCGCGCAAAAGCGGGTCATGAGTGTGGTGAGGGCTGCCATGGATTTTGGCTTTTCCTGTCCTAGGTGCCGGGCTAGCCACTCGTCGCGGATGTTGTGTTTGAAGGCTGCTAGCGCCTCTGCATCCGAACAATCGACGATCTGATTTTTCTTTGTTAGGAACCGCGTCTAGAATTGTCTGGCCGATTCTTCTGGCTGCTGAATTATGTGGCTGAGGTCATCGGCGTCTGGTGGTCGCACATATGTGCCCTGGAAGTTATCAATGAATGTGGCTTCCAGGTCCTCCCAACAACCGATTGACTCTGATGGCAAGCTGTTGAGCCAATGCCGAGCTGGTCCTTTAAGCTTGAGTGGGAGGTATTTGATGGCATGTAGATCGTCACCGCGGGCCATGTGGATATGGAGGAGATAGTCCTCGATCCAGACTGCAGGATCTGTGGTACCATCGTATGATTTGATGTTTACGGCTTTAAAGCCCTCAGGGATTTGATGATCCATTACTTCATCTGTGAAGCATAGTGGGTGTGCGGCGCCTCTGTATTGGGCTATATCGCGACGTAGCTCATATGAGCTTTGTCTACTGTGTTCGGCCCGGCCGGGGTTGTTGTATCCGGTGTGATGGTAATCATCTTGAGTTGTTGGGTGCCCACGCGATCTATTGATCGATCTTGTTTGCTTTGCCTTATCCTCCAATATTTCTCGCATGTCTGGCGCGTTTTCCCGTGCCTTGGTACTTTTTGAGCGGCGTCGGGGCGTGGCTTGAGCGGAGGGCCGAAAGGCCTCTCTGTCGCGGCCGCGGGGTGGCCGGTCTGCCATGTCGTGCGCTGGTAACGTGGGTGCTTCCTCCTCTGATTGAGGCAACGGCCAACATTTGGGGTAGCTTTTGGAGGGGGTTCGAGTTCATACTCTTCGGCTGCAAGGACTTCAGTCCATCTGTCAGCTAGCAGGTCTTGGTCAGCTCTAAGCTGTTGCTGCTTTTTCTTGAGGCTGCTTGCCGTGGCCATAAGCCTGCGTTTAAAACGCTCTTGTTCGACGGGATCCTCTAGCACGATGAATTCATCGTCGTCGAGGCTTCCCTCTTCTTCGGAGGGGGGCGCATAATTATCGTCCTCTACCTCTCTTTCTGCAGCACTATCGTGCGGACCTGCTTCTCCCTCCTCCTGTGCTGAGTCCTGCTGGAGGGGGTCGTCTTCGGCACTGTCCGGGGTATTATTGTCTCCCATGCCGGAATCGCCGTTTTTACTGCGGCGGGATTTAAAGCGGCGTCGCTGACGTCGGCGCTTGGGTTGTTTCTTGGAGGGGTCATCCTCGGCAGTTCCATCACCATTCCCTTCTTTTGGGATGTCCACCATGTATATGTCATATGAAGAGGTGGCCTTCCAGTGCCCTGTGGGTGCTGGCTCTTGGTTGTCTCCGGCATCGTCGTCCATACCGTCGATGTCTTCGGAGTCGAAGTCGAGCATGTCGGTTAGATCATCGATAGTGGCTACAAAGTGGGTGGTGGGTGGGCGTTGAATTTCTTCGTCGTCCAAATCCCAACCTTCCCGATCAGAGTTCGCCAGGCCCCCGACAAAGAGAGAGACTTTAATGAGTTCAGGATATCGCCAAAGGGCGAAAAGTCAAAGATGTCCGCGCGGTGAACTCCATAACCGCGCCCACCGGATTCGACCGGCAGGGCGCTGGAGGTTCGGAGTCCGGAAAGGAGTCCGGCACTGGAGTCACGAAGCCATAAGGACAGGGATGGTGTTCGGCTCAATCGCCGTAGAGATTTGAGCCCCCGAGGCGGTGTCCAACCAACCGTCCTCGATCAGCGAAACTGGCTCCGAATTGAGGGTCGGAGCGGGCTCTGGTGCGGCCTCCAGGGCACTGTTCGGCGGCAGAGCTCGATCGTACCCATCGAGACAGTGCGGCGCGCTCGGCTGTGGCTCGAATCCATCGAAGATCAAGTCTCCGCGGATATCGGACGTATAGTTCAAGCTTCCAAATCGGACCTGATGGCCAGGGGCGTAGCTTTCGATCTGCTCCGGATGGCCTAGCGAATTGGCCCGCAGTGCAAAGCCGCCGAATAAGAAGATCTGTCCGGGGAGAAAAGTCTCACCCTGGACTGTGTCGTTGCTGATGATTGAAGGAGCCATCGGGCCTATAGGTGACGACACATAGGAACTCTCAATGAAAGCACCAATGTCGGTGTCAAAACCGGCGGATCTCGGGTAGGCGGTCCCGAACTGTGCGTCTAGGCGGATGGTAACAGGAGACAAGGGACACGATGTTTTTACCTAGGTTCGGCCCTCTCGATGGAGGTAATACCCTACTCCTGCTTGATTAATATTGATGATATGGGTAGTACAAGATTTGATCTACCACGAGATCAGAGAGGCTAAACCCTAGAAGCTAGCCTATGGTATGATTGTTGTTCGTCCTACGGACTAAAACCCTTCGGTTTATATAGACACCAATAGGGTTAGGGTTACACAGAGTTGGTTACAATGGTAGGAAATCTACATATCCGTATCGCCAACCTTGCCTTCCACGCCAAGGAAAGTCATATCCGTACACGGGACGAAGTCTTCAATCTTGTATCTTCACAGTCCAGGAGTCCGGCCAAAGATGATAGTTCGGCCATCCGGACACCCCCTAGTCCAGGACTCCCTCAGGGCCCCTTCGTCTTCTTCTTCCTTGTCCTCCTCCCTAGATGGGAGAAGGGTTTCCCCTCTGGTCCTTGGCTCCCATGGCATGGGAGGGGCGAGAGCCCCTCCGAGATTGGATCTATCTCTCTGTTTCTGCGTTACATTACGGCTCTGCTTTCACCGTTTCGTGTATATATGTAGATCCGTAACTCTGATTGGCCTAAAACCTTCGCCGTGATTTTTTTTCGAAAATTAGCTTTCTTGCGGTAAAAGAAGAGCGTGAACCGCCTTACAGGTGGGTCACGAGGGTCAGGGGCGCGCCTTAGGGGGGAGGGCGCCCCCCAACCTCGTGCCCACCTCGGACACTGGTTCGCGTTGATTTTTCTTCCAGATTTTCCAAAAATTCCAAAAATAAGCTCCGTCCATTTTTATCCGGTTTGGACTACGTTTGATATGGATATTCTGCGAAACCAAAATCATGCAACAGTATGTGAACTGCAGGCACTTTGGATCAATATGTTAGTCCCAAAAATAGTATAAAAAGTTGCCAAAAAGTATATGGAAGTTGTAGAATATTGGCATGGAACAATCAAAAATTATAGATACGACGGAGACGTATCACCTACTCACTCACATTGATATCTATTGATGGGCATCTCCACAGCCCGGTGATACGCCTAGTGGATGTGAGACTATCTTCTCCTTTTTGTCTTCTCCACAACCACCAATCTATTCCACCTATAGTGCTATGTCCATGGCTCACGCTCATGTATTGCGTGAAGATTGAAAAAGTTTGAGAACATCAAAAGAATGAAACAATTGCTTGGCTTGTGCATGATTTAAATATTTTGTGTGATGAAGATAGAGCATAGCCAGACTATATGATTTTGTAGGGATAGCTTGCTTTGGCCATGTTATTTTGAGAAGACATGATTGCTTTGTTAGTATGCTTGAAATATTATTGTTTTCATGTCAATATTTAACTTTTGTTTTGAATCTTATGGATCTGAATATTCTTGCCACAATAAAGAAGGTTACTTTGATAATTATGTTAGGTAGCATTCCACATCAAAATTCTATTTTTATCATTTACTTACTCGAGGACGAGCAGGAATTAAGCTTGAGGATGCTGATACGTCTCCAACGTATCTATAACTTTTGATTGTTCCATGCTATTATATTACCCGTTTTGGATGTTTATGGGCTTTATTATACACTTTTATATTATTTTTGGGACTAACCTATTAACTGGAGGCCCAGCCCAAATTGTTGTTTTCTTGCCTATTTCAGTGTTTCAAAGAAAAGGAATATCAAATGGAGTCCAAACGGAATGAAACCTTCGAGAGAGTTATTTTGGAACAGAAGCTATCCAGGAGACTTGGAGTGGATGTCGGGGAAGCTTCGAGGTGGCCACGAGGCAGGGAGGCATGCCTGCCCCCCTGGGCGCGCCCCCCACCCTCGTGGGCCCCTCGTGGCTCCCCTGACCGACTTCTTTCGCCTATATATGTCCATATACCCTAAAAACATCAAGGTATAGAAAAGATCGGGAGTTCCACCGCCGCAAGCCTCTGAGTCCACCGAAAACCAATCTAGACCTGCTCAAGCACTCCTCACGGAGGGGGGACACTCACCGGTGGCCATCTCCATCATCCCGACGCTCTCCATGATGAGGAGGGAGTAGTTCACCCACGGGGCTGAGGGTATGTACCAGTAGCTTTGTGTTTGATCTCTCTCTCTCTCTCTCCCTCTCTCTCTCGTGTTCTTGAGGTGATACGATCTTGATGTACAGCGAGCTTTGCTATTATAGTTGGATCTTATGATGTTTTTCCCCCTCTACTCTCTTGTGATGAATTGAGCTTTCCCCTTGAAGTTGTCCTGTCGGATTGAGTCTTTAAGGATTTGAGAACACTTGATGTATGTCTTGCCGTGCTTATCTATGGTGACAATGGGATATTCACGTGATCCACTTGATGTATGTTTTGTTGATGAACTTGCGGGTTCCGTTTGTGAACTTATGCATAGGGGTTGGCACATGTTTTCGTCTTGACTCTCCGTGAAACTTTAGGGCACTCTTTGAAGTTCTATGTGTTGGTTGAATAGATGAATCTGAGCTTGTTTAATGCATATCGTATAACCATACCCACGGATACTTGAGGTGACATTGGAGTATCTAGGTGACATTCACTAGTAGAAAATGTGGCTTTCGTCCAGGCCAGTTTAGCCCATTAGTCCCGGTTCAATCCAGAACCGGGACTAATGTGAGCATTTATCCCGGTTCGTGCGGCTAAGGCATTAGTCCCGTTCACCTGTGCCCTTTAGTCCCGGTTTGTGCCTCAAACCGGGACTAGAGGGTGCGATGTTTCATTAGTCGGTTCATGCCTCAAACCGGGACTAAAGCATAGACCTTTAGTCCCGGTTTGAGGCACGAACGGGACTAATGGTTGAGATTTTAGTCCTGGTTCGTGCCCCGACCCGGTCCTAAAGGTCCCATTTTCAAACACGACCCCCCCCCCCCCCCCCCGTGGATCGCCTTTTCAATTTTTAGAAAATAAAAGAAAATGATGGAAATGTCAAAAAAATAAAAGAAAATAATTTTCCCATGTGATATGTGGTCTAGTTGTTGGGAAAATTTGCAAATGTGAATTTCGACTTTATTTGCAAAATCTCTGTGGAATTTGTAAATATGGGCATAACTTTTGCATACTTACTCGGATGAAAAAGTTTTTTATATGAAAAATCATCTACTCGAAAAGTTACATCCAAATTTAACTGGGGGAACCCCGTTAAACATTTTCAAAATCCTCAAAAACCTAACAGAAAAAAAATTATGGGGCTTTTAATATCTAGAGTGGAAAAAATCGAAAAAATTTCAAACTATGGTCAAACAATGGTCAAACCATGGTCAAACTAATTATTCTACAATATTAGTGTTACCAAATAATTTGTTCAGTTATTTTGAATTTTGGTCAAATCTGGTCAAACTGTGGTCAAACTATGGTCAAACAATGGTCAAACTATGGTCAAACCATGGTCAAACCATGGTCAAACCATGGTCAAACTAATTATTCTAGAATATTAGTGTTACTAACTAATTTGTTCAGTTATTTTGAATTTTGGTCAAATCTGGTCAAACTGTAGTCAAACTGTGGTCAAACTATGGTCAAACTATGGTCAAACCATAGTCAAACTAATTATTCAAAATAACTATTGTTTTCTAAATAATTATTGTTTTTTGAAAACAATAGTTTGAAACTCAAACAGTGAAATGTGTCAATTCATGCTCAAGCAAAATTCACGAGGGTTAATAGGATTGACATCTTACTATTGTCAGGAAAACAACAAATGCAGACTTGGAAACGAGGGAGAATAGAACCCGAAAGTTAAGCGTGCTCAGGCTGGGTGAGTGGGAGGATGGGTGACCGTTCGGGAAGTTAGGTGATTTGGAATGATGAGGGTGATTAGAGAAGAGGATAAATTGAGCAGTGATGAGGGGTGCTGATTAGAGATTAGGGGTTAAAATAATTCAGAAATTTGAAAATAAAAAATTATTCAAAAGAAATTTCAAAAAAAAATTTCAAAAAAAAATTTAAAAAAAAATCATAAAATTTCCATTAGTCCCGGTTGGCTCCACGTGGTCGCGGCCTTTAGTCCCGGTTCTGGATTGAACCGGGACTATTCCCGGTTCACCAACCGGGACTAAAGGCCCTTACCAACCGGGACAATAGGCCCTTTTTCTATTAGTGATTAGGGTTTTGGTTGATTTGTGTCTTAAGGTGTTATTCTAGTACGAACTCTATGATAGATCGAATGGAAAGAATAGCTTCGTGTTATTTTACTACGGACTATTGAATAGATCGATCAGAAAGAATAACTTTGAGGTGGTTTTGTACCCTACAATAATCTCTTCGTTTGTTCTCCGCTATTAGTGACTTTGGAGTGACTCTTTGTTGCATGTTGAGGGATAGTTATATGATCCAATTATGTTATTATTGTTGAGAGAACTTGCACTAGTGAAAGTATGAACCTTAGGCCTTGTTTCCTAGCATTGCAATACCGTTTACGCTCACTTTTATCATTAGTTACCTAGCTGTTTTTATATTTTCAAATTACAAAAACCTATATTTATCATCCATATTGCACTTGTATCACCATCTCTTCGCCGAACTAGTGCACCTATACAATTTATCATTGTATTGGTTGTTTTGGGGACACAAGAGACTCTTTGTTATTTGGTTGCAGGGTTGTTTGAGAGAGACCATCTTCATCCTACGCCTCCCACGGATTGATAAACCTTAGGTCATCCACTTGAGGGAAATTTGCTACTGTCCTACAAACCTTTGCACTTGGAGGCCCAACAACGTCTACAAGAAGAAGGTTGTGTAGTAGACATCAGACCTTTGAGTTCCTCTCGGATAGGATAGCATATTGGGCATGACAAGTTGGTATTAGAACCTCGATCGACAATAAGAGCCCCCTTGATTGATCATAGTTTGGCCGTTGTCGAGTCTAGAATAAAACTATTTTGGAGTCTAGTTATATCAGAGAGTAGGAATTATTTTTACTCCTCAGCCCCTTTGTCGCTCTGGTGAGGAATCTTGTCGTAGGTGTTTTTAATTACTCCTCTTCCCCTACAAATTTTTCTTAGGATCGCGCGGTTAGTTTTTCGTTCGTTGCGTCATCAGCTCTTTTCATCTGGTGCATTTCTCGTCAAGACGATTCTACGCACTTTGTCTTTTGCAAGATCAATCCTCAGTTCTTTCTCAATGTCGTTGTTTCCCTGTCCTCAGTTGTTTTCTTTTTCCCACCCGCCCACCCTTTTTATTCTCGGAGCCGGAGTTCGTAATCGAGTATCCATCCTACTCATGCGAAGCCTTTGCATTCTTTACTCAATAATTTCAACAAGTGTTTTTCTCTTCAAGTTATTCATCAATCCCCCGTTCCAAGTTGCCTTTGTTTTTCCCGCCCTCCCACCCCTTTTCTTCCAAGAGTCTGAGTCTCTATTCGAGCATCAACTTTATTCGTGCGGAGCCTCTTCAGTATTTCCTCAATTGTCTCAACCGGTGAATTCCCATCAAGTTCATCATTGATTCGTCTTATTTTCTTTTCCGGTGAACTCAACTCAAGTTTTTCGGATTGATCATATTCTTTTCCTTGGCTCAAATGTTTACCCCTGCTCGTTCGCCTCTCGCAAGTTTATCCATCTGGAGTGATCAAGACATCTCAGAAGGTTCGTGTCTGCATTCAATTGTTTCAAGGTTGACACCTCATTCAAGTCTTTCAGTTGTTACGGTGCATCATCTATCTCTCCAACAATCCTTTACAATGGTGCTTCTTTTCAGTGGGTCCTAACCCACGGGTCTTTTCCAAAGATCTTACCTAACTCTTCTAATTCTTCCATATTTATTCTCAAATCCTTCTCAAAGTGTGATGTAAGAATGGATTCCATCAGTCATATGCCTTCTCCAAGATCACTTTCAAATAATTTTCATCTTGCGCTCAACCTTTACTCTTTTCATTCTTCCGGAGTGTCTCAACAATTTTGGTGGTTTTTCTCATTGTCATTCTCAACATTCGAAGACCGAAGAAGAGTTTCTCTTAAGTCATGCCCGTTCTCGTGAAGATTCATTGTTCAAGCTTCATGATATTATCTCAATATTCTTTTCGATTGTGAGCATTCTTTTCATTCTCATCCAAAGCATTTCAGTAGTTGCTTTCTCTCTCGATCATCCGGAGGCCATCATGCAAGAACACTTCTTCATTCTCAACTTCCAGCTATTGTTATCCAATTATCGCGCCACGTCTGTCAAGTACTCTTTAGTCAGCTCGTGACCTCTTTGATCTTTGGCTTCTGTATCCCCTCAACCATATTTGTTCTTCTAATTCTCACTGGTGATTCATTCTCTTTTCTTCATTCTTTTTCGAATTTTTATGATGGTTCGTTCAAGATTCCTTTCCTTTGTTATCATATCAATTCATTCGTTCTCTCCAATTCTACCGGTGGTTCAGGAAGACCTTCCCAAGTTTGCGCTATATCTATCTTTAATCTTTTTCAACGCGAATAAGTAGTATGCAAATCCATTGCTTCCCATCATTATAATTGATGTTGGATCAGCATAACCTAATTCTTATTCTTATTTCATCGTGATCAAGTAATTTCTTCCTTCGGAGATTGTTCATGATGAATAATCTCTTGGTTCTAAGTCGTTCGTCTTTTCTTTTCCGGAGTGCCAAGTTTTCTTGCTGGTCTTGTCGCGACCTCCATCTAAATCATTGCAAGGCTTTAATCTTATTCTTTTCATCCTTCATTTCTATCTCATCATCCTTTTGTTACCGGTGTTCTTCATGGTGGCTCTTCATGATTTATTTCATTCTTCAAGTGGTCATCAAGGTTCTTGTTGGAGGAGCTCAAGTAGCTTTTCTTCTTGCGTATTGAAGTGCAAATAATTCTACGTATTATTTTGAAGTGGAGTTTAGCATTTCTTCATTCTTCTCAGCTATTCAGGCATTTGGTTGTGGCATAATTTCACCTCAAGTTTTGAGATGTTTTTTCCACAAGTCCACAACAAGCTTATTCTTTTGTTGTTGATTTTCTAAACGACTCTGTTCAATCCTTTCTTCTAAGGAGGCTATCTAATTCATTCATGGTGGAAGTTGTTGTTCTCTTATCCGTTCTTTTCATTCCACTATTTCAATTCTTCCGGAGGCATTGTGTTGTTGCTCTTGTCAAGTGCCATCCCATCTTGTGAAGTTCATGTTATATTCCTTCCATTTTCAGCCGGAGTGCTGCCCAAATTCTTTCGTTCTTATTCCTTTTCTACCTAGTTCTAGACGGAGTGGTGCCCTGTTTTTCACTAAGTCATAATATGTGTTATCAAGTTGCATTTGGCATTGATCATGATTAATATTGATGCCTATGAACCTGAACCTTAATGATTTTTGAAGCATGTTGTCTGTACTTTGAGTGCATATCAAGTTTGTGTTCATATGTTTCATGTAGCATGTTTTGATGGTTGCAAAGTGCCTACTTGCTGTTTTGGGCAGATTTTTGTTATAACTTGTTTGGAGTGTATGTGTTGCACCATTGCTCTGTTTTGAGCATGCTCTATATGAAACTTGCTTAGAATTGCATATAGTTTCATATTATCTTGTTGTATCCATGTTTTGAGTGTGTTTGCTTGATGTTTGTATGCATTTTACATCAATGCCATGTTTAACTTGTGTTACACATATCTTCTAGGCCGTAGCTCTGAATTAAATAAACTTTATATGTAACTTGACTAGAATGTCATGTAGATCATTATGGGTGCACTTTAACTTGCTGTTTAACAACTTCAACTTAATGTGTTATTCAGATCTGGACCAATTTCAATATTTGCATATGAGGACTTACCGGAATTGTTATATGTTGTTTCCGGCCTCATTTAAACTTGCTATGATGTGATGTTCTTGTATGCATCATCTCTTGCCATGAGTAGCATCATGTAGCCTTGTCATGCATCATACTTGGTTGTGCATCCTGCCATGTTTATGTGTTGTGTCTTTACCATGTTGTTTGCTTCTTTCCGGTTGTGGTTCTTCTTGATAGTTCCTAGTTCGATGCGATCGTGAGGATTCATTCGGCTACGCTAGGTTCGTCTACACCCATTCGTCTTCTTCATGGACTCGATCTTCTTCCTAGCGGGATTTCTGGCAGGATGACCATCAAGCCTCCCATTATGCTATGAAATAGCCTCTAACCTTTTCACCATCCCAGCAAACCATTGTTTGGCTATGTTACCGCTTTGCTCAACCTTCTTATAGCGTTGCTAGTTGCAGGGGCAGTTGCAGGTTGTTCCATGTTGGGACATGGATATCATGGGATATCACAATATATCTGATTTAATTAATGCAGGTATATACTTGGTAAAGGGAGGAAGGCTCGGCCTTATGCCTGGTGTTTTGTTCCACTCTTGCCACCCTAGTTTCCATCATACCGATGTTATGTTCCTTGATTTTGCATCCCTAACACGATGAGGGTTTATGGGCCCCTCTTAACAGTTCGCTTTGAATAAAACTCTTCCAGGAAGGCCCAACATTGGTTTTTTCATTGCCATCATAATAATATTGAATTAATTAATCAATCTGCATAGGGGGTCACGTCCTTGGGTTCTAATTCCACATAAAGAGGGGGCTAGTGCTGATGGTGTTGGTCCCAAACGAGCAGACTTTGGGTCACCACGGGGCAACCCGAGGATCTGGTCTTACTCGTAGGCTAACCCATCTGGTTTACCCGGAGAACGAGGTGCGTGCGGCCCCTATCAAGCTAGGTCGGTGCATCGGGCGGTCTTGCTGGATTTGTTTTACCATTGTCGAAAAGTCTTGTGCACCAGGATCCCGAGTCTGATTGGATGTCCCGCGATGGAGGATTGTCTCCACGGATCATGAGCTTGTCATGGGTTAAGTTGGGACACCCCTGCAGGGTTTAGACTTTCGAGAGCTGTGCCCGCGGTTATGTGGCAGATGGGAATCTTTAATGTCCGGTTGTAGAGAACTTGACACCAGATTGGAATTAAAATACACCAACCATGTGTGTAACCGTGATGGTATCTTTTTGGGTCAGTTCGAGAAGAGAACATGGTGGGGTTATGTTTGAAAGTAAGTAGTTCAGGATCACGTAGTGATCATTACTAGTTTGCGGTCGTTTGCGTAGCTTCACATCTTATTCTTGTACACGTAAGTTTGCCACCATACATCGCTTAGTCGCTTGCTGCAACCTCACCACTTATCCATTCCATACCCATTAAGCTTTGCTAGTCTTGATACCCATGGTAATGGGATTGCTGAGTCCTCGTGGCTCACAGATTACTACAACAACAGTAGCAGGTACAGGTAATGCGATGATCTGACGTGAGAGTGATGTATACTTGTCTTGGAGTTCTTCTTCTGCTTCTTCTTCGTTCAGGGGTTAGGTTCCTGGTTGGCAGCCTGGGCTAGCAGGGTGGATGTCGTTTGAGTTTCTATTTGTGTTTCATCCGTAGTCGGATGTTGCTCTTATGTATGATGTTGTTGTATTCTTGTGGCATTGTATGCCTTTTGTATGTATCCCCATCTATTATGTAATGGTACGATGTAATGATATCCACCTTGCAAAGCCATTTCAATATGCGGCTCTATCCTTGGTGGGACCTTCGAGTTCCTCTCGGATAGGATCGCATATTGGGCGTGATAAGTTGGTACCAGAGCCTCGACCGACCATAGGAGCCCCTGGATTGATCATAGTTTGGTCGTTGTCAAATCTAGAATAGAACTATTTGAGTCTAGTTATATCGTAGAGTAGGAATTCTTTTTACTCCTCGGCCCCTTTGTCGCCTCCGTGAGGAGTCTAGTTATACTTCTTTCTTCCCACACTGCATTGGTAAGTCGAATGGTTAATCTGGTAAGATGGTGCGTCCTTGATATGTTATATGAGGACGTGTAGTCAGACTAGTTGTAGCCACACACATCACACTGGCTTTTACTGTATATTTCATGCGATTACTTTTGGCATATCAAGATCTAAGAAATCTACAATAGAATGAAAAGACCGGCATCCTTCACATTATTGGTGACTCAGTTCATAAAAACAAGCGATTCAACCATTCTGTGTGTAAATCAAAAGCGCCACTGGAATATTTGTCTCTACCCCTATCATACACGCAAAAAGGGGCAATGCCACCATAGGGGCTGGTATGGGCAGCCGCCTCGGGTGGCTCGAAGGTGTGCACCTAGTTTGAGTCGTCCAGGTTGGCTCAGTCTAGTTTTGTTCGTCCCAACGCACGAGCAGGCTATGTAAAGAATGAAGAAAATGTTTCATTTTGGATAGGCTAATAACATAAGTGCAAGGCAGGCCCTATAGCAGGCTCGCGGCCCAAACGAGCGCCTCCCATATCAATCGACAGCAGGAAAAATCCCAATTCATCGGCTCCAGCCTCCACTCTGGTTCGCTCCTAACCTAGCCGCCGCTGGACAGATCGACACAACACTTCCTCGCGCCCTCGTTGGAGGGAGGTCGCCGGGCTTCAAGCGAACGGAAGGACAAGAAGATGAAGATCCAACCCTGGGTGTAGCCTACGTGGGAGGCAGCGACGGAAGCACGGGTGAGGGAGTCCCGGATTAGGGGGTGTCCGGATAGCCGAACTATCACCTTTGGCTGGGCTCCTAGACTATGAAGATAGAAGATTGAAGACTTCGTCCCGTGTCCGGATAGGACTTCCCTTGGCGTGGAAGGCAAGCTTGGAGATACGGATATGTAGATCTCCTACCATTGTAGCCGACTCTGTGTAACCCTAACCCTATTCGGTGTCTATATAAACCGAAGGGTTTTAGTCCGTAGGACGAACAACAATCATACCATAGGATAGCTTTTAGGATTTAGCCTCTCTGATCTCGTGGTAGATGTACTCTTGTACTACCCATATCATCAATATTAATCAAGCAGGAGTAGGGTTTTGCCTCCATCGAGAGGGCCCGAACCTGGGTAAAAACATTGTGTCCCTTGTCTCCTGTTACCATCCGCCTAGACGCTGCAGTTCGGGACCCCCTACCGAGATCCGCCGGTTTTGACACCGACATTGGTGCTTTCATTGAGAGTTTCTCTGTATGCGTCACCTATAGGCCCGATGGCTCCTTCGATCATCAACAACGACGCGGTCCAGGGTGAGACTTTTCTCCCCGGACAGATCTTCGTATTCGGCGGCTTTGCACCGCGGGCCAATTTGCTTGGCCATCTGGAGCAGATCGAAAGCTACGCCCCTGGCCATCAGGTCAGATTTGGAAGTTTAAACTACACGGCCGATGTCCGCGGAGACTTGATCTTCGATGGATTCGAGCCACAGCCGAGCGCGCCGCACTGTCTTGATAGGCATGATCTAACTCTGCCGCCGAACAGCGCCCTAGAGGCTGCGCCAGAGTCTGCTCCTACCTTTAGTTCGGAGCCGACCCCGCCGATCGAGGATGGGTGGCTGGACACCACCTCGTGGGCTACGATCCCTACGGCGATCAAGCCGAACACCATCCCTGACCTTCGCAAAGCTCGTGACTCCGAGGTGCCGGACTCCACTCCGGACTCCGAACCTTCCGCGCCTCTGCCAGTCGAATCCGATTGGGCGCCGGTTATGGAGTTCACTGTCGCGGACATCTTTCAACACTCGCCCTTTGGCGACATCCTGAACTCACTAAAGTCTCTCTCTTTATCAGGAGAGCCCTGGCCGGACTATGGTCAGGAAGGTTGGGATACGGACGACGAAGAAACTCAACGCCCACCCACCACCCACTTTGTAGCCACTGTCGATGATTTAACCGACATGCTCGACTTTGACTCCGAAGACATCGACGGTATGGACGACGATGCCGGAGACGACCAAGAACCAGCGCCTACCGGGCACTGGAAGGCCACCTCAACTCACGATGTATATATGGTGGATACACCCAAAGGAAGCGATAACAAGGAACAACGGGACACTGCGAAGGATAATCCCCCTGAAAAGCAGTCAAAACAGCGACATAAGCGCCGCTCAAAACCCCACCTCGACAAAGACAGCGCCCACACAGACCCAGCCATAGAGCAGGGCGAACCGGTGGACGACGAACATGCTATCGAGCAACCATCCGAACATGATAAATTGGATAAACAAGCCGTCCCCGGAGAAGATAACAGTCCGGACAATCTTACGCCGGACAAATTGTTGGAGCAGAAGAACCTCCACAAAAGGCTCGTTGCCACTGCACGCAGCCTGAAAAAACAGAAGCGGAAGCTCAAAACAGCGGAAGATGCACCCAGAATCAGATGGAGTAAAGTACTCAACACCGCAGACAAATACGGCGACAGTCGCCGAACAAAGAGCTACCCGAAGCGCAAACTACTGCCCGAATTCGATGAGGAGGCCGTAGAGCCCCCACAATCAAAAAACAAAGAGGCCCGCCCGGTCGGATAGACGACCACATGGCAAACATAGAGCGGCAAGCGGCGCCGCATACAAGCCGGCACGCGGTCCGCATAAGGAATTGTGCCAAAAGGATGGCCCAGTTAGGTCTATCTATGGGCCAAGAAAGCAAGCTCTAGAAAGCAACACAACACGTCGAGTATTCGCACATCATGGCACACCAAAATACAGGTGCGCTGCACACCCCCTATGTTTCACCGATGAGGTGCTGGATCATGAATTTCCAACGGGATTCAAGCCCGTTAACATAGAGGCATACGACGGAACAACAGACCCTGGAGTCTGGATCGAGGATTACATCCTGCACATACACATGGCCAGAGGAGATGACCTCCACGCCATAAAATACTTACCCCTCAAGCTCAAAGGGCCAGCCCGGCATTGGCTTAAAAGCCTCCCCGAAAATACCATTGGAAGTTGGGAAGAGCTCGAGGATGCATTTCGGGCAAATTTTCAGGGGACTTATGTCCGCCCTCCAGATGCAGACGATGTAAGTCACATAACTCAACAGCCCAGAGAGTCAGCCCATAAATTCTGGAACAGGTTCCTCACCAAAAGAACCAAATAGTCGATCGTCTGGACGGGCCTTGAAGCCTTAGCAGCTTTCAAACACAACGTCTGAGACGAATGGCTTGCCGACACCTTGGCCAAGAAAAGCCGAGAACAATGGCCGCACTAACAAGCCTCATGACCCGCTTTTGCGCGGGAGAGGATAGCTGGCTAGCAAGATGCAGCACCAGCGACCCAAGTACATCCGAGGTCAGGGACGGAAATGGGAAACCACGACACAACAAAGACCAGCGTCGGACCAGGGGAAACAGTCCGAGGAGCACGACAGTCAACGCCGGATTCAAAAGCTCACGGCGGAATAACAAAAAATTGCCCCTTAAGGATAATAGTGACGAGCTATCCAACTTAAACAAAATCTTGGACAAGATATGCCAAATCCACAGTACTCCCGGGAAGCCTGCAAACCATACCCACAGAGATTGTTGGGTCTTCAAGCAGTCTGGCAGACTCAACGCCGAACACAAGGGGCTCGACACACCAAGTGAGGATGATGACGAGCACCGCAAGCAGAGCACCGGAAAACAAAAGAATTTCCCACAAGAGGTCAAAACAGTAAACTCACTTCAAGTGACAAAAGGGAAGAACATAGCGGCGCCTATTGAAATACGTGCCGCACAGTCTACCCCAGCGGAGTCCCAACACTGGTTGTCAAAACCAATCACCTTCGACCATCAGGACTATCCAAAAGTATCTGGAACGCAGGATGGACTGCCTTGATCTTAGATCCTATAATCGATGGACTCCACTTCACACAAGTCCTAATGTACGGCGGCAGTGATCTAAACCTGCTATATCAGGACACAATCTGCATGATGGGGATAGACCCAACCAAAATTAGCCATAGCAACACTTCCTTCCAAGGAATAATGCCAGGCACATATGCCCATTGTACGGGCTCCCTAACATTAGAAGTTATGTTCGCTCATCCGACAACTTCCGTCGCGAAAAGTTAGTCTTCCACATCGCCCCATTTAAAAGTAGCCATCAAGCACTATTGGGACGCGAAGCTTTCGCCCGCTTTAACGCAATACCGCATTATGCATCTCTTACACTTAAAATGCCCGGTCCACGAGGCATCATCTCATTAAAGGGAAACTCCGAGTGTTCCTCGAGTACGGAAGAACGTGAGACTACCTTGGCAGCCACACACCAATCCGGCTTTGCTGGTCAAAGCATCTAAACAGGTCATTTAGACCCCGGAAACGGTTAGGCGAGTGCGGCATAAATAAACAAGGGGCTTACTAGCCGCGTACCCCCTTACAAGGGGCTCCACATAAGTACAACAAGAGACAATAAAGCTCAATTTCATTCATTTTTTGAATCGTACTCTGTTTATCTCAAAATACATTTTTCGCACAATCTTTTTTCAACCAAGTTCCTCACTTTTACAGATGAACGCCGTGCTATACCCGTCTAGAATACGGCACAACGGAGACACAGGCGCAAACGTGCAGCAGGGACCCGTTGCAAGGATTCTTTTTAGATTAAGACCCTGCGTAAACCTTTTTCACTGTCTTTTGTTGTTACACATCCCCCGATCTCTTGTTATATCCGAGGAGGAGGCTGGCGTTTTGGCATCCTCCGCGTCAGAATTTTGCACGCACTGACACCAGGGCTTGTTACCAAGGGCGTTGTTCGCCCGCTTTATAAAAGACCGAATACCTTAGGGAGTGTTCGCATCTCGAGTTAGGCATTATATGCATCAGCTACGAATCATGTCTTTGGTCAAATGTTGGGTTTGCCCGGCTCACGTGTTTTGCTGCCTTACGCCCGTTCTATCGGCTAATGCGGCACCGGAGAACTACTGCGACAGCCCGGTTCGCCAAAGCGAAAGCACCTCGAGAGAAAGCCGAAAACTGACTGTCATGATATAGCGAGAGACCGGTCAACCACTCGATGACCCACCGGAATGTTTAGAATTACTCCGCATTAACGAAGGACCGTTTTTCGGTCAGGCACATACGCGCCCCGAATTCGGGAGAGTGCGGTGCCCCCAGGGGCTATATGGTAGCCCCACCATAGAACTCCTATGGCTAAGTGAAAGTGATAAAGCATTATAGTCCAGTTGCCTAGTTTGCTACGCTATCACCTCCTTTACAGGACCAAGACGTTGGATTAAGTGTGAAAATGTACCTTTTTGCAAACACCCCCGCACTAGGTGTGTGGGGGCTGAAGCCGAAGACTGCCATCTTTCAGGTTATATAGATATATACATTAATAGTCGCACAGGAGGTAGTTTACTACTTGAACGCACAAGTATAAAAAGCTCTTATATTCTATTGAAACGTTGTTTCACAAATCATACATGTCATTCGAACATAACGTCCTTCGAGCTCTGCGTCTCTATTAAATGAGCGCCCTGAAGAACTTCCTCAAAATAGCGCTCGACTGGCACTCGGCTTCCGTCCGAATCCGGGGACGCAATATCGGTGGCCTTCATCTCTGCCCAGTATGTCTTGACACGGGCAAGAGCCATCCACGCACCCTCTATACATGCCGACCGCTTCATCGCGTAGATACGCGGCACCGCACCAAGGAACTGTTGCACCAAGCCAAAATAACTCTTTGCCTTAGGCCCATTCGGCAACAAATGAGTTACGACATGCTTCATGGCAAGTCCGGACAACCTATTCAGCTCGGCCCATTCGGCCAACCGATCGGTTAGCGGAAGTGGACGCTCCGGACTATGGAACTGCGACCAAAACAGCTCTTCCCTTCAGTGACCCTTTTGGCCTCGTGGCGTTTCGAACGCGTCCGCGGCACTTCGCCGCTAAATCCAGATAAGCATCCTCCGCACCCCACAGCCGGTCCAACTGAGCATACTTCGGATCCGTGAACTTCCTCCGCAGCAGAAAGGGCTTTCCAGCCGCAATATCCCCGGCCTGACGTAGCTCCTCTTTTATAGCTCTCATCACGGAGCGAGCATCCTTGGCTTCGGCGGTGGCCTTTTTCAGGTCCTCTGGCTCCGCCGACATTCTTTTTCAAGTAACTCGCAGCGATCGGTAGCATCCTTCAATTTCACGGCCATCTCGGCCATTTCCTTCCTGCTTTGGCGTTGAGCAGCCTCTTCAGCTCTTAGCTCTTGGCCGCCTTCAAGGCCGCCGCATCACTTTTCTGGCTTGCTCCTTGACTCGGGTGAGTTCCGCCGAAGGTTCTCCATAGCAGCGGCACCATCTGCATCAAGCATACATGTTGTAAGGCATGAGCGTCACGCTCCCATACCAGGTGTCCGCGGGGAAGTTGCATACCTTGTGACTGGTCAAGTCGTTTATTGACAAGCGCGATGTCCGCATCCGCCATGTCAAGTTGCCCCTTTAGTTTCGCAAACTCATCAGTCCGGCTGGCCACCGGACACCTCGCCACCTACATAGGAAAGGCAACATATTATAACTGAGATTATGATCCTCGGCACGCTGTCACTTTTGACAACGTACCGAGTCTCAGGGGCTACTATCTATATAGGGCGCATTTTATATGCAAAACTGTTAAAAGGTACATCATTCTCGCGTACCGCAAATCCCGTCAGTAAACTTCTGACGGCTTCATGCAATCCGCTCTCAGCGGATGAGATCCTTTCAATCACCGTACCCATTAACGCACGGTGATCTTCTGAGATAGACGCTCGCCCGAGCAGATCCTTCAGCTCCTCCGACAGCACACCAGTTGGCGCCAGACCTTCCGGCCCCGCCGGACTTGGGGAAACCGTATGTGACGACACCTCAGGGTCGTCCGCCTCGCATGACCGTGCGGTAGGTGGAGGCGTTTCGCTCTCCATCATCTCCGGAAGAAGATCCCCTGAAGACGAGCTCTGCTGAGAAGGGTGAGATCCGAACTGCAAGATAAAATTTTGGTTATCTTCAGAAATGAAAATAAGGATATCCCTTATTACAAAACTCCCCTTTCTACTTACGGCTTGCTGGTGGGCTGATTCCCTTGGGGAGATAGTGCGGCCGGGGCTTCTCCGGCGCAGACCCTCCGCGAAGATTTCTTCCCCCGCTTTGAGGCCTTGGCCTCCGGATCTTCAGAAGGGGTCCTTTTCTCCCCCGCGAGGGAGAGATTCTTGGTCTCCCCTTTATTGATAGCCTCCTCCGCGGAGGCAGTAGCTTCCCTGTTCCCCCCTTCGCCTTCTTCCAAAGGCACGGACTTCAACATCTTGGTCAGCACGGGGTCTGGCGTGGTCTCTGGGAGGGGGGCCGGACATCTTATCAGTTTTTCTTTCGCTATCCACTCATGTTCAAGAGACAGCTCCTTTAAGGGCAAGTTTATGATAAATGTACGGATAGCATGTCCGAGAACAGGACTACTTACTTGGGTATCCGGGCGATTGTAGCTTAGACCTGCATCCTCGGTCAAGTCTGGACATATTCCTTGTGATCCGAAGAACAGTTTATACATCTCCACAGGCGTCGCGCCCACGAAGTGTTGGAGAGCTCGTGGTCCCTCCGGATTAAATTCCCACAAAGTGAGGGGGCCGGCGTGCCAGGCGTATAGGCGCCGAATCAGCATGACCTGCGCCACCACGACCAGATTGATCTCCCTCTCTTGGAGGTCTCGAATACGGCCCTGCAGCAGAGGTACGTCCTTGGACGGCCCCCAGTCAAGCCCTTTGTTGACCCATGAGGCCAGCCGCTGTGGAGGACCCGAACGGAAGGCCGGAGGCGCCACCCATTTGGTGCCCCGGGGAGCGGTGATGTAAAACCACTCCTGCTGCCATAAACCGAGCTCCTCTTGAAAAGAGCCCTCAGGCCATGGAGCGTCAACAAGACTTGCTTATAACAGCCCCTCCACACTCTGCCTGCTGCCCCTTGATCATCTTCGGCTCCTCCTTGAAGGTCTTGAGCCACAATCCGAAGTGAGGGGTAATGCGGAGGAAGGCTTCACATACGACAATGAACGACGAGATGTGGAGGATGGACTCCGGATTCAAGTCGTGGAGTTCCAGCCCATCATAAAACATGAGCCCCCGCACAAAGGGATCCGTCGGGAAGCCTAAACCCCGAAGGAAGTGAGACGCGAACACCACGCTCTCACCAGGCTCGGGAGAAGGGATAACCTGCCCTGGGGCAGGTAGCCTATGCGAAATTTCGCCGGTTAGATACCTGGCGTCTCGCAGCTTTAGCACATCTTCTTCCGTGACGGAAGAAGGCACCCACCGGCCGTGCAGGTCGGGGCCGGACATCGTCGGAGGTCAGGAGCGCCTGAATCGAGAGCTTTCGGTGTTGGAACTCAAGGCGACAGGCGGATTCGATTGAGATTGAAAGAAAGGAGCAGGCCTTGGTCTCGTCATAAAGAGGGTGAATACCAAGAGCCCTCCCCGTGATCGTTTGGGACTCGCCCTTGATAGAGGGGGCGTGCCAACGGACGCGGTTGGGTTACCCACGCCCGTATTGATGAGAATCCCGGAATAAGGGGGCACGATCTCCGCTTTGATAAGACGTGCCAAGGAAACCGCCTCGCTAAACGCGCTGAGGTGGGACAGTAAAAAACGGTTCGAATAAAGACCTGGCCGTGGTGTGATGTCACGCCGCGGAATACGTCAGCAGATCTGTGTAAAAATTATTCTCTCTACGGTGGTATGTGGAACTTGTTTTGCAGAGCCGGACACTATCGTTGTGTTAAAAACCTTCTATGAAGTATTAGGAGGAGGAACCCGCCTTGCAATGCCAAAGACAATATGCGCGCCCGGACTAAATGCGTCATTGAAGCCTGGTTCAGGGGCTACTGAGGGAGCCCCGGATTAGGGGGTGTCCGGATAGCTGAACTATCACCTTTGGCCGGACTCCCGGACTATGAAGATAGAAGATTGAAGACTTCGTCCCGTGTCCGGATAGGACTTTCCTTGGCGTGGAAGGCAAGCTTGGCGATACGGATATGTAGATCTCCTACCATTGTAACCGACTCTGTGTAACCCTAACCCTATTCGGTGTCTATATAAACCGAAGGGTTTTAGTCCATAGGACGAACAACAATCATACCATAGGCTAGCTTTTAGGGTTTAGCCTCTCTGATCTCGCGGTAGATCTACTCTTGTACTACCCATATCATCAATATTAATCAAGCAGGAGTAGGGTTTTAACTCCATCGAGAGGGCCCGAACCTGGGTAAAAACATTGTGTCCCTTGTCTCCTGTTACCATCCGCCCAGACACGCAGTTCGGGACCCCCTACCCGAGATCCACCGGTTTTGACACCGACAACGGGCATGGCATCGAGCTTGCGCAAACGGACAGTCGTAGCTTGCAAGAGTAGCATGTGCAACGAGAAGGTACATCACATCCCTGATTATATCTAATTCAACTCTTCAATTTCTGGCCAATAGTTAAACCTGACGGTGTTGTAAAACTGCTTGTACGTAGGTAATTTATGAGAAAATGAAACCAAATTCTACTTATTTTATAACTCCCCCAATCAATACTGAACTGACTGAATCTGATATATCGAATCAAGTTTCCCATGCAAAAATCCAAGCTCATGTTGTTCTTGAGCCTGAAGTGTCTAATGAACAGACTGCTAATGAAGGATTTGATGCAAACATTTTACATGCTCCTGGTGATGAACATATAGTGTCTAATGAGGCATCTAATGCAAGCATTTTGCAAGCTCCCATTGAAGGATTTAGTGTCTAATGATGGTCTGCTATGTTGAGAGAGACATAGAGATCTGCAAGCATTGATGACAAGCAAATTATAGTGCATTTTCATGGCTTGAGGAAACGTCGAGGCCATCTACCAGAAAGTCCCCGTATCATGACAACATAGCATAAATACTTTTCTAATCTGTTGTTTGAAACTATTGGCATACTTGTGCAGGATAGATATATTGATATGCACTTTGTGCATCAAGTTATAGGTGCAAATACACTTGATATTTTCAGCCGTAGAACGAATAATTCAAGCAGTGCAGACCATGTTTGTAGTCCTTGTACACCATGTTGCATTTTGTGTTTTTTGGTGCTTGCCTCATTTAGTGTTTATAATCTGAACTACTTTGGATCATTAGCTACTTTTCAAAGTGCATGTAGCTTCACATTTCTCAATTTATGTTGATTTCCGGAGTGCAAGTGCCTTCGTATTTTTTAAGTTACATGTTCGCCCCTGGTAACTTTAATTCGTGGATCCGCCATCGCATAAATCATACACGAATGCTAGTATGAATTAAATGAAATGCAGGGACTTACGCTAGCTCACAGCAGGCTCACTTCAGCTCTGCTTGCGCTTGGAATTTTCCATGTACAAGTCCATGTTACCACTTGCTTGGATGTGCAGGCCTTGTGCTCCTTGCATCCCCCTCTGCATTTTTGACACGGCGAATGGCTGATCAAATAAGAGGAATTGACCTTGCCGTTGTACCAGAGGACATATACTTACAAGGTTATACCAGTGTGCAGGATGTGTACCAGATCCCGTAGCACCGTCATGCTTCGTTAAAAAATGGGTTTGCTTGTTTCAGATGATATCTCCAGAAGAAATAAGAGTTAAAGTCAGAGTTGGATAGGCGTGTAAGCTAAGGGAGCAATGAAAGGATATCCAAACATCGTCGGAACAGTGCACAAGGGAGTGATGTGTGGATACCTAGTTTGGGCCGGCGTTTGGGCATGCTCTCCTAGCTAGAGTGCGGGTCACTTCAGAGCCGTTGAGGGTGATCTGTTGGCATTGGCTGGCCGCGCACGGATGTAGATCTTGAGTGGCAGCGGAGCACTACGATGCGGTGGACGAGACCGTTGGTGAAGCCCCAGCGGCCTCGAGGGGCGGAGGCGCGACGATGTGCTCGGTGAAGTAGCCCAGGTGAGATGGGAGACGACGTCGATGAAGCGCACCTGATGCGGTGGAAGTCGGTGTCTATGAGGCACGTCGGTTGCGGTGGCCGACATTGTCGGTGGACCACCCGGTGCGGTGGACGAGGGCGTAGATGAGGTAGCTCCGGTGCGGTGGTGAAGCGCGACCGTCGTCTTCGTCGTCGTCGTCCGGCACAGAGGTGGGGAAAGAGACGAGACGAGGGGCGATTCGAACTTTGCTTGGGTTGGCGGCGAATTAGGGATTTGAGCAATCTGGGCGCGGAAGGGGACGGTGGAGAAGGGAGATTTTGCAGGGCTGGAATTGGGGCTGCCAGATATTTCAATCCGAAACATGGAAGCGCGAACTTATTTGTGGCGACCGGTTCTCCGGGTGTCAATTCGAGAAAATGGCCGTTGTGCTCATCAGCCCCAGGATTACTCAAGCTGGTGAGGCACTAGCTTGATACAGAAATTCCAAGCAGAAATACAATATGTGTAATACAAGACCATTCTGGCCTGTGAATACAACAAAAGGTTTCTAAAGGTTGATGGCGGAAGCAGTTTATGAAATATCCTCGCTTACGGGACTCCATTTCCCACGGGAACAGCTGACCAGGTTAACTCCTATCTTCGCGTGGCGGCTATCACCATTGCTTAGGTTCTGGGACAGTCACCGCAATGCTCCTCTCCAAACATGAAATCTGGCCAAGACAATAGCCAGGGACAAGCCAGTGAGTACTTTTAATGTACTCGCAAACATTATGAACACGGGCATAATTTAATAATGATGTACTGAAAATATTTTATGCGTATGACGCTAGTCACATAAGATAACAACAACTCTGAAACGTGCAAGCATGTTAGTTGTGAATATGCAATAACGTGATGGTATTAAAATTTTGAAATAAATAACATGAGGGACTTCAAAATAAATGCCACGATCGAGGCGTCTGAGCGACACCGCATAAAGGGGCTTTAAAAGAAATGCCACCAAAGGCCCGAGCGACACCGCATAAAGGGATTTAAAAGAAATGCCACAGTCGGGCGTCTGAGCGACACCGCATAAAGGGGCTTTAAAAGAAATGCCACAGTCGGGCGTCTGAGCGACACCGCATAAAGGGCTTTAAAAGAAATGCCACACTCGGGCTTCTGAGCGACACCGCATAAAGGGCTTTAAAAGAAATGCCACAGTCGGGCGTCTGAGTGACACCGCATAAAGGGGTTTAAAAGAAATGCCACAGTCGGGCATCTGAGCGACACCGCATAAAGGGCTTTAAAAGAAATGCCACAGTCGAGCGTCTGAGCGACACCGCATAAAGGGATTTAAAAGAAATGCCACAGTCGGGCGTCTGAGCGACACCGCATAAAGGGCTTTAAAAGAAATGCCACCAGGAATATCCAAGAGGTAGAACCATCCTAGGGATATTCGATAGTACCCAAAAATTTCATGGGTTAGTTCACATCCAAAATAGTGATCATAAATTTTCACAAGTCACAATCGTGCTTCGGGTTTATCAGTTTCACGCTTTCACCTCCAAGACCGACACTAAGACCGACACTTGACCCATCCCAGACTGTAATCCTTAACCATGGACACGGCTATTCGAATAGGTTTAATCTCTGCAGAGGGTGTACTCTTTACCCACGAGTAACGGATTTCTTTAGTCCATCGGGACTAATTCCATCTACGGTCTTTTTGTTGAAAACACACCTAACTTGCACACACCAGCTTAACTCACATGTGTCTGGAATCACCCACGGCACCTGTTAAGCGAAACTCAAAGTGGGGAGGCTACAACCTCGACGTAACATGGGATCACAAAATTTATACCGCGCGCAAACCGGGGAGCTACCCCCTTTCGGCTACAACCGAAACACCCATGCTCCCGGACCCGGTGGCATGACTACCGGATGCCTCCAAAGATCTTCCACCACGACCTCTCATGCGGTGTGTGCTAGGAAAGGGTTGACAACTTATCGAACCGTACCCTACTTGGTGTAGAGATGAGTGGTAGTCTGAAGCTAGTATGGGGTTTATCGCACAAGACTCGATCTACGGTCGACTCAGGAGGTTACAATATTTCCTGCATGATTAGCATAACAATGCATATATCTCAAACAACAGATGGGAACATCATGCGACATCCCCTCACGTCATACCGGGCACGACCGTCTTGACGGAGGACTAGGGGCAAGCCCGTGTCTACTCAAGACAGAGGCCTTCCCGTCTTTCCTTCCGGTATGCATGAAAGACGTATGACGGTGATTTCCATCACAAATCATGTCAACTACATTAGTATAAACTCATTAATATGCACCCACGAATAGGATCGCGTCCTCACATAAAATGACGCATGTATGTGTCGGGGTGGTGTTGCCACCGTGCTATACAACACACATAAAAATTCACCAGGGTTCAGAATGCTTGCCTTCAGGTTATGGGAAGGAAGGGTGCATCCAAAATATCTTGAAATCTTCAAAAGTCCTATTTAAAGGAATATATATGAATTAACACACAAAATAAAAACAGCACAAAAGTTGTTTTTGAATTTTTTTCAAATAAATCTTAAAATAAGCTAGACAATATTTGAGATAGGTAGGAAAAAGAATCAATTCATTCGGAGTTGTATTTAAAAAGTTATAGTCAGTCAAAGTTCTGGTCAAAATCTGATTCGATTAATAACGTACACGTCGAAAGAGTAATCTGGAAATACGCTTCCACTTACTCCGCGTGGACCGTGCGTGGTCACTGACAGTGGGTCCTAGGTGGCCCACTAGTTAGGTTTGACTAGTCCGCCCTCCTCCTTCTCCCTCTGTCCCGAGCGGAGGCGGAACTCCGGCGACCAACGCCGGCGAGCGGCGGCTCCTCGCGGCCTCTGGAGGGCGGGGATGGATCCGCGGGTCGAGGGCGATCCTACTGGTAGTCGCTGGGTCGGCGGGACGGCGTGAGCTGTCAGCGGCGAGCTCCGCGGCGGAGGAATGCTTCGGGGGAAAGTGGTTTCGGGGCGGCGGTGGTTCTCGATCGAAATGGAGTAGGGGGAAGTGTTCAGGGGAGGCAGAGAAGGCTTCTGGTGAAGAGATTGGAGAGCGGGAAGCTCTGGTTGCGCCGAACGGAGCTGGAGGCGGTGGCCGAACTGACCGGAGAGGTTGAAGAAGACCTGCTCCCCTCCAATTGGTGGCGATGGGGGCGCTAGTGAGACGGCGTGAGGCTACCTGAGGGCTCGGAGACGCTCGGGGCTTCCTTAAATAGGTGATGAAGGTCGGTTCCAAGGTGGCCGGAGATAAGAATGACGGCGGACCGCCATACTGTAGCTTGGGCGACGTGGCGGTGACGAGCGCTAGGGGACGAAGCTGTGGATGAGCACGCACTGCTCATAGGGGCAGGTGGCGAGCCGGGGTGGCTTTTTGGCGCCGACCACGGTCGGGTTCGAAGCGGCCGACAGCTAGCCGCCACGGCCATCTGGCCGTGGCGCCTGTGGGGGTGCCGAGGGTGGTCGGGTGTCGTGGCGGTGCAAGGGACACGGCGTGCTGGCTGGGGCGAGTTTTGAGTGAGGGTGAGACGCAGCGGCTCGGGTGCATCTGCGGGTGCCAAGCAACGCACGCCTGGCGCGCCAGAGCACGCCCGGGGTGTGCTCGACGAAATGCCAGGGCAGCCTAGAGAGTCCCAAACCACAAGGGAGTTAGCAGAAAGGGGTTATGGGCTAGGGCAAAACCTTAGGACATGCTGGGTAGGGCAGGGGCTCAAGCTCACAATGTAAACTTGAAATCATGCCAAAACTGGTCATGCACTCAGGGTGTTTGACAAAATGCCAAAGGCACCTGGGTAGCTCTTGGAGTGGCCAAACTCTCCAGATCAGTGTCTCTATGGATGAAAGAGGGGGTGGTGTAGTTAGTTTGCAAAAAGGAGAAACTTGCTAGTGCAAGTTTTGCAAAAACCTCAATTCTGAACAGGGAGTAAATGGCATCATTACAAGGACTAAGAGTGTTCCAAAAAGAGCAAGCTCCTGGACTTAGGGGTTTTGCAGGGTTGACTACTAGCATGAGGAAACACAAGGTCATTTGAGCAAGAAATAATAGAGTTGTAGTAGAAAACACAAGTCTGGTCCAGAATGAAAAACATGTTGTTGCACTCAAATTTTCCAAAGAACATCACTATGTTTTTGCATAAAGTTGGATGGCATGCTACTACTGACATCCCAAAATTTTGGTGGAGGCTCTAGGGAAATATTTAAAAGGGTTGTAGTGTAAAAGTGTCCACTGGACCAGATTTGAAAAACAGGTGTAAAACTCAAAATATGTCAAGAAATAATTATTTTAATGCACAAAAGTGATTTCGAGACCTCACATGACATCTCCAAATTTTGGTTGGAATTTTAAGAGATTCCATCAAAAGGTTGTAGTTCAAAAGGAGCTCCAAAAATTTTAAGAGATCAAGTCTCCGCGGATATCGGCCGTATAGTTCAAGCTTCCAAATCGGACCTGATGGCCAGGGGCGTAGCTTTCGATCTGCTCCAGATGGCCTAGCGAATTGGCCCGCAGTGCAAAGCCGCCGAATAAGAAGATCTGTCTGGGGAGAAAAGTCTCACCCTAGACTGCGTCGTTGCTGATGATTGAAGGAGCCATCGGCCTATAGGTGACGACACAGAGGAACTCTCAATGGAAGCACCAATGTCGGTGTCAAAACCGGCGAATCTCGGGTAGGGGGTCCCGAACTGTGCGTCTAGGCGGATGGTAACAGGAGACAAGGGACATGATGTTTTTACCCAGGTTCGGGCCCTCTCGATGGAGGTAATACCCTACTCCCGCTTGATTAATATTGATGATATGGGTAGTACAAGAGTAGATCTACCATTTAGATCGTAGAGGCTAAACCCTAGAAGCTAGCCTATGGTATGATTGTTGTTCGTCCTACGGACTAAAACCCTTCGGTTTATATAGACACCAATAGGGTTAGGGTTACACAGAGTTGGTTACAATGGTAGGAAATCTACATATCCGTATCGCCAAGCTTGCCTTCCATGCCAAGGAAAGTCCTATCCGTACACGGGACGAAGTCTTCAATCTTGTATCTTCACAGTCCAGGAGTCCGGCCAAAGATGATAGTTCGGCCATCCGGACACCCCATAGTCCAGGACTCCCTGAGGGCCCCTTCGTCTTCTTCTTCCTTGTCCTCCTCCCTAGATGGGAGAAGGGTTTCCCCTCTGGTCCTTGGCTCCCATGGCATGGGAGGGGCGAGAGCCCCTCCGAGATTGGATCTATCACTCTGTTTCTGCGTTACATTACGGCTCTGTTTCACCGTTTCGTGTATATATGGAGATCCGTAACTCCGATTGGCCTAAAACCTTCCCCGTGATTTTTTTCGAAAATTAGCTTTCTTGTGGTAAAAGAAGAGCGTGAACCGCCTTACAGGTGGGTCACGAGGGTCAGGGGCACGCCTTAGGGGGGAGGGCGCCCCCCAACCTCGTGCCCACCTCGGACACTGGTTCGCGTTGATTTTTCTTCCAGATTTTCCAAAATTCCAAAAATAAGCTCCGTCCATTTTTATCCGGTTTGGACTACGTTTGATATGGATATTCTGAAACCAAAATCATGCAATGTATGTGAACTGCACCGCAATCGGATCAATATGTTAGTCCCAAAAATAGTATAAAAAGTTGCCAAAAAGTATATGGAAGTTGTAGAATATTGGCATGGAACAATCAAAAATTATAGATACGACGGAGACGTATCACCTACTCACTCACATTGATATCTATTGATGGGCATCTCCATAGCCCGTTGATACGCCTAGTGGATGTGAGACTATCTTCTCCTTTTTGTCTTCTCCACAACCACCATTCTATTCCACCTATAGTGCTATGTCCATGGCTCACGCTCATGTATTGCGTGAAGATTAAAAAGTTTGAGAACATCAAAAGAATGAAACAATTGCTTGGCTTGTGCATGATTTAAATATTTTGTGTGATGAAGATAGAGCATAGCCAGACTATATGATTTTGTAGGGATAGCTTGCTTTGGCCATGTTATTTTGAGAAGACATGATTGCTTTGTTAGTATGCTTGAAATATTATTGTTTTCATGTCAATATTTAACTTTTGTTTTGAATCTTATGGATCTGAATATTCTTGCCACAATAAAGAAGGTTACTTTGATAATTATGTTAGGTAGCATTCCACATCAAAAATTCTATTTTTATCATTTAGTTACTCGAGGACGAGCAGGAATTAAGCTTGAGGATGCTGATACGTCTCCAACGTATCTATAACTTTTGATTGTTCCATGCTATTATATTACCCGTTTTGGATGTTTATGGGCTTTATTATACACTTTTATATTATTTTTGGGACTAACTATTAACCGGAGGCCCAACCCAAATTGTTGTTTTCTTGCCTATTTTAGTGTTTCGAAGAAAAGGAATATCAAATGGAGTCCAAATGGAATGAAACCTTCGAGAGAGTTATTTTTGGAACGGAAGCTATCCAGGAGACTTGGAGTGGATGTCGGGGAAGCTTCGAGGTGGCCACGAGGCAAGGAGGCATGTCTGCCCCCTGGGCGCGCCCCCACCCTCGTGGGCCCCTCGTGGCTCCCCTGACCGACTTCTTTCGCCTATATATGTCCATATACCCTAAAAACATCGAGGAATAGAAAAGATCGGGAGTTCCACCGCCGCAAGCCTCTCGAGTCCACCGAAACCAATCTAGACCTGTTCGGCACCACCGGAGGGGGGACCCTCACCGGTGGCCATCTCCATAATCCCGACGCTCTCCATGATGAGGAGGGAGTAGTTCACCCACGGGGTTGAGGGTATGTACCAGTAGCTATGTGTTTGATCTCTCTCTCTCTCTCGTGTTCTTGAGGTGATACGATCTTGATGTACAGCGAGCTTTGCTATTATAGTTGGATCTTATGATGTTTTTCCCCCTCTACTCTCTTGTGATGAATTGAGCTTTCCCCTTGAAGTTGTCCTGTCGGATTGAGTCTTTAAGGATTTGAGAACACTTGATGTATGTCTTGCCGTGCTTATCTATGGTGACAATGGGATATTCACGTGATCCACTTGATGTTTGTTTTGTTGATGAACTTGCGGGTTCCGTTTGTGAACTTATGCATAGGGGTTGGCACATGTTTTCGTCTTGACTCTCCGGTAGAAACTTTAGGGCACTCTTTGAAGTTCTATGTGTTGGTTGAATAGATGAATCTGAGCTTGTTTAATGCATATCGTATAACCATACCCACAGATACTTGAGGTGACATTGGAGTATCTAGGTGACATTCACTAGTAGAAAACAGGGCTTTCGTCCAGGCCAATTTAGCCCATTAGTCCCGGTTCAATCCAGAACCGGGACTAATGTGAGCATTTATCCCGGTTCGTGCGGCTAAGGCATTAGTCCCGGTTCACACTGTGCCCTTTAGTCCCGGTTGTGCCTCAAACCGGGACTAAAGGTTCTGATACCATTAGTCGGTTCATGCCTCAAACCGACTAAAGCTTAGACCTTTAGTTCGGTTTGAGGCACGAACCGACTAATGGGGTTGAGACCTTTAGTCCGGTTAGTGCCACCACCCGGTACTAAAGGTCCCATATTCAAACCCCTCACCACCACCCTGTGGATCGCCTTTTCAATTTTAAAAAAATAAAAGAAAATGATGGAAATGTAAAAAAAATAAAAGAAAATAAGTTTCCCATGTGATATGTGGTCTAGTTGTTGGGAAAATTTGCAAATGTGAATTTCGACTTTATTTGCAAAATCTCTCTGGAATTTGGGGCATAACTTTTGCATACTAACTCGGATGAAAAAGTTTTTTATATGAAAAATCATCTACTCGAAAAGTTACATCCAAATTTAACTGGGAGAACCCCGTTAAACATTTTCAAAATCCTCAAAAACCTAACAGAAAAAAATTACGGGGCTTTTAATATCTAGAGTGGAAAAAATCGAAAACATTTCAAACTATGGTCAAACAATGGTCAAACCATGGTCAAACTAATTATTCTACAATATTAGTGTTACTAAATAATTTGTTCAGTTATTTTGAATTTTGGTCAAATCTGGTCAAACTGTGGTCAAACTATGGTCAAACAATGGTCAAACTATGGTCAAACCATGGTCAAACTAATTACTCTAGAATATTAGTGTTACTAACTAATTTGTTCAGTTATTTTGAATTTTGGTCAAATCTGGTCAAACTGTAGTCAAACTGTAGTCAAACTGTGGTCAAACTGTGGTCAAACTATGGTCAAACCATAGTCAAACTAATTATTCAAAATAACTATTGTTTTCTAAATAATTATTGTTTTTGAAAACAATAGTTTGAAACTCAAACAGTGAAATGTGTCAATTCATGCTCAAGCAAAATTCACGAGGGTTAATAGGATTGACATCTTACTATTGTCGAGAAAACAACAAGTGCGAGACATGGAAACGAGGGAGAATAGAACCCGGAAGTTAAGCGTGCTCGAGGCTGGGTGAGTGGGAGGATGGGTGACCGTTCGGGAAGTTAGGTGATTTGGAATGATGAGGGTGATTAGAGAAGAGGATAAATTGAGCAGTGATGAGGGGTGCTGATTAGAGATTAGGGGTTAAAATAATTCAGAAATTTGAAAATAAAAAATTATTCAAAAGAAATTTCAAAAAAAAATCTAAAAAAATTTCAAAAAAAAAATCATAAAATTTCCATTAGTCCCGGGACTAAAGGTGGATTGTTAAAGGCTCCACGTGGCCGCGGCCTTTAGTCCCGGTTCTGGATTGAACCAGGACTGAAGGGGGGAGGCATTAGTACCGACCCTTTAGTCCCGGTTCACCAACCGGGACTAAAGGCCCTTACCAACCGAGACAATAGGCCCTTTTTCTACTAGTGATTAGGGTTTTGGTTGATTTGTGTCTTAAGGTGTTATTCTAGTGCGAACTCTATGATAGATCAAATGGAAAGAATAGCTTCGTGTTATTTTACTACGGACTCTTGAATAGATCGATCAGAAAGAATAACTTTGAGGTGGTTTTGTACCCTACAATAATCTCTTCGTTTGTTCTCCGCTATTAGTGACTTTGGAGTGACTCTTTGTTGCATGTTGAGGGATAGTTATATGATCCAATTATGTTATTATTGTTGAGAGAACTTGCACTAGTGAAAGTATGAACCTTAGGCCTTGTTTCCTAGCATTGCAATACCGTTTACGCTCACTTTTATCATTAGTTACCTAGCTGTTTTTATATTTTCAAATTACAAAAACCTATATTTATCATCCATATTGCACTTGTATCACCATCTCTTCGCCAAACTAGTGCACCTATACAATTTCCCATTGTATTGGGTGTTTTGGGGACACAAGAGACTCTTTGTTATTTGGTTGCAGGGTTGTTTGAGAGAGACCATCTTCATCCTACGCCTCCCACGGATTGATAAACCTTAGTTCATCCACTTGAGGGAAATTTGCTACTGTCCTACAAACCTTTGCACTTGGAGGCCCAACAACGTCTACAAGAAGAAGGTTGTGTAGTAGACATCAGACCTTTGAGTTCCTCTCGGATAGGATAGCATATTGGGCATGACAAGTTGGTATTAAAACCTCCATCGACAATAAGAGCCCCCTTGATTGATCATAGTTTGGCCGTTGTCGAGTCTAGAATAAAATTATTTTGGAGTCTAGTTATATCAGAGAGTAGGAATTATTTTTACTCCTCAGCCCCTTTGTCGCTCTGGTGAGGAATCTTGTCGTAGGTGTTTTTAATTACTCCTCTTCCCCTTCAAATTTTTCTTAGGATCGCGCGGTTAGTTTTTCGTTCGTTGCGTCATCAGCTCTTTTCATCTGGTGCATTTCTCGTCAAGACGATTCTACGCACTTTATCTTTTGCAAGATCAATCCTCAGTTCTTTCTCAATGTCGTTGTTTCCCTGTCCTCAGTTGTTTTCTTTTCCCACCCGCCAACCCTTTTTATTCTCGGAGCCGGAGTTCGTGTCGAGTATCCATCCTACTCATGCGAAGCCTTTGCATTCTTTACTCAATAATTTCAACAAGTGTTTTTCTCTTCAAGTTATTCATCAATCCCCCGTTCCAAGTTGCCTTTGTTTTTCCCGCCCTCCCACCCCTTTTCTTCCAAGAGTCTGAGTCTCTATTCGAGCATCAACTTTATTCGTGCGGAGCCTCTTCAGTTTTTCCTCAATTGTCTCGACCGGTGAATTCCCATCAAGTTCATCATTGATTCGTCTTATTTTCTTTTCCGGTGAACTCAACTCAAGTTTTTCGGATTGATCATATTCTTTTCCTTGGCTCAAATGTTTCCCCCTGCTCGTTCGCCTCTCGCAAGTTTATCCATCTGGAGTGATCAAGACATCTCAGAAGGTTCGTGTCTGCATTCAATTGTTTCGAGGTTGACACCTCATTCAAGTCTTTCAGTTGTTACGGTGCATCATCTATCTCTCCAACAATCCTTTACAATGGTGCTTCTTTTCAGTGGGTCCTAACCCACATGTCTTTTCCAAAGATCTTACCTAACTCTTCTAGTTCTTCCAGATTTATTCTCAAATCCTTCTCAAAGTGTGATGTAAGAATGGATTCCATCAGTCATATGCCTTCTCCAAGATCGCTTTCAAATAATTTTCATCTTGCGCTCAACCTTTACTCTTTTCATTCTTCCGGAGTGTCTCAACAATTTTGGTGGTTTTTCTCATTGTCATTATCAACATTCGAAGACCGAAGAAGAGTTTCTCTTAAGTCATGCCCGTTCTCGTGAAGATTCATTGTTCAAGCTTCATGATATTATCTCAATATTCTTTTCGATTTGAGCATTCTTTTCATTCTCATCCAAAGCATTTCAGTAGTTGCTTTCTCTCTCGATCATCCGAAGGCCATCATGCCAGAACACTTCTTCATTCTCAACTTCCAGCTATTGTTATCCAATTATCGCGCCACGTCTGTCAAGTACTCTTTAGTCAGCTCGTGACCTCTTTGTTCTTTGGCTTCTGTATCCCCTCAACCATATTTGTTCTTCTAATTCTCACTTGTGATTCATTCTCTTTTCTTCATTCTTTTTCAAATTTTTATGATGGTTCGTTCAAGATTCCTTTCCTTTGTTATCATATCAATTCATTCGTTCTCTCCAATTCTACCGGTGGTTCAGGAAGACCTTCCCAAGTTTGCGCTATATCTATCTTTAATCTTTGTCAACGCGAATAAGTAGTATGCAAATCCATTGCTTCCCATCAATATAATTGATGTTGGATCAGCATAACGTAATTCTTATTCTTATTTCATCGTGATCAAGTAATTTCTTCCTTCGGAGATTGTTCATGATGAATAATCTCTCGGTTCTAAGTCGTTCGTCTTTTCTTTTCCGGAGTGCCAAGTTTTCTTGCTGGTCTTGTCACGACCTCCATCTAAATCATTGCAAGGCTTTAATCTTATTCTTTTCATCCTTCGTTTCTATCTCATCATCCTTTTGTTACCGGTGTTCTTCATGGTGGCTCTTCATGATTTAATTCATTCTTCAAGTGGTCATCAAGATTCTTGTTGGAGGAGCTCAAGTAGCTTTTCTTCTTGCGTATTGAAGTGCAAATAATTCTACGTATTACTTTGAAGTGGAGTTTTGCATTTCTTCATTCTTCTCAGCTATTCAGGCATTTGGTTGTGGCATAATTTCACCTCAAGTTTTGAGATGTTTTTTCCACAAGTCCACAACAAGCTTATTCTTTTGTTGTTGATTTTCTAAACGACTCTGTTCAATCCTTTCTTCTAAGGAGGCTATCTAATTCATTCATGGTGGAAGTTGTTGTTCTCTTATCCGTTCTTTTCATTCCACTATTTCAATTCTTCCGGAGGCATTGTGTTGTTGCTCTTGTCAAGTGCCATCCCATCTTGTGAAGTTCATGTTATATTCCTTCCATTTTCAGCCGAAGTGCTGCCCAAATTCTTTCGTTCTTATTCCTTTTCTACCTTGTTCTAGACGGAGTGGTGCCCTGTTTTTCACTAAGTCATAATATGTGTTATCAAGTTGCATTTGGCATTGATCATGATTAATATTGATGCCTATGAACCTGAACCTTAATGATTTTTGAAGCATGTTGTCTGTACTTTGAGTGCATATCAAGTTTGTGTTCATATGTTTCATGTAGCATGTTTTGATGATTGCAAAGTGCCTACTTGCTGTTTTGGGCAGATTTTTGTTATAACTTGTTTGGAGTGTATGTGTTGCTCCGTTCGCTTTTTGAGCATGCTCTATATGAAACTTGCTTAGAATTGCATATAGTTTCATATTATCTTGTTGTATCCATGTTTTGAGTGTGTTTGCTTGATGTTTGTATGCATTTTACATCAATGCCATGTTTAACTTGTGTTACACATATCTTCTAGGCCGTAGCTCTGAATTAAATAAACTTTATATGTAACTTGACTAGAATGTCATGTAGATCATTACGGGTGCACTTTAACTTGCTGTTTAACAACTTCAACTTAATGTGTTATTCAGATCTGGACCAATTTCAATATTTGCATATGAGGACTTACCGGAATTGTTATATGTTGTTTCCGGCCTCATTTAAACTTGCTGTGATGTGATGTTCTTGTATGCATCATCTCTTGCCATGAGTAGCATCATGTAGCCTTGTCATGCATCATACCTGGTTGTGCATCCTGCCATGTTTATGTGTTGTGTGTTTACCATGTTGTTTGCTTCTTTCCGGTTGTGCTTCTTCTTGATAGTTCCTATTTCGATGCGATCGTGAGGATTCATTCGGCTACGCTAGGTTCGTCTACACCCATTCGTCTTCTTCATGGACTCGATCTTCTTCCTAGCGGGATTTCAGGCAGGATGACCGTTACCCTGGATCTCACTACAATCTTTGCTATGCTAGTTGTCTCGATGATGTCGCTATGTCATGCTTCCTACCACTTGTTTATCAAGCCTCCCATTATGCTATGAAATAGCCTCTAACCTTTTCACCATCCCAGCAAACCATTGTTTGGCTATGTTACCGCTTTGCTCAACCTTCTTATAGCGTTGCTAGTTGCAGGTTGTTCCATGTTGGGACATGGATATCATGTGATATCACAATATATCTGATTTAATTAATGCAGGTATATACTTGGTAAAGGGAGGAAGGCTCGGCCTTATGCCTGGTGTTTTGTTCCACTCTTGCCACCCTAGTTTCCATCATACCGATGTTATGTTCCTTGATTTTGCATCCCTAACACGATGAGGGTTTATGGGCCCCTCTTAACAGTTCGCTTTGAATAAAACTCTTCCAGGAAGGCCCAACATTGGTTTTTTCATTGCCATCATAATAATATTGAATTAATTAATCAATCTGCATAGGGGGTCACGTCCTTGGGTTCTAATTCCACATAAACAGGGGGCTAGTGCTGATGGTGTTGGTCCCAAACGAGCAGACTTTGGGTCACCACGGGGCAACGCGGGGATCTGGTCTTACTCGTAGGCTAACCCATCTGGTTTACCCGGAGAACGAGGTGTGTGCGGCCCCTATCAAGCTAGGTCGGTGCATCGGGCGGTCTTGCTGGATTTGTTTTACCATTGTCGAAAAGTCTTGTGCACCAGGATCCCGAGTCTGATTGGATGTCCCGCGTTGGAGGATTGTCTCCACGGATCATGAGCTTGTCATGGGTTAAGTTGGGACACCCCTGCAGGGTTTAGAGTTTCGAGAGCTGTGCCCGCGGTTATGTGGCAGATGGGAATCTTTAATGTGCGGTTGTAGAGAACTTGACACCAGATTGGAATTAAAATACACCAACCATGTGTGTAACCGTGATGGTATCTTTTTGGGTCAGTTCGAGAAGAGAACATGGTGGGGTTATGTTTGAAAGTAAGTAGTTCAGGATCACGTAGTGATCATTACTAGTTTGCGACCGTTTGCGTAGCTTCACATCTTATTCTTGTACACGTAAGTTTGCCACCATACATCGCTTAGTCATTTGCTGCAACCTCACCACTTATCAATTCCATACCCATTAAGCTTTGCTAGTCTTGATACCCATGGTAATGGGATTGCTGAGTCCTCGTGGCTCACAGATTACTACAACAACAGTAGCAGGTACAGGTAATGCGATGATCTGACGTGAGAGTGATGTATACTTGTCTTGGAGTTCTTCTTCTGCTTCTTCTTCGTTCAGGGAATAGGTTCCTGGTTGGCAGCCTGGGCTAGCAGGGTGGATGTCGTTTGAGTTTCTATTTGTGTTTCATCCGTAGTCGGATGTTGCTCTTATGTATGATGTTGTTGTATTCTTGTGGCATTGTATGCCTTTTATATGTATCCCCATCTATTATGTAATGGTACGATGTAATGATATCCACCTTGCAAAGCCATTTCAATATGCGGCTCTATCCTTGGTGGGACCTTCGAGTTCCTCTCGGATAGGATCGCATATTGGGCGTGACAAGTTGGTACCAGAGCCTCGACCGACCATAGGAGCCCCCTGGATTGATCATAGTTTGGTCGTTGTCAAATCTAGAATAGAACTATTTCGGAGTCTAGTTATATCAGAGAGTAGGAATTCTTTTTACTCCTCGGCCCCTTTGTCGCTCTGGTGAGGAGTCTAGTTATACTTCTTTCTTCCCACACTGCATTGGTAAGTCGAATGGTTAATCTGGTAAGATGGTGCGTCCTTGATATGTTATATGAGGACGTGTAGTCAGACTAGTTGTAGCCACACACATCACACTGGCTTTAACTGTATATTTCACGCGATTACTTTTGGCATATCAAGATCTAAGAAATCTACTATAGAATGATAAGAGCGGCATCCTTCACATTATTGGCGACTCAGTTCATAAAAACAAGCGATTCAACCATTCTGTGGGTAAATCAAAAGCGCCACTGGAATATTTGTCTCTACCCCTATCATACACGCAAAAAGGGGCGACGCCACCATAGGGGCTGGTATGGGCAGCCGCCTCGGGTGGCTCGAAGGTGTGCACCTAGTTTGAGTCGTCCAGGTTGGCTCAGTCTAGTTTTGTTCGTCCCAACGCACGAGCAGGCTATGTAAAGAATGAAGAAAATGTTTCATTTTGGATAGGCTAATAACATAAGTGCAAGGCAGGCCCTATAGCAGGCTCGCGGCCCAAACGAGCGCCTCCCATATCGATCGACAGCAGGAAAAATCCCAATTCATCGGCTCCAGCCTCCACTCTGGTTCGCTCCTAACCTAGCCGCCGCTGGACAGATCGAGACAACACTTCCTCGCGCCCTCGTTGGAGGGCGGTCGCCGGGCTTCAAGCGAACGGAAGGACAAGAAGATGAAGATCCAACCCTGGGTGTAGCCTACGTGGGAGGCAGCGGCGGAAGCACGGGTGAGGGAGTCCCGGATTAGGGGGTGTCCGGATAGCCGAACTATCAACTTTGGCTGGACTCCTGGACTATGAAGATAGAAGATTGAAGACTTCGTCCCGTGTCCGGATAGGACTTTCCTTGGCGTGGAAGGCAAGCTTGGCGATACGGATATGTAGATCTCCTACCATTGTAGCCGACTCTGTGTAACCCTAACCCTATTCGGTGTCTATATAAATCGAAGGGTTTTAGTCCGTAGGACGAACAACAATCATACCATAGGCTAGCTTTTAGGGTTTAGCCTCTCTGATCTCGTGGTAGATCTACTCTTGTACTACCCATATCATCAATATTAATCAAGCAGGAGTAGGGTTTTGCCTCCATCGAGAGGGCCCGAACCTGGGTAAAAACATTGTGTCCCTTGTCTCCTGTTACCATCCGCCTAGACGCGCAGTTCGGGACCCCCTACCCGAGATCCGCCGGTTTTGACACCGACATTGGTGCTTTCATTGAGAGTTCCTCTGTGTCGTCACCTATAGGCCCGATGGCTCCTTCGATCATCAACAACGATGCGGTCCAGGGTGAGACTTTTCTCCCCGGACAGATCTTCATATTCGGCGGCTTTGCACTGCGGGCCAATTTGCTTGGCCATCTGGAGCAGATCGAAAGCTACGCCCCTGGCCATCAGGTCAGATTTGGAAGTTTAAACTACACGGCCGATATCCGCGGAGACTTGATCTTCGATGGATTCGAGCCACAGCCGAGCGCGCCGCACTGTCTCGATGGGCATGATCTAACTCTGCCGCCGAACAGCGCCCTAGAGGCTGCGCCAGAGTCTGCTCCTACCTTTAGTTCGGAGACGACCCCGCCGATCGAGGATGGGTGGCTGGACACCACCTCGGGGGCTACGATCCCTACGGCGATCAAGCCGAACACCATCCCTGTCCTTCGCAAAGCTCGTGACTCCGAGGTGCCGGACTCCACTCCGGACTCCGAACCTTCCGCGCCTCTGCCAGTCGAATCCGATTGGGCGCCGGTTATGGAGTTCACTGTCGCGGACATCTTTCAACACTCGCCCTTTGGCGACATCCTGAACTCACTAAAGTCTCTCTCTTTATCAGGAGAGCCCTGGCCGGACTATGGTCAGGAAGGTTGGGATACGGACGACGAAGAAACTCAACGCCCACCCACCACCCACTTTGTAGCCACTGTCGATGATTTAACCGACATGCTCGACTTTGACTCCGAAGACATCGACTGTAGCGACCCGACCTCAGACGGTCAAGCCTCTGTGTTTCTATGCCATCCCTGGATCAGTATGCTGGCACACACAGTACATCAATGTATATATCAAAGTGCAATCACATGCATAAATAACGATAACTGATATATACCTCATAATACTCGTGAAACAATCAAACGGGTGTGGAGTCCCATCAACGCCATCGGCAGGTTAAGTGTAGACCGTAACCTGCACTGCATTTCTTACTCGTCGAGGAAACATCTCTGCAACATGATACGTTGCAGCCGTGTAGGTCAGTACATTGAATGTACCGGCAAGATCACAACATGAATAAACAGATGGTAAAACTATACTATATGCAAATTTGGCTTTGTGGCTCTGTATCTGAGTTTTGTTTTGCGTAAAAGCTGGTTTTATTTTCCCTACGTCAAAGGAATAAATGAAGTCTGTACTATGGAGTTTTCTATCATGACATGGTTCCGCCAACCGATGTCTCATAGCCCAAATTCATCATAAGTTGCCCACAAGTAAGTTATCATTCCGGTGTTGAGTGTTCAGAGAGAGATGCAAGGCCAGATGCTCTAATTGTCCGTGAATCGGGACACGGCTAATCGATTAGGTTTATAACCCTCTGCAGAGGTTTGTACACTTTACCCGCAAGATTCGATCCCTCTCTTTACGTTCTCGCACTTCAGAGTGTTTGAGAACAAGATGACCGAAACATGGTCTTCCAAAGAGTTCCTCTGACCACTGTCCGGTACTCATCCCATCCTACCGTAGTTCTACATCTGCTAGTACCGTCCCAGCCAGAGTCACAACTAAGGTCAACCAAGCCAGAGCCCATAATGACTTGCGGATGCACAGGTAAGCTTCCGGGCATTAAGTATTCTTCCGTCTCTTTGAGTCTGGGTGAAGCTTTCCGCAAGATGTCATGGCGCTTCTCCATGCATCCCGGCCAACCACTGGTTCCTCCAGGTGCCCGTCACAAATCCTTCACCCAGTAGTGTGTATTGAGTTCTTGTCTCGAGTCTTGAAGTCTTGAGGCCTTGAAGATGCAGTCCTTGCAGATTTCTTCATAGTGTTGTCGTCATTGACGTAGGTCCTCCATTCTCACACCACTCTTGAGCACTCATACCAAACCCCGTCTACTACAGCGTAGCATTAGAATAAATAACGTCCCGGGCTTGGTAACAGGGTGATGGGTTCCTACCTCATGCATACTACTCAACTACAAGAATTTCAATAACACTACTGAGGGGTGGTTTCAAAGATGCCACTAAATGCAATAAAAACATAGGTATGAAAGCATGGTCAAAGTGAACTTGCCTTGTTGAAGATCTTCGAAAACTAGGGATTCGTAGTAGCAATCTTCGCACTCCGGAAATTCTACCGAGGCAAACAATAACTATAATAAGCACATAGCATATGATCACATAACACAATAGCATACATAGTAACATAACACACCAACAACCAAATCAAAACCCAAAGGGAAAACTCAAAGAAAACAAACTCAAGTTTTTCCTACTTCAAGCAACAACTAAAACTCGTTTTATATAACAAAAATTTTCTTAACATAACCTAATCATGGATTTATGTTAACTTAACAGAAAAGAATGCATTAAGCAACTAGGAGCAAAAGAATCAATTTAAAATCTATTATGAAACTCCTATTAGGCCTAATTCAATTTCTATAAAGAAAAATAAAATAAAAATTTTATTTATTATAAATAAAAGTTCATCCTATAAAGTGACAGAAACCATCCTAGAATAATCAATCACATGTGAAAAATAAATTTATTTACTAATTAAAATAATAGGAAAACAATAGCTAGTTAATTAATTAGGATTAACAAGATTCTGCTTAAAACTATTTTTTTATTAATCCTAAAATACCCAAATTAATTCCTATGGTTTGGCAATGTCAAAATAAAGTTGGGACAAAAAGAATCAACCAAAAATAATTTTTCTAACTCAAGTTATAACAGATTTACTATTCTGACTAAAACTAAATTAAAGCAATTTAAAATAATTTTAACATAGCTAATTATATATTCTACAGAAACTATAGAAAATTTGCAAACCAACAAAAAAAGAATCACCTAAAAATATTAAACAGAATAAAAGATATGAATTTTTCAAAACAGGAACTATTCTGTTAAAACAGAAAATGAAATTAAAAGAAAAAGGGCCTAATGGGCCTAAACTGTGCACTGAGCGTAATATAACCTAAAAGGGGCCTAGGGTTAAACTAGTCGGGCCGGACTAAAAAAGAAAAACCCTAACTAACTAAACCGTAAACGAACCGGTCGAACCGGACGGTTTTATTATAAAAACGCGTACCCCTTCGGGGTCTAATCTACGCCGTAGATTTCGTATCGGACGGGGGAGGGGGTCTCCGGTGACTTACCGGCGCTCGACGGCGGCGGCGGCGGCGGCGATGAGTGCGTTGAGGGCTCCGGTCGTCGGGGAGGTCGACGGAGTGGCCGGCCGGGTGCGGACGAGGTCGGGGAGGCGTCTGGTGGAGTCGGTGGGGGTCGGGAGTGGCTAGGGCGGCGACGGTGATGGAAATGGCGGCGGCGGGGACTCGGGTCTCCGGTGAGCTCGGGAGAGAGGAAGAGGGGGTCCGGCGAGGGGCTAGGGGAATGGGGTGCAGGCGAGGGCTTAAATAGGCGGGGCCTCGGCCTTGCATCGGGGCGATCGGGAGGATCGGCATCCCGGATCTCATGAGATCCGCGATCGTGGCGTGGCGTGGCGTGGGGCGGGGTTGAAGACGGGCGGGGCCACCTGCCGAGAGAGGAAGGTGCGGGCGAAGCGGCGGCGCCAAAGGTTTTCGGGCGAGGGAGGTGAGGCCGGTCGGTTGGCTCATGGGCTGGCCTCCTGGGCGGCTCGGTGGGCTGGTGGTGGGGGCTTGGGTGGGCAGGGGGGCTGGCGCTGGGGTTTTCTATTTTTTGAATTTATTTTCTTAATAAAACAAAAACAGAAATAAAACAGAATATATAAATATTTTATATAGGGTATATATATACCAAAATGATCAGAAAAAGATTTCCTACAACATGAACTATTTTTCAAGTTCAAATAAAATACACAAAAATTTAAATAAAACAAAGAGTGTTTCTGCCCTAATAAAATCCAATAAAATCATTTTAAAAATACCAAAATGACTTCAAATTTATTTTCTCCTAATTTTTCATTGAAGGGAATCATTTTACCCAAACTTCCATTTATTTATTTTTAGGAGAAAAATAATTTTGAAATAAAATCCAAATAATTCCAAATTTGAAGGGGAGTTTCAAAATACCTTCAAATGACTTTCAGTTTGATTCTTTTTAACTTCCAACTCATATTTCATATAATTGAAGAAGTCATTTTATCTTCCCTCATGAAAATCATTGAGTTGCATAAAGTTTTGAATTTGAAATTTTCTCAAATGAAATTCAAATCTTTTCCAAAACCCTATTCATTTCAAAATGGAAGAAGTCATGTCATCTTCACTCTAGGGTTTGGTGTTGGAATGAACTTGAATTCATTGGGATCCAAAAGACAAGGGGAAAGTTTTGGGAAAGTCATTTCATTCCCTTTCATTCAATCTTTCAAAAATTTCAAATTCCACTCAGTTTCACTCAATCAATCAAACCATCAATCAGACAACAAGCATAGTTATTTATTTAATATAACATTCCAAAATTTAGAATTTTGGGATGTTACAAACCTACCACACTTAAAATGAAGCTCGTCCTCGAGATTCAAGAGGCTAACAAGAAAAGGTTAGGGTTGGGGTCTTCTAGCAAAAGTTTTGGTCGAGAAGGTCGGGGTGCTACCACACTTAAAAACAAGGTTATGGTTCCAATAAACTCAGATACTTCCTCTGGAGTGCCGACATTGTATGTCTCTTCACATATCTTACGATAGCTCCTTCATTAAAGCTCTTACCGGAAGCATAGAGTTTTCCTCAGAATCTTGGGTCGGTTCGTCAAAGTTGAAGTTCGTCCGAGACTGGATCTTCTTAGCTGATAGGTCTGTGTCCATTCTAGACAACTATCGAAATACTCATGGTGGTCTACCATTAATGGATAAACAATCCGTCCCCGGAGAAGATAACAGTCCGGACAATCTTATGCCGGACAAATTGTTGGAGCAGAAGAACCTCCACAAAAGGCTCGTTGCCACTGCACGCAGCCTGAAAAAGCAGAAGCGGGAGCTCAAAACAATGGAAGATGCACCCAGAATCAGATGCAGTAAAGTACTCAACACCACAGACAAATACGGCGACAGTCGCCGAAAAAAGAGCTACCCGAAGCGCAAACTACTACCCGAATTCGATGAGGAGGCCGTAGAGCCCCCACAATCAAAAAACAAAGAGGCCCGCCCGGTCGGATAGACGACCACATGGCAAACATAGAGCGGCAAGCGGCGCCGCATACAGGCCGGCACGCGGTCCGCATAAGGAATTGTGCCAAAAGGATGGCCCAATCAGGTCTATCTATGGGCCAAGAAAGCAAGCTCTAGAAAGCAACACAATACGTCGAGTATTCGCACATCATGGCACACCCAAATACAGGGGCGCCGCACACCCCCTATGTTTCACCGATGAGGAACTGGATCATGAATTTTCAACGGGATTCAAGCCCGTTAACATAGAGGCATACGACGGAACAACAGACCCTGGAGTCTGGATCGAGGATTACATCCTGCACATACACATGGCCAGAGGAAATGACCTCCACGCCATAAAATACTTACCCCTCAAGCTCAAAGGGCCAGCCCGGCATTGGCTTAAAAGCCTCCCCGAAAATACCATTGGAAGTTGGGAAGAGCTCGAGGATGCGTTTCGGGCAAATTTTCAGGGGACTTATGTCCGCCCTCCAGATCTGAGCGATGTAAGTCACAAAACTCAACAGCCCGGAGAGTCAGCCCAAGAATTCGGAACAGGTTCCTCACCAAAAGAACCAAATAGTCGATCGTCTGACGCCGAAGCCTTAGCAGCTTTTAAACACAACGTCCGAGACGAATGGCTTGCCAGACACCTTGGCCAAGAAAAGCCGAGAACAATGGCCGCACTGACAAGCCTCATGACCCGCTTTTGCGCGGGAGAGGATAGCTGGCTAGCAAGATGCAGCACCAGCGACCCAAGTACATCCGAGTTCAGGGACGGAAATGGGAAACCACGACGCAACAAAGACCAGCGTCGGACCAGGGGAAACAGTCCGAGGAGCACGACAGTCAACGCCGGATTCAAAAGCTCTCGGCGGAATAACAAAAAATTGCCCCTTAAGGATAATAGCGACGAGCTATCCAACTTAAACAAAATCTTGGACAAGATATGCCAAATCCACAGTACTCCCGGGAAGCCTGCAAACCATACCCACAAAGATTGTTGGGTCTTCAAGCAGTCATGCCGACTTAACGCCGAACACAAGGGGCTCGACACACCAAGTGAGGATGATGACGAGCACCGCAAGCGAGCACCGGAAAACAAAAGAATTTCCCACAAGAGGTCAAAACAGTAAACTCACTTCAAGTGACAAAGGAAGAACATAGCGGCGCCTATTGAAATACGTGCGCCTACAGTCTACCCCAATGAGTCCCAACACCGGTTGTCAAAACCAATCACCTTCGACCATCAGGACTATCCAAAAGTATCTGGAACGCAGGATGGACTGCCTTGATCTTAGATCCTATAATCGACGGACTCCACTTCACACAAGTCCTAATGGACGGCGGCAAGGATCTAAACCTGCTATATCAGTGACACAATCTGCATGATGGGGATAGACCCAACCAAAATTAGCCATAGCAACACTTCCTTCCAAGGAATAATGCAGGCACATATGCCCATTGTAATGGGCTCCCTAACATTAGAAGTTATGTTCGGCTCATCCGACAACTTCCGTCATGAAAAGTTAGTCTTCCACATCGCCCCATTTAAAAGTAGCCATCAAGCACTATTGGGACGGGAAGCTTTCGCCCGCTTTAACGCAATACCGCATTATGCATCTCTTACACTTAAAATGCCCGGTCCACGAGGAATCATCTCATTAAAGGGAAACTCCGAGTGTTCCTCGAGTACGGAAGAACGTGAGACTACCTTGGCAGCCACACACCAATCCGGCTTTGCTGGTCAAAGCATCTAAACAGGTCATTTAGACCCCGGACACGGTTAGGCGAGTGCGGCATAAATAAACAAGGGGCTTACTAGCTGCGTACCCCCTTACAAGGGGCTCCACATAAGTACAACAAGAGACAATAAAGCTCAATTTCATTAATTTTTTGAATCGTACTCTGTTTATCTCAAAATACATTTTTCGCACAATCTTTTTTCAAACAAGTTCCTCTCTTTTACAGATGAACGCCGTGCTATACCCGTCCAGAATACGGCACAACGGAGACACAGGCGCAAACGTGCAGCAGGGACCCGTTGCAAGGATTCTTTTCAGATTAAGACCCTGCGTAATCCTTTTTCACTGTCTTTTGTTGTTACACATCCCACGATCTCTTGTTATATCCGAGGAGGAGGCTGGCGTTTTGGCATCCTCCGCGTCAGAATTTTGCACGTACCTGGACACCAGGGGCTTGTTACCAAGGGCGTTGTTCGGCCCGCTTTATAAAAGACCGAATACCTTAGGGAGTGTTCGACGTCTCGAGTTAGGCATTATATGCATCAGCTCCGAATCATGTCTTTGGTCAAATGTTGGGTTTGCCCGGCTCCTGTGTTTTGCTGCCTTACGTTCCGTTCTATCGGCTAATGCGGCACCAGGAGAACTATCTGCGACAGTGCCCGGTTCGCCCAAAGCGAAAGCACCTCAAGAGAGAAAGCCAAAACTGATGTCATGATATAGCGAGAGATCGCCAACCACTCGATGACCCACGAAATGTTTAGAATTCCTCCGCATTAACGAAGGACCGTTTTCGGTCAGCACATACGCGCCCCGAATTCGGGAGAGTGCGGTGCCCCCAGGGGCTATATCGTAGCCCCACCATAGAACTCCTATGGCTAAGTGAAAGTGATAAAGCATTATAGTCCGGTTGCCTAGTTTGCTACGCTATCACCTCCTTTGCAGGACCAAGACGTTGGATTAAGTGTGAAAATGCACCTTTTTGCAAACACCCCCGCACTATTTGTGTGGGGGCTGAAGCCGAAGACTGCCATCTTTCAGGTTATATACATATATACATTAACAACAGACAGAGGTAGTTTACTACTTGAACACACAAGTATAAAAAGCTCTTATATTCTATTGAAACGTTGTTTCACAAATCATACATGTCATTCGAACATAACGTCCTTCGAGCTCTACGTCTCTATTAAACGAGCGCCCTGAAGAACTTCCTCAAAATAGCGCTCGACTGGCACTCGGCTTCCGTCCGAATCCCGGGACACAATATCGGTGGCCTTCATCTCTACCCAGTATGTCTTGACACGGGCAAGAGCCATCCACGCACCCTCTACACATGCAGACCGCTTCATCGTATAGATACGCGGCACCACACCAAGGAACTGCTGCACCAAGCCAAAATAACTCTTTCGCTTAGGCCCATTCGGCAACAAATGAGTTACGACATGCTTCATGGCAAGTCCGGACAACCTACTCAGCTCGGCCCATTCGGCCAACCGATCGGTTAGCGGAAGTGGACGCTCCGGACTATGGAACTGCGACCAAAATAGCTCTTCCCTTCTGTGACCCTTTTGGCCTCAAAAGTGCTCGACCGCGTCCGCGGCACTCGCCGCTAAATCCAGATAAGCATCCTCCGCACCCCACAGCCGGTCCAACTGAGCATACTTCGGATCCGTGAACTTCCTCCGCAGCAGAAAGGGCTTTCCAGCCGCAATATCCCCGGCCTGACGTAGCTCCTCTTTTATAGCTCTCATCACGGGCGAGCATCCTTGGCTTCGGGCGGTGGCCTTTTCAGGTCCTCTGGCTCCGCCGACATTCTTTTTTCAAGTAACTCGCAGCGATCGGTAGCATCCTTTAATTTCACGGCCATCTCGGCCATTTCCTTCCTGCTTTGGCGGTGAGCAGCCTCTTGACTCTTAGCTCTTGACCGCCTTCAAGGCCGCCGCATCACTTTTCCTGGCTTGCTCCTTGACTCGGGTGAGTTCCGCCAAGGTTCTCCATAGCAGCGGCACCATCTGCATCAAGCATACATGTTGTAAGGCATGAGCGTCACGCTCCCATACCAGGTGTCCGCAGGGAAGTTGCATACCTTGTGACTGGTCAAGTCGTTTATTGACAAGCGCGATGTCCGCATCCGCCACGTCAAGTTGCCGCTTTAGTTCCATAAACTCATCAGTCCGGCTGGCCACGGACACCTCGCCACCTACATAGGAAAGGCAACATATTATAATCGAGATTATGATCCTCGCACGCCTGTCACTTTTGACAACGTGCGAGTCTCGAAACTACTATCTATACAGGCGCATTTTATATGCAAAACTGTTAAAAGGTACATCATTCTCGCGTACCTCAAATCCCGTCAGTAAACTTCTGACGGCTTCATGCAATCCGCTCTCAGCGGATGAGATCCTTTCAATCACCTTACCCATTAACGCACGGTGATCTTCTGAGATAGACACTTGCCCGAGCAGATCCTTCAGCTCCTCCGACAGCACACCAGTTGGCGTTGGACCTTCCGGCCCCGCCGGACTTGGGGAAACCATACGTGACGACACCTCAGGGTCGTCCGCCTCACTTATGACCGTCTTGGCAGGTGGAGGCGTTTCGCTCTCCATCATCTCCGGAAGAAGATCCCCCGAAGACGAGCTCTGCTGAGAAGGGCTGAGATCCGAACTGCAAGATAAAATTTTGGTTATCTTCAGAAATGAAAATAAGGATATCCCTTATTACAAAACTCCCCTTTCTACTTACGGCTTGCTGGTGGGCTGATTCCCTTGGGGAGATAGTGCGGCCGGGGCTTCTCCCGGCGCAGGACCCTCTGGCGAAGATTTCTTCCCCCGCTTTGAGGCCTTGGCCTCCAGATCTTCAGAAGGGGTCCTTTTCTCCCCCGCGAGGGAGAGATTCTTGGTCTCCCCTTTATTGATAGCCTCCTCCGCGGAGGCAGTAGCTTCCCTGTTCCCCCTTCGCCTTCTTCCAAAGGCACGGCCTTCAACATCTTGGTTAGCACGGGTCCGTGTGGTCTCCGGAGGGGGGCCGGACACCTTATCAGTTTTTCTTTCGCTATCCACTCCTGTTCAAGAGACAGCTCCTTTAAGGGCAAGTTTATGATAAATGTACGGATAGCATGTCCGTGAACAGGACTACTTACTTGGGTATCCGGGCGATTGCAGCTTAGACCTGCATCCTCGGTCAAGTCCGGACACATCCCTTGTGATCCGAAGAATAGTTCATACATCTCCACGGGCGTCGCGCCCACGAAGTGTTGGAGAGCTCGCGGTCCCTCCGAATTAAATTCCCACAGGCGGAGGGGGCGACGTTTGCAGGGCAGAAGGCGCCGAATCAGCATGACCTGCGCCACCACCACCAGATTGATCTCCCTCTCTTGGAGGTCTCAAATACGGCCCTGCAGCAGAGGTACGTCCTTGGACGGCCCCCAGTCAAGCCCTTTGTTGACCCATGATGCCAGCCGCTGTGGAGGACCCGAACGGAAGGCCGGAGGCGCCACCCATTTGGTGCCCCGGGGAGCGGCGATGTAAAAACCACTCCTGCTGCCATAAACCGAGCTCCTCTTGAAAAGAGCCCTCGGGCCATGGGGCATCAGCGCACTTGCTTATAACAGCCCCTCCACACTCTGCCTGCTGCCCCTTGATCATTTTCGGCTCCTCCTTGAAGGTCTTGAGCCACAATCCGAAGTGAGGGGTAATGCGGAGGAAGGCTTCACATACGACAATGAACGACGAGATGTGGAGGATGGACTCCGGATTCAACTCGTGGAGTTCCAGCCCATAATAAAGCATGAGCCCCCGCACAAAGGGATCCGTCGGGAAGCCTAAACCCCGAAGGAAGTGAGACGCGAACACCACACTCTCACCAGGCTCGGAAGAAATTTCGCCGGTTAGATACCTGGCGTCTCGCAGCTTTAGCACATCTTCTTCCGTGACGGAAGAAGGTATCCACCGGCCGTGCAGGTCGGGGCCGGACATCGTCGGAGGTCCGGAGCGCCTGAATCGAGAGCTTTCGGTGTTGGAACTCAAGGCGACAGGCGGATTCGATTGAGATTGAAAGAAAGGAGCAGGCCTTGGTCTCGTTATAAAGAGGTTGAATACCAAGAGCCCTCCCGTGACTGCTTGGGACTCGCCCTCGATAGAGGCGTGCCAACGGACGCGGTTGGGTTACCCACGCCCGTATTGATGAGGATCCCGGAATAAGGGGGCACGATCTCCGCTTTGATAAGACGTGCCAAGGAAACCGCCTCGCTAAACACGCTGAGGTGGGCAGTAAAAAAACGATTCGAATAAAGACCTGGCCGTGGTGTGATGTCACGCCGCAAAATACGTCAGCAGATCTGTGTAAAAATTATTCTCTCTACGGTGGTATGTGGAACTTGTTTTGCAGAGCCGGACACTATCGTTGTGTTAAAAACCTTCTATGAAGTATTCGGAGGAGGAACCCGCCTTGCAATGCCAAAGACAATATGCGCGCCGGACTAAATCGTCATTGAAGCCTGGTTCAGGGCTACCGAGGAGCCCGGATTAGGGGGTGTCCGGATAGCTGAACTATCACCTTTGGCCAGACTCCTGGACTATGAAGATAGAAGATTGAAGACTTCGTCCCGTGTCCGGATAGGACTTTCTTTGGCGTGGAAGGCAAGCTTGGCGATACGGATATGTAGATCTCCTACCATTGTAACCGACTCTGTGTAACCCTAACCCTATTCGGTGTCTATATAAACCGAAGGGTTTTAGTCCATAGGACGAACAACAATCATACCATAGGCTAGCTTGTAGGGTTTAGCCTCTCGATCTCATGGTAGATCTACTCTTGTACTACCCATATCATCAATATTAATCAAGCAGGAGTAGGGTTTTAACTCCATCGAGAGGGCCCGAACCTGGGTAAAAACATTGTGTCCCTTGTCTCCTGTTACCATCCGCCCAGACGCGCAGTTTGGGACCCCCTACCCGAGATCCACCGGTTTTGACACCGACAACGAGCATGACATCGAGCTTGCGCAAACGGACAGTCGTAGCTTGCAAGAGTAGCATGCACAACGAGAAGGTACATCACATCCCTGATTATATCTAATTCAACTCTTCAATTTCTGGCCAATAATTAAACCTGACGGTGTTGCAAAACTGCTTGTACGTAGGGAATTTATGAGAAAATGAAACCAAATTCTACTTATTTTATAACTCCCCCAATCAATACTGAACTGACTGAATCTGATATATCTAATCAAGTTTCCCATGCAAAAATCCAAGCTCATGTTGTTCTTGAGCCTGAAGTGTCTAATGAACAGACTGCTAATGAAGGATTTGATGCAAACATTTTACATGCTCCTGGTGATGAACATATAGTGTCTATTGAGGCATCTAATGCAAGCATTTTGCAAGCTCCCATTGAAGGATTTAGTGTCTAATGATGGTCTGCTATGTTGAGAGAGACATAGAGATTTGCAAGCATTGATGACAAGCAAATTATAGTGCATTTTCATGGCTTGAGGAAACGTCGAGGCCATCGACCAGAAAGTCCCCGTATCATGACAACGTAGCATAAATACTTTTCTAATCTGTTGTTTGAAACTATTGGCATACTTGTGCAGGATAGATATATTGATATGCACTTTGTGCACTGGTTATAGGTGCAAATACACTTCGATATTTTCAGCCGTGAGAACGAATAATTCAAGCAGTGCAGACCATGTGTGTAGTCCTTGTACACCATGTTGCATTTTGTGTTTTTTGGTGCTTGCCTCATTTAGTGTTTATAATCTGAACTACTTTGCATCATTAGCTGCTTTTCAAAGTGCATGTAGCTTCACATTTCTCAATTTATGTTGATTTCCGGAGTGCAAGTGCCTTCGTATTTTTTAAGTTACATGTTCGCCCCTGGTAACTTTAATTCGTGGATCAGCCACTGCAGAAAAATCATACACGAATGCTAGTATGAATTAAATGAAATGCAGGGACTTACGCTAGCTCGTTGTGCAGGCTCACTTCAGCTCTACTTGCGCTTGGAATTTTCCATGTACAAGTCCATGTTACCACTTGCTTGGATGTGCAGGCCTTGTGCTCCTTGCATCCCCCTCTGCATTTTTGACACGGCGAATGGCTGATCAAATAAGAGGAATTGACCTTGCCGTTGTACCAGAGGACATATACTTACAAGGTTATACGGGTGTGCAGGATGTGTACCAGATCCCGTAGCGCCATCATGCTTCGCTAAAAAATTGATTTGCTTGTTTCAGATGATATCTCCAGAAGAAATAAGAGTTAAAGTCAGAGTTGGATAGGCGTGTAAGCTAAGGGAGCAATGAAAGGATATCCAAACATCGTCGAGAAAGTGCACAAGGGAGTGATGTGTGGATACCTAGTTTGGGCGGCGTTTGGGCATGCTCTCCTAGCTAGAGTGCGGTCACTTGAGCCGTTGAGGGTGATGCGCTGGCATTGGTTGGCCGCGCACGGATGTAGATCTTGAGTGGCAGCGGAGCACTACGATGCGGTGGACGAGACCGTTGGTGAAGCCCCAGCGGCCTCGAGGGGCGGAGGCGCGACGATGTGCTTGGTGAAGTAGCCCAGGTGAGATGGGAGACGGCGTCGGTGAAGCGCACCTGATGCGGTTGAAGTCGGTGTCTATGAGGCACGTCGGTTGCGGTGGCCGACATTGTCGGCGGACCATCCGGTGCGGTGGACAAGGGCGCAGATGAGGTAGCTCCGGCGCGGTGGTGAAGCGCGACCGTTTTCTTCGTCGTCGTCGTCCGGCACAGAGGTGGGGAAAGAGACGAGACGAGGGGCGATTCGAACTTTGCTTGGGTTGGCGGCGAATTAGGGATTTGATCAATCTAGGTGCGGAAGGGGACGGTGGAGAAGGGAGATTTTGCAGGGCTAGAATTGGGGCCGCCAGATATTTCAATCCGAAACATGGAAGCGCGAACTTATTTGTGGCGACCGGTTCTCCGGGTATCAATTCCCAGAAAATGGCCGTTGTGCTCATCAGCCCCAGGATTACTGTTAGCTGGTGAGGCACTAGCTTGATACAGAAATTCCAAGCAGAAATACAATATGTGTAGTACAAGACCATTCTGGCCTGTGAATACAACAAAAGGTTTCTAAAGGTTGATGGCGGAAGCGGTTTATGAAATATCCTCGCTTATGGGACTCCATTTCCCACGGGAACAACTGACCAGGTTAACTCCTATCTTCGCGTGGCGGCTATCACCGTTGCTTACGTTCTGGGACAGTCACCACAACCCTCCTCTCCAAACATGAAATCTGGCCAAGACAATAGCCAGGGACAAGCCAGTGAGTACTTTGAATGTACTCGCAAACATTATGAACACGGGCATAATTTAATAATGATGTACTGAAAATATTTTATGCGTATGACGCTAGTCACATAAGATAACAAAAACTCTGAAACGTGCAAGCATGTTAGTTGTGAATATGCAATAACGTGATGGTATGAAAATTTTGAAATAAATAACATGAGGGACTTCAAAAGAAATGCCACAGTCGGGCGTCTGAGCGACACTTAATAAAGGGGCTTTAAAAGAAATGCCATAGTCGGGCGTCTGAGCGACACCGCATAAAGGGCTTTAAAAGAAATGCCACAGTCGGGCGTCTAAGCGACACCGCATAAGGGGCTTTAAAAGAAATGCCACAGTCGGGCGTCTGAGCGACACCGCATAAAGGGCTTTAAAAGAAATGCCACAGTCGGGCGCCGAGCGACACCGCATAAAGGGCTTTAAAAGAAATGCCACGATCAGCGTCTGGCGACACCGCATAAAGGGCATTAAAAGAAATGCCACGGTCGGGCGTCTGGCGACACCGCATAAAGGGCTTTAAAAGAAATGCCACGGTCGAGCGTCGAGCGACACCGCATAAAGGGCTTTAAAAGAAATGCCACGGTCGGGCGTCGGCGACACCCCATACAGGGCTTTAAAAGAAACACCACCGTCGGGCGTCTGAGCGACACCGCATAAAGGGCTTTAAAAGAAATGCCACAGTCGGGCGTCTGAGCGACACCGCATAAAGGGCTTTAAAAGAAATGCCACAGTCGGGCGTCTGAGCGACACCGGATAAGGGGCTTTGAAAGAAATGCCACAGTCGGGCGTCTGAGCGACACCGCATAAAGGGCTTTAAAAGAAATGCCACAGTCGGGCGTCTGAGCGACACCGCATAAAGGGCTTTAAAAGAAATGCCACAATCGGGCGTCTGAGCGACACCGCATAAAGGGCTTTAAAAGAAATGCCACAGTCGGGCGTCTGAGCGACACCGCATAAAGGGCTTTAAATGAAATGCCACAGTCGGGCGTCTGAGCGACACCGCATAAAGGGCATTAAAAGAAATGCCACCAGGAATATCCAAGAGGTAGAACCATCCTAGGGATATTCGATAGTACCAGAAAAATTTCATGGGTTAGTTCACATCCAAAATAGTGATCATAAATTTTCACAAGTCACAATCGTGCTTCCAGGTTTATCAGTTTCACAGTTTCACCTCCGAAGACCGACACTAAGACCGACACTTGACCCATCCCAAACTGTAATCCTTAACCATGGACACGGCTATTCGAATAGGTTTAATCTTTGCAGAGGGTGTACTCTTTACCCACGAGTAACGGATTTCTTTAGTCCATCGGGACTAATTCCGTCTCTGATCTTTTGTTGAAAACACACCTAACTTGCACACACCAGCTTAACTCACATGTGTTTGGAATCACCCACGGCACCTGTTAAGCGAAACTCAAAGTGGGGAGGCTACAACCTCGACGTAACATGGGACCACAAAATTTATACCGCGCGCAAACCAGGGAGCTACCCCCTTTCGGCTACAACCGAAACACCCATGCTCCCGGACCCGGTGGCATGACTACCGGATGCCTCCAGTATCTTCCACCACGGCCTCTCTGTACGGTGTGTGCTAGGAAAGGGTTGACAACTTACTGAACCGTACCCTACTTGGTGTAGAGGCAGTGGTAGTACGAAGCTAGTATGGGGTTTATCGCACAAGACTCGATCTACGGTCGACTCAGGAGGTTACAATATTTCCTGCATGATTAGCATAACAATGCATATATCTCAAACAACAGATGGGAACATCACGCGACATCCCCTCACGTCATACCGGGCACGACCGTCTCGACGGAGGACTAGGGGCAAGCCCGTGTCTACTCAAGACAGAGGCCTTCCCGTCTTTCCTTCCGGTATGCATGAAAGACGTATGACGGTGATTTCCATCACAAATCATGTCAACTACATTAGTATAAACTCATTAATATGCACCCACGAATAGGATCGCGTCCTCACATAAAATGACGCATGTATGTGTCGGGGTGGTGTTGCCACCGTGCTATACAACACACATAAGAATTCACCAGGGTTCAGAATGCTTGCCTTCAGGTTATGGGAAGGAAGGGTGCATCCAAAACATCTTGAAATCTTCAAAAGTCCTATTTAAAGGAATATATATGAATTAACACACAAAATAAAAACAGCACAAAAGTTTTTTTTGAAATTTTTTCAAATAAATCTTAAAATAAACTAGACAATATTTGAGAGAGGTAGGAAAAAGAATAAATTCATTTGGAGTTGTATTTAAAAAGTTATAGTCAGTCAAAGTTCTGGTCAAAATCTGATTTTAAAAATAAAACAGAAAACAGAAAAAAAAAACGGTTCGATTAGTTACGTACACGTCGAAAGCGTAATCTGGAAATACGCTTCCACTTACTCCGCGTGGACCGTGCGTGGTCACTGACAGTGGGTCCTAGGTGGCCCACTAGTCAGGTTTGACTAGTCCGCCCTCCTCCTCCCTCTGTCCCGAGCGGATGCGGAACTCCGGCGACCAATGCCGGCGAGCGGAGGCTCCTCGCGGCCTCTGGAGGGCGGGGATGGATCCGCGGGTCGAGGGCGATCCTACTGGTAGTCGCTGGGTCGGCGGGGACGGCGTGAGCTGTCAGCGGCGAGCTCAAGCGGAGGAAAGCTCGGGGAAAGTGGTTTGGCGGCGGTGGTTCTCGATCGAAATGGAGTAGGGGAAGTGTTCGGGGAGGCTGAAGTCTTGGTGAAGAGATTGGAGAGGGGGAAGCTCTGGTTGCGCCGAACGGAGCCGGGAGGCGGCGGTGGCCGAACTGACATGAGAGGTTGAAGAAGACCTGCTCCCCTCCAATTGGTGGCGATGGGGGCGCTAGTGAGACGGCGTGAGGCTACCTGAGGGCTCGGAGATGCTCGCGGCTTCCTTAAATAGGCAATGAAGGTCGGTTCCGACGCGGCCGGAGATAAGAATGACGGCGGACCGCCATACTGTAGCTTGGGCGACGTGGCGGCGACGAGCGCTAGGGGACGAATCAGGATGAGCACGCCGCTCACGAGGGCAGGTGGCGAGCCGGGGTGGCTTTGGCGGCGCCGACCACGGTCGGTCTGCTAGCGGCCGGCAGCTTCCGCCACGGCCATCCTGGCGGTGGCGCTGTGGGGTGCCAGGGGTGGTCGGGGTGTCGTGGCGGTGCAAGGGGACACGGCGTGCTGGCTGGGGCCGAGTTTTGAGTGAGGGGTGAGACGCGGCGGCTCGGGTGCATGCGGGTGCCAAACGCACGCTCTGCGCGCGCCCAGAGCACGCCCGGGGTGTGCTCGACGAAAAGACAGGGCAGCCTAGAGAGTCCCAAACCACAAGGGAGTTAGCAAAAAGGGGTTATGGGCTAGGGCAAAACCTTAGGACATGCTGGGTAGGTCAGGGGCTCAAGCTCACAATGTAAACTTGAAATCATGCCAAAACTGGTCATGCACTCAGGGTGTTTGACAAAATGCCAAAGGCACCTGGGTAGCTCTTGGAGTGGCCAAACTCTCCAGATCAGTGTCTCTATGGATGAAAGAGGGGGTGGTGGAGTTAGTTGCAAAAAGGAGAAACTTGTTAGTGCAAGTTTTGCAAAAACCTCAATTCTGAACATGGAGTAAATGGCATCATTACAAGGACTAAGGGTGTTCCAAAAAGTGCAAGCTCCTGGACTTAGGGGTTTTGCAGGGTTGACTACTAGCATGCGGAAACACAAGGTCATTTGAGCAAGAAATAATAGAGTTGTAGTAGAAAACACAAGTCTGGTCCAGAATGAAAAAGATGTTGTTGCACTCAAATTTTCCAAAGAACATCACTATGTTTTTGCATAAAGTTGGATGGCATGCTACTACTGACTTCCCAAAATTTTGGTGGAGGCTCTAGGGAAATATTTAAAAGGGTTGTAGTGTAAAAGTGTCCACTGGACCAGATTTGAAAAACAGGTGTAAAACTCAAAATATGTCAAGAAATAATTATTTTAATGCACAAAAGTGATTTGGAGACCTCACATGACATCTCCAAATTTTGGTTGGAATTTTAAGAGATTCCATCAAAAGGTTGTAGTTCAAAAGGAGCTCCAAAAACTTAATATAGTTCATTTTAATGAATAAAGCTCAGGGTGAAATAATTTAATACACAAGTCTACTTATTTAGAAATTGTTTTAAATGAGATGGCAAAGAAGTCCAATATATTTTTGGAAAGCTCCACTAGGGAAAGAGATAAAACTCCTTAACAATAAAAGAAGAGTTCCGAAATCAACAGAAATAAAGATTTTTTTAAAACCCTTGGCAAAAAATTTAATATTGAAAACTTGGCAAAATTTTTGGGGTGTTACAACTACTACCCCCCCTTAGGAAAAATCTCGTCCTCGAGATTTGCAAAGAGTTAAATTTAAAAAAATAAGAATTAAAACGAAAGCGGCCAAGTGAGAGCAATAAGTGATGCAAAAATGCAGAGTGGGGTACTGGCGCGGTGTGGGGAAAACTAGCGATTTCTACACTGGTCATGAATTTAGAATAAATTCTAAATTTCAGAATACGCTGGTTGCACCCGAGAGCACTGTGCTCTCTCTGGCTGACTGGTGGACCCGGGCCCACGGTCAGCCTCTTCTCCTTCCTCCGGCTCCTTCTTCTTCCTCTCTCCTTGCGCTCTCCCGCTTTCTCCACCAGCAATGCTGGCGCCAGAGGGCACCTAGGCCGTACCAGCAGTAGTGCGTGGCGTGCTAGCTACCCGGTGCAGCGTGCACTCACCTCGCGGGCAGTCTGCTGTCGGCCTTTCATGGATTCGCCACCAACACCGCGGTCGGGCGGCATTTAACGGCGCTGGTGGACCTCGCCCACCGTACACCGAGCTCGAGCTTATAAAACGACTGTGGCGTTCTCCTCTTCTTCCTCACACCTGGCCTCGCCCCTCCTTCTCTCTTCTTCTCCTCTGTTTCCGATTGCCGGATCTCGAGACGAGGCGCTAAAGGCGGAGGCGGCGCCGGACTGGTACGTGATCCTGCTGTGCGGAGGGTTGGCAGTGGTGCTGGGGCTCTCGGTGCTCCTGTGCGCGATGATCCTCGACGAACGTCGCGATGCCGCTGCTCGGTTGCTGGCTCTCCGCGGTCGCGGTGGCCACGATGAGTAGGTGGGGTGTGCCGGGTGATAACTGTTGTCCGGGGGTGCTTAGTTAGACGCAACACAACTGCAAAAATTTTGCAAGCAGTGCATGTGTTTGTGTAATTGTGGGGGTGAGTCTGCTGCCTTGGGGCTGTGTGAAAAAAAATGATCTATGTCGTGAGAAAACATGTGGTGCGGCAACTCAGGTAAAAGAAATCACGCTCCAGGATTTCTCGCGAGGGAAAACAGTAATACATTAAAGTTCAAAAGTGACAGAGCTGCTTATATTAATGATATACTCGCTGCAAAACTTGGGGTACTAAGCATAAGTTACAACACATAAATAAGAAATGCGACAATAAATACAGCGGTCCATCTACACTAAAAACAGTAATTGGACGGGGTCCTGAGAAAACGTTTCCGATACTAGGATACACTCTTCTTCTATCTCAGGGAGTGGATTGACCAGTCGATGTATGCGTCTCTCCTGGACGGGCATCAGTGATCTGCCGATGGCGATCTGAGGATTTAAATCCGCGAGGCTCTGCAGATAACCCGTCACATGTTGGGTCAAACGTTCTTGCGCGATGACGTATTGGACGAGGTTGGCCAAGACTGGTCTCTCTCAATACGTCCACACCGAAAGGATGTTACTCCTCCGGTGCTGCAGCTCGGAAAATAATAATACCCTCGTCACGGGCGTAGGGCACCGCGAATCAAAGGCGAGCAAGTGCTTCATACGCAGCAGCTTCTACGGCCATGTGCGGGGTTGGCATAGATTTCCCCACGAAGGAGACTTCTGTTGGATCTTGGTTTGGGTTTACGGGCGGGACGTGCACGGTTGCCCAATATCTCGAGGTGGAAGGGGTGATCCTTGATTTGAACAGCTCGTACTGGGGTGGCTGGGTTGCGGCCATGGTACTGCGGGTAAAATCTCACAATATCTTGACAAAACTACCTGGGGTGGCATCTGGAGTCCTCAGATAAATACTAGGGCTCGGCATGGCAATAAATGGTTGTGGGGATGGTGCACAAGGTGAAGGTGCTTGGCAAGGTCACTTGGTGGCCCTTTTATAGCACCGGGGCTGGTTCATTTACCGTGGTAAAAGACTTGGCCGGCTCAGCTCGGGGTCAAACACAGGTACACACATCTTGCTAAAGTGACGTATCACTGTGGATGTTGTCGGGGTGGTTCTGGGTGGCTGCGCCAAGGATAGAGAAATCACACTGCATGCTAATACATCCATGCAAAACTATTATATAAAACAGATGCACGATGCCAGGCTGCGTTAATTTAAGGAATCACATAATTACAAAGCGAGGATACACTGGGACTCGGCACTACTCGAGTGTCTCAGTCTACTTCGTTTACATCCAAGCGGGCGTCCCTTGTGGACGTTGAGGCTGCTCCACGGTTCTCACCGTCGAAATATGCTGGAGAGGGCTGAGGGGCTGCAGGCTCGGGGTAGTGATGATGACCGTCACGGGGATTGTTGACCACAACCCCGTTGGAGTGTGCTCCCAGGAGGCGACGAAGCACTTCTGGGGTCATCAAAGCACCTTGGCTGACGGCTGCGGCTGGCCTCAGGGTCTCGATCGGTTGTCCAAATAGCACGATAGGATTGTCGGTGTTGGGCTCGATCTCCTCTCTCGCTGGGGCTCGACGAATCAGCTCTCCACGAGCTGCGACCAGATCAATAGTGATTTGATCGAATAGGTCCTCCAGTGCACTTACATAGCGCACTAGATGCAGTAATGCAGGGTCCGTCTCGTGGTCTCTGCTGGCAACTTGAGGTGGTCTACCATACCCTTCACACCTGGGGTAGTAGTGGAGCAATGACGATTAACTCTGGCGACAGGCGCTGAGATGCACTATAGCCTCTCGAGCAGCTAGTTGGATGGCTTGCGGCTCGAAGGAAGTAGTTCTTCCGGTGAACACAGGGGCGCTGGGTGATGTACCTCTACCGTATATATGTACAGTGGCCCGAATTGACGGCTCTCGCCACTAATGGGTCCTTGGTACACAACATATTCGGTGGCTCTTCTAACGCGTGAGGCACGGCGGGTAAGGTTTTGCAGTATGGTCACAAAACCTCCAAGGTTGGTTGCTGTAGTCTCATGGTGTACTACGGGACCAGGCATTGTGGTTTGGTTTTGGGATAAGCGGCTGTCTTTGGGCTGGGTTGAGGCGAAGCGCATCCCTTTATAGAAAAAGGGGACGGAGTCTTCCTTCGCACGCTTCAGAATGAGACGCCTTTGGTGCTGGTCACTGGTGGGTGATAGACGGGCTAGTTGATAGGTTGGGCACCGACTGCAGAAAACGTCGGGTCACTGTGTGGCTATCTTGTGCGAGAAGCTTGGCTGAGGTCTTGGTTATGGATCGGTGGGTTATTAGCCTAAGTTTATTGACCTGGCTAAGATAGGATTAGCCGATGGTCAGCCTGGCTCTGATACCAAGTCTGGGGCGACCGGTTCTCCGGGTGTCAATTCCCAGAAAATGGCTGTTGTGCTCATCAGCCCCAGGATTACTTTTAGCTGGTGAGGCACTAGCTTGATACAGAAATTCCAAGCAGAAATACAATATGTGTAGTACAAGACCGTTCTGGCCTGTGAATACAACAAAAGGTTTCTAAAGGTTGATGGCTGAAGCGGTTTATGAAATATCCTCGCTTATGGGACTCCATTTCCCACGGGAACAGCTGACCAGGTTAACTCCTATCTTCGCGTGGCGGCTATCACCGTTGCTTAGGTTCTGGGACAGTCACCGCAACGCTCCTCTCCAAACATGAAATCTGGCCAAGACAATAGCCAGGGACAAGCCAGTGAGTACTTTGAATGTACTCGCAAACATTATGAACACGGGCATAATTTAATAATGATGTACTGAAAATATTTTATGCGTATGACGCTAGTCACATAAGATAACAAAAACTGAAACGTGCAAGCATGTTAGTTGTGAATATGCAATAACGTGATGGTATTAAAATTTTGAAATAAATAACATGAGGGACTTCAAAAGAAATGCCACAGTCGGGCGTCTGAGCGACACCGCATAAAGGGGCTTTAAAAGAAATGCCACAGTCGGGCGTCTGAGCGACACCGCATAAAGGGCTTTAAAAGAAATGCCACAGTCGGGCGTCTGAGCGACACCACATAAAGGCCTTTAAAAGAAATGCCACAGTCGGGCGTCTGAGCGACACCGCATAAAGGGCTCTAAAAGAAATGCCACGGTCGGGCGTCTGAGCGACACACCGCATAAAGGGCTTTAAAAGAAATGCCACGGTCGGGCGTCTGGCGACACCACATAAAGGGCTTTAAAAGAAATGCCACGGTCGGGCGTCGAGCGACACCGCATAAAGGGCTTTAAAAGAAATGCCACAGTCGGGCGTCTGAGCGACACCGCATAAAGGGCTTTAAAAGAAATGCCACAGTCGGGCGTCTGAGCGACACTGCATAAAGGGCTTTAAATGAAATGCCACAGTCGGGCGTCTGAGCGACACCGCATAAAGGGCTTTAAAAGAAATGCCACCAGGAATATCCAGGAGGTAGAACCATCCTAGGGATATTCGATAATACCAGAAAAATTTCATGGGTTAGTTCACATCCAAAATAGCGATCATAAATTTTCACAAGTCACAATCGTGCTTCCAGGTTTATCAGTTTCATCTCCGAAGACCGACACTAAGACCGACACTTGACCCATCCCAGACTGTAATCCTTAACCATGGACACGGCTATTCGAATAGGTTTAATCTCTGCAGAGGGTGTACTCTTTACCCACGAGTAACAGATTTCTTTAGTCCATCGGGACTAATTCCGTCTACGGTCTTTTTGTTGAAAACACACCAAACTTGCACACACCAGCTTAACTCACATGTGTCTGGAATCACCCACGACACCTGTTAAGCGAAACTCTAAGTGGGGAGGCTACAACCTCAACGTAACATGGGATCACAAAATTTATACCGCGCGCAAACCAGGGAGCTACCCCCTTTCGGCTACAACCGAAACACCCATGCTCCCGGACCCGGTGGCATGACTACCGGATGCCTCCAGTATCTTCCACCACGGCCTCTCTGCATGCGGTGTGTGCTAGGAAAGGGTTGACAACTTCATCGAACCGTACCCTACTTGGTGTAGAGACGAGTGGTAGTACGAAGCTAGTATGGGGTTTACTGGCACAAGACTCGATCTACGGTCGACTCAGGAGGTTACAATATTTCCTGCATGATTAGCATAACAATGCATATATCTCAAACAACAGATGGGAACATCACGCGACATCCCCTCACGTCATACCGGGCACGACCGTCTCGACGGAGGACTAGGGGCAAGCCCGTGTCTACTCAAGACAGAGACCTTCCCGTCTTTCCTTCCGGTATGCATGAAAGACGTATGACGGTGATTTCTATCACAAATCATGTCAACTACATTAGGATAAACTCATTAATATGCACCCACGAATAGGATCGCGTCCTCACATAAAATGACGCATGTATGTGTCGGGGTGGTGTTGCCACCGTGCTATACAACACACATAAAAATTCACCAGGGTTCAGAATGCTTGCCTTCAGGTCATGGGAAGGAAGGGTGCATCCAAAACATCTTGAAATCTTCAAAAGTCCTATTTAAAGGAATATATATGAATTAACACACAAAATAAAAACAGCACAAAAGTTTTTTTTGAATTTTTTTCAAATAAATCTTAAAATAAACTAGACAATATTTGAGAGAGGTAGGAAAAAGAATCAATTCATTTGGAGTTGTATTTAAAAAGTTATAGTCAGTCAAAGTTCTGGTCAAAATCTGATTTTAAAAATAAAACAGAAAACAGAAAAACGGTTCGATTAATTACGTACACGTCGAAAGCGTAATCTGGAAATACGCTTCCACTTACTCCGCGTGGACCGTGCGTGGTCACTGACAGTGGGTCCTAGGTGGCCCACTAGTCAGGTTTGACTAGTCCGCCCTCCTCCTTCTCCCTCTGTCCCGAGCGGAGGCGGAACTCCGGCGACCAACGCCGGCGAGCAGCGGCTCCTCGCGGCCTCAGGGCGGGATGGATCCAGCGGGTCGAGGCGATCCTACTGGTAGTCGCTGGGTCAGCGGGACGGCGTGAGTTGTCGGCGGCGAGCTCCGCGGCGGAGGAAAGCTTCGGGGGAAAGTGGTTTCGGGGCGGCGGCGGTTCTCGATCGAAATGGAGTAGGGGGAAGTGTTCAGGGGAGGCAGAGAAGGCTTCTGGTGAAGAGATTGGAGAGGGGGAAGCTCTGGTTGCGCCGAACAGAGCCGGGAGGCGGCGGTGGCCGAACTGACCGGAGAGGTTGAAGAAGACCTGCTCCCCTCCAATTTTTGGCGATGGGGCGCTAGTGAGACGGCGTGAGGCTACCTGAGGGCTCGGAGACGCTCGGGGCTTCCTTAAATAGGCGATGAAGGTCGGTTCCGAGGCGGCCGTAGATAAGAATGACGGCGGACCGCCATGCTGTAGCTTGGGCGACGTGGCGGTGACGAGCGCTAGGGGACGAAGCTGTGGATGAGCACGCACTGCTCACAGGGGCAGGTGGCGAGCCGGGGTGGCTTTGGCGGCGCCGACCACGGTTGGGTCTGCTAGCGGCCAGCAGCTAGCCGCCACGGCCATCCTGGCGGTGGCGTTGTGGGGTGCCAGGGGTGGTCGGGGTGTCGTGGCGGTGCAAGGGGACACGGCATGCTGGCTGGGGCCGAGTTTTGATTGAGGGGTGAGACGCGGCGGCTCGGGTGCATGCGGGTGCCAAACGCACGCTCTGGGCGCGCCCAGAGCATGCCCGGGGTGTGCTCGACGAAAAGCCAGGGCAGGCTAGAGAGTCCCAAACCACAAGGGAGTTAGCAGAAAGGGGTTATGGGCTAGGGCAAAACCTTAGGACATGCTGGGTAGGTCAGGGGCTCAAGCTCACAATGTAAACTTGAAATCATGCCAAAACTGGTCATGCACTCAGGGTGTTTGACAAAATGCCAAAGGCACCTGGGTAGCTCTTGGAGTGGCCAAACTCTCCATATCGTTGTCTCTATGGATGAAAGAGGGGTGGTGGAGTTAGTTTGCAAAAAGGAGAAACTTGCTAGTGCAAGTTTTGCAAAAACCTCAATTCTGAACAGGGAGTAAATGGCATCATTACAAGGACTAAGAGTGTTCCAAAAAGAGCAAGCTCCTGGACTTAGGGGTTTTGAAGGGTTGACAACTAGCATGAGGAAACACAAGGTCATTTGAGCAAGAAATAATAGAGTTGTAGTAGAAAACACAAGTCTGGTCCAGAATGAAAAAGATGTTGTTGCACTCAAATTTTCCAAAGAACATCACTATGTTTTTGCATAAAGTTGGATGGCATGCTACTACTGACATCCCAAAATTTTGGTGGAGGCTCTAGGGAAATATTTAAAAGGGTTGTAGTGTAAAAGTGTCCACTGGACCAGATTTGAAAAACAGGTGTAAAACTCAAAATATGTCAAGAAATAATTATTTTAATGCACAAAAGTGATTTGGAGACCTCACATGACATCTCCAAATTTTGGTTGGAATTTTAAGAGATTCCATCAAAAGGTTGTAGTTCAAAAGGAGCTCCAAAAATTTAATATAGTTCATTTTAATGAATAAAGCTCAGGGTGAAATAATTTAATACACAAGTCTACTTATTTAGAAATTGTTTTAAATGAGATGGCAAAGAAGTCCAATATATTTTTGGAAAGCTCCACTAGGGAAAGAGATAAAACTCCTTAACAATAAAAGAAGAGTTCTGAAATCAACAGAAATAAAGATTTTTTTAAACCCTTGGCAAAAAATTTAATATTGAAAACTTGGCAAAATTCTTGGGGTGTTACATTATTTTGTCGTCGTCCTTTTTCTTGGGGGGAGTGAGGGAGGGGGTGGGTGGCTGCATGCTACGCGTCCATCCGACACATGCGACCACCACGACACGACCCTGGTGCGCCTACATTTGAGAATGCAAATGAATCTTCTTTCATTTGCAAATGAATCTGTATGTATTACCATGCCCGTGTTTTCCTTGCAATAATTAGTCATTCGAAAGGAGATACTATAAATTAATTAATGAGGAGTTATTTGAAAAAAAAATCGAAACTGTATCCAGGCTAACGTGGATTAGAGTGTGTGTCATAATTAGTTATTCGAATTAGAGTGTGTGTCACATGGCGATCTCCAATTCTAACGTGGATTTCGCATTTCACTCTATCCGCGCTACTTTTTTAATACAAATTCATATGTATATGATGAACACCATGGTAGTGAGAAAACTTTTGGATGGATTCAAACATATGACAACAAAATAGCACAACAAATCGAGTCAATGTCAACTTTTCGAAACCTAGTATGGCACGAATTCGAAATAATTACCCATATGCATGTCCTCAGTTGAAATCTTACAATGTACACCGAATTGAAACATCGATATTAAGTCTTGTACTATACATTCAAATGTTGTTTTTAGCCCCCCCCCCTCCCTTTTACGCTACATATTTCCTGTATCGGTCAATCTTCCTCTCCTAACGACCTTAGGAAGCTATCGGTTTCCAACACACATCCATTCTTTCTCTCCATGTTCCGATCTCTAACTCTTTCAACTACACAACCCCCCTTTTCCACTCTGTTACGAAATGTATTTACCTCACACACCCGCCATTGCACCCCATGCCGAGCTCTATCTCTCTCCCTTTCCCTCTCACTCTCTCGCGCTAAATACATGCATTTCCTATCTAGCCCCCAACCTCTTGTGCGCACGCACGCACGTTGTCTATCTAGGTCACTCCCTCGAGACTGTCTCACTGTTTCTTCCGCACAATGGGCCACACTCGCTCAATCTAGCTATCTTTATCTGAGTCTCGTTTAACCTCGTTTTCTTTCACACACAAATGATATATCTCCCTGTTCGGGCCTTGATCGACACACTCTATACTCTCTCACGCAGATTGTCTATCTAGGTTAGTCCATCGAAGCCGCCCGCACTCTTTCGACCTCATGGCGGGCCACGCTCTCTCTCTCTCTCCCCCTCCCTCTCTCTCTCTCTCTCTCTCTCTCTCTCTCTCTCTCTCTTTGTATGTCCTGATTGACCTCGCTCTTTCTCGGACAAAAACGATGTATCACCATGTTTGGGCCCAATTCGACTTACTCACATTGTATACTCTCTCACGCACATTGTCTATCTATGTCACTCTCTCCAACCCGTCTCACTCTTTCGATCGCACGACGACCCTATGTGATCGGTTGACCTTCACTAGTAGAAAACAGGGCTTTCGTCTAGGCCAGTTTAGCCCATTAGTCCCGGTTCAATCCAGAACCGGGACTAATGTGAGCATTTATCCCGGTTCGTGCGGCTAAGGCATTAGTCCCGGTTCACCTGTGCCCTTTAGTCCCGGTTTGTGCCTCAAACCGGGACTAAAAGGTGCGATGCCCATTAGTCCCGGTTCATGCCTCAAACCGGGACTAAAGAGTAGACCTTTAGTCCCGGTTTGAGGCACGAACCGGGACTAATGGGGTTGAGACCTTTAGTCCCGGTTCGTGCCACGAACCGGTACTAAAGGTCCCATTTTCAAACTCTAACCCCCCCGATCGCCTTTCAATTTTAAAAAAATAAAAGAAAATGATGGAAATGTCAAAAATAAAAGAAAATAAGTTTCCCATGTGATATGTGGTCTAGTTGTTGGGAAAATTTGCAAATGTGAATTTCGACTTTATTTGCAAAATCTCTGGAATTTGTAAATATGGGCATAACTTTTGCATACTAACTCGGATGAAAAAGTTTTTTATATGAAAAATCATCTACTCGAAAAGTTACATCCAAATTTAATGGGGGAACCTCGTTAAACATTTTCAAAATCCTCAAAAACCTAACAGAAAAAAGTTACGGGGCTTTTAATATCTAGAGTGGAAAAAATCGAAAAAATTTCAAACTATGGTCAAACCATGGTCAAACTAATTATTCTAGAATATTAGTGTTACTAAATAATTTGTTCAGTTATTTTGAATTTTGGTCAAATCTGGTCAACCTGTGGTCAAACTATGGTCAAACAATGGTCAAACTATGGTCAAACCATGGTCAAACATGGTCAAACTAATTATTCTAGAATATTAGTGTTACTAAATAATTTGTTCAGTTATTTTGAATTTTGGTCAAATCTGGTCAAACTGTGGTCAAACTATGGTCAAACTATGGTCAAACTAATTATTCAAAATAACTATTGTTTTCTAAATAATTATTGTTTATGAAAACAATAGTTTGAAACTCAAACAATGAAATGTGTCAATTCATGCTCAAGCAAAATTCCTGAGGGTTAATAGGATTGACATCTTACTATTGTCAGGAAAACAACAAGTGCAGACTTGGAAACGAGGGAGAATAGAACCCGGAAGTTAAGCGTGCTCAGGCTGGGGGAGTGGTAGGATGGGTGACCGTTCGGGAAGTTAGATGATTTGGAATGATGAGGGTGATTAGAGAAGAGGATAAATTGAGCAATGATGAGGGGTGCTGATTAGAGATTAGGGGTTAAAATAATTCAGAAATTTGAAAATAAAAAATTATTCAAAAAAACTTTCAAAAAAAATTCAAAAAAATAAAATAAAATCTCCATTAGTCCCGGTTGGTCCCGGTTGGTGTTACCAACCGGGACTAAAGGTGGAGCCCCACGTGGCCGCGGCCTTTAGTCCCGTTTCTGGATTGAACCGGGACTAAAGGGGGGAGGCATTAGTACCGACCCTTTAGTCTCGGTTCACCAACCGAGACTAAAGGCCCTTACCAACCGGGACAACAGGCCCTTTTTCTACTAGTGCTTGCTTCCTCCCACGTACAAAATATAGATACACGTGTGTGACTGGATCATCTCTCAAGCTCTATCTTACAGCCCTCACCCTTGCCAAAAGCTCAATCGGATAATATCTCTCTAGAGCATATATATTTGTTCCATGAATGTCAGACCACACTCACTTTGTCTCTCTATCTATATGTCTCTCGATTGACCTCGCTTTCTCACGCCGTATCTTCCACACATTGAAGCTACCTCTCCATCCCTCGCAAAGCCGGAGCTATTTACAATGCGAGGGGCACTCCAACCTTGGATTAATTTGTGTAGGCATTTATTCCGGTCGTTTAGTTTATATTTTTGTAGCATTCGGCCCACAACTACTTGAAACATCGTTGCAACACCATAACTCCCCTAGTTGATTTCCCTCCTGCTCGGTCATCGCTCTCTCGCACGTCCTTTCTCGCCTTCAATGTCGCACCATGGTATTATTGCAAAAAACTCTGTTGTTCTCTTTAATTATTATCAATAAGCTACAAAACTACACACCGATAGTCCACTTGGAATGAAACAAATTTGGACCCACAAATTAAAATGCTACAACCTACACACCGATGGGTCCACATGTCATGAAACAAATTTGGACCCATATACAAACTAAAATAAAGGACGAGGATCAAACATGCGACCAGGGCCTTCAAGTTACGTAGAACAGCAATGTTCGTTGTACCTCCCTTTGTTCACATATGTTTTTATATTACCACAGCCTATTTAATTGATAACATGTAATATTATTTTTAGTATTATTCGCCTTCACTTACTGGTGGGTTCCATGTGTGCACTCTCTCTCTCCTCCCCTTCTGTGTTTAGACGCACGAGCAAACACGAAGAACTCGCGGGCGATGTTGCCGCTGACCATATCTGGATGCATTCATAAGTTACGGCACCAGTTTCACGTGCTAGTAGCACTAGTCAGTGTGTAGGTGCAATGCACGTTAATTTGGAAGTATATTAAGTGCATGCAGAAATTAAGTTGGATATTATTTGCGTGCTATTATGTGATTAGCACTATTTTTGGCATGAAATTAACTTCACACTAAATGTGTTGAGCGCTCGACATTGAAGCAGTCTAGGTCGTTAGATGACAAGGAATACAAGTGGCTTGATGATGTTTTATATTTAATTTGATACGGCTCTAGCAGAACATTCAATCGATCAAACCATAGATTTCGTTCAGTCTGACTCCAACTTTAAATTATACGATGATCGATCTAAAATAAACGAAAATGATAAACGTTCGGATTTTAAGCATGGCAATTCGAACGTTTTTCATGGCAAATTTAGATTACGCGGCGGCGGCGGGGGCGTCTTGCGGTGGGAAGCGGCTCCTCTGCCGTGCTCTGTGTGTCGTCGGGCCACTGACCGACGGCGACGGCGGCGTCTTGCGCCGTTGTTGGCGTACTCCTGGACGTTGGCCCTAGCTTCAAGGAAGGCCACAATGTTCTGGACTTCGGTCTCCAGGAGCGAGTCAACTGGTGGGAGGAGGCGACTGGCGTTGGTGCAAGGAAGCGGTCGACGGCGGCCATCCATGTCGCTGAGGGGGGCGCTGGCACTCGCACGGGGACAGGCGCTGTCAACAGCGCCACAGAGACATTCGTGTGCACGGGCACCGCACGAAACACGCACGCTGCAGCACGCGCAGGCGCATGCGCCGGAGGTGCACGGAACTGCACGGGCGCAGGCGCGTTAGTGCACGCGCAGGCACATGCGCTGGCAGGTGCACGGGCGCGTGACAGTCGGCGGGGACCTCGTGGAACCCCGTGGCATCAAGCTCGGCGACAATGTGCGGCTCCTAGCCCATCAATGCCACGGGGATGGGCGCTGGCGCAGTCGGGGTGACGGGAGCCGGAGCAGGGAGCGAGACGGTAGCGGCGTCTTCCCGCAAGGCCAGTTCAAGCTCGTCCCAAAGCGCATTATGTTCTTGAGACTCCGTCTAGGTGTCTTCCTCAAGAAACTACAAGACTAAGGGCAGAACATCATGATGTGGCATGGCGTACGTTTAGGTTATGCTGGTTGGAGGTAGACGACAGGAGAATCGGAGAGGAAGAGAGAAGATTGTAGCGATACCGGGTAGTGCGGGGTTGATTTTAAACTGCGGCGCCGACGACATTAAAAGTGGGAGCAGTTGGGATGAAGGTGGGCGGCGGAGCCTGGTCAAAGGGCTCGCCTCCCGGTGAGCCTGCACAGCGGTCTGCTCGCACGCCTCCCTGTCAGCCGGCGCAGCGGTCTGCTCGCACGCCTCCCGTCGACTCACACACGCCGCTTCGGCACCTGCCGATGAGAAGCAAGACTCATGGCGGCACGTAAACGCCCACAGTTTCAATAGTGAAAGCGTTCGCCTTAACGTGACAGGTCTTTGTTCCAAAATACCTTGGCACTTCATTTGTGCAACTTGTCATAAGCAGCTTGTCTCAAATTCAAGAAAAAAATTACGAAGTAATATTTGTGCCATATCACGTGACCATGCTCAGTTTCAACAATTTATGGTCACTTTTGGATTTTCTGAAATTTAAGATCCAGGGTTCGAAACAATATCATAACCTGCATCATGCAATAAATTTTCAAGCCATACATCTGTCCTATTGTATTTCTTAAGAAAGGATTTGGTCAAACATTTTGCTTAGTTACACTTCAGACAAGCTATATATGCAGAGCAAAAGGATAATCCCTCCGTACCAGTGCATTGCCTGATATATTAACTCAAGTACTAGGCATGAGCAAACGGGCTCAATTATGTGCTCGTCTTGGTGTAGTAGTAGTAGTACTAGGCAATGTAGTTGACGGGTGACCTTGGCGAGCGGCGACCGAGGGAATTGAACCGTGCTCGACACGGTAGGTAATGTTGTCTAGTTACTAAAGCATCCCTCCGTTGTTCATCAGTAGTCATTATGGACCGGGACATGAGGGGAATTTCCTAGGGCTGGAATTCTGGCCGTCAGATATTTCGACTCGAAACGTGGAGCCTCGACTGGTTGGGGTTGCCTAATGTGCGTACCACGCACGCCACCGAAGGACACGAGCCCGTTTTTTTAGGATCAACACGAGCCAAGGTCTGGCTGGTACGCCGTTGGGTCCTACCATTCGAGAATACGAAAGGAACCTTTTAAGTTGCCGAACGAATCTATGTGTATTACAATGGCTGTATTTTCCTTGCAAATACTAATCTCAACGTGATAATTGATTTATGACGAGTTTTTGAATTAGAGTGAGTTTGTGATATAGTGATCTCAACATGGATTTCACATTTCATGGTATCGCTGCTAAGTTTTTCAATGCTAATTCAAATTTAAAAGATGAACAATATGGAGGTGAGAGAACTTTGTATGTATCAAGCATATGACCACACACACACACATACACACAGAGACACCCACACATGAACACAACAACAATCCAATAAGTATAGTGCATCTATTTTTCCAAACCATGCATGTATGACACGAATTCAAAAATACTCCTTCTGTTCCTAAATATTAGTCTTTTAGATATTTCAACAAGCGACTACATACGGAGCAAAATGAGTGAATCTACACTCTAAAATATGTCTATATACATCCGTATGTGCCAGTCCACTTGAAATCTCTAAAAAGACTAATATTAAGGAACGAAGGGAGTAAAATGTAAGACATGCATTGCCCTCAATTCAAATATTTAAAACAAACATTAAGTCTAGTACTACAATATGTGCAAATGTTGTGTTTAATTAGGAGGAGCTATGATTGTCAGGGGTCACCCCCTCGACCTTAGATAAAATTGTGAAGCTTTGTTTAGGGTTGTTTAGATGATATTTGTCCCCACCCTCCCAACCACTGATTGGTTGTGCACACCCCACCCGTCTTCCCAGGGAAAATGCCACCTCTCTAGATGTATCTACAAGGCTAGGCGTTCAGACGCCGGTGAACACGAATACTCCCTCTCACGGACGGTGGCGTCGAGGTCCTCCACATCGGCAACCTTCGGCGTCGAAATTACCTGGACAATCATATGTGCGACGTGTCCACCGGGCTTCACTCCGAAGTCCGCCTCTGAGTGGTTGAAGAGCACAGCGCCACTAGGCCACACTTGTCAGCGTTGATCACCTCTGCACGCACGTCGGGAAAGTGAAAACTTGTTAGTACGCAAATTGCATCAGTTCAATGAAATAGTACTATTAAAAGTGTGCTGGAAGAATAAGAAAGCTCAATGTCAAACATCACTTTGGTTGTTAGAAATAGCATTCATTCATCATATAACATTATTTTTTGTTGTCAAATCCTGTACACAAAATTCACATTTACAAGAAGTCAACTTCTCATTTCTAAATTGCTGAAAAGTGATCTATTTGGTAACAACAAATGCCAACAGTCAAATTCATATTGGCAGAGATCAGACCATAAGAATCTGAGACAAACATACAAGCACTTAAGTATATGGGGCGTCCTTCAAAAGTTCAGCCAACCTTCATATGAATCCGACCAAATCTAAAATAACATAAAAGGTTTTGACTAGAGAAGGCACCTTTGGGAATGATAACTTTGGTGGAGCTTCGACAACTTCAGCAAGTTTAACCTTTTCACGTCCAGGGATGAGTCTCGACCATACCAGCCTTGCACTTCTTTTTCTTCTCGTCTAGATGTCTGAAACCAATGATACAACATACTTTATTATCATACATTGCCATGAGCGAAAGTGGAAGTTCTCTTAGAATATTTTGTCCTAATTAAAAAATAAAAGTTGAAGCAAGATACATGGTTTATTCTTTACACGAGGCAACATTGGATCCAAATGAATTGATGCAAAAGCTACACAATTAGAGTCAAGCAAACCAAGACAGATCAAATGGTTATACAACTTACTTCTTCATTTTCTGCTTCTTCGAAACCGAGACATTCGCCTCGAAGTTCCTTGAAAAATATTCTCAATAGGATTTCAAAACCGCCTCGAATACACCAAGATACTCTATAATAGAATTACTAATAAAAGTTGTAGAATCGTACAATATATTAATGTACAAAATAGACACTCCAAGATACCATGTCAAAAAAATGGCAGGGTCAAAGTTCCACGACATATAGAACACCCACAAAGTACATTTTCTTTAAAGTCATTCTTTTCTACACCCCATAAAAGCTGTCACTCAAGGAGTGACATGTTTTTATTACAAAAATTGACCACATTCTGGTTAACATGGAAAAGAAAGCTAGAGTTAGCAGACCAAAACTAGGTTCAAAATGTAATGCTAAAGATATCCAATATTCACAACTAGTACTTTCAGGCGGCATGTCAAATCATTCTGTACAGTGGCGGATCTATGATTACACTATGGGGGGTGCCACTAGAAAAATTCTGCGGAAAGCTCACAATTTAAGTGTAATGCAAACATTACAAATTCACATATTGTAACAACTATGAAAATGTCGAAAACATACATGGTAATTACCTTGTTTGTCTACACCAGACTTGCACATGCTTCTTGTTCTAGAGCAGTCCCGTGTTCTTGAGTGTGCCCTTCAGCAGCCTCTTCTACGAGAGCATTAGGAGCAGTAGCAAATGACTAGTATCATCATTAGTCAGTATAGAGCACCACCTTCAAAGGAATTTAAAAAAGAAGATAAGAAATACTCATACTATATCCCAACCAACATCCACCCAGTTCAGAAGAAAGCATATATGCTAATATCAGAAGTTCAGTACCATATGACTGAAACTCGGGATTACAGGAGAACTGCTTTCACCTGACAGCGCAACAAGAGCAACCAGTAATATACATACGCATTAACACTAGAGCTAGCTCAATTTACACTAGGACTACTCCGGTTATCAACATAAAGAGGCGAGAGGCCGAGAGGCTCAGACCTCAGTCAGAGGCAAGAGCTCCAAGCCTCCAACCAGATGTGAATATGACCGCCGACCGCCCGACCGGCCACCCGCCAGCGGCGCAGCAGCAGCACCGGTCGACACGCGCCCATGACCCCACGCTGATCGCCGTCCCCGCCGCCTCAAATCGGTGAAGCAAGCTAGGTTTCGGTCTATGCCTCACTGTGGTGAATCGATTCGTGCAACTCGCTCTGTTGTGGTCGTGGCGTTGTAGTGTCCAGCTGTTTCCAAAAGGACAAAAAGCTCAAGAACGCACTCCAGAGACTCCAAGAACTCCAAGAAACAACAGCAGCACGTCGCAGAGGCCATCACCTGCTTGTCGGCGGCCGGCTGGACACCAGCTTGGGTTGGGACGGATGCGCCGCCGCGTTGGGCGCCTCCCCGTCTCTGCCACCACAGGGCCGGACCACATCACCTGCGCCTCCCCGCCGCCCACCGTGGAGCTCGGCTCCCCACCTCTGAAGGCCCCGGCTCTCAATGATGTGGCGCAGTCGAGGGAGGGACTGCTGCTGCTGCCCGCGGAGCCGGGAGGAAAAGGAATGGCCTTGGGCGGCAGCGTCCCCATACCCTTCCGATCGACCCGTGCCACCCCATCGGCGCTGCCTCTTCTAGGGTTAGACGCCGGAGCCGGTGGGTCGCGCGTGAACGCCGGAGGCTGCGAGCGTTAAATCCACCGGGCGGAGATGGTAGAGTGGCAGAGGCGAGTCGGGAAAAGAGATGGGTGTGTTGCGTGCTGCCAGAGCTAGCCGGAACTGGCGGTTGTGGGTGGTGGTGGCGGGGAGGAGACCGTGGGGGAGAGGAGGTCGACAGAGGGGTGGGGGTGAGGTCGCGAGAGTTTTTTTTTGAGGAATTCACGAGAGGGTTTGGTGATGCGAGTGGATCGGGGTAGTAGTAGCGTGGGGTGTCTCACCTGTAGCTTTTCACTTAGTAATACCGAGGTTTTATGACATGTGCTACTACTACGTCCTGTCCACGGGAGATATTTACTAATAGCGTGTCCAAAAGAAACCATCACTACTGGTAAGCCATACCAGTAGCGTGCTTTGTACCACGCGCTACTAGTAATTACCAGTAGCGTGGGGGCCCAAACAAACGCTACCGGTAAACTTCTATGCATAAGCATTTTCCTAGTAGTGTCTATTCGATGTAATATTCTTGTGCGGTGTGTTTGCTGAGATCCGATGAATTGTGAATTTATGATCAAGGTTATCTATGAATATTATTTGGTTCTTCTCTGAATTCTTATATACATGATTTGATATCTTTGCAAGTCTCTTCGAATTATTGGTTTAGTTTGGGATACTAGATTGATCTTTCTTGCAATGTGAGAAGTGCTTAGCTTTGGGTTCAATCTTGCGGTGTCCTTCCCCGGTGACAGTAGGGGCAGCAAGGCACGTATTGTATTGTTGCCATCGAGGATAACAAGATGGGGTTTTCATCATATTGCTTTAGTTAATTCCTCTACATAATGTCATCTTGCTTAGTGCGCTACTCCGTTCTTTATGAACTTAATACTCTAGATGCATGCTGGATATATAGCGGTTGATGTGTGGAGTAATAGTAGTAGATGGAGGCAGCAGTCGGTCTACTTGACACAGACGTGATGCCTATGTTCATGATCATTGCCTTAGATGTCGTCATAACTATGCGCTTTTCTATCAATTGCTCGGCAGTAATTTGTTCACCCACCGTAATATTTGCTATTTTGAGAGAAGCCACTAGTGAAACCTATGGCCCCCGGGTCTCTTTTTCATTATATTGAATCACGTTTACATCTTGCTAGTTTCTAATCTACTATTTTGGAATCTTTACTTTCCGATCTATAAACCAAAAATACCAAAAATATTTACTTTACCGTTTATCTATCTCTATTAGAGCTCACTTTTGCAAGTGACCGTGAAGGGATTGACAACCCCTTTATCGCATTGGGTGCAAGTTATTGATTGTTTGTGTAGGTAGTCGGTGATTTGTGCGTCGTCTCCTACTGGATTGATACCTTGTTTCTCAAAACTGAGGGAAATACTTATGCTACTTTGCTGCATCACCCTTTCCTCTTCAAGGGAAAACCAACGCAAGCTCAAGAGGTAGCACGTATCAACTTCCCCAAGCTTAGACCTCGCTTGTCGTCGAGTGAAAGCCGACATCAAAAATCATGTCCACATGTTTAGACAGAGAGAGGTGTCGATAAAAAAAATACGGACAAAGTAGCATCATGCTTATGATTATAACTGCAAATAAACTTCATCATATAACTTCTCATGAGCAAGTAATCACAACATCAAAGTATAAAACATAAACTTTCTTGAAGGCAAACAAACTATGTTCTCAGTCAACTTTCCAATTACAATTCATCATATTTTTACGAAGGGTCTCGTGTCGGAGCCTTTTGGCAAGTCCACATACTCAACCATCATTTAATCTTCCATGATTGCTAACACTCACATCATAAACATGAGCAAAAAGTTTCAACCGGACACATAGAAAGATATGGGCTTACAATTTCGCCTCCCAACCTATTCACCTCAAGAGTGATGTCAACAATAATAACTCATGATCACTCACATCCAACTGAATATATGTGCCTAGATCTTTCCCCACCACATGATGCTTGCAAAATAGAAAAATAAAAGGAATAGAGGAGAAAACTTTGACTCTTGCATAAAAAGTAAATACATAAAAGTAAAAGATAGGCCCTTCGCATAGGGAAGCTGTAACGCCACGAGTCCGATGCGCCAGGTATCTTCCAGTTAGTCACCGTCGTTGCCATGTCATTCGCTTGCATGTTGCACTTTTCCATGTCATCTTGTGCATTTCTCCTGCATGTTTTTCAAAACTTGCACCCATTCGAGTTTCCCAGTTCTTTCCGCTGTTCGCTCGAGCCAAACCACACAAGCACGCGCCCGCCACTCCTCGTAGATCTTGTTTTGTGAGCTGTGGAAAAACGTTCTAGGAATGGGCCAAGAGTTGACAAGTGGTCTTGGTACATCACCGGTAAACCTCGTATCAAATTCCGTTCCATTTGGAGGTCGTTTGATGCCCCAACGGTTAACCAAGTTAACCGATGGACCCCTTTCTCTTTGCAGCCGAGCACCCATCCACGACAGCCCTCTAGCTCATCTAAACCCCCTCCATGCTCTTCTCTGTTGGATCACGATCGTGTGGGTGAAAACCGCTCCTCAATAGCCCTCTCCTAGCTCCCTCTACCTATAAAAACGTCTTCACCCCACCATTTTCGGATGAAACCCTACCCTAACTCCTCCTCGCCGTCGGACATGTCCGCCCGCAGCCGAACGCATCAGCCCCGCCGCCTCGGCCACTCACACCGTGCCACGTCGCCTCCACCCTCTACTCGGACGCCTGCCCGCCTGGGACCGAGGCTGCCCGCCCGACCTGATCTGGCCGAGCCAGCCCGCGCCAGCTGCCGCCGACCTTCGCCACACGCTACTACCCCGCGCTGCCCCGCCGCCTAACCGCGCATCCGCCTCTGCACGCCGCCGTCGCAGCCGCTCGCCGCCATGCCTCCCCACACCGGTATCCGGCCGGATCCGGCCCAGATCTGTCGTCCCGCGCCGTCCCCGGCCTCCTCCGCCGCCCGCCGTCGCCGGATGCGTCGCTGACGGTTCGGATCCGACGGGTAGGATCAGATCCACCCGTCCTCCTAACCAAACGCCTCCTCATTCCCGGATCTCCCCGTCCCGGGTCCTCCTCATCCCAGTTTTCGCGAGTTGAAGTTCTGCTAAGTCCCTGATATTTGTGATATTATGTGTGCATGTTTGCATGGTCATAACTTTGTGCATGTTGCTCCGTTTTGCATGTAAGATATGTCAAAATGTTCATCTCTTGATGCTTTACACGCTAGTGTAACTTTCATTCATTTTACTATTTATCTTGATGCCTTAATCTTTGTTGAAATACTGCTAACTGATATAGACTACTCAAATCTGCTGCCTACTAACATCATGTATGCATCTTGTGAGTGTTGTAACTTTGTCCCTGTTGATCCTATGGTGTTGATCTTGAAATAAGAATGCTCATATCAGAGTGCTCTACATGTTGGTGTGATTTGAATTCATGTTAGGGTGCATCTTGAAATGCTAATCCATGTTGCAAAAGTGCTTGCTAATGTTAAGTGCTGAAAACTGTTATAACTTGGCCTTTTGTCTTTTTATATCTTTTTGTGTAATTTTATTTTGAGCATCATGTCAACATGTTTTAGGAGAATAAGAATGCCATATTTGCAGTGGTGCAATACTTTTATTTTGAGATGCCCTGTGCTGAGTGCGTCAAGCTTGTGAAGTGGGCTGCTTGCTGTTAATGTTCTATCAAGTCTGAATCTGTTAGACCATGTTGCTATGTATGCTTGACGCTACCATCAAATCCATGCATAATATGGAGATGCCTAGTTGACATGTTTTGATGTCCATGTTATGCTCTATCATGCCTTGACATTGGATGCCATATATATGTCCTTTAGCGTATGGTTTCTTTGCTATGAACATGCCTAAATGATGTTCCAGTTTTCTGCTATCGTCAATGTTGCCATGTTTGTGAGCTTGATATTAATTAATCTATGACTTTGTTGGAGATGCTCCAATTACTTGTTTTGAAGTATGATATGAGTAATTTGGTCACATGCCATTTTTGATAATTTTAGACTTCATATGACCTCTGTTCCAAGCTTGCAAACATGCTATGATAATGTTGCTGTTTTACATTTGCTGAATCTGTTTTCAACATTCAAACTTGTCTTGATGGTTCCCACTAATCCATGAGTCATATGCATATAATGCCTTTAAGTCATAATATGTGTTATCAAGTTGCATTTTGCATTGATCATCTTGGATTAATCTTGATGTCTATGAACCTGAACCTTAATGATTTTTTAAGAATGTTATCTGTACTTTGAGTGCATATCAAGTTTATGTTCATATGTTTCCTGTAGCATGTTATTTTGATGATTAGAAAGTGCCTACTTGCTGTTTTGGGCAGATTTTTGTTATAACTTGTTTGGAGTGTATCTGTTGCACCGTTGCTCCGTTTTGAGCATGATCTATATGAAACTCGCCTAGAATTGCATATAGTTTCAAATTATCTTGTTGCATCCATGTTTTGAGTGTGTTTGCTTGATGTTTGTATGCATTTTGCATCAATGCCATGTTTAACTTGTGTTGCTCATATCTTCTAGGCCGTAGCTCCGAATTAAATGAACTTTATATGCAACTTTTCTAGAATGTCATTTAGATCATTATGGGTGCACTTTAACTTGTTGTTTAACAAATCCAACTTAATGTGTTATTCAGATCTGGACCAATTTTGAAATTTGTATATGAGGACTTACCGGAATTGTTATATGTTGTTTCCGGCCTCATTTAAACTTGCTTTGATGTGATGTTATTGTATGCATCATCTCTTGCCATGAGTAGCATCATGTATCCTTCTCATGCATCGTACTTGGTTGTGGATCATGCCATGTTTATGTGTCGTGTGTTTACCATGTTGTTTGCTTCTTTCCGGATGTGCTTCTTCTCGATAGTTCTTGTTTCGATGCGATCGTGAGGATTCGTTTGGCTATGCTTGGTTCGTTTATGCCTGTTCGTCTTCTTCATGGACTCGATCTTCTTCCTAGCAGGATTTTAGGCAAGATGACCGTTACCCTGGATCTCACTACAATCTTTGCTTTGCTAGTTGTCTCGATGTTGTCGCTATGTCGCGCTTCCTACCACTTGTTTAACAAGCCTCCCATTATGCTATGAAACACCCTCTAACCTTTTCACCATACCCAAAAACCATTGTTTGGCTATGTTACCGCTTTGCTCAGCCCGTCTTATAGCGTTGCTAGTTGCAGGTGCAGTTGCATGTTGTTCCATGTTGGGACATGGATATCATGGGATATCACAATATCTATTATTTAATTAATGTACATATATACTTGGAAAAGGGTGGAAGGCTTTCCCTTATGCCTGGTGTTTTGTTCCACTCTAGCCGCCCTAGTTTCCGTCATACCGGTGTTATGGTCCTTGATTTTGCATCCCTAACACGATGAGGGTTTATGGGCCCCTCTTGACAATTCGCTTTGAATAAAACTTTTACAGCACGGCCCAACATTGGTTTTAACATTTTCCATCATAATAATATTGAATTAATTAATCAATCTGCATAGGGGGTCGCGTCCCCGGGTTTTAATTCCACATAAACAGGGGGTAACGCTGATGGTGTTGGTTCCAAATGGGTAGACTGCGGGGCCACCATGGGACAACTCGAGGATCTGGTTTTACTCATAGGCTGACCCATCCGGTGTACCTTGAGAACAAGGTGCGTGCGACTCCTATTAGGCTAGGTTGGTGCATCGGGCTGTCTTGCTGGATTTGTTTTACCATTGTCGAAATGTCTTCTGTACCGGGACCTCGACTCTGATCGGATGTCCCATGATGGAGGATTTTCTCCGCGGATCGTGAGCTTGTCATGGGTTAAGTTGGGACACCCTTGTAGGGTTTAAACTTTTGAGAGCCGTGCCCACGGTTATGTGGCAGATGGGATCACTTAGTGATCATTACTAGTTTGCGACCGTTTGGGTAGCTTCTCATCTTATTATCGTACCTGTAAGTTAGCCACCATACATCGCTTAGTCACTTGCTGCAACCTCACCACTTATCCATTCCATAACCATTAAGCTTTGCTAGTCTTGATTCCCATGGTAATGGGATTGCTGAGTCCTTGTGGCTCACAGAGTACTACAACAACAGTTGCAGGTACAGGTAATGCCATGATCTGACGTGAGAGCGATGTATGCTTGTCTTGGAGTTCATCTTCTGCTTCTTCTTCGTTCAGGGGTTAGGTTCCTGGTCGGCAGCCTGGGCTAGCAGGGTGGATGTCGTTTGAGTTTCTGTTTGAGTTTCATCCGTAGTCGGATGTTGCTCTTATGTATGATGTTGTTGTATTCTTGTGGCGTTGTATGCCTTTTTTATGTATCCCCATCTATTATGTAATGGTACGATGTAATGATATCCTCCTTGCAAAAGCGTTTCAATATGCAGCTCTATCCTTGGTGGGACCTTGATACGTCTCCAACATATCTATAATTTTTGATTGTTCCATGCTATTATATTACCCGTTTTGGATGTTTATGGGTTTTATTATACACTATTGTATTATTTTTTGGACTCACCTATTAACCGGAGGCCCAGCCCAAATTGTTGTTTTCTTGCCTATTTCAGTGTTTCGAAGAAAAGGAATATCAAAAGGAGTCCAAACGGAATGAAACCTTCGGGATAGTTATTTTTGGAACGGAAGCTATCCAGGAGACTTGGAGAATAAGTTAGGGAAGCTTCGAGGTGGCCACGAGGCAGGGAGGCGCGCCTGCCCCCCTGGGCGCGCCCCCACCCTCGTGGGCCCCTCGTGGCTCCCCTGACCGACTTCTTTCGCCTATATATGTCCATATACCCTAAAAACATCGAGGAACATAATAGATTGGGAGTTCTGCCACCGCAAGCCTCTGAGTCCACCAAAAACCAATCTAGACCTATTCCGGCACCCTGCCGGAGGGGGGATCCCTCACCGGTGGCCATCTCCATCATCTCGGTGCTCTCCATGATGAGGAGGGAGTAGTTCACCCTCGGGGCTGAGGGTATGTACCAGTAGCTATGTGTTTGATCTCTCTCTCTTGTGTTCTTGAGGTGATACGATCTAGATGTACCGCGAGCTTTGCTATTATAGTTGGATCTTATGATGTTTTCCCCCATCTACTCTCTTGTGATGAATTGAGTTTTTCCATTGAAGTTGTCTTGTCGTATTGAGTCTTTAAGGATTCGAGAACACTTGATGTATGTCTTGCCGTGCTTATCTGTGGTGACAATGGGATATTCACGTGATCCACTTGATGTATGTTTTGGTGATCAACTTGCGGGTCCCGTTTGTGAACTCATGCAGAGGGGTTGGCACACGTTTTCGTCTTGACTCTCCGGTAGAAACTTTAGGGCACTCTTTGAAGTTCTATGTGTTGGTTGAATAGATGAATCTGAGATTGTTTGATGCATATCGTATAATCGTACCGACAAATACTTGAGGTGACATTGGAGTATCTAGCTGACATTAGGGTTTTGGTTGATTTGTGTCTTAAGGTGTTATTCTAGTACGAACTCTATGATAGATCGAGCGGAAAGAATAGCTTCGTGTTATTTTACTACGGACTCTTGAATAGATCTATCAGAAAGAATAACTTTGAGGTGGTTTCGTACCCTATAATAATCTCTTCGTTTGTTCTCCGTTATTAGTGACTTTGGAGTGACTCTTTGTTGCATGTTGAGGGATAGTTATATGATCCAATTATGTTATTATTGTTGAGAGAACTTGCACTAGTGAAAGTATGAACCTTAGGGCCTTGTTTCCTAGCATTGCAATACCGTTTATGCTCAGTTTTATCATTAGTTACCTTTCTGTTTTTATATTTTCAGATTACAAAAACCTATATCTATCATCCATACTGCACTTGTATCACCATCTCTTCGCCGAACTAGTGCACCTATACAATTTACCATTGTATTGGGTGTGTTGGGGACACAAGAGACTCTTTGTTATTTGGTTGCAGGGTTGTTTGAGAGAGACCATCTTCATCCTACGCCTCCCATCGATTGATAAACCTTAGGTCATCCACTTGAGGGAAATTTGCTACTGTCCTACAAACCTCTGCACTTAGAGGCCCAACAATGTCTACAAGAAGAAGGTTGTGTAGTAGACATCAAGCGGTTTCTGGCGCCGTTGCCGAGGAGGTGAGTGCTTGAAGGTATGTCTTTAGATCTTGCAATCGAATATTTTTGTTTCTTGTTTTATCACTAGTTTAGTCTATAAAAGAAAACTACAAAAAATGGAATTGAGGGTACCTCATATGCTTCATGTATTTAATGTCTTTCGTGAAAATGATGGGAAGGAAAATTGTGCTCAAGTACTACAAGGAGAATTACATAGAATGATTGGCATAAAATATGTGAATGATGAGCATGATTGCAATGTTGTTAGTATGAATTCTTTGAATACCCATGATGCTAATGATATGCAAAGCCACAAGCTTGGGGAAGCTATGTTTGATGAAGATGATATTTTTGTCCCCAAGCTTTGATGAGCAAATTTACTATGATGAAAGCATGCCTCCTGTCTATGATGATTATTGTGATGACATGTATGCTTTAAAGAATGATGATAACCATGAAACTTGTCATCTTGATCTTAATTTTTAATCACATGATAGTTATTTTGTTGATTTTTCTCCCACTACTATTCATGAGAAGAAATTTGCTTATGTGGAGAGTAATAAAAATTATATGCTTATAGATCATGAAAAGAATGCTTTATGTGCTGGTTATATTTTTGAGTTCATTCATGATGTTACTGAAAATTATTATGAGGGAGGAACATATGCTTGTAGGAATTGCAATGATATCAAGTTTCCTCACAAAATCCCTATGCATAGGAAGTGGGTTAGACTTAAATGTTCTTGCCATGTGTTTCATGATGCTCTCTTTATGTTTCAATTCTTATCTTTTATGTGAGCATCATTGAAATCATAATGCCTAGCTAGGGGCGTTAAGCGATAGCGCTTGTTGGGAGGCAACCCAACCTTATTTTTGTTTCTTGCTTTTTGTTCCTTTTTAGTAATAAATAATCTATCTAGCCTCTGGTTAGATGTGGTTTTATGTTTTAATTAGTGTTTGTTCCAAGTGAAACCTATAGGATCTTCTTGGATGATAATTATTTGATCTTGCTGAAAAATTCGGAAACTTTCTGCTCACGAAAACAATTGTTAAAAATCACCAGAATGCGATAAAATACTGATACAGAAGTATTCGAATGGGTCAAATTATCTAGGGTTTCCTATTTTGATAGATGTTTCTGAGTTACAGAAGTATTCGAATGAGTCAGATTACTACAAACTGTTCTGTTTTTGACAGATTCTGTTTTCTATGTGTTGTTTTCTTATTTTGATGAATCCATGAATAGTATCGGAGGGTATGAACCATGGATAAGTTGGAATACATTAGATATAATACCAATATTAATTTATAATGAGTTCACAACAGTATCTAAGTGGTGATTTATTTTCTTATACTAACGGAGCTTACGAGTATTCTGTTAAGTTTTGTGTTGTGAAGTTTTCAAGTTTTGGGTAAAGATTCGACGGACTATGGAATAAGGAGTGGCAAGAGCCTATGCTTGGGGATGCTCAAGGCACCCCAAGGTAATATTCAAGGACAACCAAGAGCCTAAGCTTGGGCATGCCCCGGAAGGCATCCCCTCTTTCGTCTTCGTTCATCGGTAACTTTACTTGGAGCTATATTTTTATTCACCACATGATATGTGTTTTTCTTGGAGCGTCATTTTATTTTAGTTTGATTTTCTTGCTGCTATTTAGATTAATGTTTTGCAGCCTTTAGTTCAATGAAAATGTCAAGTATAGCCTTGACCATGCTTATTTTTCAAGTCTGTATGTTGCTGTTTGAAAACAGAGAGTTTGCTGTTATGTTTTGAATATTTGTGAATAGTCAGAACATGATAAAATCTTGAACTTGTTACACAATGAGTAACAACAAATTATATACAGTGTGGTATTTTTTCAGATTTTTTGGAATTAGGGAAGTATGAATTTTCGTGCATTCTTTACAGACTGTTCTGTTTAGACAGATTGCTGTTATGTTTGCATTGTTTGCATATGATTGCTTGTTTAATGATTCTATTTGAGGATAGGGCTTTTAAATATGCATAGGCATTTAGTATCCAATGTTAAATAATAATTTTAGTGATTTGCTACAGTAGAGAATGATAATGTTTTGCATGGATTTATACTAACCTATCTCACGAGTTCTTGTTGAGTTTTGTGTGGATGAAGCTTTTAAGATCTAGGGAAACCGCGATATGAAAGGAATTAAGGAGACACAAAAGCTCAAGTTTGGGGATGCCTAAGGCATCCCTAATTAATATTTCAAGAAGTCTCAAGCATCTAATCTCGGGGATGCCCCGGTTGGCATCCCACCTTTCTTCTTCAACAATGGTCAGTCAGTTTTGCATGTACCTAAGTTTTTCCTTCTTCACATGATATGTGCTATCCTTGCAATGCCATTTTATTTTGTTTTGCTTGATATTTTAATAAAATACCAAGATCTGAAATTCTTAAATGTTAGAGAGTCTTCACATAGTTACATAATTATTCAACTACTCATTGATCTTCACTTATATCTTTCGGAGTAGTTTCTCATTTGCTCTAGTGCTTCACTTATATCCTTTTAGAGCACGACGGTAGTTTTATTTTTAAGAAATAGATGAACTCTCATGCTTCACTTATGTTATGTTGAGAGTCTTTACAACAGCATGGTAATTTGCTTTGGTTATGAATTTAGTCCTAATATGATGTGCATCCAAGAGGGATATAATAAAAACTTTCATATAAAGTGCATTGAATAGTATGAGAAGTTTGATTCCTTATGATTGTTTTGAGGTATGAAGATGGTGATATTAGAGTCATGCTAGTTGAGTGGTTATGAATTTGAGAAATACTTGTGTTAAAGTTTGTGATTCCCGTAGCATGCATGTATATATGGTGCATCGTTATGTGATGAAGTCGGAGCATGATTTATTTATTGATTGTCTTCCTTATGAGTGGATGTCGGGGACGAGCGATGGTCCTTTCCTGCCAATCTATCCCCCTAGGAGCATGCGCGTAGTACTTTGTTTCGATAACTAATAGATTTTTGCAATAAGTATGTGGGTTCTTTATGACTAATGTTGAGTCCATGGATTATACACACTCTCACCCTTCCACCATTGCTAGCCTCTATAATACCGCACACCTTTTCGCCGGTATCATACACCCACCATATACCTTCCTCAAAACAGCCACCATACCTACCTATCTTGGCATTTCCATAACCATTCCGAGATATATTGCCATGCAACTTACCACCGTTCCGTTTATTATGACACGCCTCATCATTGTCATATTTCTTTGCATGATCATGTAGTTGACTTTGTATTTATGGCAAAGCCACTGTTCATAATTCTTTCATACATGTCACTCTTGATTCATTGCACATCCCGGTACACCGCCGGAGGCATTCATATATAGTCATATTTTGTTGTAAGTATCGAGTTGTAATTCTTGAGTTGTAAGTAAATAAAAGTGTGATGATCATCATTATTAGAGCATTGTCCCAAGTGAGGAAAGGATGATGGAGACTATGATTCCCCCACAAGTCGATGAAACTCCGGCCTAAAAAAAAGAGGCCAGGAAAAAAAGAGAAGGCCTAAAAAAAGAATCAAAAAAATGAGAGAAAAAGAGAGAAGGGGCAATGCTACTATCCTTCTACCACACTTTTGCTTCAAAGTAGCACAATGATCTTCATGATAGAGAGTCTCCTATGTTGTCACTTTCATATACTAGTGGGAATCTTTCATTATAGAACTTGGCTTGTATATTCCAATGATTTGCTTCCTCAAATTGCCCTAGGTCTTCGTGAGCAAGCAAGTTGGATGCACACCCACTTAGTTTCTTTTTGAGCTTTCATACACTTATAGCTCTAGTGCATCCGTTGCATGGCAATCCATACTGATAACCCACAAGTATAGGGGATCGCAACAGTTTTCGATAAGTAAGAGTGTCGAACCCAACGAGGAGCTAAAGGTAGAATAAATATTCCCTAAAGTTCTATCGACCACCGATACAACTCTATGTACGCTTGACGTTCGCTTTACCTAGAACAAGTATGAAACTAGAAGTACTTTGTAGGTGTGACAGGATAGGTTTGCAAGAAAATAAAGAGAGCGTAAACATAAACTAGGGGCTGCTTAGATAAAAACACAACTAAAGTAAATATGGAGAGTGTGGAGAAGTGGTGGTAGGAGTTGTGGAATTGTCCTTAGGCAATTGACTATGTTACTAGACCGGTAATCACTATTGCAATTCTATTTGAGGGAGAGTCATAAGCTAACATACTTTCTCTACTTGGATCATATGCACTTATGATTGGAACTCTAGCAAGCTTTCACAACTACTAAAGATTCATTAAGGTAAAACCCAACAATAGCATTAAAGCATCAAGTCCTCTTTATCCCATACGCAAATAACCTACTTACTCTGGTCTGTGCTTCAGTCACTCACGCCACCCACCATAAGCAAATCATATTCATATTGCAAACACTACAGCGGGAATCCCTCACGCTTGCGCGATACGGAGGGCACAATAGGACAGCACCAATAATAAAATATGAAATTAAAACCAATCATAGCAATTCATCAATCACTGATAGGACAACGAAAATCTACTCAGACATCATAGGATGGCAACACATCATCGGAAAATAATGTGAAGCATAAAGCACCATGTTCAAGTAAAGTGTACAGCGGGTTGCGGGAGAGTGGACCGCTGTAGATAGAGGGGGGAAGGTGATGGAGATGTTGGTGAAGATGACGGTGGTGTTGGTGATGATCGCGGTGATGATGATGATGGCCACGACGGTGTTCCGGCGCCACCGGAAAAGAAGGGGAGAGGGGCCCCTTCGTCTTCTTCTTCCTTGACCTCCTCCCTAGATGGGAGAAGGGTTTCCCCTCTGGTCCTTGGCTCCCATGGCTTGGGAGGGGCGAGAGCCCCTCCGATATTGGATCTATCTCTCTGTTTCTGCGTTCTGTTCTGGCTCTGTTTCACCGTTTCGTGTATATATGGAGATCCGTAACTCCGATTTTTCTTCCAGATTTTCCATAAATTCCAAAAATAAGCTCCGTCCGTTTTTATCCCGTTTGGACTCCGTTTGATATGGATATTCTGCGAAACCAAAAACATGCAACAGACAAGAACTGACACTGGGCACTGGATCAATATGTTAGTCCCAAAAATAGTATAAAAATTTGCCAAAAAGTATATGGAAGTTGTAGAATATTGGCATGGAACAATCAGACATTATAGATACGACGGAGACGTATCAGCATCCCCAAGCTTAATTCCTGTTGGTCCTCGAGTAGGTAAATAATAAAAAAGATAATTTTTGATGTGGAATGCTACCTAGCATTATCTTGATCATGTATCTAATCATGGCATGAATATTAAGACACGAGTGATTCAAAGCAATAGTCTATCATTTGACATAAAAATAATAACACTTCAAGCATACCAACCAAGCAATTATGTCTTATTTAAATAACATAGCCAAAGAAAGCTCATCCCTACAAAATCATATAGTCTGGCTATGCTCCATCTTCACCACACAAAATATTCACATCATGCACAACCCCGATGACAGGCCAAGCAATTGTTTCATACTTTTGATGTTTCTCCAACCTTTTCAACTTTCACGCAATACATGAGCGTGAGCCATGGACATAGCACTATAGGTGGAATAGAATATGATGATGGGGGTTATGTGGAGAGAAAAAAAGGAGAAAGTCTCACATCAACTAGGTGTATCAACGGGCTATGGAGATTCCCATTAATAGATATCAATGTGAGGAGTAGGGATTGCCATGCAACGGATGCACTAAGAGCTATAAGTGTATGAAAGCTCAAACTGGAAACTAAGTGGGTGTGCATCCAACTTGCTTGCTCATGAAGACCTACGGCATTTGAGGAAGCCCATCGTTGGAATATACAAGCCAAGTTATATAATGAAAATTCCCACTAGTATATGAAAGTGATAACTCAAGAGACTCTCTATATGAAAAACATGGTGCTACTTTGAAGCACAAGTGTGGTAAAAGGATAGTAACATTGCCCTTTTTTTTTGCGGGCTTCTTTGGCCCCATTTTTTTATTTAGGCTTCTTTGGCCTCTTTTTTTTGATGGGGCAATGCTCTAATAATGATGATCATCACACTTTTATTTACTAACAACTCAATATTACAACTCGATATCTAGAACAAACATATGACTCTATATGAATGCCTCCGGCGGTGTACCAGGATGTGCAATGATCTAGCATAGCAATGACATCAAAACGGACAAGCCATGAAAACACCATGCTAGCTATCTTACGATCATGCAAAGCAATATGACAATGAATGCTCAAGTCATGTATATGATGATGATGGAAGTTGCATGGCAATATATCTCGGAATGGCTATGGAAATGCCATGATAGGTAGGTATGGTGGTTTTTTTGAGGAAGATATAATGAAGATTATGTGTGACAGAGCGTATCGTAACACGGGGTTTGGATGCACCGGTGAAGTTTGCACCAACTCTCGAGGTGAGAAATGGCAATGCATGGTACCGAAGAGGCTAGCAATGATGGAAGGGTGAGAGTGCGTATAATCCATGGACTCAAAATTAGTCATAAAGAAATCACATACTTATTGCAAAAATCTATTAGTCATCAAAACAAAGTACTACGTGCATGCTCCTAGGGGGATATATTGGTAGGAAAAGACCATCGATCGTCCCCGACCGCCACTCATAAGGAACACAATCAATAAACACCTCATGCTCCGACTTCGTTACATAACGGTTCACCATATGTGCATGCTACGGGACTTGCAAACCTCAATACAAGTATTTCTCAATTTCACAATTACTCAACTAGCACGACTCTAATATCACCACCTTTATATCGCAAAACTATTGCAAGGATTAAACATATCATATTCAGCGATCTACAAGTTTTATGTAGGGTTTTATGACTAACCATGTGAATGACCAGTTCCTGTCATGTCTCTAAATAGATATAAGTGAAGCAAGAGAGCTTAATTCTTTCTAAAATATATGTGCCCAAGCTCTAACAAATATAAGTGAGGCAAAAGAGCATTCTACAAATGGCGGTTGTCTATGTAAAGAGAAACAGGCAATCCAAACTTCAAATGATATAAGTGAAGCACATGAAGCATTCTATAAAGCCATACTCAAAAGATATAAGTGAAGTGCATAGAGAATTCTATAAATCAACCAAGGACCATCTAATACCATCATGGTGCATAAAAGAAAAATTAAAACTAAATGCAAAAGACGCTCCAAGATTTGCACATATCACATGAATGAAACGAATCCGAAAACATACCAATACTTGTTGAAGAAAGAGCGGATGCCTTCCCAGCATCCCCAAGCTTAGACGCTTGAGTCTCCTTGAATATTTACTTGGGGTTCCTCGGGCATCCCCAAGCTTGAGCTCTTGCCTCTCTTCCTTCTTCTCACATCGAAACCTTCTCAATCATCGAACACTTCATCCACACAAAACTTCAACAGAAAACTCGGTAAGATCCGTTAGTATAATAAAGCAAATCACTACTCTAAGTACTGTTGCAAACCAATTCATATTTTATTTTTGCATTGTGTCTACTGTAATATAACTTTTTCATGGCTTGATCCACTGATATAAATTGATAGTTTCATCAAAACAAGAAAACTATGCATCAAAAACAGAATCTGTCTAAAACAGAACAGTCTGTAATAATATGAACATTCACCATACTTCTGATACTTGAAACATTCTGCCAAAATTAGGAAAAATAAGAAATTTTTACATCAAAACAGTGCAAAAAGAATCAGAACCATTTGACGTTCCAGTAAAAAACTAAAATTCACGCACTACAGCCAAAGTTTCTGTCCTGCACCGCACAAACCAACAAGCATTGTAAACATCCTAAAGGCAAACCTTGGTACATTATTTTTATAATACAATGGAATTGTACAAGGGGATAATTATTTTTGTTGAAAACTTTCTGTAATCAAGATTCACAAAGGTTCCGTGAGCATGAACAAAGTTCAAGGAGCTCTCCCACTTCAACAATGCTTGTCTTTCTCACTTTCACTTTCCTTTTTGAAAAGTTTTGGGTTCCCCTCTTTATTTTTGTTGTTTTTAAACTATATGAAAGCAGTTAACAGAAATAAATGACTCTCTAAAACTTCCGGGTTGTCTCCCTGGCAGCGCTTTCTTTAAAGCCATTAAGCTAGGCATATAGTGCTCAAGTAGTGAATCCACCCGGATCCCAAGGTATATCAAAGCCAATTTTAATTAGCAATGATTTATAATTTAGTAGTGAGCACAAAGCAACGTATATCAAGCAATGACGAAGTCTATCTCTCTTCCTATGCATCGGCATGTCATAAAAGAACAATTCATGCACACATAGTAAAGGCCAATGCATAGTATAAACAGTTTCTTGCAATTTTATTGTATTGGAAACATAGAGAGGTGGAGATATAGTTCCTCTCTCATAATAATTGCAAGTAGGAGCAGCAAGCACATGCATATTATATCTATCAAAATCATCATGTGCAACGGTAAAAGGCAACCCATCAATATAATCCTTAATAAGTGTGAACTTCTCTGATATAGTATAATCGGGAGAATTCAAAAAATAATAGGACTATCATGCGTGGGTGCAATAGCAACAATTTCATGTTTAACATAAGGAACTATAGCAAGTTCATCTCCATAAGCATAATTCATATTGGCATCTTGGCCACAAGCATAGCAAGCATCATCAAAAAGGGATATTTCAAAAGAATCAAAGGGATCATAACAGTCATTATAGAAATCATCCTTCAGTAAGCACGAAGGGGAATTAAACAATGTATGAGTTGAAGAGTTACTCTCATTAGAAGGTGGGCACGGGTTGCTAATCTGCTCGTCCTCCTTTTGTTCTTTGCTCTCCTCATCATCTTTTTCATCCAATGAGCTCACAGTTTCATCAATTTCTTCTTCCATAGATTCATGCAAAATATTAGTCTCTTCTTGGACAGCGGAGACTTTCTCAATAAGTGCATTAATATCGGAATTGTATTCATAATTCTCATAGAAATATTTGAGGATAGCTAAATTTTCAGATCTATAAAAAGCATCATCAAAATCTTCAAACTCTTTACACATAGATTCAATTTCATAAGCACCCATAAAAGCAACAAATTCTTCTATTTGTTCCACATCATAGTAATCATATATACCATTAGCATAAGAAGCTAAGGTTTTATTATCATTAAATTTGCATGAAAAGGGAAGGTGTGGAGCCTTCATCCTAGAGCAATAAGTATAATCATGTCAAGACCGGTTTTCCAATAAAACATTTATTGAGAAACCGACCCTTATATTAATCCAGTATAGGAAAAATCCCTTACTGGTAGACAAATCCTTGATACAGAAATCCAGAGGTACTAAATATTATACAAGGTTGAGCTGAGGCTGCTCAACAATTTATTACAAGCACGCCGATATAATACATAAGGGCGGATATGACACAAGGGGTGTGGTGGCATAACTACTGACTCGCCATACATGTGGTGGTGGATATGTCACAGTGGAGTGGGTGACGTGACTCCTAAATCTTACAGCTCATCGAGCGCCGGAGTGGGGCTCGATGATTTTATTCGGGTAGCGGAAGCGTATATGATACAAGTGACCAATTCCATGATCGCACGGGACTAACTGGGACTCCTCTAGGCGTCGGACTCGCTATCGTAGTCTTCCACCATAAGATCGCCTTCGTCAATATCTAGCCAAATCAACAAGCCAGGTAAGTACTTTGAATGTACTCGCAAGACAGTTCGGACATAAGATATAACAAATGCAAACATGATGCACATGAGCAGTTTAGCAATGCACACTCAGATAATAAATTTGTAAGGCATGTTAAATAAAAAGGGAAGTTAGGTGGTAGTCCTCCCGAAATCCCAATAAAATAACTTAAGACCGATCGGGTGTCTGAAGCGATACCTCGAAAGGTAAAAAAAATTAAATTAACATGCCGCAGTTGGGCGTCAGGGCGACACCGCATAAAGGACTTATATTGAAATGTAAATGACAATGCGTGCCACAGTCGGACGTCTTAAGCGACATCTCGGAAAGGGCTTATAGTGAAGGTAAATAACAGGGATGCCACAGTCGGACGTCTGAGCGACATCACATAAAGGGCTTATATCGAAAGTAAATAACAAGAATGCACAGTCGGACGTCTGAGCGACATCAAATAAAGGGCTTATATCGAAAGTAAATAACAAGAATGCCACAGTCGGACGTCTGAGCGACATCACATAAAGGGCTTATATCGAAGGTAAATAACAATAGTGCCACAGTCGGACGTCTGAGCGACATCACATAAAGGGCTTATATTTCATCATTCGTATTCAAGCAGTTCACGAATTTAAATCATTCCAAGGAAATACTCAGTACATAATAATAAACGGGTTAGTCCATCCACGGAATAACATTCAACTGGGTTTAACACTCATGTTTATTTACCGGAGATTGTCACTGAGACTAACATTGAGACGGACGTTGAGAATGATACTGACACTAACATAGATGAGTTGATCACAGTCCTTGACCATAGATACGGTGACTCGAATGGTTTTGACTCTCCAGAATTTGTACTCTTTAACCATAGCCAACGGATTTCAGTAGTCACGAAGGACTAGTTCCGTCTACGGTATTTTAGAAGAAACACATCTAACCAGTACACACCCATTCCACATTCCGCTGCCAGGAATCACCCTAGGCAACGTTCAAGAAAAACTTTAAGACGGGGAGGTCACAACCTCGAATAGTGTGGGATCAAATTTATATCACGCGCTCTAAGGGGTGCTCCCCTCTCGGTCCCAACCGGAAACACCCATGCCCCCTGACCGGATGACGGGCTTTAATCCAGGGCCATGGAACCCTCATCGCGGTCCCTCTGTTTGGTGTGTACAAGGAAAGAGGTTTGCAACTTACTAAACCGCACTCTTTGCAGAAAGCATGTGGCAGCACGAAGGTTAAACGAACGGGATCGAGAATTGATCCACGTTGACACTGGAGTTAAACGGTTGGCATAAGACTGGCATGCTTCAACAATACCAGCTCACCACCTTACATGTCACCATATGATCATGTTGTCTTCCATCAAATGAACACACACAGTTTCGAAGCTCACACGTAGTTGCCTTGCATGCAATATAACACTCACAGTTGCTTATATGAACATGCCATGAAATAACTACTAAAGAAAACATGCAAAACACTCATCATATCAAAGGTTCAAACATGCTTTCCTAGTTCGGAGAAGTCGGAGTCTAGCTCGGTGAAGTTTGCCACCTCCTCTGGTATCTACGGTATAAAGAAAACGCGTACTAACGTAAATACCGTGTGTGCACAAAAAGTGTTCCAAATATTTTTCAAATAAATATTATAAAAAGCTAGATCGAAAAAAAAAATGACAGAAAAAAGAATAAATTTAAAATCATATTTTGTTTAGAAGTTATTAAGGTTTTAGCCCAGGGACTCATCTGTAATGAAACAGAAAGTTTCCAGGGGTAGTTTATAAAAAGACAGAAAAACGTTTACATTAGAAGGCGTGTTGCTCAAGGCATTTTCAGAAAACAGTTCGAAAAAGAGAAAAAGCTGACGAGGGGGTCCCCCCGTCAGGTTTGAATTTCCAAAACAGAGCCACGGGCGCCCGAGGGCTGCGGTGGTCGCCGGCGGCGATCCACGGCGAGGTAGGGGGAAAGGGGGGTGCCTACGGGTTCACCGAGTCCTTCCGCACCGGTGGGTGGTGGAGTTGGTCGTAGGCGAGCACCACGTCGACGGCGGCCTCTACTCCGGCGGACAGCGGTTCGGGTGGTGGTGGGTCTCGTCTAGGAGGGCTGCAACCCTCAAATTGGAGCTTGGGTTAGAAGTGTGGGTGCTAGGAGGTCGTTGACAAGGTATGTGAGGCGGAGATGCTCTCACTGGAGTGGATCTTGCCGGAGCCCGGAGCGGATCAGGGCGGCCGGAGTTGGGGAAGAAGGCCTCCCCGAGGTCTTCCCAGTAGCTAGGCGTGTCTCTGGTGAGGTGGAGGGGTGATGCCTGGTCGAGATTGAGCTCGAGGCCCCCTTTTATAGCCATCCTGAGGCAGTTGCCGCGATCGGGATAACTCCGGCGGTGATTATGGTGGGGCAGTGGTTGAACGGGAGGTTTAGGGGTTGGGGCAGCTGCAGATAGGTTCACTGGTTCCATTCTGGGGCGAAGTTTGGCAAAACTTTAGCGCTACTCCAAGGTCTCCACGGAACGGCCCCACGGGGCTCGTCGGCGGCAGAGAGCGCGCCCTACGCCTCTCTGGCCGCGGTGACTGTGCTACAGCGTGCACAGGGGAGGGGGTGGCCACGCGGAGGCTCCGGATGGCTTGGGCGGTGCTGGTCGACGCCGAAAGGCATGGCCGGCCCCTGTCGGCCACCACGGGTGGTTCTGCCACCGCTGAAGACGCCGACGATGAGGTGCCATGTCGCCACCGGCACTTGCGCCCGTCCAAACGACCGTGCGGCGCACTGGATAAGGAGAAGGAGCAGTGAGCATCGCGCCAACGCGGGCACTGGCGAGATTGACGCCGCGCTCTGAAGAAACGACGCTGTTGACTGAAACCGAATCACCGAATCTCTGAACTTTTCTGAATATCGACAGAAACAGTGCACGCCAGGTGTTTGATGAAATGTTTTTGGCATGTGGAAATTTCTTCTGGAGTTGATCTTTGGTGAGGTGACCTCTCAATGCATCTAGGGGTTGCCTGATTTATCCCAGAATTTTTGGAGAAGAAAAATGATGAATTTCACCAAAAATGGTAAATCTGGTTCAAACTTGCAGTAAGGAAAATTTGAAAATTTTGAACTGTGGACCAGTGGATCTTGATGGATCTAGGTTGGGGGTACTAAGGACTAGTCAGAGGAGTTTGCTTAAAACCAAAACTCAAAAGGAAACTTGTAGTTCCTTTGTAAGTCACCTAGGTCCAAAATAAATGACAGAAATTGTTTGGAGGACAAAATAAATAGAATAAAAATAAAAAATGGGTTGAAACTTGCTAGAGTTGGATATTTTTAACCTAGGTCATGGCAAGATAAAATTCTTTAAAACGGGAAATGAATAAAACCAAAATCCAAAGGATTTCTTTTTAATAAAAAGAATTGTAAAACCCTCCAATATTATTTGTGTTGAGCCAACACAATTTATGAAAAACCCTCAACACCAAAGATCAAGGTTGAGAAGGACCTTTCTTAGAAAAAAATATTTGTCATAAAAAGAAAAGATTTGAGAAGAAGAGTCCCTAAAAAGAAATTCAAATACCCTCCTTTAATTCAAATAAAGATTTTAATGAAAACCAAATCAAAATTTTTAGAGTGTTACAACACCTACCCCCTTAGAAAAAATCTCGTCCCCGAGATTTTAGCTGATCCTCAAATAGGTGTGGGTGTTCTGTCCGAAGAAAATCCTCTCTTTCCCATGTTGCTTCATCCTCGTGTGATTGCTCCACTGAACTTCGAAAGATTTAATTGTCTTCTGACGGATCCTCATTTCAGACTCATCTAGTATTTTTATTGAACGTTCCCTATAGGTGAGGTCTGGTTGCACGTCAATGTCCTCATGAGATACGTGCTTCTCTGGGTTGCTTACACATTTCCTTAACTGTGAGACGTGGAACACGTCCTGGACGTCTGACAGCTCTTCGGGTAGGTCTAGCTGGTAGGCTACTGTGCCTCTTCGCGCAACTACACAGAAGGGTCCAATAAATCTTGGTGCTAGCTTTCCTTTAACTTTGAACCGTTGCAGGCCCCTCATAGGAGAAACTCATAGATACACATGTTCACTGGGTTCAAAGCTTACTTCCCGATGTTTTCAATCGTAATAACTATTTTGTCGGCTTTGAGCTGTCTTGAGTCGGTCCCTGATTATTCTAACTTTCTCCTCAGATTCCTTGAGCATGTCCGGGCCGAAGATACGACTGTCTCCGGTTTCTGACCAATTTAATGGAGTATGACATCTCCGTCCGTACAAGGCTTCAAAAGGTGCCATTTGTAAGCTGGCTTGGTAACTGTTGTTGTATGCGAACTCGGCATATGGCAAGCTTTCTTCCCAACTGGTTCCATAGGTGAGAACACATGCTCTCAAGCATGTCCTCTAGAATTTGGTTCACGCGTTCAGTTTGTCCATCGATGCAGGGGTGGTATCTGCATCTTGAATGCCGCTTGAGTTCCCAGAGCTTGTTGTAATTGATCCCAAAATCTAGAGACGAATTCGGTTCCTCTGTCGGATATTATAGTCTTTGGAACTCCATGCAGACAAACTATACGGGAGAGATAAAGTTTGGCAAGCTTCTGAGTGGTGTGGGTCGTCTTTACCGGGATGAAATGTGCCACCTTAGTCAATCTATCTGTGATGACCCATATGGCATCATTTCCGTATCGTGACCTAGGTAGTCCGACAATAAAATCCATTCCAATTTCGTCCCATTTCTACTCAGGTATCTTGTTGGGCTGTAATAGACCTGCTGGGTTTTGGTGCTCCTCTTTAATGCGCTGACATGAATCACAACATGCTATGAATGTGGCTATATCCCTTTTCATATCGTGCCACCAAAATTTTTCCTGAATGTCTTTGTACATTTTGGTCCCTTCAGGATGGATTGAATATGGAGCGGTGTGGCCTTCGGCTAGAATTTGCTGTTTGAGGTCTTCTATATTTGGTACGCAAAGTCTGTCTCCGTGCCATAATATTCCCTTATCGTCTATGACGAATTCTGAGGCCTTGCCGAAACTCACTTTTCTTTTTATGCCTTCGATGTTGGGGTGTCCATGCTGAGCCTCCTTAATTTGTTCCATTATGGTAGGTTGTATATCCAAATTTGCCACATTGCCCTCCGTGACCATCACTAAGTTGAGTTTGGTGAACTCCTGCTGAAATTCAGGTCTCAAGTTTGGTAGAACGTCGTTGCCTGAACTGGGGTTTCGACTAAGAGCATCTGCCACTACATTCGGCTTTCCTGGATGGTAGTGTATGACAACATCATAATCTTTCACTAATTCCAACCAGCGTCGTTGTCGTAAATTGAGTTCTGGTTGTGTGAAAATATACTTGAGGCTTTTATGGTCCGTGTATATTTCACAACGATTCCCAAGTAAAAAGTGCCTCCACTCTTTGAGTGCATGAATGACTGCTGCCAACTCCAAGTCATGAGTAGGATAATTTTCTTCATGCTTGCGTAGTTGCCTGGAAGCATATGCGACTACTTTGCCTTCTTGCATTAATACGCATCCGAGGCCCTTCCGGGATGCGTCACAATACACTTCAAAACTTTTGTGTATGTCTGGCACAACCAATACTGGTGCTGTTGTTAATTTCCTTTTGAGTTCTTGGAAACTTTTATCGCAAGCTTCGGTCCATACAAATTTCTTATCCTTCTTGAGTAACTGTGCCATTGGTTTTGCTATGGTGGAGAACCCTTTAATAAACCTTCGGTAATATCCTGCCATTCCAAGAAACCTCATACATCCGTTACACTTGCTGGTGGTTTCCAGCCAAGTACGGCCTTGACCTTTTCCGGATCTACGGCAACACCTTCTTGGGTTAATACATGGCCTAGAAAACCAACATGTCTTAACCAAAATTCACATTTGCTGAACTTTGTGTATAATTGATGTTTCCTTAATTCTCCCAGTACAATCCTGAGATGTTCAGCATGCTCTTCTGGTGTCTTGGAGTATACCAGAATATCATCAATGAACACCACAACAAATTTGTCCATAAATTTCATAAACACTTTGTTCATGAGGTGGACAAAATATGTGGGGGCGTTATCAGTCCATATGGTATTACTGTAAACTCATATAGTCCGTATCTGGAGGTGAATGCCGTCTTGGGGATATCTTTTGTCCGTACTTTTAATTGATGATACCCCGACCTTAAATCAGTTTTTGAGAAAACCTTGGCTTGAGCGAGCTGGTCAACTAAATCGTTTATCCGTGGCATCGGATATTTGTTCTTGATGGTGACCATGTTGAGTGCTCGATAGTCTATACATAATCTCAGTGTCCCATCCTTTTTCTTTGCAAATAATACTGGTGAACCCCAAGGTGAGGAGCTGGCTCGTATAAATCCTTTGTCCAGTAATTCTTTTATTTGCTTCTTTAATTCTACCAACTCGGAGGATGCCATCCTATAGGGCTTCTTGTAAATGGGGGTGGTTCCAGGTGCTAGCTCAATGATGAATTCTATTTCCCGGTCTGGTGGCATGCCTGGTAGTTCTTCGGGAAATACTTCGAGCAACTCAAACACCACTGGAACCTTGCTTAACTCTGAAATGTCCACCTTCTTCAACCTTGGTTGCCGTGACATTTGTCTTTCTTGAGCTGCAATTTTTATTGTCTTCCCGTGATGATGGGTAAGAATTACAGTCCGATTGAAGCAGTCAATAAATCCCTTGTTGGTGGTTAACCAGTCCATTCCTAGGATAACATCAAGTCCCTTATTTTTCCAATACAATGAGGTTTGCCTGAAACTTTAGTCCCTCAAACTCAAAAACCACACCTTGGCACTAACTCTGAGTGATTTGCTTAATCCCGGGGGACTTGATGATCATGGATTTTTCCAAAGGAAGCATCGAAAAATCATTTTGCAAAGCAAATTTCTTTGAAATGAACAAGTGAGAAGCTCCAGAATCAAACAAAACCGTGGCAGGTATTGTGTTGACAGGAACGTCTTGAGTCACGATATCCGGGGCATTCTGTGCTTCCTCCTTGGTCACATGGTTCAAGTGACCCTTCTTGTGATTGTTATTGGGGTTGAAGTTGTTACGTTTGGGTGCTGAATTATTCCCACCGTTGTTTGGCTTGGGAGCTGAGTTTCTTGGCTTTGGGCACTGTTTGGCATAGTGCCCTTCCTCTCCACAAGCATAGTAAGTAACACCTGGGCGGTATGTAAAATCCTTGTCCCTTGCATGAAATTTTTTGTTTGGGCGTGGAACATTGGTTGTGGACTTGTTTGCTCCATTCTTCTGAAAATCAGTCTTGTTCCGGTTGTTGCGAGCATGAGTAGTCTGGTCCCTTTTGCGTTTGCGAAAATCCACCAAGCTGCGGTGCTCATTTTCCAATGTAATGGCTTTTTCCACAAGTGTTTTGAGTGCTGGTGCTAGACCGTCCATAAATTTTTCCATCTTTTTATTTTCAGCCATGTGCTCTTCGTTGGCATAATGAGATAATTGAGTAAACTGACTATTGTACTCAGTCACTGTCATGCTTCTCTGCTTGAGGTCATCAAACTCCCTTTTCTTGATCTTCATAATGCTTCTGGGGATATGCGCCCCACGAAAACCTTCTTTAAATTCTTCCCAGGTGATGTTATTTTCATTGGGGTGCATGTGTAGGAAATTTTCCCACCATGATGCAGCTGTTGCTGTGAGGTAGTGATGTGCATAAAGTACCTTCTCACGGTCCGAACATTGTGTGATAATTAATTTCCTTTCAATGTCTGGAAGCCAATCATCGGCCTCAAGCGGTCTATCAGTGTGAGCGAATGTTGGGGGACGTGTCTTTTGTAGTTCAGACAACTAGGAATGCTGTTGATATGGTTCACGGTGATTTCCCATATTGATAACATGATTCAACATTTCTTGATGCTGCTGCTGGCTTTGCTCATAAAGGCGACATATTTGAGAAAATGCTGCTTCGCTGCCTTGCTGACTTGACTGCCCCTGTGTGAAATTGTTGCTTGTTTGGGTACCATAATTTTCTTCTGGCGGACTTGGCATGGAACGAGTCCAAGGACGAGGCATTTTCCACTCTGGGGTATTTTTGTAAAACTCATGAGAAAAAGAAACTGAGTCGCAAAAATATATAAATTCGCAAAGGCAGAATTTTAAAAACTCAAAGATTTTCAAGAAAATATTTGATTGCGCATGGAGAAGGACTGCTCAGTACATATCTTACACGCAAGTAGTAATTATACAATACATCACTCAGGATGTGCGTACACATTCCTGACATGTTATTTAGGCTAGTGCACTTCTCCCAGTTCCTACATGATGCGCACACAAACTACTTCTCAACAAACCTATATACATATAAACATATCACACAAGCTGGTACATCGCACGGCTGCTAGGCGCACTCAGTCGGAGATGGTAAGAACTTCCCTCGGCCTGCCGAGGGTAAGACCCAGTGATGCTAGAGACTCAACCTCCTCCTCACTAATAGGCTCCAGGCGCGAAGTACTGAGTTGAGGAGCTGGTGCGGGCGCGACAGGTGGTGCAGCACGGACTGGAGTAGGAGCAATGACTTGGTCAAACTCCTCAGTGGTAGGCAGGCGACGAGCGGTGGCGAGGATGGCAGGTGTATAGGATGCTGCGGACGAGACGTAAGTCAGTGGTGGTGCTGTGTGGAGGAGCTCCCTCCTGTTGGCGGAACAGCCCTGAACTGAGTCCATACGAGCAGCCACAAGGTCGTCCACGAGGTTATCAAAAGCTACCTCAAGAGCCTTGAGATACTCAACAAGCATCTCAATAGCCTCATCTCTCTCTCCTCTAGGGCAAGCGAATGCGTAGTGACAAGTATATGGCACCTGGCATGCGAGGTAGCGGTAGCGACGAGTCTTCATGGAAGGAAGAACATCCCGGAGACGAGCTATCGCCTCCCGGGCAGCCATCTGCATGGCATGCCTCTCCGTAGGCATGGACCTTCCCACAAATCGGAAGCGGCGTGACTCAGAACGCCCTCCCTTGAATTGCACCGCGGCCTGGTGCATAGACACGCTGTCGCTAATCTTGTGCTGGTAGAGTGTGAACACTGGACGAGCCGATGGCCCAATCGCGATCTTGACGATGGAGGCGAGGAGCTTGATAAACCCCTCAGGTACATTGGCGAACACTGTGACTCACAAATTGCCAGCCATCTACAAAAGTAGACAAAAATTTCGAATAGTCAAATCATAAATTTATGATGACTACAGAAAATTGCTACATTTTGCAAAATGCTAAAATAGCACTTAAGACGCTAATAACCGATTAGCGATCGCACCTAGTGGTTTCCTACAGTCAGCCTGGATTTGGTACCAAGGTTGTCAAGACCGGTTTTCCAATAAAACATTTATTGAGAAACCGACCCTTACATTAATCCAGTATAGGAAAAATCCCTTCCTGTTAGACAAATCCTTGATACAGAAATCCAGTGGTACTAAATATTATACAAGGTTGAGCTGAGGCTGCTCAACAATTTATTACAAGCACGCCGATATAATACATAAGGGCGGATATGACACAAGGGGTGTGGTGGCATAACTACTGACTCGCCATACATGTGGTGGTGGATATGTCACAGTGGAGTGGGTGACGTGACTCCTAAATCTTACACATCATCGAGCGCCGGAGTGGGGCTCGATAATTTTATTCGGGTAGCGGAAGCATATATGATACAAGTGACCAATTCCAAGATCGCACGGGACTGACTGGGACTCCTCTAGGCGTCGGACTCGCTATCGTACTTTTCATCCATAAGATCGCCTTTGTCAATATCTGGCCAAATCAACAAGCCAGGCGAGTACTTTGAATGTACTCGCAAGACAGTTCGGACATAAGATATAACAAATGCAAGCATGATGCACATGAGCAGTTTAGCAATGCACACTCAGATAATAAATTTGTAAGGCATGTTAAGTAAAAAGGGAAGTCAGGCGGTAGTCCTCCCGAAATCCCAATAAAATAACTGAAGACCGATCGGGTGTCTGAAGCGACGCCTCGAAAGGTAAAAAAATTAAATTAACATGCATGATCGAGGCGTCGAGGCGACACCGCATAAAGGGCTTATATTGAAATGTAAATGACGGTCGTACACGATCGAGCGTCTTAAGCGACATCTCGAGAAGGGCTTATAATGAAGGTAAATAACAAGGATGCCACAGTCGGACGTCTGAGCGACATCACATAAAGGGCTTATATCGAAAGTAAATAACAGGAATGCCACAGTCGGACGTCTGAGCGACATCATATAAAGGGCTTATATCGAAAGTAAATAACAAGAATGCCATAGTCGGACGTGTGAGCGACATCACATAAAGGGCTTATATTGAAGGTAAATAACAATAGTGCCACAGTCGGACGTCTGAGCGACATCACATAAAGGGCTTATATTTCATCATTCGTATTCAAGCAGTTCACGAATTTAAATCATTCCAAGGAAATACTCAGTATATAATAATAAACGGGTTAGTCCATCCACGGAATAACATTCAGCTGGGTTTAACACTCATGTTTATTTAACAGAGATTGTCACTGAGACTAACATTGAGACGGACGTTGAGACTGATGCTGACACTGACATAGATGATTTGATCACAGCCCTTGACCATAGATACGGTTACTCGAAAGGTTTTCACTCTGCAGAGTTTGTAGTCTTTAACCACAGCCAACTGATTTCAGTAGTCACGAAGGACTAGTTCGATCTATGGTATTTTAGAAGAAACACATCTAACCAGTACACACCCATTCCACATTCCGCTGCCAGTAATCACCCTAGGCAACGTTCAAGAAAAACTCAAAGACGGGGAGGTCACAACCTCGAATAGCATGGGATCAAATTTGTATCGCGCGCTCTAAGGGGTGCCCCCCTCTCAGTCCCAACTGGAAACACCCATGCCCCCTGACCGGATGACGGGCTTTAATCCAAGGCCATGGAACCCTCATCGCGGTCCCTCTGTTTGGTGTGTACAAGGAAAGAGGTTTGCCACTTACTAAACCGCACTCTTTGCAGAAAGCATGTGGCAGCACGAAGGGGAAAACGAACGGGATCGAGACTTGATCCACATTGACACTGGAGTTAAACGGTTAGCATAAGACTGGCATGCTTCAACATACCAGCTCACCACCTTACATATCACCACATGATCATGTTGTCTTCCATCAAATGAACACACCCAGTTTCAAAGCTCACACGTAGTTGCCTTGCATGCAATACACTACTCAAGCAAACATGCAAATAACTACTCAAGCAAACATGCAAAACACTCATCATATCAAAGGTTCAAACATGCTTGCCTGGTTTGGAGAATTCGGAGTCTAGCTCGGTGAAGTTTGCGGCTCCGCCACCTCCTCCGGTGTCTACGGTATAAAGAAAACGCGTACTAACGTAAATACCGTGTGTGCACAAAAAGTGTTCCAAATACTTTTCAAATAAATATGATAAAAAACTAGACAGAAAAATGAAGATGATAGAAAAAGAATCAATTTAAAATCATCTTCTATTTAAAAGTTATGAAGGTTTTAGTCCAGGGACTCATCTGTAATGAAACAGAAAGTTTCCAGGGGGTAGTTTATAAAAAGACAGAAAAATGTTTCATTTAGAAGGCGTATTTGCCCGAAGGCGTTTTCAGAAAACGGTTCAAAAAAGTGAAAAAGCTGACGAGGGGGTCCCACCCGCCAGATTTGAATTTCCAAAACAGAGCCACCGGCGCCCGAGGGCTGCGGTGGTCGCCATGACGATCCACCATGAGGTAGGGGAAAGGGGGGGGGGTACCTACGGGTTCATTGAATCCTTCCGCACCTGTGGGTGGTGGAGTTGGTCGTCGGCGAGTACCACGTCGACGGCGGCCTCTACTCCGGCGGACGGCGGTTCGGGTGGTGGTGGGTCTCGTCGAGGAGGGCTTCAACCTTCAAATTGGAGCTTGGGTTAGAAGTGTGGGTGCACTAGGAGGTCATTGACAAGGTATGGGAGGCGGAGATGCTCTCACCGAAGAGGATCTTGCCAGAGCCAAGCGGATCGGGCGGCCGGAGTTGGGGAAGAAGGCCTCCCCGAGGTCTTCCCAGTAGCTAGGCGTGGCTCTGGTGAGGTGGAGGGGTGATGCCTGGTCGAGATTGAGCTCGAGGCCCCCTTTTATAGCCGTCCCGAGGCGGTTGCCACGATCGGGATTACTCCGGCGGTGATTACGGCGAGGCTGTGGTTGAACGGGAGGTTTAGGGGTCGGGCCAGCTGCAGATAGGTTCACTGGTTCCATCCTGGGGCGAAGTTTGGCAAAACTTGGGCGCTACTCCACGCTCTAGACGGAACGGCCTCACGGGGCTCGTCGGCGGCAGAGAGCGCGCCCTGCGCCTCTCTGGCCGCGTTGACTGTGCTGCATTGTGCACAGGGGAGGGGGTGGCCACGCGGAGGCTGCGGATGGCTTGGGCGGCGCTGGTCGGCGTTGAAAGGCAGGTACGGCACCTGTCGGCCGCCACGGGTGGTTCTGCCACCGCAGAAGACACCGACGATGAGGTGCCACGTCTCCACCGACACTTGCGCCCGTCCAAACGACCGTGTGGCGCACTGGATAAGGAGAAGGAGCAGTGAGCATCACGCCAACGCTGGCACTGGCGAAACGACACTGTCGACTGAAACCGAATCACTGAATCTCTGAACTTTTCTGAATCAGAAATAGTGCACGTCAGGTGTTTGATGAAATGTTTTTGGCATGTGGAAATTTCTTCTGGAGTTGATCTTTGGTGAGGTGACCTCTCAATGCATCTAGGGGTTGCCTGATTTATCCCAGAATTTTTGGAGAAGAAAAATGATGAATTTCATCAAAAATGGTAAATCTGGTTCAAACTTGCAGTAAGCAAAATTTGAAAAATTTGAATTGTGGACAAGTGGATCTTGATGGATATAGGTTGGGGGTACTAAAGACTAGTCAGAGGAGTTTGCTTGGGACCAAAACTCAAAAGGAAACTTGTAGTTCCTTTGTAAGTCACCTAGGTCAAAAATAAATGACAGAAATTGTTTGGAGGATAAAATAAATAGAATAAAAATCAAAAATGGGTTGAAACTTGCTGGAGTTGGATATTTGACTTGATCCAGGGTAGGGAGGTAGGTTTAGAAGAATTTTTTTAACCTAGATCATGGCAAGAGAAAATTCTTTAAAAAGGGAAAGGAATAAAACCAAAATCCAAAGGACTTCTTTTTAATAAAAAGAATTGCAAAACCCTTCAATATTATTTGTGTTGAGCCAACACAGTTTATGAAAAAACCTCAACACCAAAGATCAAGTTTGAGAAGGACCTTTCTTAGAAAAAATATTTGTCATAAAAAAAAGATTTGAGAAGAAGAGTCCCTAAAAAGAAATTCAAATACACTCCTTTAATTCAAATAAAGATTTTAATGAAAACCAAATCAAATTTTTTGGAGTGTTACAAATCATAACCCACGCATAGTTGCCAAGCATACCACTTCAATATATGAATTTGATCCCATAATAGTTTCCCTTGTTGTGTTAAGCGATAATCCCTAAAGTATTAACGTTGATCCAACGTTACTCCCATTACATAATTGAATGTGGTTTTCTCAGGATTATTAAAGTAGTACATAATATCTGTCACATAACAAGTATCGAGGGTTTTAGGAGGTTCCTCTACTCCATGAGTAGCAAGTACACCTAATTTTTTTGGGTATTTCGTGTTCCATATCCATAACTAAAGATAGAGAACAACTAAGAACAACAAATAAAAATCACACGAGAATATTCACCCCACGCTATGACTCCCCGGCAATGGTGCAAGAAAAAGGTCTTGATAACCCACAAGTATAGGGGATCGCAACAGTTTTCAATAAGTAAGAGTGTCGAACCCAACGAGGAGCTAAAGGTAGAACAAATATTCCCTAAAGTTCTATTGACCACCGATACAACTCTATGTACGCCTGACGTTCGCTTTACCTAGAACATGTATGAAACTAGAAGTACTTTGTAGGTGTGACAGGATAGGTTTGCAAGAAAATAAAGAGAGCGTAAACATAAACTAGGGGCTACTTAGATAAAAACACAACTAAAGTAAATATGGCGAGTGTGGAGGGCGAGTGTGGAAAAGTGGTGGTAGGAGTTGTGGAATTGTCCCTAGGCAATTGACTATGTTACCAGACCGGTAATCACTATTGCAATTCTATTTGAGGGAGAGGCATAAGCTAACATACTTTCTCTACTTGGATCATATGCACTTATGATTGGAACTCTAGCAAGCATTCGCAACTACTAAAGATTCATTAAGGTAAAACCCAACCATAACATTAAAGCATCAAGTCCTCTTTATCCCATACGCAAATAACCTACTTACTCGGGTCTGTGCTTCAGTCACTCACGCCACCCACCATAAGCAAATCATAATCATATTGCAAACCCTACAACGGGAATCCCTCACGCTTGCGCGACACGGAGGGCACAATAGGACAGCACCAATAATAAAACATGCAATCAAACTAATCATAGCAATTCATCAATCACCGATAGGACAACGAAAATCTACTCAGACATCATAGGATGGCAACACATCATCGGAAAATAATATGAAGCATAAAGCACCATGTTCAAGTAGAGGGTACAACGGGTTGCGGGAGAGTGGACCGCTTTAGATAGAGGGGGGAAGGTGATGGAGATGTTGGTGAAGATGACGGTGGTGTTGGTGAAGATCGCGGTGATGATGATGATGGCCACGGCGGCGTTCCGGCGTGTCAAAACCGGCGGATCCCGGGTAGGGGGTCCCAAACTGTGCGTCTAAGCGGATGGTAACAGGAGACAAGGGACACGATGTTTTTACCTAGGTTCGGGCCCTCTCGATGGAGGTAATACCCTACTCCTGCTTGATTAATATTGATGATATGGGTAGTACAAGAGTTGATCTACCACGAGATCGTAGAGGCTAAACCCTAGAAGCTAGCCTATGGTATGATTGTTGTTCGCCCTACGGACTAAAACCCTTCGGTTTATATAGACACCGAATAGGGTTAGGGTTACCAGAGTCGGTTACAATGGTAGGAAATCTGCATATCCAGACGCCAAGCTTGCCTTCCACGCCAAGGAAAGTCCTATCCGGACACGGGACGAAGTCTTCAATCTTGTATCTTCACAGTCCAGAGTCCGCCAAAGATGATAGTTCGCCATCCGGACACCCCCTAGTCCAGGACTCCCTCAAGAGCCCTGAACCAGGCTTCAATGACGACGAGTCCGGCGCGCATATTGTCTTCGGCATTGCAAGGCGGGTTCCTCCTCCGAATACTCCATAGAAGGTTTTGAACACAAGGATAGTGTCCGGCTCTGCAAAAACAAGTTCCACATACCACCGTAGAGAGAATAATTTCTTGCACAGATCTGCTGACGTACTCCGCGGCGTGACATCACACCATGGCCAGGCCTTTATTCGAATCATTTTTTTACTGTCCCACCTCAGCGCATTTAGCGAGGCGGTTTCCTTGGCACGTCTTATCAAAGCGTAGATCGTGCCCCCTTATTCCGGGATTCTCATCAATACGGACGTGGGTAACCCAACCGCGCCATTGATTGCGGCGCTTGGGAGATAAGCGAGTTTTACCAGGCCGGTGGGGGACGCATAGCTTCGTCCGTCCATATAAGGGGATAAGGATCCACCTTTTTCACCTACGCCTTCTTCCTCCCTTGCTCATTCATTTCTGCGCACTCTAAGCTCCAACGCCCAAGTTCGCACATCCTTCCTCAACCATCTCCAACCATGTCCGGAGCGGGAGGCAGGTGGATGGTCTCCTCCGTCACGGAGGGCCAAGTAAAGAAACTGCGGAAGGCCGGACCTGTCCGGCGACATCGCACATCGGCTGCCCGACGAAGGGCAGCTCATCCCCACCCCTGAGCCCCATGAGCGGGTCGTATTCCTTGCCCATTTCCTCCGCGGACTGGGTTTTCCACTTCACCCATTCGTCCGGGGGGCTTATGTTTTACTACGGCCTTGATTTCCACGATCTGGCCCCGAATTTCATCCTCAACATCTCGGCGTTCATCATCGTGTGCGAGGCTTTCCTCTGCATCCAGCCCCACTTCGGCTTATGGCTAAAGACTTTTAATGTCAAGCCGAAGGTAGTGGGTGGCCGCCAAGCGGAGTGCGGAGGCGCCATGGTCGGCAAGATGGACAACGTCTTGTGGCTCGATGGCTCTTTTGTGGAGACCGTGAAGGGGTGGCAGTCGGGATGGTTCTACATCACCGAGCCGCGCGACCCTAAGTGGGCGGCGGTCCCCGAATTTCGGTCTGGCATTCCCACGCGGCTCACCTCTTGGAAGGAGACCGGCCTGGCGTTGGGCAATTCGGAGGAGCTGACCGGACTCCAAACCTGCATGCAAACCCTGGTAAACAATAACCTTAGGCTTGTCTATGTGATCCAGGTTATGCTCATCCGCCGGATCCTCCCCTGCCAACAACGGGCTTTCAAATTGAGGGAGTTTGATCGGGAGCGGCATCAGACCCTGAAAAGGCTCTTCGATACTTCGTACGAAGACGCCTCGAAGGCGCTGTTTAAGGGTGTCGAAGCTCCCTCATCCGCTACAGAAGATCGCGGATTCCACTTGAAGCGTCAGGCTTCCGTGGTAAGCTCTTCTTTTGTCCTTTACGGGATTCTTGTTTTTCATAGTTTAACTCAATGCGGGATCTAAACTCCCCTTTACCTTTGACAGATTGGCGAGAACACGTCCGGGCAGGTTAACTGCCCGGCTCCTTTGGCAAAAGACCCAATAGACGCCCGCTTGACGGGGCTGCTGGTTCCGGTACCCCACATGGTGCCGGAGAAGAAGGCCAAGAAGAAGGCCACGGGAACTCGAAAGAGTGCCCGGCGCCTGGTGTTGCCGGAATCATCATCCGACGACTCCGAGGCGGAATCCTCCCGTGAAAACGAGGAGGAGGAAAAAGAAGCTTCTCCCCCAGCGAGGGGAGAGAAGAAAAGGAAGGCCGCCCCAACTGGGAAGGCCGGAGGGTCCAAGAAGGGAAGAACCCTTCCTCCGGGCGTCTCCGCCAACGCCGACGATGGCGAGGAGGAGTGGCCCTCAATGGCCAAGCCCCTAGCGAGATCGTAAGTGTCCGGATACCCGTGACTTTTTTTCATTGCATAGTGTTCTCTAATGCCGAACAATCATGCAGCCCGCCCAAGGACGAGCTCGCCGCTTCGTCGAGCGGGTCCCTGAATTCGTCGGAAGTGGAAAGTACTTCACTTCCGGCCGCCTCCTCACCTCACGCTGCTGACGCCGAGGTGGGGCCCCAAGGGGGGCCTGGCCAGGAGGAGGTGACACAGGAGGCGCCACAAGGTAGCCTCCCGGACTCCAGGCGCGAGGGGAGCAAGACCCCCTGGGGCTCTAGGCCCGAACCTTATCCGGACTCCATACCGGAACCTTCAGTGGTTCCGAAGTCCGGCAAGCGGCCCCTTCGTAAGAAGGGTAAGACGCCGGTGTCCTCCGTCCAACCGGAGGCACCAGAGATAAGCATCGGAGGCGCTTAACAGCGCCTCCATCAAGGAGGAGCACCGCACTGTTATGAGTGTGGTGATCCAGAAAGTTTAGTCCGCCATGAGCGGGCGGACTGAAGCCTGCAGCAGCCTTCTAACAAGCTTTGAGGTAAGTTTTCAATATATGAAAGAAGATTACCGCATAGACAGTAGCCCCTGATGCTTAGTTTGGTGTTCGGAAAGAAAAGCCGGACTGAGGATCTAAAAAGATATACTCAGGAGTCTAACATAATTATGTCAATATGGGAATGCAGGCTGCCCTGCTGACCTCTCCCGCACTGACTGCGGAGGTCAATACTTTGAAGGAGAGCCTCGAGCGGTCCGAGAACGAGCTCGGCCGTGCCAAGAAGCAGCTCGAGGACAAGGAAAGTAAGTAATAACTTATAGAAATTAAAATAAATGTGGTTGCAAAAAGAAAACATGAATAACATGGGTACTGCAGGGGCCACGAACGAGGTGGCCACCCTGAAGGAGGCGGTATCCGCGGCCGAAAACAAAGCGGCCGCGGAGCGCACTGAGCGGGAGAAGGGGGAGGCGTAGCTGGCGGAGGTCCGGCAAGAGCTCCAGGCCCTCGTGGAAAAACACGAGAGTTTGGAGCGTGACTCGAAGACCCGAGAGTCCGAGCTTGTCTCGGCTCTTGAGAGTGCCAAAGCTGCTAAGGCCGAGGCCCAAAAAGCCCTCCAGGAAATTGAGGCGATAAGGAAGATCGCGGCGGGTAAGGCATTTTTTATGCAAAGCAAGAATGTAGAAGTCAATTATCTGTTACTTACCCGAATCCGGAGCTCTCCAGGAGCGTTCGCAGATCTGCCTCGGAGTGTGTCCGATGCCGCCGCTTTCTATCGAGCCGAAGAGGGGAGCTCGACGGAGAAGGTGTTCTGGTCTCAGTATGCTGAGGCCGGACACCCGGTGCCCTTGATCGACCAGCTGAAGCAGTTGGTCAAGCTCCACAAGGTCGCCGAACAGGCCATGAAGGGCCTTATAGCTCGGTTGTGGCCAGATGGAGCCATGCACAGGAGCTACTTCGGTCTAGTGCGGCGGCTGGTGGACGCTTGTCCATGGATCGAAGTCATCAAGCGCTCCGTCTGCATTGAAGGTGCCCGTAGGGCCCTTGCCCGCGCTAAGGTGCACTGGGGCAAGCTGGACGCTGAGAAGCTTGTGACGGACGGACCACCGTCGGGCAAGGATCATCGCAAGCCCGGAACGTATTATGAGGGTGTCCTGAGGGGTGCCCATCTTATAGCGGGTGAATGCTCCAAAGATGTAATATTTGAGTAGAATCGCATTTTGTTATCCTGTACGCTGAAAACTTGTTCATATGCGCTCAGCAACGCTTTTGAATTTAAAATATTACCTTATGTGCGGTCGTTTATCAAATTTGAGAGATGGCGAGTCGTTGGCTTCAGCCCCCATGCCACGAGTGCTGGGGTGTTCGGGATAAACTTGAGCGCTCTTGTTCCCATACTTGGGTCCTTCGACGGAGGCGCTCAATGCAACGAACCAGGCAACTGGACTATAATGCTTGAACACTCTCACTTAGCCATAGAATTCTATAATTTTAAATTTCGGCGGAGCCCCTAGTATTCGGAAGACCGAGTTCGGGGCGCTATCCACGCCTTGGCCGGACAATGCCGGTTCATCGCTCTAAGCGGCATAAGTCTTTAGGGACTCGAAGAAACCTCTCGAACAGCGACCAGCTCTCGCCTTATCATGACGGTCAGTTTTAGCTTTCTCCACTGAGGTGCTCAACCCAGCTCAACTGGGGCACAATCGCAGTGGTTCTCCCAGCGCTACCTTAGCCGATATAACGGAACGTAAGGTACCAAAACATGGGAGCCAAGCAAACCCAACTATTGACCGAAGACATGATTCGGAGCTGATGCATATAATGCTATAAGTTCGGGGTGCCGCACTTGTGAAAGTGTTCGGACTTGTCACACCATGTTTTTTTGGGGGGTACATAAGCCACTGGTGTATTGGCCGTACCAAATTGTACGGTTGCGCAATGTTATAGATGAACATATATAATAGGAAAGAATGCAATAATAGGCAAGAGCTATATATTGTTTATTCAAAAGAAACTGCAAGTGAAAGCAGAATGATACAAATTGTGCGATAAGCAAGGTACGGGACTTTTTTACATGTCCCCCTTCCAGGGGTAAGTTTGCGGTTTGGTATGTAAAATAGGTATACTGCTCGTAATAGAGACCACCTGAACACTCGACGCAGTTTTCTGCTTCCCTGGCTGTTGCATCGTGTATTCGGCGCGAACGCTGGACATGGCTTCTGGAGAACAGAGTCCTGAAAAAGAAAAAAGAAAAAAGGAAAAAGGAATGACACAAACTGGAGCCCCTAGTGCGGTCTAGGCGCATTCTAGGCATGCCGTGGTCGTGGCCTGTCCCCTATGCCCATGGTACTTCTAGAGCGCAATTATGTATGCGTAGTACTGGCTTCGCGTGTTTGGGAGGGCTGGGGTTGGGGCCGCACTACTACTCTTGTTCGGAACGTGCCAGACGGTCTTGCTGTAGGTTACTCCGGGCGTGCTTGACAGTGTCCGATTGCTTATTGGCCGGACTGGAGAATTGCCTTAAGAGACTGCTCTGCACTTTTGCCGCTAGGGCGGCCTTATGCTCCTCCGTTCGGAGGGAGCGTTCGGTGTTTCCATTGACCGTGATTACGCCTCGAGGGCCTGGCATCTTGAGCTTGAGGTACGCGTAGTGCAGCACCGCATTGAATTTTGCGAATGCGGATCGTCCGGCGAAGGTGCATGATAGCCGCCAGGAACGGGACTATGTCAAGATTAACTCCTCGCCCGAAATTATCCGGGATCCGAAGACCAATTCAAGTGTAACGGAGCTCGCATATTGGCCTCTACACCTGGAATGACGCCTTTAAAGGTTGTCTTTGTGGGTTTGATCCTTGACGGGTCTATGCCCATCTTGCGCACTGTATCCTGATAAATCAGGTTCAGGCTGCTGCCGCCGTCCATCAGGACTCTGGTGAGGTAAAATCCGTCGATAATTGGGTCAAGAACCAATGTGGCAAAACCGCCGTGACAGATGCTAGTGGGGTGGTCCCTTCGATCGAAGGTGATCGGGCAGGAAGACCATGGGTTGAACTTGGGCGATCGCTCCATCGCCAGTATCGTCCCTTTAGTGCACGCTTCCGCTCCCTTTTGGGTATGTGGGTTGCGTATATCATGTTCACCGTCTGCACTTGTGTGGGAAAGCCCTTCTGTCCTCTATTGTTCGGCGGCCGGGGCTCTTCCTCGTCATCGCTATGCAGCCCCTTGTCGTTGTTTTCGGCGGTTAGCTTGCCTGCTTGCTTGAACACCCAACAATCCCTGTTGGTGTGGTTGGCTGGTTTTTCGGGGGTGCCGTGTATCTGGCACAAGCGATCGAGTATTCGGTCCAAGTTGGACGGGCCCTGGGTATTTCTTTTGAATGGATTCTTCCGCTAACCGGGTTTAGAGCCTCTGAATCCGGCATTTACCGTCGTATCTTCAGCATTATCACCGTTAATGCGGCGTTTATGTTTGTTGCGACGTGACCTGCCATTGCTATCCTTGGTATCCGAACTGCCAGAGTGTTTGGCCAAGTTGTTGCTTCGAGCTAGCCAGCTGTCCTCTCCCGCGCAAAAGCGGGTCATGAGTGTGGTGAGGGCTGCCATGGATTTTGGCTTTTCCTGTCCTAGGTGCCGGGCTAGCCACTCGTCGCGGATGTTGTGTTTGAAGGCTGCTAGCGCCTCTACATCCGAACAGTCGACGATCTGATTTTTCTTTGTTAGGAACCGCGTCCAGAATTGTCTGGCCGATTCTTCTGGCTGCTGAATTATGTGGCTGAGGTCATCGGCGTCTGGTGGTCGCACATATGTGCCCTGGAAGTTATCAAGGAATGCGGCTTCCAGGTCCTCCCAACAACCGATTGACTCTGCTGGCAAGCTGTTGAGCCAATGCCGAGCTGGTCCTTTAAGCTTGAGTGGGAGGTATTTGATGGCATGTAGATCGTCACCGCGGGCCATGTGGATATGGAGGAGATAGTCCTCGATCCAGACCCCAGGATCTGTGGTACCATCATATGATTTGATGTTTATGGCTTTAAAGCCCTCAGGGATTTGATGATCCATTACTTCATCTGTGAAGCATAGTGGGTGTGCGGCGCCTCTGTATTGGGCTATATCGCGACGTAGCTCATATGAGCTTTGTCTACTGTGTTCGGCCCGGCCGGGTTTGCTGTATCCGGCGTGATGGTAATCATCTTGAGTTGTTGGGTGCCCACGCGATATATAGATCGATCTTGTTTGCTTTGCCTTATCCTCCAATATTTCTCTCATGTCTGGCGCGTTTTCCCGTGCCTTGGTACTTTTTGAGCGGCGTCGGGGCGTGGCTTGAGCGGAGGGCCGAAAGGCCTCTCTGTCGCGGCCGCGGGGTGGCCGGTCTGCCATGTCGTCTTGCGGGTGGCGTGGGTGCTTCCTCCTCTGATTGAGGCAACGGCCTGCATTTGGGGTAGCTTTTGGAGGGGTTCGAGTTCATACTCTTCGGTGCAAGGACTTCAGTCCATCCGCCGACTAGCGTGTCTTGGTCAGCTCTAAGCTGTTGCTTTTTCTTGAGGCTGCTTGCCGTGGCCATAAGCCCGCGCGTTAAAACGCTCTTGTTCGACGGATCCTCCGCACGATTTAATTCGTCGTCGTCGAGGCTTCCCTCGTCTTCGGAGGGGGGCGCATAATTATCGTCCTCTACCTCTCTTTCTGCCGCACTATCGTGCGGACCTGCTTCTCCCTCCTCCTGTGCTGAGTCCTGCTGGAGGGGGTCCTCTTCGGCACTGTCCGGGGTATTATTGTCTCCCATGCCGAAATCGCCGTTTTTACTGCGGCGGGATTTAGAGCGGCGTCGCTGACATCGGCGCTTGGGTTGTTTCTTGGAGGGGTCATCCTCGGCAGTTCCATCACCATTCCCATCTTTTGGGATGTCCACCATGTATATGTCATATGACGAGGTGGCCTTCCAGTGCCCTGTGGGCGCTGGCTCTTGGTTGTCTCTGGCATCGTCGTCCATACCGTCGATGTCTTCGGAGTCGAAGTCGAGCATGTCGGTTAGATCATCGATAGTGGCTACAAAGTGGGTGGTGGGTGGGCGTTGAATTTCTTCGTCGTCCAAATCCCAACCTTCCTGACCGTAGTTCGGCCAGGGCCCCCCTGACAAAGAGAGAGACTTTAATGAGTTCAGGGTATCGCCAAAGGGCGAGTGCTGAAAGATGTCCGCGGCGGTGAACTCCATAACCGCGCCCACCGGATTCGACCGTGGGGCGCGGGAGGTTCGAGTCTGGAAAGGAGTCCGGCACACTGGAGTCACGAAGCCGCAGCGACAGGGATGGTGTTCGGCTCAATCGCCATAGAGATTTCAGCCCCCGAGGCGGTGTCCAACCAACCGTCCTCGATCAGCGAAACTGGCTCCGAATTGAGGGTCAGAGCGGGCTCTGGTGCGGCCTCCAGGGCACTGTTCGGCGGCAGAGCTCGATCGTACCCATCGAGACAGTGCGGCGCGCTCGGCTGTGGCTCGAATCCGTCGAAGATCAAGACTCCGCGGATATCGGCCGTATAGTTCAAGCTTCCAAATCGGACCTGATGGCCAGGGGCGTAGCTTTCGATCTGCTCCAGATGGCCTAGCGAATTGGCCCGCAGTGCAAAGCCGCCAAATAAGAAGATCTGTCTGGGGAGAAAAGTCTCACCCTAGACTGCATCGTTGCTGATGATTGAAGGAGCCATCGGGCCTATAGGTGACGACACAGAGGAACTCTCAATGAAAGCACCAATGTCGGTGTCAAAACCGGCGGATCTCTGGTAGGGGGTCCCGAATCGTATGCGTCTAGGCGGATGGTAACAGGAGACAAGGGACACGATGTTTTTACCCAGGTTCGCCCTCTCGATGGAGGTAATACCCTACTCACTGCTTGATTAATATTGATGATATGGGTAGTACAAGAGTAGATCTACCACGAGATCGTAGAGGCTAAACCCTAGAAGCTAGCCTATGGTATGATTGTTGTTCGCCCCACGGACTAAAACCCTTCGGTTTATATAGACACCAATAGGGTTAGGGTTACACAGAGTCGGTTACAATGGTAGGAATTCTACATATCCGTATCGCCAAGCTTGCCTTCCACGCCAAGGAAAGTCCTATCCGTACACGGGACGAAGTCTTGAATCTTGTATCTTCACAGTCCAGGAGTCCGGCCAAAGATGATAGTTCGGCCATCCGGACAACCCCTAGTCCAGGACTCCCTCAGGGCCCCTTCGTCTTCTTCTTCCTTGTCCTCCTCCCTAGATGGGAGAAGGGTTTCCCCTCTGGTCCTTGGCTCCCATGGCATGGGAGGGCGAAACCCCTCCCGAGATTGGATCTATCTCTCTGTTTCTGCGTTCTGTTCTGGCTCTGTTTCACCGTTTCGTGTATATATGGAGATCCGTAACTCCGATTGGCCTAAAACCTTCGCCGTGATTTTTTTTCGAAAATTAGCTTTCTTGCGGTAAAAGAAGAGCGTGAACCGCCATACAGGTGGGTCACGAGGTTCAGGGGCGCGCCTTAGGGGGAGGGCGCCCCCCAACCTCGTGCCCACCTCGGACACTGGTTCGCGTTGATTTTTCTTCCAGATTTTCCAAAAATTCCAAAAATAAGCTCCGTCCATTTTTATCCGGTTTGGATTCCATTTGATATGGATATTCTCATGAAACCAAAATCATGCAATGACGAGGAACTGCACTTTGAGCACTTTGGATCAATATGTTAGTCCCAAAAATAGTATAAAAAGTTGCCAAAAAGTATATGGAAGTTGTAGAATATTGGCATGGAACAATCAAAAATTATAGATACGAAGGAGACGTATCACCTACTCACTCACATTGATATCTATTGATGGGCATCTCCATAGCCCGTTGATATGCCTAGTGGATGTGAGACTATCTTCTCCTTTTTGTCTTCTCCACAACCACCATTCTATTCCACCTATAGTGCTATGTCCATGGCTCACGCTCATGTATTGCGTGAAGATTGAAAAAGTTTGAGAACATCAAAAGAATGAAACAATTTCTTGGCTTGTGCATGATTTAAATATTTTGTGTGATGAAGATAGAGCATAGCCAGACTATATGATTTTGTAGGGATAGCTTGCTTTGGCCATGTTATTTTGAGAAGACATGATTGCTTTGTTAGTATGCTTGAAATATTATTGTTTTCATGTCAATATTTAACTTTTGTTTTGAATCTTATGGATCTGAATATTCTTGCCACAATAAAGAAGGTTACTTTGATAATTATGTTAGGTAGCATTCCACATCAAAAAATCTATTTTTATCATTTACTTACTCGAGGACGAGCAGGAATTAAGCTTGAGGATGCTGATACGTCTCCAACGTATCTATAACTTTTGATTGTTCCATGCAATTATATTACCCGTTTTGGATGTTTATGGGCTTTATTATACACTTTTATATTATTTTTGGGACTAACCTATTAACCGGAGGCCCAGCCCAAATTGTTGTTTTCTTGCCTATTTCAGTGTTTCGAAGAAAAGGAATATCAAATGGAGTCCAAACGGAATGAAACCTTCGAGAGAGTTATTTTTGGAACGGAAGCTATCCAGGAGACTTGGAGTGGATGTCGGGGAAGCTTCGAGGTGGCCACGAGGCAGGGAGGCATGCCTGCCCCCCTGGGCGCGCCCCCCACCCTCGTGGGCCCCTCGTGGCTCCCCTGACCGACTTCTTTCGCCTATATATGTCCATATACCCTAAAAACATCGAGGAATAGAAAAGATCGGGAGTTCCACCGCCGCAAGCCTCTGAGTCCACCGAAAACCAATCTAGACCCGTTCCGGCACCCTGCCGGAGGGGGGGACCCTCACCGGTGGCCATCTCCATCATCCCGACGCTCTCCATGATGAGGAGGGAGTAGTTCACCCACGGGGCTGAGGGTATGTACCAGTAGCTTTGTGTTTGATCTCTCTCTCTCTCTCTCGTGTTCTTGAGGTGATACGATCTTGATGTACAGCGAGCTTTGCTATTATAGTTGGATCTTATGATGTTTTTCCCCCTCTACTCTCTTGTGATGAATTGAGCTTTCCCCTTGAAGTTGTCCTGTCGGATTGAGTCTTTAAGGATTTGAGAACACTTGATGTATGTCTTGCCGTGCTTATCTATGGTGACAATGGGATATTCACGTGATCCACTTGATGTATGTTTTGTTGATGAACTTGCGGGTTCCGTTTGTGAACTTATGCATAGGGGTTGGCACATGTTTTTGTCTTGACTCTCCGGTAGAAACTTTAGGGCACTCTTTGAAGTTCTATGTGTTGGTTGAATAGATGAATCTGAGCTTGTTTAATGCATATCGTATAACCATACCCACGGATACTTGAGGTGACATTGGAGTATCTAGGTGACATTCACTAGTAGAAAACAGGGCTTTCTTCCAGGCCAGTTTAGCCCATTAGTCCCGGTTCAATCCAGAACCGGGACTAATGTGAGCATTTATCCCGGTTCGTGCGGCTAAGGCATTAGTCCCGGTTCACCTGTGCCCTTTAGTCCCGGTTTGTGCCTCAAACCGGGACTAAAGGTGATGTTTGATAGTCGGTTCATGCCTCAAACCGCTTTAGTCCCGGTTTGAGGCATGAACCGGACTAATGGTTGAGACCTTTAGTCCCGGTTCGTGCCACGAACCGGTACTAAAGGTCCCATTTTCAAACTCTATCCCCCCTCCCCCCGGTGGATCGCCTTTTCAATTTTAAAAAAATAAAAGAAAATGATGGAAATATCAAAAAAATAAAAGAAAATAAGTTTCCCATGTGATATGTGGTCTAGTTGTTGGGAAAATTTGCAAATGTGAATTTCGACTTTATTTGCAAAATTTCTCTGGAATTTGTAAATATGGGCATAACTTTTGCATACTAACTCGGATGAAAAAGTTTTTATATGCAAAATCATCTACTCAAAAGTTACATCCAAATTTAATCGGGGAACCCGTTAAACATTTTCAAAATCCTCAAAACCTAACAGAAAAAAAAATTACGGGCTTTTAATATCTAGAGTGGAAAAAATCGAAAAAAATTCAAACTATGGTCAAACAATGGTCAAACCATGGTCAAACTAATTATTCTACAATATTAGTGTTACTAAATAATTTGTTCAGTTATTTTGAATTTTGGTCAAATCTGGTCAAACTATGGTCAAACTATGGTCAAACAATGGTCAAACTATGGTCAAACCATGGTCAAACCATGGTCAAACTAATTATTCAAGAATATTAGTGTTACTAACTAATTTGTTCAGTTATTTTGAATTTTGGTCAAATCTGGTCAAACTGTAGTCAAACTATGGTCAAACTGTGGTCAAACTAGGGTCAAACCATAGTCAAACTAATTATTCAAAATAACTATTGTTTTCTAAATAATTATTGTTTTTGAAAACAATAGTTTGAAACTCAAACAGTGAAATGTGTCAATTCATGCTCAAGCAAAATTCACGAGGGTTAATAGGATTGACATCTTACTATTGTCGGAAAACAACAAGTGCACTTGGAAACGAGGGAGAATAGAACCCGGAAGTTAAGCGTGCTCAGGCTGGGTGAGTGGGACGATGGGTGACCGTTCGGGAAGTTAGGTGATTTGGAATGATGAGGGTGATTAGAGAAGAGGATAAATTGAGCAGTGATGAGGGGTGCTGATTAGAGATTAGGGGTTAAAATAATTCAGACATTTGAAAATAAAAAAAATTCAAAAGAAATTTCAAAAAAAATTCAAATTTTTTTTTCAAAAAAAAGATCATAAAATTTCCATTAGTCCCGGTTGGTGTTACCAACCGGGACTAAAGGTGGATTGTTAAAGGCTCCACGTGGCCGCGGCCTTTAGTCCCGGTTCTGGATTGAACCGGGACTAAAGGGGGGAGGCATTAGTACCGACCCTTTAGTCCCGGTTCACCAACCGGGACTAAAGGCCCTTACCAACCGGGACAATAGGCCCTTTTTCTACTAGTGATTAGGGTTTTGGTTGACTTGTGTCTTAAGGTGTTATTCTAATACGAACTCTATGATAGATCGAATGGAAAGAATAGCTTCGTCTTATTTTACTACGGACTCTTGAATTGATCGATCAGAAAGAATAACTTTGAGGTCGTTTTGTACCCTACAATAATCTCTTCGTTTGTTCTCCGCTATTAGTGACTTTGGAGTGACTCTTTGTTGCATGTTGAGGGATAGTTATATGATCCAATTATGTTATTATTGTTGAGAGAACTTGCACTAGTGAAAGTATGAACCTTAGGCCTTGTTTCCTAGCATTGCAATACCGTTTATGATCACTTTTATCATTAGTTACCTAGCTGTTTTTATATTTTCAAATTACAAAAACCTATATTTATCATCCATATTGCACTTGTATCACCATCTCTTCGCCGAACTAGTGCACCTATACAATTTACCATTGTATTGGGTGTTTTGGGTACACAAGAGACTCTTTGTTATTAGGTTGCAGGGTTGTTTGAGAGAGACCATCTTCATCCTACGCCTCCCACGGATTGATAAACCTTAGGTCATCCACTTGAGGGAAATTTGCTACTGTCCTACAAACCTTTGCACTTGGACGCCCAACAACGTCTACAAGAAGAAGGTTGTGTAGTAGACATCAGACCTTTGAGTTCCTCTCGGATAGGATAGCATATTGGGCATGACAAGTTGGTATTAGAACCTCGATCGACAATAAGAGCCCCGTTGATTGATCATAGTTTGGCCGTTCTCGATTCTAGAATAAAACTATTTCGGAGTCTAGTTATATCAGAGAGTAGGAATTATTTTTACTCCTCAGCCTCTTTGTCGCTCTGGTGAGGAATCTTGTCGTAGGTGTTTTTAATTACTCCTCTTCCCCTTCAAATTTTTCTTAGGATCGCGCGGTTAGTTTTTTTCGCTCGCTAATCCATCAGCTCTTTTCATCTGGTGCATTTCTCGTCAAGACGATTCTACGCACTTTATCTTTTGCAAGATCAATCCTCGCTCTTTTCTCAATGTCGTTGTTTCCTGTCCTCGCTTGTTTTCTTTTTCCCACCCGCCAACCCTTTTTATTCTCGGAGCCGGAGTTCGTAATCGAGTATCCATCCTACTCATGCGAAGCCTTTGCATTCTTTACTCAATAATTTCAACAAGTGTTTTTCTCTTCAAGTTATTCATCAATCCCCCGTTCCAAGTTGCCTTTGTTTTTCCCGCCCTCCCACCCCTTTTCTTCCAAGAGTCTGAGTCTCTATTCGAGCATCAACTTTATTCGTGCGGAGCCTATTTAGTTTTTCCTCAATTGTCTCAACCGGTGAATTCCCATCAAGTTCATCATTGATTCGTCTTATTTTCTTTTCCAGTGAACTCAACTCAAGTTTTTCGGATTGATCATATTCTTTTCCTTGGCTCAAATGTTTCCCCCTGCTCGTTCGCCTCTCGCAAGTTTATCCATCTGGAGTGATCAAGACATCTCAGAAGGTTCGTGTCTGCATTCAATTGTTTCGAGGTTGACACCTCATTCAAGTCTTTTAGTTGTTACGGTGCATCATCTATCTCTCCAACAATCCTTTACAATGGTGCTTCTTTTCAGTGGGTCCTAACCCACAGGTCTTTTCCAAAGATCTTACCTAACTCTTCTAATTCTTCCAGATTTATTCTCAAATCCTTCTCAAAGTGTGATGTAAGAATGGATTCCATCAGTCATATGCCTTCTCCAAGATAGCTTTCAAATAATTTTCATCTTGCGCTCAACCTTTACTCTTTTCATTCTTCTGGGGTGTCTCAACAATTTTGGTGGTTTTTCTCATTGTCATTCTCAACATTCGAAGACCGAGGAAGAGTTTCTCTTAAGGCATGCCCGTTCTCGTGAAGATTCATTGTTCAAGCTTCATGATATTATCTCAATATTCTTTTCGATTGTGAGCATTCTTTTCATTCTCATCCAAAGCATTTCAGTAGTTGCTTTCTCTCTCGATCATCCGGAGGCCATCATGCCAGAACACTTCTTCATTCTCAACTTCCAGCTATTGTTATACAATTATCGCGCCACGTCTGTCAAGTACTCTTTAGTCAGCTCGTGATCTCTTTGTTCTTTGGCTTCTGTATCCCCTCAACCATATTTGTTCTTCTAATTCTCACTGGTGATTCATTCTCTTTTCTTCATTCTTTTTCGAATTTTTATGATGGTTCGCTCAAGATTCCTTTCCTTTGTTATCATATCAATTCATTCGTTCTCTCCAATTCTACCGGTGGTTCAGGAAGACCTTCCCAAGTTTGCGCTATATCTATCTTTAATCTTTTTCAACGCGAATAAGTAGTATGCAAATCCATTGCTTCCCATCAATATAATTGATGTTGGATCAGCATAACATAATTCTTATTCTTATTTCATCGTGATCAAGTAATTTCTTCCTTCGGAGATTGTTCATGATGAATAATCTCTCGGTTCTAAGTCGTTCGTCTTTTCTTTTCCGGAGTGTCAAGTTTTCTTGCTGGTCTTGTCGCGACCTCTATCTAAATCATTGCAAGGCTTTAATCTTATTCTTTTCATCCTTCATTTCAATCTCATCATCCTTTTGTTACCGGTGTTCTTCATGGTGGCTCTTCATGATTTAATTCATTCTTCAAGTGGTCATCAAGATTCTTGTTGGAGGAGCTCAAGTAGCTTTTCTTCTTGCGTATTGAAGTGCAAATAATTCTACGTATTATTTTGAAGTGGAGTTTTGCATCTCTTCATTCTTCTCAGCTATTCAGGCATTTGGTTGTGGCATAATTTCACCTCAAGTTTTGAGATGTTTTTTCCACAAGTCCACAACAAGCTTATTCTTTTGTTGTTGATTTTCTAAACGACTCTGTTCAATCCTTTCTTCTAAGGAGGCTATGAAATTCATTCATGGTGGAAGTTGTTGTTCTCTTATCCGTTCTTTTCATTCCACTATTTCAATTCTTCCGGAGGCATTGTGTTGTTGCTCTTGTCAAGTGCCATCCCATCTTGTGAAGTTCATGTTATATTCCTTCCATTTTCAGCCGGAGTGCGGCCCAAATTCTTTCGTTCTTATTCCTTTTCTACCTTGTTCTAGACGGAGTGGTGCCCTATTTTTCACTAAGTCATAATAGGTGTTATCAAGTTGCATTTGGCATTGATCATGATTAATATTGATGCCTATGAACCTGAACCTTAATGATTTTTGAAGCATGTTGTCTGTACTTTGAGTGCATATCAAGTTTGTGTTCATATGTTTCATGTAGCATGTTTTGATGATTGCAAAGTGCCTACTTGCTGTTTTGGGCAGATTTTTGTTATAACTTGTTTGGAGTGTATGTGTTGCTCCGTTGCTCTGTTTTGAGCATGCTCTATATGAAACTTGCTTAGAATTGCATATAGTTTCATATTATCTTGTTGTATCCATGTTTTGAGTGTGTTTGCTTGATGTTTGTATGCATTTTACATCAATGCCATGTTTAACTTGTGTTACACATATCTTCTAGGCCGTAGCTCTGAATTAAATAAACTTTATATGTAACTTGACTAGAATGTCTATGTAGATCATTATGGGTGCACTTTAACTTGTTGTTTAACAACTTCAACTTAATTTGTTATTCAGATCTGGACCAATTTCAATATTTGCATATGAGGACTTATCGGAATTGTTATATGTTGTTTCCGGCCTCATTTAAACTTGCTATGATGTGATGTTCTTGTATGCATCATCTCTTGCCACGAGTAGCATCATGTAGCCTTGTCATGCATCATACTTGGTTGTGCATCCTGCCATGTTTATGTGTTATGTGTTTACCATGTTGTTTGCTTCTTTCCGATTGTGCTTCTTCTTGATAGTTCCTATTTCGATGCGATCGTGAGGATTCATTCGGCTACGCTAGGTTCGTCTACACCCATTCGTCTTCTTCATGGACTCGATCTTCTTCCTAGCGGGATTTCAGGCAGGATGACCGTTACCCTGGATCTCACTACAATCTTTGCTATGCTAGTTGTCTCGATGATGTCGCTATGTCATGCTTCCTACCAATTGTTTATCAAGCCTCCCATTATGCTATGAAATAGCCTCTAACCTTTTCACCATCCCAGCAAACCATTGTTTGGCTATGTTACCGCTTTGCTCAACCTTCTTATAGCGTTGCTAGTTGCAGGGGCAGTTGCAGGTTGTACCATGTTGGGACATGGATATCATGGGATATCACAATATATCTGATTTAATTAATGCAGGTATATACTTGGTAAAGGGAGGAAGGCTCGGCCTTATGCCTGGTGTTTTGTTCCACTCTTGCCACCCTAGTTTCCATCATACCGATGTTATGTTCCTTGATTTTGCATCCCTAACACGATGAGGGTTTATGGGCCCCTCTTAACAGTTTGCTTTGAATAAAACTCTTCCAGGAAGGCCCAACATTGGGTTTTTCATTGCCATCATAATAATATTGAATTAATTAATCAATCTGCATAGGGGGTCACGTCCTTGGGTTCTAATTCCACATAAACAGGGGGCTAGTGCTGATGGTGTTGGTCCCAAACGAGCAGACTTTGGGTCACCACGGGGCAACCCGAGGATCTGGTCTTACTCGTAGGCTAACCCATCTGGTTTACCCGGAGAACGAGGTGCGTATGCCCCTATCAAGCTAGGTCGGTGCATCGGGCGGTCTTGCTGGATTTGTTTTACCATTGTCGAAAAGTCTTGTGCACCGTGATCCCGAGTCTGATTGGATGTCCCGCGATGGAGGATTGTCTCCACGGATCATGAGCTTGTCATGGGTTAAGTTGGGACACCCCTGCAGGGTTTAGACTTTCGAGAGTTGTGCCCGCGGTTATGTGGCAGATGGGAATCTTTAATGTCCGGTTGTAGAGAACTTGACACCAGATTGGAATTAAAATACACCAACCATGTGTGTAACCGTGATGGTCTCTTTTTGGGTCAGTTCGAGAAGAGAACATGGTGGGGTTATGTTTGAAAGTAAGTAGTTCAGGATCACGTAGTGATCATTACTAGTTTGCGACCGTTTGCGTAGCTTAACATCTTATTCTTCTACACGTAAGTTTGCCACCATACATCGCTTAGTAGCTTGCTGCAACCTCACCACTTATCCATTCCATACCCATTAAGCTTTGCTAGTCTTGATACCCATGGTAATGGGATTGCTGAGTCCGCGTGGCTCACAGATTACTACAACAACAGTAGCAGGTACAGGTAATGCGATGATCTGACGTGAGAGTGATGTATACTTGTCTTGGAGTTCTTCTTCTGCTTCTTCTTCGTTCAGGGGTTAGGTTCCTGGTTGGCAGCCTGGGCTAAAGGTGGTGGATGTCGTTTGAGTTTCTATTTGTGTTTCATCCGTAGTCGGATGTTGCTCTTATGTATGATGTTGTTGTATTCTTGTGGCATTTTATGCCTTTTGTATGTATCCCCATCTATTATGTAATGGTACGATGTAATGATATCCACCTTGCAAAGCCATTTCAATATACGGCTCTATCCTTGGTGGGACCTTCGAGTTCCTCTCGGATAGGATTGCATATTGGGCGTGACAAGTTGGTACCAGAGCTTCGACCGACCATAGGAGCCCCCCTGGATTGATCATAGTTTGGTCGTTGTCAAATCTAGAATAGAACTATTTCGGAGTCTAGTTATATCAGAGAGTAGGAATTCTTTTTACTCCTCGGCCCCTTTGTCGCTCTGGTGAGGAATCTTGACGTAGGTGTTTTGAATTACTCCTCTTCCCCTTCAAATTTTTCTTTGGGTCATGCAGTTAGTTTTTTGTTCGTTGCGTTATCAGCTCTTTTCATCCGGTGCATTTCTCTTCAAGACGATTCGACCCTCTTTGTCTTTTGCAATATCAATCCTCACTTCATTATCAATGTCGTTGTTTCCCTGTCCTAAGTTGTTTTCTTTTTCCCACGCGCCCACCATTTTTCTTCTCGGAGCCGGAGTTCGTAATCGAGTATCCATCCTGTTCATGCGAAGCCTTTGCATTCTTTCCTCAATTATTTCAACAAGTGCTTTTATGTTCAAGTTATTCATCGGTCCCCCGTTCCAAGTTGCCTTTGTTTTTGCCGCTCTCCCACCCCTTTTTTCCTGGAGTCTGAGTGTCTATTCGAGCATCAATTTCATTCGTGCGGAGCATCTCCAGTTTTTCCTCAATTGTCTCAACCAGTGAATTCTCATCAAGTTCATCATTGATTCGTCCTATTTTCTTTTCCGGTGGACTCAACTCAAGTTTTTTGGGTTGATCGTATTCTTTTACTTGGCTCAAATGTTTCCCCCTGCTTGTTCTCCTCTCGCCAGGTTAACCTTCCGAAGTGATCAAGACAACTCAAAAGGTTCGTTTCTGCATTCAATTATTTCGAGGTTGACACCTCATTCAAGTCTTTCAGTTGTTACGATGCATCATCTATCTCTCCAACAATCCTTTACAACAGTGCTTCTTTAAGTGGCCCCTAACCCACAGGTCTTTTCCCAGGATCTTAACTGACTCTTCTAATTCTTCCGGAGTTATTCTCAAATCCTTCTCAAAGTGTGACATATGAATGGATTCCATCAGTCATATGCCTTCTCCAAGATCGCTCTCAAATCATTTTCATCTTGCGCTCAACCTTTACTATTTTCATTCTTTCGGAGTGTCTCAACAATTTTGGTGGTGGTTCTCGTCGTCATTCTCAACATTTGAAGACCGAAGAGGAGTTTCTCTTAAATCTTGCCCGTTCTCGTGAAGATTCATTGTTCAAGCTTCATGATATTATCTCAATATTCTTTCAGATTGTGAGCATTCTTTTCATTCTCATCCAAAGCATTTAAGTAGTTGCTTTCTCTCTCGATCATCCGGAGGCCATCATGTCAGAAGACTTCTTCATTCTCAAATTCCAGCTATTGTTATCCAATTATCACGGCGCGTCTGTCAAGTAGTCTTTATTCAGCTCGTGACCTCTTCGTTCTTTGGCTTCTGTATCCCCTCAAGCATATTTGTTCTTCTAATTCTCACCGGTGATTCATTCTCTTTTCTTCATTCTTATGGTGGTTCATTCAAGATTCCTTTCCTTTGTTATCGTATCAATTCATTCCTTCTCTCCAATTCTACCGGTGGTTCAGGAAGACCTTCTCAAGTTTGCGCTATACCTATCTTTAATCTTATTCAACACGGATAAGTAGTCTGCAAATCCATTGCTTTCCATCAATTTAATTGATGTTGGATCAGCATAACGTAATTCTTATTCTTATTTCATTTTTGTCAAGTAATTCATTCCTTCGGAGATTGTTCATGATGAATAATCTCTCGGTTCTAAGTCGTTCATCTTTACTTTTTCGCAGTGCTAAGTTTTCTCGCTGGTCACGTCGCGAACCTCCATCTAAATTATTGCAAGGCCTTAATCTTATTCTTTTCATCCTTCATTTCTATCTCATATCATCCTTTTGTTACAGGAGTTCTTCATGGTGGATCTTCATGATTTAATTCATTCTTCAGGTGGTCATCAAGATTCTTGTTGGAGGAGCTCAAGTAGCTTTTCTTCTTGCGTCTCAAAGTGCAAATAATTCTACGTATTCTTTTGAAGTGGAGTTTTGCATTTCTTCGTTCTTCTCGGCTATTCAGGAATTTGGTTGTGGTATAATTTAAGCTCAGGTTTTGAGATTTTTTTTTCATAAGTCCACAACAAGCTTGTTCTTTTGTTGTTGATTTTCTCGACATCTCTGTTCAATCCTTCCTTCTAAGGAGGATATCTAATTCATTCGTGCTGGAAGTTGTTGTTCTCTTATCCGTTCTTTTCATTCCACTATTTCAATTCTTCCGAAGGCATTGTGTTGTTGCTCTTGTCAAGTGCCATCCCATCTTATGAAGTTCATGTTACATTCCTTCCATTTTCAGCCCTCTAGCCCATCTAAACCCCCTCCATGCTCTTCGCCGTTGAATCACGATCGTGTGGGCAAAAACTGCTACTCAATAGCCTTCTCCTTGCTCCCTCTACCTATAAAAATGTCTTCCCCCGTCCATTTTCGGATCAAACCCTACCCTAACTCCTCCTCCCCGCCGAACATGTTAGCCCACAGCCGGACGCATCACCTTCGCGCCCCTCGTCCACTCCCGCTGCGCCACATCGCCTTCTCCCTCTCCCCGTGACACCAGGCCCGCCGGGGCCCGAGGCCGGCCCGCCCGGACCCGATCTGGCCCAAGCCAGCCCCGTGCCGCGCGCCGCTCCTCCGCCAGCCTCGCCTCCCTGTCGGCGACCCTGCCCGCCGTCACCCGCGATCGCCCGCCCGCCCGTCTGCGGCGTTGCGCCGACAACCAGCGGCTGCCCGCCCGCCTCGGCTGCATTGCAGCCCGCCCCGCCCGAATCTCTTCGCCGCGCCTCCCCACACTGTGATCCGGCCTGGATCCACCGTCCCGCGCCGTCCCCGGCCACCTTCATCGCCCGCCATCGCCGGACGCCTCGCCGCCAGCTCGGATCCGACGGGTGGTATCAGATCCACCCGTCATCCGAACCAAACGCCTCCCCGTCCTCGGATCACCTCGTCCCGGGTCCTCCTCATCCCAGTTTTCACGACATGAAATTATGCCAAGCTCCTGATTCTCTGATATTATGTGTGCATGTTTGCAAGGTCATAACTTTGTGCATGTTGCTCCATTTGCGTGTAAGATATATCAAAATGTTCATCTCTTGATGCTGTACATGCTAGTGTAATTTGCATTCACGTTATTATTTATATTGATGCCTTAATCTTTGTTGCAAAACTGCTAAGTGATATCAACTGCTGAAATCTGCTCCCTGTTAACTGCAAATGTTCAGATCAAAGTGCGCTACAAGCTGGTGTGCTTTGCATTCATGTTAGGGTGCATCTTGACATGCTAATCCCTATTGTAAAAGTGATTGCTGATGTTAAATGTTAAAAATTGTTATAACTTGGGTTTGTCTTTTTATATTTTTTTGTGTGATTTTCTTTTGAGCATCATGTCAACATGTTTTATGAGCATAATCATGCCATCTTTGCAGCGGTGAAATTCTTTTATTATGATATGCCATGTGGTGAGTGCATCAAGTTTGTGAATTGGGCTACGTGTTGTTAATGTTCTGTCAAGTCTGAATCTGTTAGATTATGTTGCTATGTTTGCTTGATGTTACCATCAAATCCATGCATAATCTAGAAATGCCTAGTTGACATATTTTGATGTCCATGTTCTGCTCTATCATGCCATGCTATTTGATGCCATATATATGTCCTTTAGCATATGTTTTCGTTGCAATGAGTATGCCTAAATGATGTTCCAATTTTTTGTTAACTTCATGATGCCATGTTTTGAGCTTGATATTAATTAATCTATTCCTCTTTTGAAGATGCTCGAAAATTACTTGTTTTGAATTATGCTATGAGTACTTTGTTCACATGCCATGTTTGATAATTTCAGACTTAATATGACCTCTGTTCCAAGCTTGCAAACATGCTATGATAATGTTGATGTTTTACCCTTGCTTAATATGTTTCAACATTCAAACTTGTCTTGATTGTTCCCACTAATCCATGAGTCATATTCATATGATGCCTTGATGTTATTTGCTCTTTGCTATGTGTAGTTTTATGATATTCCCTTGGTTTCTATGTATAGTTGTTGTAGCACTCTGTTTCATGCCTCCAACATGTCATCATATTAACTCTGCTCATACATATGCCATGTTTTTCACTGTCATAATCTGTGTTATCAAGTTGCATTTTGCATTGATCATCCTAGATTAATCTTGATGCCTATAAACCTGAACCTTAATGATTTGTTAAGCATGTTGTCTGGACTTTGAGTGCATATCAAGTTTGTGTTCATATGTTTCCTGTAGCATGTTGTTTTGATGATTGCAAAGTTCCTACTTGCTATTTTGGGCAAATTGTTGTAACTTGTTTGGAGTGTATGTGTTGCTCCGTTGCTCCATTTTGAGCATGCTCTGTATGAAACTTTCTTAGAATTGCATATACTTTCATATTATCTTGTTGCATCCATGTTTTGAGTGTGTTTGTTGTATGCATTTTGCATCAATGCCATGTTTAACTTGTGTTGCTTATATTTTCTAGGTTGTAGCTCCGAATTAAATGAACTTTATACGTAACTTGACTAGAATGTCGTGTTGATCATTGTGGCACCCCAACTCAGAGAAACCGGAACGCCATGTATTCCATCCCAGAGATCGAGGAGAAGTCTTCTGGAATACGGCACTCCTTAGCATAGAACAAATCAGCTCTTTATAGCAACCTATTGGGGTACAAGGGGATTACATCGGCACGACGACACTACGCCTGCCACGGTTGCTCTATGCAAGCAGCAGAACAACACGACACAGCGGAATGACTACTGGTAGCGGGAAAACGACGACGGTGGTGAACTCCACTCCGCAGGGACTATGGTTTGAATGCTTATCCTAGCTCGCAAACAAAGAATCCACGGCAAACAAGCAATCATATACGGCATGACCTGCAAGCTGGCATGACACGCCAGGTCAGTACATTGAATGTACTTGCAAGCTCACAGCAACCAGAGCAATCAAGACAAACAACAACAAGGCAATTACAGGTTAACAAGGATTAACATGATACTATCAGATCAATCATAGCATGAACAAGATGATACAGCTAGAACAATATGAGCATGGCATGAACATATGAACAAAATGAGCCTAGCATGCAACATGATGAAACTATCATGCACCAACTTACTCTGCTATGGTTACCTTGTAACCATCACCTGTATCACTTACCATCACGTATATCACACGATCATCTCAGGATCCAATCAAGCTTGGTATTAACAATACCGTAGCAATCATTTATGATCACAAGGAGCTTGACCTTTACCCTTGACTTACGAATAACATTCCAAATATCCAACAAGTTGGTATTCACGATACTACAGTGATCCTCTCACAATCACATAAATATCAACCAACTTCTTTCATCATCGAACCAGGGTTGTTATTAAGCACATTATTATTATTATTATTATTACTGTTGACCCATAGTGTGACCGACATGAACTGGGACCATATCCGCGGGCGTGACTATCGATAGATTTAACACACACACTCTGCAGAAGTTAGCACACTGTACCCACACCACGGAACCCATGGCCTCGCACTCCCATTTGGGTGGACCAACAGCATTCCGACAAAATGGTCCTACTGCCATGTCACTCTCCCGGCCACTCCGACCAACACCCCCTTGGGGTTCAGTCCTGGGTGGCCCCCTGTCTACCAAAGACACCAACGGCCACCGTCCGGGCAAAACGGTCCCAAACGGGGACAAGGTATACCATAAAAATAGAAACAAGCACACAAGGTTATGTCCGCCTACCTGACCAGGGTAGCGCGTGCCCATAACCTTCCCTCGCGGGAGGCACCGGCGAGAGGCATGACAATAGACCCAGCTAGGATCCCCCATAGGGTAAGCGTGGTTGCACTGGTCAGATCGATATGGTGGCACCATGACTCAGCCAACAGTTGTTCAAGTTCAATTTAATCCGGTTAACCTTGAATGCAATATGCTGAGCCATGATAAAATAACATGATGCACTACAATGCATGAACATGATATCAAATAAGCATGGAGGTGCAACATAATCAACGAGCATAACAATAACATATAACCATTTATCTAGATGAGCATGGCATACTGACGAGCATGAATATCAAAACTAGCACACTACCCATAGCATGACATGACCACTAGCATCACTAATAAATACCATGCAATAACATAACGACAAAATTACCATGCAAGTATTTAATCAACTTGATCCAAAGGAACATGCATAACGGTGGTACTCGAAACAGACGATAGTCATGCACCGAAGACCATCACCAACATGTACTACTACCTAACATTGCCAATATTAACGTAATACTAGCATGGAGAACAAAATAACAGAGTGCAAGAAAACTTAGCATCACGGTAAACAAGAATCCATAAGCAAAGCCGAAATAACGACAGCACTAGCAAAACAATCAAACAGTTATTAAGGATTCAAGTTGGAAACCAATGCTTCTGCATGGCTATCATGCAAATAGTGGTTGTGCTTGCCTGGGGATGGAGAAGGCTTTGGGAAGAAGTGCGGAATGACCGCGGGAAGAATCACCGGAAAGGGTTCGCCCTCGAAGGGGCTGATAGGGGCAAGGGCAAAATGGTCAGTTTCAAAATGGTACCAAAAGTTTGGGCTCGAAGAGACGAAGATGTGAGCGTTGGTTTCACCTTGATCGGAGCTACGGTTGAGAAGTTGTGAAGGGTTGAAGTTTAGGGGCTTTTCTGGAAAAATATCATCACAAACAAGTCCCTGAGTGGATAAGACAGAGGCGCAAAATTGCAAATACGCTTTCTAATTAGGAAAACGTATTCTGGGCTGAAACAGAGAGGAAATACGCTTTCAATAAAAGAAAGCGTAATTTGAGCTGAAGCAGAGGGAGAATACGCTTTCCTGTGGGGGAGACGTGTTCTACAGAATATGCCTCCACTTAACCCAGTCAGCAGAGGCGGGACCGGACCAAGAGTCGCTGACGTGCGGGCCCCATGGGTGGGGCCTGTCACTTATCCATGTCAACTTGGCGAGGTCAATGCGGGGCCAGCGGCTGGCTCACTGACGCTGGGCCCTTCACCGGGCAGCTGTGGTCGTGGGCGTCGTCTTCCTCATCTCCTTCCCGACGCCGCCCGACAGAGGCAGAGGGAGGGGCGTGGCGCTGGCGCCCGTCCGGCCGGTTCCGGCCACAGTTCGGAGCGCTCGGACCACCCACGCGAAGAGGAGACCGAGGCGAACCCGTCCCCGTAGGGCACGGACGCCGAGGAGGCTGGGGAGGAGCAGGACACCAGATGTGGTGGAGGAGAGCTTCGGGTGGAGTTGGGTTATGGGGTTGCGGGGTACTCCAGCGAGGGGCAAGTAGGCGGGGAGGATTAGGGAGTCAAGGGGACTCCCCTGGTGAAGGAATGAGGGGGGGAGGGGGCCGGCTTCGAGCTAATTTAGAAGGGAGGCCGCGGCGGACACGACGGCCATGGGGAAGACACAGAGCTCCTCGAGCTCGAGCTAGATGTGGGGAGGGCCTAGAGAAGTGTGTTGGGGAGGCTGGTGTGCTCGAGAGGGGTCAGGGTTGGCTTAAATAGCCGTGGCAAGGCGGTTCGACCTCGGGTGCCACCGCGGACGCGTGTCAGGCGCTGCGGACGCGTGTGCTTGCGGGCAAGCTCGAACGGTGAAGAGGGGGAAGTGGACGAGGGTCACGGAGACGAGATGGACTCGGGTACAAGAGAGGGAAGCCGCCGCGGCGCGAACAGAGCCGGTCGGCTACAGTTCGCCCGTGGGCGCACGGCGACGAGTGCCAGCGAGGAGGCTTCGGGAGGGGGAGAGAAGTCCAGGGAGACGGCAACGAAGCGTGCTAGCTGTTGGACATGACGAGGCGCCCGAGCATGACGAACCAAGGAGGGGCCCGAGCAAAACGTCACTCAGCTCGCGTCCATGGCGTGCCAGGGCGGTGGTCACCGCGTGGGCTGGCAAGGGGAAGAGGCCAAGGGCTGCCCTGAGATGTCTAGTGATTAGTCCTTGCATACTAGAAGCCGAGGGAGGTGACGGATCACGCAGAAGTGTACGGATCAGAGGGGAGCAAGCTCGACAAGGTTGATGTATCAAATTTGGACGAGCACTGCTGATCAACATGGAAGGGCTTGGAGCCAAATGAGTTGTCTGGTGTGATTAGATTAAGAAGAACTATGATCCTGGAGATTTGGATGTGATTTGGATCAATAATTAATACACTTGCTTTGCAAATGCATAAACTGGTCCAGAATAGAAATCAAGATATGCACTCAAATGGTGAAGCCACTTGAGCTGAACTTAGGCAGGGCACAGTTATTTGGTCATATGAAGATGTTGAAAAAGGTTTCACACCATTTGGATAAACCAAAATGGTACTTCCTTCACAAACATCCCCACTGACCAGGAACTTGCAGAAATTCTAGAGTGAAAATGGCTAAATTGATTGAGCCACAACTTGGTGGAGGGTGTTTATATGGATAGTAGAAGGCCTACAAAAATTTACAGCCATAATTAAGCAAGATAAAATATACTTGCTTCACAAACTAAAATTTTGGACAAAATCAAAGATTTGAAGTTGTGCTCACATGGAGGCATTAAATGATCTCAACATTGGTGGAGGGCTATGATTTGATGATATTGAGGTCATGCATAAATTGCAACTCATTAGGATATGCCTAGCTTGTACCTCCACAAAATTTCTTTCTGGACGGAAAATTTGGAAAATCATAATTAAATGACTACTAGGAAAATGAGGTTGCATTTTGGCATGTGGCAAAGATATGTACATGAAAAGATGTCAAAGGAGTTTGAGGTCAATTGGGCAAAGGAAAATAGCACCTGCATCACAATGTGTCATTTAGGGCAAAATAGGAAATGAATTATTTGAGCATGAGGATAAACATGGAAAATGAAATACTTTGCCTTATTTGAGGAAGATATGACCCAAACAATTTATGAGAATTATTTGGGAATTTTAGGAGTGATGGAAATATAGGTTGCTTCACAACCTAGGGCAAAAAGGATGATTCCTTTAATAGAAAAGGAATATTCCAAATAAAAAGAATATTGGGATTGGGCTAGGATGGAAATGATATGATCTAGGGAAGGATTTGAGGATGACAAGCCACTCTGGAAATAAAGAAGAGGTCATCTTCTTCAGTTTCCAGACCACAAAGCCACGGAAAAAGAAAACTCAAGCAAAAATCTCAGAAAATCAAATGAAAAAGAAAGGACCAAAAATCAGGCTGTGACAAACCTTCCCCCCTTAAAGAAATCTCGTCCTCGAGATTTGGTTGCTCCGGGAACAAGTATGAATATACTGCCTTAAGGAAACCGTTTCCAACTCGGGTATCCTTTTTCCTTTGTTAATTGTTCCCAGTAAATTCTTCATCGGATTGACCTGACTGGCTTTGGGGTTGCTTGCTTCACTGTATCCATATCCTGACAGATCTTAACTCACATGTTCTGCTTATACTAGCTCCAATTCTGTTTATATCTGCTGACTTAGCTGAGATTACCATGACTGAAATATCTGCCTGTCTCACAAATCCGAGAGTGACTTCCGCTGGCTGTGTCTGTACTGACAATTGTCCATGAATTGGTGATCAAATTTTCTTGATGAACACCCAAGCTCTGACTCCTTGCATTGGGTTCCTCCATTAAATGCAGGTCCTTTGGCTTCCAAACAGTGAGTTGCGGCATATCCGTTTTCTGACAGATTCTGACTTATCGCAGGAATTTCTGACCCATCCTGTCGTGGTTTTTGTCATGGTAGATGTCCTTATGAAAGGACTTAGTCGTGGAGCCATCGCTACGAGTTAGCTTGAAGGGGTTAAAGCGGACATAAGGATGCAAGAGAGTTTATACTAGTTCGGCCCCTTCGATGAAGGTAAAAGCCTACGTCTAGTTGTGATGGAATTGATGGGGTTTCGATGACTAGGGAGCAAACAAGCTTCGCCTAGGTCTCGAGTTGTTGTCTGTCCTCAAACACGCCTTGGCCGTCCCCTTATATACATGGGTGACGCCCGTCGGTTAACAGAGTCCCGATGCCGGTTTATAGATGTATCCGGCTCGGTCTCTACTATTCCTAACTTACAATACAAGTTACATACCGACGCCGGTTTATAGCTACAGGCCTTGAACCGGCTATGGGCCATAAGCCCTCATCTGCCTACTTGGGCCTTAACATATTTAACTACTGATGAAGTTAATTCGGCCTGTCCTGGCCGTTTTACGCCTAGTGGTAACATCCCCAACATTAGGCCCCAGATTGATTTGAACAGGTTCATGTCAATCCTTAGCAAAAACTTCATCTTCAGCATCTTTGTGCAATCTTGGTGAACCGCCGTGATGTCATTTTCTCTGATCGTAGTAAACCGGCGTGACGTCACCTGTCATAAAGATATCCATGATATCTTTTTTGTTTAATAGATATGCGACAATCGAGGCGACAACTCCGTTTCCAAAATTCGCGGCCCCTCCATTTTCACGCCTGACACATATCCTTTGCCTTATAAATAAGCCCGAAGGGTCATTTATTTTCCCCTTCGTGCCCCTCTGCTTCGTCTTCCTCACGCTACCCTGCTTCAGAGCTCCGCCGCCGCCGTCGACTTCAACACCGACCTTGGCCGCTGCATCAACCTGAGCACACCAGAGCATCGCGGCGACCTTCTGTTTCTTCCTCAGCTCCGGTAAGTCTTCTTCTTTTTCCCCCATAGATCTGTTCTAGGGTTGTTGTGTTCTTCAGCGTTCGTCACTTGCTTCCTGTGCATATGACAGTCTTCAGACAAATATGCGAATCTTTGTTCCATGCAGCGGTAACTTTTACCATCCGTTTTTCCCCACACATCTCAGGGCCATAGATCTATCCGTATCTTTGCTCATGGATTCAGCATCTGCTTCCTTTTCGGATCTTTGAATATTTATTTCTTTTTCTGAACATGCTCCAGATCCAAAAATGTTAAGTAATACTGTGAAACCTGTTTTCACCGCAGTCCTGGCTCTTCAATGTTTTAGACCGGGCGGTTTAGCTTTGTAGAACAATTGATAACTCGGCATATACCATTAGTCCCCTTACTAAACCGCCAGGATTCCTAGCTAGGTATTGCCGCTTTGCAGAACTCCGGTTTACAGACAACCTCTTCCGGTTTAACAATGAATGCATCAGTATGTATCCTTCCAACATATTCTTGAACCGGTATTAATGTTTTGCAGATTGCACCATGGCCAAGCAAGTGTATGAATGCAACTGTGTCCCTTCTCGGGTGACCGAGACTCAGCTGGAGAACTTAGTCAAGATCGGCACTTTGGGCAAAAAAGATGTCATTCACTAGAGGGTCCCTGGCCCGGAAAGTCTTCCAGAACCCAAAGATGGAGAGGTTGTTGTTTTTTCTGACCATCTAGTCCGGGGCTTCAGTCCACCCGGTTCAAAGTTTTACCGCGATGTCTTGGCCAACTTCCAACTGCGTCCACAAGATATCGGCCGCAACTCCGTAACCAACAGCTGTCACTTCCAAGTGCTCTGTGAGGTGTTCTTTCAAGAGGAGCCCTCAGTTGAATTATTTAGAGATTGTTTCCATCTAAACCACCGGACCGAATTTACAGACGGCCCCAACACTGAGCTAGGCGGCATGGCGATTCAAAAGAGGAAAGAAGTCACTTAACCTCATGCCAAACTACACAGCCATCCCAAAGAATGGAATGCAACATGGTTTTACTGCAAAGATACTTCGCCTGATGGAGATAATCCCTTGCCGGGTTACCGTCCGGAACGGCTAAGCAATACACATCCCTTCCCTCAAAGACTGACTACGAGGGTGAGAAGCAAATATGCTCCTCAATTATCCAAGCTCCGGGCCTTCATGGCTAATGGGTTGACCGGAGTTGACCTTGCCCGCTGTTGGATATCTTGGAGCATACTACCCTTAAGTCGGCGCTCCGGTTTGATGTGTGAATACACAGAAGATGTAAAGGACCCTTTACGGCATATTGAAATCCAGCTATCAGACGGCGAAGTTACTGAGGCGGTTAAGAATATATTGAATGAACCGGAAACTGCTTGCGCTCAAACCGGCATGCTTCCCTTTTCTGCTAAGAACAAACCGCCAGCCGTAAGTCTCATATCCTATGTCTTCATTAAACCTGACTATGCTTTAAATACCCTTTGTTGACTTTAACATCTTTCAAACGGGGTGATGATCCATTTTGGAGCAAGAAGCCTCGTCAAGAGAAACCGGAGAAAACAATCCGGCCCAAGACCAGAGTTGTGAAGAAACCGGCCCATAGAAAGAGAACTACTGCCTCCTCTGATCCACCAGCTGACGATGATGTGGGTAATCCGGACCTTGAGGTAGAGCTTGACTCACTTGGTTTACTTTTCACACGCCTTATTGATAATGATTATTGCCAGGATGACGCTGAGGTCAGTCATGCTGATGTTGTAGAGGTAATCGCTCTTTCTTCCGATTCAAACCATTTACCTTCACTAAAAATCCGTCGGGCAAATCGGAAAGTTAAATTTTCTCATCCACTTGCTTATTTGGAACGAAACTTTCTTATGAAGACACCACAACCCGGCACAGCGGCCAGGTAGTTACCTCCGCCGGTTTACCGAACAGTCCGATTCGGAAACGCCGTTCAGAGGTCTCTAACTGTTTCGTCAATGCTTATCCTAAAGCGGGTTGTATTCGTCAACCTCTTAGTCCGTCTGACTCCGATTATTAGGCCACTTCTCATTCTTCTTCCGGCGAGTCTTTAGCCACCCAGCTCCCACCGCTCAAGATTGTTCTTGGGTGAGCCATATTGCTAATAATATTACTAGATATATTACTTTCCATATTCACTGGATTCATCTATCTTTTCCCTTTCAGGACCAAGCCTAGGCCCAGCAAAAAAGCTCGCCTGGACAAAGCGGCAGACGAACATGACGCTCCTGAACCGGCCAAAACAACAGATCCCGAAGAACCTATCCACGATGATGTGCTGAACGACCCACCACCGCAAGACCATGATGTTGCTGCTGAAGAGGTGCATATTGATACCTCAGGCCCTGTTAATCAGCCCAGGAGCCCTGTTCAAACGGGCAAGACATCGAGCCCCTCCAAGCATACTGACAATCCGGCGACCTCAGTGCGAACCGGCGAAGCCAAGGATGATGATGTCGTTATTACTGGCTTTGGTCATTCTGAGCCGGGCAATCCTGCCGCTTTGTCCAAGCACACCGCGAAAGATGAATTTGCAGCCTTTGGTAAAGGCAAATGGAACACTGACTTAGCCACCTTTGCCACTCTGGACCCCTAAGAACTTTATTCCGGCTACCTGAATCGGCTATATACCAGCCGTGATTACGAAGCCGGTTTGATAAAAATGATGAAGGATAAATATGAGGTAAATTCCATATGACTCTCCTTAAATATTTCAATCTGTCAACTCCAACAACCCCCAAGTGACGGTGTTAAGATAGTAACTTAAACCGGGACTTTCCAACTTGAACCTTTTTGGTGCAGCTTTGCTTTGAGACTGTAGCCCCCAAGGGCCGGTTTAACTTAAGTGAGCTAAACCGGGACTTTGTACATTTAGAATTCCAGTGTAACTAGAGGAGAGAGCAAATACGCATTAGCCCCCAAGTGCCAAGTTGAATACTTGTATTGAGCTTGGGACTTATATGGAATTTGTAGGATAAAAAGCAAATATGCATTAGCCCCCAAGTACCAAGGGCATAACCTGTTATGTGGTTGGTACTTCAATTCTGCATCATAATCTTTAATCAAATGATGATCTTTACATAGGGTGATCTGAGCAAGAAAGACAGCCAAATTGCTAATCTTCAAGAAAACCTGAAATCCTAGCAAGCTGAAACCTCGAAAGCAAAAGATGAATTAACCAGCGCTTTAAGCGTCATGGAAAAGCTTAAGGAGGATTTCAACAAGGAGCGGGAGGATTGGGCTACTGAAAAGGCCGCTTTACTTCAAAGGGCAGAGAAAGCCGAGGCTGCACTCAAACCGGTGGTAGATGAGTTGACCAGCGTAAAGCGGCAAGTGCATGCCATGACCGCTGCTGTCTTTGGTAAGCATTTTTGATTTCTGAAATAACGATGTCTTCCCATATTGTAACCGGTTTACCAACCCTTTGAATGATACAGGGACACGTATTGGCCACTTGGGATCAGATGTGCGGAAGAAACTGAAGGCCGCCTATACATTGATAGAACAACTGTATACAGGTGCACAACGGATCATCAGCACTGCTTCTCACAACAACCCTGCACCGACCTTGATTCATGACACCATCAAAAGGCTATCCATGCTTCCTGCCCGGATTGAAGAATTGAAGAAATCTGTTGGACAAGCTTTTTTAAGGTCAGTGTAATCCACACACATGCGCCAAGTGCCATTTTTCTTAAGAACCAGCACCGGATTAGCAAGCCATTCTGGATGGAAAACTTCAACAATAAAACCTGCCGCCAAGAGCGTGGCCACGTCCTCTCTAATAGCCTTGCACCCTTCTTCATTAAACCGGCGGAGAAACTGCTTCACCGGTTTGTACTTAGGATCAATGTTAAGAGTGTGCTCAGCGAGTTCCCTCGGTACACCTGGCATGTCAGAAGGCTTCCATGCAAAAATGTCCCGATTCTCACGGATGAACTCGATGAGCGCGTTTTCCTATTTCGGGTCCAAGTTGGCACTGATAGTGAACTGCTTGGACGAATCGCCAGGCACGAAGTCAACAAGCTTAGTCTCAGCCGCCGATTTGAACTTTAAATCTGGATCATGCTCTGTAGTCGGCTTCTTCAACGGAATCATGTCCTCCGGATCAACATTATCCTTGTAGTATTTCAACTCTTCCGTGGCACAAACCGACTCTGCATAGGCCGCATCACCTACCTCACATTCCAAAGCAATCTTGCGGCTTCCATGAATCGTTATTGTTCCCTTGTGACCCGGCATCTTGAGCTGTAAATAGATATAACAAGGCCGTGCCATGAATTTGGCATAAGCCGGCCACCCAAATAAGGCGTGATACGGGCTCTGGATCTTCACCACCTCAAAAGTCAGTGTCTCTGACCTAGAATCATGATCGTCTCCAAAGGCAACTTCCAGAGCTATCTTGCCAATAGGATATGCTGACTTGCCAGGTACCACACCATGGAACACCGTATTAGATGGTTTAAGATTTTTATCTGTTAGCCCCATACGGCGGAAGGTCTCATAGTGTAGGATGTTAATACTGCTCCCTCCATCCATGAGTACCTTGGTGAATTTATAACCTCCCACCTGAGGGGCCACCACCAATGCTAGCTGACCCGGATTGTAAACCCGGGGAGGGTGATCCTCTCTACTCCATACGATTGGCTGTTCCGACCAGCGTAAATAATGTGGCACGGCCGGTTCAACAGAATTCACCGCTCGCTTGTGAAGTTTCCGGTCTCGCTTATCTAAGCTAGTAGTGAAAACATGATATTGCCCACTGTTCAACTGCTTTGGATGGATCTGATAACCTGACTGCTGCTGCTGCTGCTGGTTGTAACCACCTTGGTTATTCTGATTATTCTGATTGTTGTGTCCACCCTGATTACCATTGAAGCCTGACCCGGAAGCTCCTCCATCATGACCCGGCCCATGGAAACCGGATCCTGAGTCACCACCTGATCCATGATCATATCGGAAAGCATTAGAATTTTTGAAGTCCTGCATAATGTAACAATCCTTCCAAAGGTGGTTGGCCGGCATCTCCTTCGTCCCGTGCTTTGGACAGGGCTTGTTCAACAGATAGTTTAGGCGGTCCGGGTTAGGATTGGGAGCTCCACCGTGATTCACCGCTTTACCCTTACGTCGTTGACCCTTGTCCTGTGCGCTATTATTAGCCACAAAGTCTACGCTGCCATCCGCTTTACGTTTGCCTCCGTTCCCATGACCTGCCGTGTTGTGTTGCTGACCCTTGGAGCTGCTGTTCTTTTTTCCCTTCCCTGTCTTGTCATCCTCAGACTCGGGATCCTTGGTACTATCAGAATCAGCATACTTCACTAAAGCGCCCATGAGGGTTCCCATGTCATTACAATGGCGCTTCATTCGTCCCAATTTCAACTTCAGAGGCTTAAACCGGCAGTTGCCTTCCAAGGTTATAACCGCAGAATCAGCGTTGATATGGTCTGACGAGTGCAAAATTTCCGAGACACGGCGCACCCAATGGGTCGTTGACTCTCCTTCCTCCTGGACACAGGCCGCCAAGTGCACTATCGACATGGGCTGCTTACAGGTATCCTTGAAATTCTGAACAAACCGGGCTCGCAACTGGGCCCATGAGCTGATAGAATTGGCCGGTAAACTTTTTAGCCAAGTACAGGTTGTCCCTTCAAGCATCATGGTGAAGTACTTTGCACACGCGGCCTCATCCACATCCTGCATCTCCATGGCCATCTCATAACTCTCTACCCATGCTTCTGGAAACAAATCGGCAGTATAATTTGGCTCCTTGCGCGGACCCTTGAAGTCTTTGGGTAAGCACACATTGCGTAAAGCGGGGATTAGACAGGGCACCCCCAAAGAACTAGAAGTGACCCCTGGCTCGACTGAGGTGGTGGGACTAACCGGCGTAAGCTGACGCGCCTCGTTTTGTGCTGCTAACTCAGCCTCCCTGCGTGCCCGGGCCCGGTCCACCACTTCCTGAGCATCACGAATACCACCCGCTGGGTTATTTCCACGGGGCGCTTCACGGTTCGGAGCATTGCTTGACACAGCCGGTTCATCCATACACCTGTTGTAGCTCCGGCTCGGACGAGGGGTGGAATGAATTCGGTCACGCCTGTATGAATACGCTTCCTGTTGGATCAAAGCGGTCCGAAGGAGCTCCTTGACCTGGCGCGTTTCCACCGCCTGCGGAGAATCACCTTCGATCGGGATGGCCTCCAATCGTGAAGCGGCAGCGACAAGATTGTCCATATGATTGGAATAGTGACCCGGAGGTGTCTGGACCGGTTGAGGCATGTGTAGGATCTTGAGAAGAGGTGTTTAGAGGGTGGGGGTGATTAGACACTTCGTACCAAAGTTGCAGTTTTTAGTCTTTTTGAGGTTCAAGTGGAGTTTGGGCACAATTTCAACATTCACAATACATATCAAGCAAGTATGCAAAGAGTATATGAGCAGGGGAATGTAAAGCATGCAACTTGCAAGAAAGTAAAGGGAAGGGTTTGGAGGATTCAAACGCAATTGGAGACACGGATGTTTTTGGCGTGGTTCGGATAGGTGGTACTATCCTACTTCCACGTTGATGGAGACTTCAACCCACGAAGGGTAACGGTTGCGCGAGTCCATGGAGGGCTCCACCCACGAAGGGTCCACGAAGAAGCAACCTTGTCTATCCCACCATGGCCGTCGCCCATGAAGGACTTGCCTCACTAGCGGTAGATCTTCACGAAGTAGGCGATCTCCTTGCCCTTACAAACTCCTTGGTTCAACTCCACAATCTTGTCGGAGGCTCCCAAGTGACACCTAGCCAATCTAGGAGACACCACTTGTAACGCCCCAGATTCGATGCGCCAGGTGTCTTCCAGTTATTCGCCATCGTTGCCATGTCATGTGCTTGTGTGTTGCACTTTGCCATGTCATCATCTGCATTTCATATCATGTCGTCATGTGCATCGCATTTGTATACGTGTTCGTCTCATGCATCCGAGCATTTTCCCCGTTGTCAATTTTGCAATCCGGCACTCCTATGTCCCCCAGCGCTCCCTTTTACCTCTTTTCGTGTGCGGATATTAAACGGTCTCGGAATGGACCGAGGTTTGTCAAGCGGCCTTGGTATAGCACCGGTAGACCGCCTGTCAAGTTTTGTGCCATTTGGAGTCCATTTGATACTACAACGGTTAACTGGGGAACCGTAGAGCCCTCTTTAAGTTGCAGCCCAACACCCATTCAAAGTGGCCCAAAACCCAGCAAACTCCCCTCCATGCTCTCGGTCGTTCGATCACGATCGTGTGGGCGAAAACCGTGCTCCATTTGGACTCTCCTAGCTCCCTCTATCTATAAATATGCCCTCTCCCCCGAAATTCCGGATCATTTTCCCCCTAACCCTAGCTGATTCGTCCCCGGCGCCGCCGGACACGTCCGGCCGCAGCTGGACACCTCCGGGTCGCCCCGCCGCCGCCACGTGGCGCGCCGCCATTCGCCGAGCCCGCGCCCACTTCCCAGCCACGCGCTCGCGGAAACCCATCCGGGCCAGCAGCGGGCTACTCACGCCCGCCGCCGCCCGCTGCTTGCCGCCACCAACCGTCCGCCCGCCGCTGCGCGCGCCCGCCTCGCCGCCGTGCCTCGTCCCGCCGACTTCGTCAAGACCGGCCCGTCTGCAGCCCCTCACCGCCGCCCCGGCCTCCTCAGGCTCGGCCGCCTCCGCCGCCCGCCACAGCGCGCGCCGCTGGCCGGGCCATCTCCGGCCGCCGCCGTCTGGCGCCTCAGCGCCCCAAGCCGGGCTCCTCCGTCCGGCCACCGGATCCGGCGCCCCTCGCCGCCCCGCGCCCCGGATCCGGCCGGCCCCATCTCCGGCGCCCTCTTCTTCCTCCCCGGCAGCCTATACCGCAACTCCGGCGGAGCTCCGGCGATCCTCGGGATCCGCGCCCCGGATCCAGATCCAGCCCTAAGGTTGACCCCCGAAATTTTCCCTAAGTCCCCGAAATTTTGCACATTATCGTCCCATGTTCATCGCATCATAACTCTCTGCATGCTGCTCCGTTTTGTGCGTCTAATATGTCAAAATGTTTGTTGCGAGATCCTCTACATTTCATTCCATTGCATCATGTTCATTTGAGTCCATATTGATGCCTGAATCTTCGTTGCAAGAGTGCTATATGATGTCAACCTGCTAAAACTGTTATAACATGCTCATTTGTCATTTTTGCGATGTTTGATGTGTGCATCCTATGAGGTTGATGCCTACATGAGTTTTGATCTATGTCATGCCATATTTACAGGGGTGCTATCCATGTATTTTTGTGATTCTTGTAGTGAGTGCATCAAGCTTGTTAATTAGGGTACTTGCTGTTGCTGTTTTGCATGTCTGAATCTGCTATATCATGTTGCTATGTAAACCTGCTGCTACAAGTCATTCTATGCATAATATGGAGATGTTCACTAAGGATGTTTTGTTATTCATGTCATGCTCTATCCATCCGTGCCCCTTGTTGCATTTATATCTTTCTGTAGCTTGTTGTAATCTTGCTCCAAAGTTGCTATATCATGTTGCTGTCAACCTGTTAACATTAAGTTCAATGTTGCTATGATTGTTGTTAGTGATCCATGCACTCTATGAACTTGCTCTTGCCATGCTTATCTTCATAAACATGTATTCTTACTGTTGGTTGCCTTTCCATGCCATGTATTGCTCTGTGGTGAGTGGTTAAAGCTCACCAACATGCCTATTTATCGTTGTTCCTGCCATGTATGAATCTGTAATATAACTTGCTATGTTTACATGGGTGCCATCATATCTTCTGATCCTTTTTGGCTCATGGTCACTGAAGGATATTTGTTCTATGCAATTATTAGATTCATGCCATGCCTTTGTTTGCCATGATAAGTTCATGTAGCATGTTGTTTGATAGCTCTAAACATTGCAACCTGATGTTATTTCTGCAAAGTCTGAAACTGTTAGTATTTGCAATCTTGCCATGTCATTTTGAGCATGTTCTAGTGATTTTTGGAGATAGCTCAGTGTTCATGTTTTGTCATGTTTTACCTGTACTTCATGCCCATGCCTTTTGTTTTCACGTTGGGATTCTGTAGCATGTTGTTTTGATGCTTGCAATATGCCTAGTTGCTGTTTTGGAGAGATTGTTGCTATTAACTTGTTTCATGTGTATGTGTTGAACCGTTGTTCGCTTTTGAGTGTGCTCTATATGAAACTTGCTTGATTTTGCATGTAGTTTCATATTATCATGTTGCATCCTTGATTTGAGGTGTTTGCTTGATGTTTGTATGCATTTTGCATCAATGCCATGTTTAACTTGTTTTGCTCATATCTTCTAGGCCGTAGCTCCGAATCTAATGAACTTTATATGTAACTTGACTAGAATTTCGTGTAGATCATCTTGGTGCATTTTAAATTTCTGCTTAACAACTTGAACATAAGGTTTATTCAGATCTGGACCAATTTCGAAATTTGCATATGAGGACTTACCGGAATTGTTATATGTTGTTTCCGGCCTCATTTAAACTTGTTTTGATGTGCTGCTCTTGTTTGCATCATCTCTTGCCATGAGTAGCTTCATGTAGCTTGTCATGCATCATGCTTGATTGTGCATCATGTCTTGTTCATGTGTGGTGTGTTTACCTTGTTGTGTGCTTCTTCTCGATAGTTCCTGCTTGCTATGATCGTGAGGATTCGCTCGCTCACGCTTGGTCTGCCTTCGTGGCTTCATCTTCTTCATGGACTCGTTCTTCTTCCTTGCGGGATTTCAGGCAAGATGACCGCTACCCTGGATCTCATTACTATCATTGCTATGCTAGTTGCTTCGTTCTATCGCTATGCTGCTTTACCTACCACTTGCTGCTCAAGCCTCCCAAATTGCCATGAACCCCTGACTTTTGTCACCCTTCCTAGCAAACCGTTGTTTGGCTATGTTACCGCTTTTGCTCAGCCCCTCTTATAGCGTTTCTAGTTGCAGGTGAAGATGAAGATTGCTCCATGTTGGATTATGTTTCTGTTGGGATATCACAATATCTCTTATATTATTAATGCATCTATATACTTGGTAAAGGGTGGAAGGCTTGGCCTTATGCCTGGTGTTTTGTTCCACTCTTGCCGCCCTAGTTTCCGTCATATCGGTATTATGTTCTCGGATTTTGCGTCCCTAACGCGGTTGGGTGATTTAAGGGACCCCCTTGACAGTTCTCTTTGAATAAGACTCCTCCAGCAAGGCCCAACATTGGTTTTACCATTTGCCTCACCTATGGCCTTTTATTTCCCTTGGGTTTCCGGAGCCCGAGGGTCATCTTTATTTTAGCCCCCGGGCCGCTTCTCCTCTCGAGTGCTGGTCCAAACCGAGCGATGTCCGGCGCCCCTGGGCAACCAGGGTCTATGCCAGCCCGTCGTCTTGCTCATCCGGTGTGCCCCGAGAACGAGATATGTGTAGCTCCTATCGGGATTTGTCGGCACATTCGGGCGGTCTTGCTGGTCTTGTTTTATTACTGTCGAAATGTCTTGTAGCCGGGATTCCGAGACTGATCGGGTCTTCCCGGGTAGAAGGAATATCCTTCATTGATCGCGAGAGCTTATAATGGGCTAAGTTGGGACACCCTGCAGGGTTTGAACTTTCGAAAGCCGCTACCATGATTATGTGGCAGATGGGAATTTGTTAATATCCGATTGTAGTAAACTTGAAGTAAACTCTTCTAAAATACACCAACCGTGTAGCGAATCGCGTGAGTGTCTCTTTTCGGGTTGATCGAGAGGAGAACACGGTTTCGGGTTATGTCTGACGTAAGTAGGAGTTCGTGATCACTTCTTGATCATTACTAGTTGACGACCGTTCCTTTGTTTCTCTTCTCGCTCTCATTTGCGTATGTTAGCCACCATATATGCTTAGCCGCTGCTGCAACCTCACCACTTTACCTCTTCCTTACCAATTAAGCTTTGCTAGTCTTGATACCCATGGTTATGGGATTGCTGAGTCCTCGTGGCTCACAGTTTACTACAACAACAGTTACAGGTACAGGTTATGCGATGGTCACGACGTGAGAGTGATGTGTGCTTGTTTTGGAGTTCTTCTTCTGCTTCTTCTTCGATCAGGGGATAGGTTCCAGGTCGGCAGCCTGGGCTAGCAGGGTGGATATTGTTTGAGTTTCTGTTTATGATTCATCCGTAGTCGGATGTTGATCTTGTATGTTGTATTGTTGTATTCATGTGACATTGTATGCATTGGATGTATCCCCACTATTATGTAATGTTGATGTAATGATATCCACCTTGCAAAAGCATTTCAATATGCGGGTCTATCCTTGGTGGGACCATCGAGTTCCTTTTGGATAGGGTCCCATATTGGGTGTGACACCACTCTCCAAGAAGTAACAAATGGTGTGTTGATGATGAACTCCTTGCTCTTGTGCTTCAAATGATAGTCTCCCCAACACTCAACTCTCTCATAGGTTTTGGATCTAGTGGAAAGAAGATTTGAGTGGAAAGCAACTTGGGGAAGGGTAGAGATCAAGATTCATATGGTAGGAATGGAATATCTTGGCCTCAACACATGAGTAGGTGGTTCTCCCTCAGAAATGGTAAGTTCGAAGTGTAGGTTTAGTCTGATGGCTCTCTCCACGAATGAAGAGGAGGTAGAGGGGTATATATAGCCTCCACACAAAATCTAACCGTTACACACAATTTACCAATCTCGGTGAGACCAAATTGTTAAACTCGGTCGGACCGATTTAGTAAACCTAGTGACCGTTAGTGATTTTCGGTGGGACTGACTTGCATCTCGGTGAGACCGATTCGGTTAGGGTTAAGGCATAACGTAATCTCGGTAAGACCGATTACACAAACTCGGTGGGACCGTTTTTGGTAATTAGCTAACCAGAGAGTTAGTCAGGGAAACTCGGTGAGACCGATTACTCAAACTCGGTGAGACCGATTTTGATAACAGGCTAACCAGAAAGTTTGCATTGTAATCTCGGTAGTACCGATTGCACAAACTTGGTGGGACCGATTTTGGTAATGGACATACACAGAGAGATTACAATCCCATCTCGGTGAGACCGAGATCCCTATCGGTGAGACTGATTTGCTTAGGGTTTGTGGCAATGGCTAAGATATCAAAACGTGGTGACGCCGGATAAAAAGAATCAGTGGGGCCGAGTTTGACTTTTAGGTTTAGGACATTTGTGGATGTGAGAAAGTAGCTGAGGGTTTTGGAGCATATCACTAAGCACATAAAGCAAGAGGCTCATTAAGCAACACCTCATCCCTCCTTGATAGTATTGGCTTTTCCTACAGACTCAATGTGATCTTGGATCACTAAAATGTAAAATGAAGAGTCTTGAGCTTGAAGATTTAGCCAATCCTTTGTCCTTAGCATTTTGAAGGAGTTCCCACATCCTTTAGTCCATGCCACTCCATTGTTGAACTTATCTGAAACAACTAGATATGAGTGTTAGTCCAACAAGAGATATGTTGACATTAAATACCAAAACCACCTTGGGAGCACTTGTGCTTTCAGCATGACATCGTTCTGCCGAGGGGGCTCCATTATGCGAGGTTGGACCGGCGCGCCCGGCCCAGGCGCCTCTGCCCGGTTTACCACCGGCGGGTTACTGGTTAATGCTCCTGGGTGTGAAAGAGATTTCTGGCGTCGAAAACCGAAGGCAAGCGGGACCGGTGCTTCCGCTTCAAGACCTCATGCAACGCGTTCTGATCCAGCATAAGCTTATAGGCCTGGGCATCCAAAGCAGCCCTCCCTGCGGCCATCCTGTCATTCTCGGCTGCCAGGTCGGCCTTGGCCTGAGTGATCTGCTCCCTCACCTTTGCAACTTCCGTGTTGTGGGCGTCCTGATCCGCCGAGTTAGCCTCCGCCATGAGCACAACCAGCGCATAACACAGATCAGATAAAACTTGAGCCGGCGGGCGCACAGGACCTCCTGCCCCGGCCGCCACCGCCGCTACTGATCCGGAGAACATTGCCTCAGCGGTCGAAGAGTGGACCGCCGCCTGTGTACCGGCCATGAATATTCCAACCCGGTTGGGCAGATCAGAGTGGTCCGGAATACTGTCGCCATCGGAACAACCCCCAATCCGGTCGTCTTGCAACTGATATAACGATTCGGTCTCTCCGGTCGAGGAGTGGTCTCCGGAATAAACGACGGTCTCGCTACCAGATCCCGATCCATCCTCGTATTTTCCAACAAGAGATATGTTGACATTAATTACCAAAACCACCTAGGGAGAACTTGTGCTTTCAATCTCCCCCTTTTTGGTAATTGATGGCAACATACATCAAAGCTTTAGGTAAAGATATAAAGAGTAGCAAGTAAAGCTTTGGAAGGACATGTAACAACCATAGGCTCCCACTACATGTATGCAATCATGTGAGTATGGAATATAGAAGCATGTGAGAGCATAACAATGATAGAGAAGGCAATGTGTTACATGTATCTTGGCCATATGCATCAGAGCAAAGAATATTAAGGAAAATACCTTCATGCCCATGAGTTCTTCTTGCAAACAGTATGTACATCAGCAAGAATTCCTCATGCACATGATTGTGCTGCATGTACTTACCTCGTAGTCTTGAGTTGGCTTAGGATGGAATGAACCTGCGTAAACAATGTTAGATAACACAGATGCACCTACTAGCCAGAGCAAACATAAGAAACCACAAGGATACCAAGACTGGGATGACATGTAGAAGGTGAGTACTAAGTACCACATTTGATCAGACATGTCCCCAAGAGTAAAGATTTGCAATGAATTCAAATGATTTCTATCCCTTAGATGTCTTGCTCCCCCTGAATCTAGCATGGGATATTGGGAGAAGATAGGGAACAGAAAATCAGAGCTGAATGCAAAAACAGAGCTGAATGCAAATATGCACAAAAGATTATATGAACATGTCTCTCCCCTCAAGAAGACATGTGGTATCTCTCCTCTTGAACATCAAGCATCTGGGATCCTTGAGAAATACTTTCAGTATTCTCCCCCCTGGAGATCTCTCTCTCGAAATGATAATCTTTGATGTTCTCTCTCTTCCCCTTTGACATCAATTTCCAAGAAGGGCCTTCTGGAATCTGTCGAATGGGTTTGATCCTTGAGACACAGCGCAAAGCAATAGTAAAAATGTGATGCTTGTAGAGGACAAGATTCATTGAGTGGAGCTGGATCAGAAGTATCACAAAATGAGTGACAACCTGTTCTCCCTGTAGTGAAGTAGGTGGCACCGAGTGGGATGCTTCGTTTGTACTGAAAATTTTCGGTTGGGCCAAAGGAACAAGTCGGTGAAACCGAGTTTATCACAGAGAAAACACTTGGCACCTCAGCTCTCTGGACTAGTATGACCTCACAAAGATTTGGAAGGAATTTACTGAAGGATGTGCAATGAATTGGATGCAGAAAATGCAGAGCAACAAAAAGGAAAAGAAAGAAAGAAATCTAGATGAAGTTTTTTTTGAAAAGGGAAAGCAAATATGCATGAGAAAAATGCAAGAGAAGACACAAGAGAACTTCATCTAGAATTGGGCGGTGACAAAGTCACCTATGTTAGAGTATATTGACTTAGGTGTCAAGTGAGGTCACTTGATCATAGGTCATACTCATCGTTTAAGCTCAAAATGGGGTTACCATTTTTCGTTTAAGCATTTGATGTATTCACATCTTGTCGAGTTGCTTTAGCTCATGTCTTGGAGTAAAGCTTCTCCATGATGTAATAACATACCTTGGTTGGTGGTGATGGCCATGTAGTTGAACTAGTGCGGGTTGCTCAAGGTTGATGTTGCTCATCAAGAGTTGGGAGCACCACTTGGAATTTGAGTCCATCTACCTACATGGGTTAGTCCTTGCAAGGAATAGCACTTGTGTAAAGAGAATTTTAAACATGAAGATCAATCATTGAGATTTTCAAAGAATATTTGAAAAGATTTCGTGCTTCCTTGACTCCAACCATCATATTGTAGAAGCTTGGTGATGTAGAGATTGCTCAAGATGTGATAGGCTTTCAATCTCATGGAATTTGATTCAACCAAGTTCCTACATGGGTTACATAACATACAAGACACAAATATATCCAAGATATATAATATATTCCTCATAAGAGAAATATCATGGATTAGTCATAAGCTCATGTCTTGGATGTATCCAATGGAGTTTCTACTCCAAGTTTGAAGCATCAATGATATTCAATTCTCCTCTCAACCTGCAAAACACTTTCTCATCAAGGGTTTTTGTGAATATATCCGCTAATTGCTTTTTGGTGCGAACATGCTTAAGATCAATGTCTCCCTTAGCAACATGATCTCGAATGAAATGATGTCGAACTTCAATATGCTTAGTTCGAGAATGTTGTACAGGATTATGACCAATTTTGATAGCACTTTCATTGTCACAAAGCAATGGAACATGTCTCACATATATCCCATAATATTTAAGAGTTTGGGTCATCCAAAGTAATTGAGCACAACATGAACCATCAGCAATGTATTCCGCTTTGGCGCTGGATAACGATACCGAGTTTTGTTTCTTGGAGGACCAAGACACAAGAGATCTACCAAGAAATTGACATGTACCCGAAGTGGACTTTCTATCAACCTTGTCTCCGGCATAGTCCGAGTCGGAATAACCAACAAGATCGAAAGAGGCCCTCTTAGGATACCAAATGCCAAAGTTTGGTGTATGAATTAACTATCTCACTATCCTTTTCACGGCCTTAAGATGACATTCTTTAGGAGCAGCTTGATATCGTGCACACATGCACACACTTAGCATGATGTCGGGACGTGAAGCACATAGATATAACAATGAACCGATCATAGAGAGATAAACCTTTTGATCAACCAGTTCACCATCTTTGGTCAAGTCAAGGTGTCCACTAGTGGGCATGGGTGTAGACATACCTTTGCATTCTTGCATATTGAACTTCTTGAATAAGTCCTTGGTGTACTTCATTTGAGAGACAAATGTTCCTTCCTTAGTTTGCTTGATTTGCAAACCAAGAAAGAATTTGAGTTCACTCATCATAGACATCTCAAACTTCTCCGACATTAGCTTTCCAAACTTTTCACTAAAATGAGGGTTAGTTGAACCAAATATAATATCATCAACACAGATTTGGCACACAAATAATTCTCCATTAACCATTTTAGTAAAAAGAGTAGAATCAATTTTCCCAATTTCAAAGCCTTTTTCAAGAAGGAACTTGGTCAAGCATTTATACCATGCTCTAGGAGCTTGTTTAAGACCATAAAGAGCTTTGTGAAGTTTGTAAACATGATTGGGTTTCTTAGGATTGACGAAGCCGGGAGGTTGTTTAACATAAACTTCCTCCTCTATTTTACCATTTAGGAAAGCACTTTTAATGTCCATTTGGTACAAGGTGATATTGTGATGATTAGCATAGGCAAGTAAGATGCGAATGGACTCAAGTCTAGCAACGGGGCGTAAGTCTCACCATAGTCCATACCTTTGACTTGTGTGTAGTCTTAAGTGACGAGACGTGCTTTGTTGCGAACTACTTGTCCATCTTCATCTTGCTTGTTGCGAAACACCCATTTGGTACCGATGATGTTGTGGTTGTTGTCGGGCTTCTCAACCAATGTCCAAACTTGATTCCTCTCAAAGTTGTGTAGCTCTTCATGCATTGCATTTATCCAATTCGTATCTTCCAATGCTTCTTCAACCTTCATAGGTTCAATGCTAGAGATGAAAGAATAGTTTTCACAAAAATTAGCTAAACGAGTTTTAGAGCGAGTGAATCTCCTGGTTTGAATATCATTGTAGATTTGCTCGACGGGATGGTCTTTAGCAATCCTTGCTCGAACTTGTGAAAGCCTTTGCTTGGGTCTTCGTTGAACATCTTCTTCTTCTCGTTCTTCCTCTTGGCCTTCTTCATCGTTGGCGTTGTCGTTCTCTTGTCGTGGTGGAGAAGGAGGTTGTTGACGCTCGTCTTGATGCATTTCCTCGTCTTCTTCCTCTTGGTGTGTCCCACTTGTGGATGCTTCCGTATCAACTCTTGGTTCACCTTGTCGTGAAGTAGAAGATTCCACTTGGACGGACGAGGTACTCTCCTTCACCTCCGTTGGACGAACTTTGCCAATAGACAAGTCTTGAATTGCTTCTGAAGGGTCTTTGTCTCCTACATCAATTGGCAATTGCCCTACTTGCGAGCCGTTAGATTCATCAAACTTCACATCTACCGTATCTTCAACCTTTCGGGTGAAATTGTTGTAGACATGGTAAGTGTGAGATTTTGACCCATAACCTAGTAGGAATCCTTCATGAGACTTAGGAGCAAATTTTGAACGACGATGCTTATCAAGAATGTAGCACTTTGAGCCGAATACTCGAAAGTATCCAACTTGGGGTTTGTTACCGGTGAGGAGCTCGTATGCCGTCTTGCCGAGTAGCTTGTGAAGATACAAGCGATTTGTTGCATGACAAGCTGTCTCAACCGCTTCCGCCCAAAAGTGCTTCGGCGTCTTGTACTCGTCAAGCATCATTCTCGCCATTTTGATGAGCGTTCGGTTCTTCCTCTCAACAACTCCATTTTGTTGAGGTGTGTACGTAGCCAAGAACTCGTGTGAAATCCCCTCTTTGTCAAGAAAGGTGTCCACATTTGCGTTCTTGAACTCCGTTCCGTTGTCGCTGCGAACCTTCCTGATCTTCACTTCAAATTGGTTTTGGGCCTTCCTAGCGAAGTTTTTGAAGATCTTTTGGACCTGCGATTTATCATCAAGAAAGAACACCCATGTAAATCTTGAAAAATCATCAACTATAACTAGACCAAAAGAATTTCCACCGAGACTCTTGTAGGCGTTGGGACCAAAGAGATCCATGTGAAGCAGCTCGAGTGGCCTCCTTGTGGTCATAATGTTCTTCACGGGATGTCTTCCTCCAACCTGTTTACCTGTCTGACAAGCACTGCACAGTCTATCCTTATCAAATATGACATCGTTAAATCCAAGCCTATGATTTCCTTTAATAAGCTTGTCAAGGTTTCTCATGCCAACATGACCTAGTCGTCTATGCCATAACCAGCCTTTTGAGGATTTAGCAATGAAGCAAGTTTTAGTTTGCGCCTTTTTAGAGAAATCAACAATGTAAAGATCACCTCTGCGTATGCTGGTAAAGACCATTTTATGATTGTCTCGACGAAACACTTGGCAATCTACTTCAGTAAATAGGACATTGAAACCGAAATCAGCAAGTCTAGATACTGAAAGTAAGTTGTACCCCAGAGATTCCACGAGCATGACATTTTGTATGGAGCTATCATGCGAGATGGCCACCTTACCAAGGCCAACTACCTTACCCTTTGAGTTGTCACCGAAAGTAACATACTTTCGAGGACTATCATTTTCAGCAAGCTCACGAAACATGTCTTTATCTCCGGTCATGTGATCGGTACATCCACTGTCAAGAATGAAAGGATCGATATGGTTGACTAGAGGGGGGGGGGGTGAATAGGCAACTAACAATTTTTAAGCTTTTCTTAGCCAAATTAAACTATGCAATAATAACGGTTGTCTAGATGTGCAACTAGGTGGACAACCTATATGACGCAACAACACTAGCACACAAGCAAGCAAGGATAAGAACACAAATAAGCTTGCACAAGTAAAGGGATGAGATAACCAAGAGTGGAGCCGGTGGAGACGAGGATGTGTTACCGAAGTTCCTTCCTTTTGAGGGGAAGTACGTCTCCGTTAGAGCGGTGTGGAGGCACAATGCTCCCCAAGAAGCCACTGGGCCATCAGATTCTCCTCACGCCCTCACACAATGCGAGATGCCGTGATTCCACTATTGGTGCCCTTGAAGGCGGCGACGAACCTTTACAAGCAAGGTTGGGGCAAACTCCACAACAACCGGAGGCTCCCAACAACAACAACAACACCACAAAGCTTCACCACAATGGAGTATGGCTTCGAGGTGACCTCAACCGTCTAGGGTGCTCAACACCCAAGAGTAACAAGATCCGCAAGGGATAAGTGGGGGGAATCAAATTTCTCTTGGTGGAAGTGTAGATCTGGGCCTTCAGAATTAATCCCGAGCAAATCAACCAGTTTGATTGGCTAGGGAGAGAGATCGGGCGAAAATGAAGCTTTGAGCAACAATGGAGCTTGGGGGAAAGAGGTGGGTCAACAAGGAAGAAGACGACCCCTTTATATAGTGGGGGAACACATCCAACCGTTACCCCACTAAACAGCCCCGCACAGAGCGGTACTACCGCTATGGAAGGGCGGTACTACTGCTGAGGGCGGTACTACCGCTCCCTACCAAGAGGTACTACCGCGCTGAAGCGAGAGGCAGGCCACTGGCCCCAGAGCGGTACTACCGCGGGAGTAGAGTGGTACTACCGCTCAGAGCGGTACTACCGCTCCTACTGCCGCAACTAGTGCCGCAAAACCCGACACGAGAAAACACCATCTCGAATCGAGGCGGTAGTAGGCGCGGTACTACTGAGGTAGTATAGCCGAAGCCCGCGAGCGGTACTACCGCTCAGCGGAGCGGTACTACCGCTCAACGGAGCGGTACTACCGCTGGGAGCGGTACTACCGCTCTGTAGAGCGGTACTACCGCTTGGGGGCTTTGGCGGTACTACCGCTGTAGGTCGCGGTACTACCGCTGGCACAGGGCGAAACCGGAACGAAAGAGAGAGGGGCAGCTCCAAAGATGCAAAAGGAAGACGGCGGGTGTGATAAGGATGTGTACGTGTTGATTCCACCCTAGTCTTACCAAAGCGGATCCCCTCTTAATAGTACGGCGACTCCTACGAAACTAGTCCACCAACAACGAACCGCAGGAGGTACACCGTCTTGAATAAAACACCGAGGGGAGGAAATCGTCTCGTGCCAATGGATGATCTTCTGAAAGAACTTAACGCACATGATTAGTCCGCAAAAGCATTGCCATCAATCACCAAAACCACTAGGGAATAAATATGCTCTTACAATCTCCCCCTTTTTGGTGGATTGATGACAATGCGGGATTTGCACAAACACGATATATAGTAAGCATACAAGCCCGACGGTCCTAACATGTAGTTGGGCTCCCCCTCGATGTGTGCTATTTAGATAAGTGCTTTGGACTGCACAGCACACATACTCGGATCAAAAGCTACCCCTACATTTTAAAGACCAATAATCTAAGCAAGGTGTATGAGAGCAGCATAGATGATATAACAAGAAAAGCACGCAACTAGATAGACATAGATACTGATACTGAAAGGATAGGGTAGCATATGTCTCACACCATATGACTCGAACTTGGGTCTCACAGACAAACCAACCAAAGCAAGCCAACTAAAACACGAACAAGACAAGACACACGAAACGAAAAAGACACAACTCGCAAATCCCTAAGCTCTCTCCCCCTTTGGCATCGAGACACTGAAAAGAGAGGGAGCGCTGCTACGGCCCCAGGTGAGAGCAAATGAGGTACACACGCATCAGAGTCCAGCAGAATCATCGGCACCACCGTCGTCAGTGTGGAAGTGCTCGGTCTCAGAATCGGTCCATGGGCAGTGCTGCTGAATCCACTCCTCCTCCTCAGTAAGTTGGTCCTCAGATCCACTCTGGACTGTAGCACCCAACTGACGCATGAGCTCCTTGTGACGACCTTGGGCCTTCTTCTCAGCCACGTGAGCCATGTACTGACCGTGAGACTCCATGCAGAAGAGCTTCTTTACCTTGGCCTTGAGCTTCTGGGCCCAAGATGGCTCTGTCCCAGAGGGCTAGTAGTCATCATCCTCATCCTCAGCCTCAGCCTCCTCTTCACCTCCATAGCAGCAGCAGATGACGGAACACCAGTCTTAGGGGCTTGAGTGCCCCAATTATCCTTCTTCCTCAGACGCTTGACATCGTGAGAAACCAAGTCTCCAAGCTCCAGCGCCTCCTTGGGATAGACATGATCCCAGGCCTTCTCAATGAGCAGCATAATGAACGGACCATAAATCGGGCATTTGCGCTCGGAGATGGCAGAAACCAGCTCAGACCACATAAAGTCTCTCCGGTGCTCTGCCCCTTCTCCCACTGACTGAAGATAAGCATGTCCACAAGATAAGAGTGAACCTGGTCCAGATTGCCGATGCGAGGGAAAAGAGTTTCTCTGAAGATACGGTGAAGTATATCCAGACAGGGAGGCAGCTCATAGGTCTCCTTCTTTGTCTCAGGGTTGATCTTCAGAGTGCAGTAGGGCCACAGAGCTTGCTTGTGAGTGGCAGTGGCTCGAAGGTGGGGGCGAAAGCCGACAGCAGACTCAAGTCCAAGGTCTTCCACCCCAATCAACTGCATGAAAGCTTTCCACTTGACTGACAGCAACTTGCCATTTGTCATCCAGGTCAGAGTCCTGTCCTCATCAGTCCCAAGGTGAACCGTGGCATAGAACTGGGCCACAACAGCAGCATCATAGTCCTTGTTGAATTGCATGATCCCGAGAATGTTCAGCTGAGTGCACATCTCAAGAGCTTCACCAAAGTAGTCAGGATCACTCTTCATATGCTCGATGTCGATGGAGTGCACGTTGACATAGAGATTCTTCTTGGCCTTGAGAACATCAAAATAGATGGCAAACTGGAACCTGTTCCAGAACGGACGGTTGACCAAAGTGGGATCTTGGGCGTCCTCATACGGATTGCGTCGGCACCTTGCCCAGAACTCCTTGGGCTGCATTTCTGGCACAGTTTTGCCCGGCTTTGACTTGACCCCAGTCTTCTTCTGCATTTGGGGAGGAGGTGGAGCACTAGAAGATCCTCCGGCAGGCTCAGTGGTGCGGTAGCGCTTGGACGTAGCACGACCGGGGTTGACACGACGAGCTTGAGGCTCAGGAACCTCATCACCTGGAACCACACACGCAAAACACGCAAACAACCAGAAGAAACGAGTATAAGCCACAAAAACGGACAAAGAGTATCACAAAGAGGGAGGAGTAAGATGGAATTTGGTAGAGGGCGGTAGTAGCGTGACCCTTGAGCGGTAGTACGGCTCCAAGCGGTAGTACCGCTCCTGAGAGCGGTAGTACCGCTCGGGGCTGGGAAACAGCCGTTTCCTACTACCGTGGTCAGATCCGGTACTTCCGTCCTGCCAAATTCAAAAATACTCCAACCAAAAACTAATCCAAACTGCCTAGAAGCCTTCTCCATCCTACTCAAGCCTAGATTTGGCCAAAAATCTAAGGATGCAACCGCTAATGCCCCTAAGAAGCTAGATTGAAAACCTAGACAATAGAACAAGAGAATGGGGGCAATACCGGCATCCATGGCAAGAGGACGAGGTGGGGATCGACTCCACCGAAGGAAATGGAGAGGGACGGCCCGGAGAGGGAGATCCGCCGGAGCCCTCCCACGGCGCCGGTTGCTAGAGAGAGACAGGCGAGGGGGCGAGCGAATGGGTATGGGGGAGAAGAAACGCCCCCTGCCCCCGAAATAACCCCTCCCACGCCTCCCAGCGGTAGTACCGCGCTGGGGGGCGGTAGTACCGCTTGGAGCGGTAGTACCGCTTACAAGCAGCGGTAGTACCGCCAGCAACCAAAAAGAGGCCTCCGAGGCAGAGAAAAGGAAGAGAATACACCGAAAGGAACAGAAAGGCAATAACAAGATAGAGACCATCAAAACAAAACACACGAAACACGAACCGGAACCCACTCCTTCAAAGAAAACAACACAAAAAGGAGCAAGCTCAGGCCTCTCTCGAGAGAGGGCGGTGGCCGGAGCCACCTATGTTTGAGTCAATTGGTATGGCACCGCGAAGAATTATCCTTGGGTCCATGACCAAAACTCCTCTTTGAAGCACAAGTGCCATCAACAATGGCTAAAGTGAAAGACTTGATCGTTTTATGCATAAGGGGGGGGGGGGAGGGAGAGTTCATTAAGAGAACAAAACTCCCCCTAAGTCCAGGCCTACACCTAAACTAGACATCACATTTAGTGTGGTGGGAGTTGCACGGGTTCAAGTCACATTGCTCAAATCAATGATATTTAGCTCATGCCTTAACTCATGAAATCTTGCTTCATCCAAGGGCTTCGTGAAAATATCTGCAAGGTTATCATGAGTGTTGACATACTTGAGCTCGATCTCCCTCGCCTAATGTGATCCCGGATGAAGTGATACCGAATCTCAATGTGCTTCGTCTTGAAGTGTTGCACGGGTTGAGAGAAATCTTGATGGCACTTTCATTATCACACCAAAGAGGCACTTTGTCACAATTGACACCGTACTCCTTTAAAGTTTGCCTCATCCATAGGAGTTGAGCACAACAACTACCCGCCGCCACATACTCCGCCTCGGTGGACGAGAGAGACACACAACTTTGCTTTTTGGAAGACCAACTTACCAAAGAGCAACCAAGAAATTGGCACCCTCCGGAAGTGGACTTCCTATCCACTTTGTCTCCGCCTAATCGGAATCCGTAAATCCTTCAAGCTTGAAGTTTGCTCCTCTTGGGTACCATAAGCCAAAGTTTGGGGGTGGCGGCGAGGCGGCGGCAGCAGGGGCAGCGGCAAGGCGCAGCGACCACGAGGCGGCGGCGAGGCAGGCCTTGGCGGCGGCAAGCGCACGGCGGCACGAGGATAGCAGCAGCAGGGGACAGGGAGAAGCGGCGGCAGCGGGGCCAGAGGGCAGACGGGCGAAGCGGCGGCAACGACGAGGGCGCCAAGGCGGCGCCCGGCAGCAGGGGCAGGGAGCACGCAGACGGGCAGGCGAAGCGGCGTGATGGCAGCAGGGGCAACGAGGGGCAGGGGCAGCCAGGCGGCGGCAGCGGGGCAAGCGGCGGCGAAGCGGCGACGAGGATGGAGTCGTCTGAAATGGCGGGCGACAGTGCAGAGGAGAAGAAGCGGATGTGAAACCGTAATTTTTCGTATGTGTTGTTTATATTGGGGGGGCCTTTCGTACGGTTTTGTGCCACCACCCGGTACTAACGGCCAGTTTGGGCCCGCCCACGCGGCGGGAAGCGACCCCCTTTAGTACCGGGTGGTGGCACAAACCGGTACTAACGGCCCCCCCTTTAGTACCGGTTTGTGCCACGACCCGGTACTAAAGGGGGGGTGCAACCTTGGTCTTGATCTTGACAAGTTTAGTCCCACCTCGCTAGCCGAGGGGTGACCGCACCGGGTTTATAACCCCGTGCGGTCGCTCTCTCGAGCTCCTCTCCAAAGAAGGCCTCTTTGGGCCTACGTGTTCTTTTTGCTGCCAGGCCCACTTGGCCTTTGCGGGCCTGCATCCTGGCCCAACAACAGGTTGGGTTTCTAGTCGTATGCAGGCCGCTCTGGCCTAGTAGGCCGGCTTTTTTTTATTTTTTTGGTTTATTCATTATTGTGTTGTTTTTTTGTGTATTTAGAGTTTCTTTGTGAATATTTTTGCTTTAGGTACAAAAAATTACAAACTTTATGTTAGTGCCCATAGTTTTCAAATTTGAATAGTTTAAATTTTGAATTATTTGAAATTAGTGTGAATCACTAGTTTGTGAATAACTTAACTTTAAAAATCAGTAAAGGCATGAAAGAATTTGTTTGCACATAAAATTTCTTCGCGTTTCAAATGCCAAAACACATAACTACCCTAACTATTACAAAGATTCCCCTCTGGGTGTGAAACACAGAAGAAAGTGATGATAGTGAAGCCGATCACATCCCAGATATTTGGGTGTGAAACTTTTTCTTCGCGTGTGTCCCTTTGCGCCGTAACCATGGAAAATCTTCATCATTTAACGGGATGCTCGGGTCAATATTCACTGTGAATGGAGCAATTTCATCAAACTTTTCATAACCTTCTGACTTGTCTGTCTTGTCATCCACTCCCATGATGTTTCTGTTCCCAGAAAGAACTATGTGCCGCTTTGACTCATCGTACGATGCATTCGCTTCCTTATCTTTTCTTTTTTTTGGCTTGGTAGACATGTCCTTCACATAGAAAACCTGTCCCACATCATTGGCTAGGACGAATGGTTCGTCTGCATACGCAAGATTGTTGAGATCCACTGTTGTCATTCCGTACTGCGGGTCTTCCGTTACCCTGCCTCGTGTCCTATTGACCCATTTGCACCGAAACAAAGGGACCTTTAAACCACGTCGATAGTCAAGTTCCCATATGTCCTGTATATAACCATAATATGTTTCCTTTCCTGTCTTGGTTTTACGCATCAAAGCGGACACCACTATTTTGGTTGGTGCTCTTCTTATCTTGGGCGATCGTGTAAAATGTATTACCATTTATCTCGTACCCTTTGAAAGTCATTATATTCAAGATGGTAACTGGGACAACAAGTACATGTCATCTTCAATAGAGGTGTCATGCATGGTAATGCGTGTACGCAACCAGTGGCGAAACTCCTGGTTTGTTCACGTGTAATCCAGTCATCGACCGCTCCCGGTGTTTGGGCGTAGCAAATTCTTGTGTTCATCCATATACGGAGCAACCAAGGCAGAATTCTGTAGAACTGTGTAGTGTGCTTTAGTGAGAGAATGTCCGTCCATACATATTATTTGTTCCTCCTAGCGTGCCTTTTCCATCCATGCGCCCTTATGCCGCGATTCGGGAACACCAATCGGCTTAAGGTCAGGAATAAAGTCAATACAAAACTCAATGACCTCCTCATTTTGATGGCCCTTGGAGATGCTTCCTTCTGGCCTAGCACGGTTATGAACATATTTCTTTAAGACTCCCATGAACCTCTCAAAGGGGAACATATTGTGTAGAAATACAAGACCCAAAATGTTAATCTCTTCGCATAGGTGAACTAGGACGTGCGTCATGATGTTGAAGAAGGATGGTGGGAACACCAACTCGAAACCGACAAGACATTGCACCAAATCATTCTCAGAACCTTGGTATGATTTCTGGATCGATTACCTTCTGAGAGATTGCATTGAGAAATGCACATAGCTTCACAATGGCTAATCGAACGTTTTCCGGTATAAGCCCCCTCAATGCAACCGGAAGCAGCTGCGTCATAATCACGTGGTAGTCATGAGACTTTAGGTTCTGGAACTTTTTCTCTGCCATGTTTATTATTCCCTTTATATTCGACGAGAAGGCGACGGTACCTTAATATCGAGCAGGCATTCAAAGAAGATTTCCTTCTCTTCTTTGGTAAGAGCGTAGCTTGCATGACCACGATGTATGCCGTCTTCTCCGTGCATATGTTGCTGGTCCTCCCGTGCCTCGTGTGTATCTTTTGTCTTCCCATACACGCCCAAAAAGCCAAGCAGGGTCACGCAAAGATTCTTCATCACGTGCATCACGTCGATTGCGGAGCGGACCTCTAGGTCTTTCCAATATGGCAGGTCCCAAAATATAGATTTTTTCTTCCACATGGAGTGCGCGTCCGTCGGCATCCTTCGAACAGGTTGTCCGCCAGATAACCCTTTCCAAATATCACCTTCAAATCCTTGACCATATCATGTACATCAAGACCAAGATGCGGTGGCGAGGCTTCGTCCGGTGATCCGCCTCACCTTTGAAATGCTTGCCTTTCTTTCTTACGGGATGCCTCCTCGGAAGAAATCGACGATGTCCGGTACACATTCTTCTTACAACTATTCAAATATATCATGTCGGTATCATCCAAACAAGGCGTGCATCCGCGGTATCCCTTGTTTGTCTGTCTGAAAGGTTTCTTGAGAGCAGGCCAATCATTGATGGTCACGAACAGCAACGCCTTTAGGTCAAATTCTTCCCCATGTGCTTATCCCACGCCGTACACCTGTTCCATTCCACGGTTGTAAGAGTTCTTCAAATAATGGCCTTAGGTACACATCAATGTCGTTGCCGGGTTGCTTAGGGCCTTGGATGAGCACCGCATCATAATGAACTTCCGCTTCATGCACAACCAAGGAGGAAGGTTATACAAACATAGAGTCACGGGCCAGGTGCTATGGTTGCTGCTCTGCTCCCCAAAAGGATTAATGCCATCTGCGCTTAGACCAAACCATACGCTCCTTGCGTCATCGCAAACTCCTTCCGTACTTTCTTTCAATTTTTCTCCACCGCGACCCGTCGGGTACTCTCAACTTTCCATCTTTCTTACGGTCTTCTTCTGTGCCATCGCATCGCCTTGGCATGCTCTTTGTTTTGGAACAAGCGTTTCAACCGTGGTATTATAGGAGAATACCACATCACCTTGGCAGGAATCTTCTTCTGGGCGCCGCCTCGAAATCACCAGGGACATCGCGGCTGATCTTATAGCGCAATGCACCACATACCGGGCAAGCGTTCAAATCCTCGTACTCACCGCGGTAGAGGATGCTATCATTAGGGCATGCATGTATCTTCTGCACCTCTAACCCTAGAGGGCAGACATCCTTCTTTGCTTCACGTACTCTCTCGGGCAATTCGTTGTCCTTTGGAAGCATATCCTTTATCATTACCAGCAACTTTCCAAATCCCTTGTCAGATACACCATTCTCTGCCTTCCATTGCAGCAATTCCAGTGTGGTGCCCAGCTTTTTCTTTTCACCTACGCAATTCGGGTACAACAATTTTTTGTGATCCTCTAACATGCGCTGCAACTTCTTCTTCTCCAAATCACTTGCGCAATTTCTCTTTGCATCGACAATGGCCCGACCTAGATCATCAACGGGCTCATCGATGCCTCTTCTTCAGCTTCTTCCCGCATTGCCGGCTCAGCTTCTTCCGCATTACCGGCTCAGCTTCTTCCCCCATTGTTGTATCATCGTATTCAGGGAACCCATGGCCAGGATAGCTGTCGTCGTCCTCTTCTTCTTCATTGTCTTCCATCATAACCCCTCTTTCTCCTTGCTTGGTCCAAACATTATAGTGGGGCATGAAACCAGACTCAAACATGTGGACGTGAATGGTTCTTGACGTATAGTAATTGCGACCATTCTTACAGCCAGCACATGGACAAGGCATAAAACCATCCGCCCACTTGTTTGCCTCAGCCATAGCGTAAAAGTATGCACGCCCTCAACGAACTGGGGAGAGCATCGGTCATCGTACATCCATTGCCGGCTCATCTTCATTACACAGCACCGAATACACCAAATTAATACAAGTTCATACAGAAAGTTCATACAACACTTAAATGCAACAAAAAAATAACTCTCTAGCTAAAGCATTTAAATGCAACAACAAATGCGATCAATATCGCAACTAAGGTAACAATTGATCCAACAGCATAATGATACCAAGCCTCACTATCGATGACATATTTTCTTATCTTTCTAATCTTCAAGCGCATTTCCTCCATCTTGATCTTGTGATCATCGATGACATCGGCAACATGCAACTCCAATTCAATCTTCTCCCCCTCAATTCTTTTCAATGTTTCTTTCAAGTACTCATTTTCTCTTTCAACTAAATTTAACCTCTCGACAATAGGGTCAGTTGGAATTTCTGGTTCACATACCTCCTAGATAAAAATATCTATGTCAACTTGATGGGCATAATTTGTCATAAACACGAAATGCAACAAATAGTTTTAAAAGAGAATATACCACATCCGAATCATAACAAGGACGAGGGCCGACGGGGCGGATATCAAAACCATGGCACTATGTATAACAAACAACGTCTGGGTAAGATAATTATACGAGTAACTATATATCCAAATCACACAAACATCAATTTTTTATATAAAATTCATGAACAAGAGGCTCACCACAAGGTGGTTCCGGCGACGGGACTGTGCGGGCGATCGACGGTGGTTACGATGGAGATTTAGAAGGCACTAAGTAAAACACACCTACATATGCAAACTAAATGTTATTTTGACCTGAAATTGCATATAAATCAAATACTACCACATATAATTCCTCCCAAATTACTAAAACCCACAATTATTCACTATATAAACCAATGAAAGAGCTAATCTAGCAATGAGAGATGAAAGCACAAAGTTGCTAAGCTTGGTGATCATTTGAATGGATGGGGGCCTGCAAATCTTGACAAATTTGGGGCAAATTTTGTGATGAACTCGAGAGGAAGAAGGGAAGAACAGAGGAGAGGGAGAGGGGAAAGGGGGAAGAACAGAGTGCGGGTGGACGAAGGGTTTATATAGGACGACCTTTATTACCGGTTCGTGCCACGAACCGGTACTAAAGGTGCTGGAAGGGCCCCACTCTGACAACATCCTGCCACCACTTTCTTTAGTACCGGTTCGTGGCACGAACCGGTGCTAAAGGTTCGCCACGAACCGGTACTAAAGAGCTCCTCCCGCCTAGCCAATGGAACCGGCACTAATGGACACATTAGTGCCGGTTCTGTTACAAACCGGGACTAATGTGTCTCACATTTGACCCTTTTTCTACTAGATTTAGTCCAACAAGAGATATGTTGACATTAGTTACCAAAACCACCTAGGGAGCACTTGTGCTTTCAGCATGACATCGTTCTGCCGAGGGGGCTCCATTATGCGAGGTTGGACCACCGGCGGGTTACTGGTTCCTGCTCCTGGGGTGTGAAAGAGATTTCTGGCGTCAAAAACCGAAGGCAAGCGGGACCGGTGCTTCCGCTTCAAGACCTCATGTGACGCGTTCTGATCCAGCATAAGCTTATAGGCCTGGGCATCCAAAGCAGCCCGCTCTGCGGCCATCCTGTAGTTCTCGGCTGCCAGATCGGCCTTGGCCTGAGTGATCTGCTCCCTCACCTTTGCAACTTCCGCGTTGTGGGCGTCCTGATCCGCCGGGTTAGCCTCCGCCATGAGCACAGCCAGCGCATCAAACAGATCAGATAAAACTTGAGCCGGCGGGCGCATAGGACCTCCTGCCCCGGCCGCCACCGCCGCTACTGATCCGGAGAACATTGCCTCTGCGGTCGAAGAGTGGACCGCCGCCTGTGTACCGGCCATGAATATTCCAACCCGGTTGGGCAGATCAGAGGGGTCCGGAATACTGTCGCCATCGGAACAGCCCCCAACCGGTCGTCTTGCAACTGATATAACGATTTGGTCTCTCTGGTCGAGGAGTCGTCGCCGGAATAAACGACGGTCTCGCTACCAGATCCCGATCCATCCTCGTATTTTCCTCCGTGGATGACCCCCACGAAGGCACGCTTCACGGCCGGTTTAGCCTGGGCAGATCTCGCACGCTGAGCCGTTTCGATCTTGCCGGTGCAGATGTCCGGCTCAGGACCCGGTTCACCGATCTTGCCGATGAAGACGTGTATGCCACCAAAGGGGACCCGGTACCCGTACTCAATTGAGCCGGCCTCAGGGCCCCATCCTGCATCGTCGATGTAGAGCTTGCCGCGACGACTCTTAGGTCATCCGGCCCACAGCGTAGCCCTTGAGTCCTTCGAAGTTGCCCTCCAAGAACTTGAAACCATCATGCAATAGCCCCACGGTGGGCGCCAACTGTCGTGGTTTTGTCACGGTAGATGTCTTTATGGAAGGACTTAGTCGTGGAGCCATCGCTACGAGTTAGCTTGAAGGGGTTAAAGCGGACACAAGGACGCAAGAGAGTTTTTACTAGTTCAGCCCCTTCGATGAAGGTAAAAGCCTATGTCTAGTTGTGATGGAATTGATGGGGTTTCGATGACTAGGGAGCAAACAAGCTTCGCCTAGGTCTCGAGTCGTTGTCTATCCTCAAACCGCCGCCGGGTCGTCCCCTTATATACATGGGTGACGCCCGTCGGTTCACAGAGTCCCGATGCCGGTTTATAGATGTATCCGGCTCGGTCTCTACTATTCCTAACTTACAATACAAGTTACATACCGGCGCCGGTTTATAGCTACAGGCCTTGAACCGGCTATCGGCCATAAGCCCTCATCTGCCTACTTGGGCCTTAACATATTTAACTACTGATGAAGTTAATCCGGCCTGTCGTGGCCGGTTTACGCCCAGTGGTAACATCCCCAACACATCCTGACTGGCTCCACTGTCTTGAACCTCAGCTTCATACCAAATATTTGATTGTCGCCTATTGTTGCCAGCATAAGGGGTATGGCCGTATATGATAGTATCCGCAGACTTGACTGACTGTGAATCTCGTGAAAGAATTTTGTCCATGCCAGGCTATCCATTGAGGCCTGACATAAGTGAGGGCACATGCTCCCAGACTGTTATTCACCATCCAAAACCGAGCAGACCCTTTTTGTGAATATCCATGGTGATCAATACTGACTCAGACTGTCCGGGGTATCTGCACCATTTGAATTATGCAACAATTGTCAATCTGACTCCTTCATTACTGTTTTCCTTGCCTGGATCCTTGAGTGAAGGAGCGGCGTCATATTGCTTCTTCGTGTGACCATAGGTTCTGTCGGGTGCAACATTCTGAAAGGCGTACCCTTATTCTCCTGACATGGTAGCATCATTGGAATGGCAGGTTCATCACCTCTCAAGTTCTGACAGTAGGGAAATGATCATCCGAACCCTTGCAAGAAATCGGCAAATAAATCAGTAGCCACCAGAACGGTCTTTACAACTCAGATCTGGGACATTACTGAAATAACTCAACCACGGCTCAAGACGACTGAAAAGAAGCTCAGAACAGGAGACCGGGTTGATAAGAAGAAAGTGACAGCTCCCTAAAATAGCCAAAAGCAGCTATAGGGCTACTGCCACAAAAAGAAACTCAACAGCTGTATGAGATGGCCGGAAAGCAGCTTAGAACTCATGGCAGTCGTTGAAGAGAGAAGTAAAAATCGGCATCCACCCCGGATAGCTAAAAACAGGTCAGATCACAAGGGTGGTGCCGGCACTGAAGAAAAGGAGACAAGGGCTCATCAAGATCATCTTCCAGGTTCACTGGTACTTGTACAAAGCTCAGTGTTGTCGTCAATCCTCATAGTCCTCTGTCACACTGAGGTGTATATCTGGCTTCCTTCACATATATGTAAGAATCTGATTCCCAAGGTAGACTTGTGTTCTGACTAATTCTTGCTTCTGACCAACTGTTGCGGATCTGATTCTGCCATCTGTTGTCAATTCACATTGTACTATCTCGCACCGATTAAGGTCGCATCGAGGACGATTGGATGGCTTATGCTTTGACTGGAACTGCACTGTTGGTCCCGCACATAGCTTATGTTCTTGCTGATCTGATCATTTACATCATGAAGAGTGCACACCGAGGCAAACTTGATTATCCGTATCACGATCAGATATCCCTGCATCTCAATACCATCGGCTGAGAATTCCATCTTGATGCAAACTTGATATTGTCATCCATCCAGGATTCCTTTTCCATTCAGACGAGATATTCCAAATTTCACTGCAGTCTGCTGATAACTTCATTCCATTTATCCAAGCTTCCAAACCTTGAACTCCTTGCTGATTCTTCAGGTCCGGTGTTGGTTGACGAGCAACTTCAATGAGGGGAAAATAATGCCACAGCGAAGCGCCAAAGAAAGAAGCAAAAGAAACGACAAAAACAACAAAACAAACACACAAGCATACAAATAATATAAATAATGAAGCAACATCACATATTACTTCTACTCACACAATAGTATGCATGCACATCTAAGCACACAAATCTCATGAAGCTCTCAGATTGCGATCTAATATGCTGTGATGGTGTGCACGAAAGTGAGATCCATGTGTGGAAAGGGTTGGTGTAACCAAGGCTATACCAAGCGCTGGCTGAACACCGGCTGGATCTGGATGGATACGAAGGTGAGGACGGACTTGGAGATCATGCAACGAGACACGGAGGTCATGACCACATCATCATCAAGTGTACGAAAGGTAATCGTACACGTCCAAAGAATGAGATGACAGGGCAAACTAGGGGAGGAAAAGCAAGGCTAGATGGAATTGCCCTTTTCCGATAACAAATATCAGTAAGGGTTGCCGAAGGGACGAGATGGATGGCACAATTCGGGATAGAGACAAGTCTATCACCGAAATAATATGGGTGGGTGGCGGAAAGATATCGGTGCGATACCTGAGCATAACTCCCACAAATGGTGTCTAGAACACTTGGTACCAGGGCATCACTCTGCTGCGACAGAGATGACGCCAAACACCGAAAAGCAGGCTTGCTGAGAAGGAGGGTGCAAGTAGTGGATCGAAACCGATACCACCTATACTCACAAGATTAACCGTTAGCGACAAGATAATAATCTATATGCATGCTAGGCAACAAACAAATGCAGCAATCAAGTGCAACAAACCAATGGGGCTCTATACTACCGCTTTCTAACGCTCGCGTGGGCTAGGGCATCCTACAGACAGACCTGCTCTGATACCAAGCCTGTGGCACCCCGGCTCAGAGAAACCGGAACGCCCCGTATTCCAGCCTAGAGATCGAGGAGAAGTCTTCTGGAATACGCCACTGCTTAGCATAGAACAAATCAGCTCTTTATAGCAATCTATTGGGGTACAAGGGGATTACGTCGGCACGACGACACTATGCCTGCCACGGTTGTTCTATGCAAGCAGCAGAACAACACGACGCAGTGGAATGACTACTGGTAGCGGAAAAGCGATGACGGTGGTGAACTCCACTCCGCAGGGACTCTGGCTGGAATGCTTATCGTAGCTCGCAAACAAGGAATCCACGGCAAACAAGCTATCATATCCGGCATGTCCTGCAAGCTGGCATGACATGCCAGGTCAGTACATTGAATGTACTTGCAACCTCACAACAACCAAAGCAATCAATACAAACAACAGCATGGCAATTACAGGTTAACAAGGATTAACATGATACTATCAGATCAATCATAGCATGAACAAGATGATACAGCTAGAACAATACGAGCATGGCATGAACATATGAACAAAATGAGCCTAGCATGCAACATGATGAAACTACCATGCACCAACTTCCTCTGCTTTGGTTACCTTGTAACCATCACATGTATCACTTACCATCACAGATATCACACTATCATCTCAGGATCCAATCAAGCTTGGTATTAACAATACCGTAGCAATCATTTATGATCACAAGGAGCTTGACCTTTACCCTTGACTTTCGAATAACATTACAAATATCCAACAAGTTGGTATTCACGATACTACAGTGATCCTCTCACGATCACATAAATATAAACCAACTTCTTTCATCATCGCACCAGGGTTGTTATTAAGCACATTATTATTATTACTTTTGACCCATAGTGTGACCGACATGAACTGGGCCCATATCCGCGGGCGCGGCTATCGATAGATTTAACACACACACTCTGCAGAGGTTAGCACACTGTACCCACACCACGGAACCCATGGCCTCGCACTCCCATTCGGGTGGACCAACGGCATTCCGACAAAACCGTCCTACTGCCATGCCACTCTCCCGGCCACTCCGACCAACACCCCCTTGGGGTTCAGTCCTCGTTGGCCCCGTGTCTACCAAAGACACCAACGGCCACCGTCGTGGCAAAACGATCCCAAACGGGGACAAGGTATACCATAAAAACCAAAAACTAGCACACAAGGTTATGTCCGCCTACCTGATCAGGGTAGAGCGTGCCCATAACCTTCCCTCAAGGGAGGCACCGGCGAGAGGCATGACAATAGACCCAGCTAGGACCCCCCCCCCATAGGGTAAGCGTGGTTGCACTGGTCAGGTCGATATGGTGGCACCATGACTCAACCAACAGTTGTTCAAGTTCAATTTAATTTGGTTAAACTTGAATGCAACATGCTGAGCCATGATAAAATAACATGATGCACTACAATGCATGAACATGATATCAAATAAGCATGGAGGTGCAACATAATCAACGAGCATAACAACAACATGTAACCATTTATCCAGATGAGCATGGCATACTGACTAGCATGAATATCAGAACTAGCACACTACCCATAGCATGACATGACCACTAGCATCACTAATAAATACCATGCAATAACATAACGACAAAACTACCATGCAAGTATTTAATCAACTGGATGCAAAGGGACATACATAACCGTGGTACTCGGAGTAGACGATAGTCATGCACCGGAGACCATCACCAACATGTACTACTACCAAACATTGCCAATGTTAACGTAATACTAGCATGAATAACAAAATAACAGAGTGCAAGAAAACATAGCATCAAGGTAAACACCGATCCATAAGCATAGCCGAAATAACGACTGCACTAGCAAAACAATCAAATAATTATTAAAGACTCAAGTTGGAAAACAATGCTTCTGCATGGCTATCATGCAAATAGTGGTTGTGGCTTGCCTGGGGATGGAGAAGGCTCCGGGAAGAAGTGCGGAATGACCGCGGAAAAAATCGCCATAAAGGGTTCGCTTTTGGAGGGGGCTGATTGGGGCAAGGGAAAAATGGTCATTTTCAGAATGTTGAAACATAGTGAAAATGGTACCAAAAGTTTGGGCTCGAAGAGACGAAGATGTGAGCGTTGGTTTCACCTTGATCGGAGCTACGGTTGAAAAGTTGTGAAGGGTTGAAGTTCAGGGACTTTTCTGCAAAAATATCATCACAAACAATTCCCTGAGTGGATAAGACAGAGGCGCAAAATTAGAAATACGCTTTCTGATCAAGAAAACGTATTATGGGCTGAAACAGAGAGGAAATACGCTTTCAGTAAAGAAAGCGTACTTGGAGCTGAAGGAGAGGAAGAATATGCTTTCCTGTGGGCGAGACGTGTTCCACAGAATACGCCTCCACTTAACCCAGTCAGCAGAGGCGGGACCGGGCCAAGAGTCACTGACGTGCGGGTCCCACGGGTGGAGCCCGTCACTTATCCATGTTAGCTTCGTGGGGTCAACGCGGGGCCGGCGGCTGGCTCGCTGACATGCAGGGCCCGCGGCCAGCTGGCAGCCAGGGCCGTAGGCGTCGCCTTCCTCATCTCCTTCCCGATGCTGCCCGACGAAGGCAGAGGGAGGGGCGTAGCGCTGGCCACCGTTCGGAGCGCTCGGAACACCCACGCGTAGAAGAGACCGAGGCGAACCCGTCCCCGTAGGGGACGGACGCCGAGGAGGCTGGGGAGGAGCAGGACACCAGACGCGGCGGAGGAGGGCTTCGGGTGGAGTTGGGTTATGGGGCTGCAGGGTACACCGGCGAGGGGCAAGTAGGTGGGGAGGATCAGGAGGTCGAGGGGACTCCCCTGGTTAAGGAATGAGGGAGGGAGGGGGCCGGCTTCGAGCTAATTTAGGAGGGAGGCCACGACGGACACGACGGCCATGGGGAAGACAGAGAGCTCCTCGAGCTCAGGCCAGAGGTGGGGAGGGCCTAGAGAAGTGCGTTGGGGAGGCTGGTGTGCTCGAGAGGGGTAGGGGTTGGCTTGAATAGCCGTGGCAAGGCGGTTCGACCTCGGGTGCCACCGCGGACGCGTGTTCGGCGCCGCGGACGCGTGTGCTTGCGGCCAAGCTCGAACGGCGACGAGGGGGAAGTGGACGAGTGTCACGGAGACGAGAGAGACTCGGGGTCAAGAGAGGGAATTCGCCATGGCACAAACAGAGCCGGCCGGTTTGGCTGAGGCCGCCTGGGCGCACGGGCGACGAAAAGTGCCGAGGTGGCTTCGGGAGGGGGAGAGAGGTCCAGGGGCACGGCGACAACGTGTGCTAGCTGTTGGACACGACGAGGCGTGCGAGCACGACGAACCGAGGAGGGGCCCGTGCAAAATGTCGCTCAGCTCGAGTCCATGACGTGCCAGGGCGGTGGTCACCACGTGAGCTGGCAAGGAGAAGAGGCCAAGGCTGCCCTGAGATGTCTAGTGATTAGTCCTTGCATACTAGAGGCCGAGGGAGGTGACGGATCATGCAGAAGTGTAGGGAGCAGAGCGGAGCAAGCTCGACAAGGTTGTTGTATCAAATTTGGACGAGCACTGCTGATCAACAGGGAAGGGCTTGGAGCCAAATGAGTTGTCTGGTGTGATTTGATTAAGAAGAACTATGATCCTGAGATTTGGAGGTGATTTGGATCAAGAATTAATACACTTGCTTTGCAAATGCATAAACTGGTCCAAAATAGGAATCAAGATGATCACTCAAATGGTGAAGCCACTTGAGCTGAACTTAGGCAGGGCAGAGTTATTTGATCATATGAAGATGCTGAAAAAGGTTTCACACCATTTGAATAAACCAAAATGGTACTTCCTTCACAAACATCCCCACTGACCAGAAACTTGCGGAAATTCTAGAGGAAAATGGCTAAATGGCTGAATGGCTAAATGTTGGGACACGGATATCTTGGGATATCACAATATCTCTTATTTAATTAATGCACATATATACTTTTTAAAGGGTGGAAGGCTCGGCCATATGCCTGGTGTTTTGTTCCACTCTTGCCGCCCTAGTTTCCGTCATACCGGTGTTATATTTCTTGATTTTGCGTCCCTAACACGATGAGGGTTCATGGGCCCCTCTTGACAGTTCAGGTTTTAGAGAACTTGACACTAGATTCGAATTAAAATACACCAACCGTGTGTGTAACCGTGATGGTCTCTTTTCGGGTGAGTTCGAGAAGAGAACACGATGGTGTTATGTTTGAATGTAATTAGTTCAGGATCACTTAGTGATCATTACTAGTTTGCAACCGTTTGCGTAGCTTCTCATCTTATTCTTGTACCCGTAAGTTTGCCACCATACATCACTTATTCGCTTGCTGCAACCTCACCACTTATCCATTCCATACCCATTAAGGTTTACTAGTCTTGATACCCATGGTAATGGGATTGCTGAGTCCTCGTGGCTCACAGATTACTACAACAATAGTTGCAAGTACAGGTAATGCGATGATCTGACGTGCGAGCGATGTATGCTTGTCTTGGAGTTCTTCTTCTACTTCTTCTTCGTTCAGGGGTTAGGTTCCTGGTTAGCAGCCTGGGCTAGCAGGGTGGTTGCCGTTTTAGTTTCTGTTTGTGTTTCATCCGTTGTCGGATGTTGCTCTTATGTATGATGTTGTTGTATTCTTGTGTCATTGTATGCCTTTTATATGTATCCCATCTATTATGTAATGGTACGATGTAATGATATCCACCTTGCAAAAGCGTTTCAATATGCGGCTCTATCCTTGGTGGAACCTTCGAGTTCCTCTCGGATAGGATCGCATATTGGGCGTGACAGAAGCAGAGCTCGTCATGCACTTTTTGGTTTTGTATGCACAATCTCTTAATGCAAAAGAACGCCATGTTATATTGCCCCTTATGATAGCAACCTTTATTATGCGTCCGTCGCCTTTATTACTTTGCAATCGAAAGTTCATACAATGCTTATTTTCCCTTACACTAAAAGATCAAACACGTTTAGAGGCAATTTTTATTGCCCTTTTTGCACCGATGACAACTTACTTGAAGGAGCTTAATCAATCCATAGGTAGGTATGGTGGACTCTCAAGACATGAATTTGGTTTTAAGGTTTTTGGATGCACAAGTAGTATTTGTACTCGCACTACAAAAAAAACCACTTCCATGATGATTCGTGTTTGTCCCAGTAGGTCACGTTTTCTGTCATGCATGTACATCCATGACGATTTTATGATACAATCAAGATAGTCATACCCGTGCTGTCGTAGAAGTGTTCCATGACAATACCAAAATTATCATCACGGAAGTCTCCTTACCTTCGTCGAGTTCCCAATCTTCAGAGTTGTGTTTAATTGTTTTCAATAAATCCCATTTGAATTCAATATCCTTCTTCATAAAAGAACCTGTACAAAAAGTATTGAGCATGGATCGATCATTATGAGAAAGCTGAGCATAAAAGTTTTGAATAATAATTTCTCTTGAGAGCTCATGATTGGGGCATGAATATAACATTGACATAAGCCTCCCCCAAGCTTGAGCGATACTTTCTCCTTCACGAGGCCCAAAATTATATATATAATTCTGATCACGATGGACGAGATGCACAGGATAAAACTTCTGAGGAAATTCCAATTTCAATCGGTTGTAGTTCCATGATTGATAACCCACAAGTGTAGGGGATCGCAACAGCTTTCGAGGTAGAGTATTCAACCCAAATTTATTGATTCGACACAAGGGGAGTCAAATAATATTCTCTATTAGCAGCTGAGTTGTCAATTCAACCACACCTGAATGAACCGGAAACTGCTTGCACTCAAACCGGCCTGCTTCCGTTTTCTGCTAAGAACAAACCGCCAGCCGTAATTCTCATATCCTATGTCTTCATTAAACCTGACTATGCTTTAAATACCCTTTGTTGACTTTAACATCTTTCAAACAGGGTGATGCTCCATTTTGGAGCAAGAAGCCTCCTCAAGAGAAACCGGAGAAAACAATCCGGCCCAAGACCAGAGTTGTGAAGAAACCGGCCCATAGAAAGAGAACCACTGCCTCCTCCGATCCACCAGCTAACGATGATGTGGGTAATCCGGACCTTGAGGTAGAGCTTGACTCACTTGGTTTACTTTTCACACGCCTTATTGATAATGATTATTTCCAGGATGACGCTGAGGTCAGTCATGCTGATGTTGTAGAGGTAATCGCTCTTTCTTCCGATTCAAACCCTTTACCTTCACTAAAAATCCGTCGGGCAAACCGGAAAGTTAAATTTTCTCATCCACTTGCTTATTTGGACCGAAACTTTCTTATGAAGACACAACAGCATGAAGCTCGCCGCACAACCCGGCACAGCGGCCAGGTAGTTACCTCCGCCAGTTTACCGAATAGTCTGATTCGGAAACGTCGTTCAGAGGTCTCTAACTGTTTCATCAATGCTTATCCTAAAGCGAGTTGTATTCATCAACCTCTTAATACCTTTGACTCTGATTATCAGGGCACTTCTCATTCTTCTTCCGGCGAGTCTTCAGCCACCCAGGTCCCACCGCTCAAGATTGTGCTTGGGTGAGCCGTATTACTAATAATATTGCTTGATATATTAATTTCCATATTCACTGGATTCATCTGTCTTTTCCCTTTCAGGACCAAGCCTAGGCCAGCAAAAAAGCTCGCCTGGACAAAGCGACAGACGAAGATGACGCTCCTGAACCGGCCAAAACAACAGATCCCGAAGAACCTATCCACGACGATGTGCTGAACGACCCACCACAGCAAGACCATGATGTTGATGCTGAAGAGGTGCATGTTGATACCTCAGGCCCTGTTAATCAGCCCACGAGCCCTATTCAAACTGACAAGACAGCGAGCCCCTCCAAGCATACTGACAATCCGGCGACCTCAGTGCGAACCGGCGAAGCCAAGGATGATGATGTCGTTATTACTGGCTTTGGTCATTCTGAGACGGGCAATCCTGTCGCTTTGTCTAAGCACACCACGAAAGATGAATTTGCAGCCTTTGGTAAAGGCAAATGGAACACTGATTTAGCCACCTTTGCCACTCTGGACCCCCAAGAACTTTATTTCGTCTACCTGAATCGGCTATATACCAGCCGTGATTACGAAGCCAGTTTGATAAAAATGATGAAGGATAAATATGAGGTAAATTCCATATGACTCTCCTTATGTATTTCAATCTGTCAACTCCAACAGCCACCAAGTTATAAGTGCATCTAGTGCCACCCCTAGTTGGTTTTGGAGTATTGAAGACAAATTTGGTTGAGGGACTAATCCGTTTGTGAGAATTGCAGTGTAACGCAGGTAGTGTCCCTCATTGATTTGGTTTACCTACCGGAGATGACCCCTAAAAATGTATGAAGACATTGACGACAATGGTGGTATGTGAAGATATTCACATTGAAGACTATGACATGAGAAGACATTGAGTGAAGACTATGGAGCGCGAAGACTGTATTGTTTCGCTGTTTCCTTTTCTTCTTTGTTGAGTCATAGGAACCATCGTACTGTTAAGTGGGGTCCAAGTGAACTAAGTCAGAATGACTGAAGTGATGCTCAACCCAAATCCTGTCTTCGAGCGAAGACAATGAGAGCAAATCTTATCCAGAGCTGGACGAGTCAGCTTTGCTTGTAGCCCAAGTAAAGTTGCCGTGTGTGTTTGAAATCTGACCGTTGGAACACGTGTCAGTTCCGTAGTGACCCAGGGTCATTTCAGACATAACAGGTCGGGTTGCCTAGTGGCTATAAACAGCCCACCCCCTACACCATAAATTGGTGGCTGCTCAGAGTTAGTGCACGGCTTTTGTCGTTCGAGAGCAACCCACCTCGAAGCCTTTGAGAGAAAGAAATCCTTGAGAGGACAAAGCCCAAACACCCAGAGCCAAAGAGTGTTAGGCATCACTGAAGTCTTTCTATCTGTGTGACCTGAAGACTTATTACACTTGAAAACTGTGAATCCTCCAGCCTATTAGGCGTCGCGTTCTGAGCATCCAAGAGTCATTGTGGATCGCCGGTGAATGAAGTCTGTGAAGGTTTGGGAGTCTACCTTGAAGACTTACCAGAGTGATTGGGTGAGGACTGTGTGTCCTTAGCTCAAGGGGAATAAGGTGAAGACGCGGTCTTCTGAGTTGAATCTCAGCCTCCCCAACCAGATGTAAAGTTGTCACAACAACTGGAACTGGTCCAACAAATTCTGTGTCTTCAACAAGTGACTGGTTCTATCCTCTCCCTTCCTTTACTTAGAGTTTGTCTTCGTGAAGTCATTGCCTATTTGTCGTACCTGTTTGACTTCATTGCTTGACTACTTTTGTTGATTGGCTTGATACTATCTTCCATTCTGATCCTTACTACGAAGCTGCTATTAGTCCGTGTACTTTCACATTATCACATGCCTGACTATGGTTTGCTTGTTGTAGTTTATCTTCCGCTGCATATTCATTAGGTCATTTCTAGTGTTTGTCTTCGAAACTTCCATGTTTTGAAGACTTTCATAAAAATCGCCTATTCACCCCCCCTGTAGTCGATAACTAGCACTTTCAATTGGCATCAGATCAAGGTACTCCCTTGTTCTGTGTGATTTGGTTTAACCATCTGGAGTTTTAGCTATGTCGATTGCAGGGATAATCAAAGTCTCCGCTGCTTGCCCCGTGTTCGATGGAACTGAATATCCCTACTGGAAGAATAAGATGCGCATGCATCTTGAAGCCATTGATGTCGACCTCTGGTATGTCGTCAAGAACGGCGTTCCCAAAACTGGTGAAGGTGTCACCCCTGCTGATGTCAAGAAGTTCATTCAACTGGACTCTACTGCAAAGAACATCATCTGTGGTCATCTAACCAAAGGACAGTATGGCCGTGTGAGTGCTCTGGAAACGTCGAAGCTAGTCTGGGACTGGCTATCCAAGGTTAACGAAGGCGTCTCAACCCAGAGAGATCAAAGGATCAGTGTTCTTCGCAACCTCTTCAACCGCTTCAAGAGAAACGACAATGAAAATGTCCAGCTCACGTTTGACCGCCTCACTGACATCACAAATGAGCTTCATGCTCTCGGCGCCACTGAGATCACCAAGCATGAAATCGTCAAGACACTACTGAGATCACTTGACAGCTCCTTTGACACCCTTGCCCTCATGATACAAGAACGCCCTGACTTCAAGACACTCGATCCGTCTGATATACTTGAGAGGCTCAACACACATGAGTTCTAGCTTTCTGAGAAAAGAGATATCTGTGGTCCCAACTATGGCCGAACTCGCGCTTTGAAGGCAAAAGCTGTTTCCTCATCTGAAGAAGAATCTGACTGCGATTGTGATGATCCCGAAGAAATTGGAAAGGAATTTGCTATGCTTGTGAAGAAGTTCCAGAAGTTCAGTAGGAAGAAAGGCTTCAGAAAGTCTTCACGATCCGGCTCAAGAGATGATGAAGCTTCCACTCATGACTACAAGAAGAGAACATGTCACAAGTGCAAGAAAACTGGACACTATATCTCTGAGTGTCCACAGTGGGACAATGAGAAGAAAAAGAAGAAGAAGAAGAGCAAGGAATCTGATTCTGATGACAAGAAGAAGAAGAAATCTTCAAAGTCTTCTTCCAAGTCCTCATCAAAGTCTTCATCTCATAAGAAGAGCTCATCTGGAAAGGCTCGTGCTTTTGTTGGCAAGGAAATGGATTCATAGGAGGAGTCTGCTTCTGAGGAGGCGGAGGTGGAGTCTGAAGTGGAGTCCGACCCTGGCGTTGCAAGTTTGGCTTTAGCCACAGCCTATGTTGCCAAGTCCATATTCAACACTGAAGACAATGACTTCCACACCAACGCTGAAGCTGATGACAAGGACGACCCTGCTACCGCCTACTGCTTCATGGCACATGGTGCCAAGGTAAAATCACGTGATGCTTACTTTCAAACATCAGGTGAAGATGACTCTGATTGTGAATCCAAACCCAGCTACAAAACACTTGCTAAAATTGCAACTAAACAGCAAAGAGCTATGGAACATACTCAAAAACTGTTAGACAAAAGCGATGACCTGTTGGACGCGGAAATGACACCTTCACAGTCCTTAGTTGAAGACATAAAAAATCTTCATGCTAAGTACCAAGAACTTGAAAGTCGTCATGAAACGCTCTCAACCACTCATGAAAAGCTCTCCTATGATTATCTTCAAAGGAAGCAAGAGCTTGAGAAATTGAGAGCGGCTCATGAAGATCTTCAAAAAGAGAATGAGTCACTTCGCGCTCAACAGATCAGTCCCACTCAGGATGGATTTGAACCACCATGTCCAAAATGCATTGAGCGTGATAACACTACCTCTGTTGCTGAATGTTCCACTGCTGCTACTGTTGCATTGTCTTCAACTACTGATGTGGTAACTAACCCCTCTGCGGAGGATGCCACTACTATTGCTGATAAAAATGCTAGGTTGAAGACATTGCTTGAGACAGGGATGTATAAAAGTCTGAAAGGGCATCAGACACTTTGCGATGTTTTCAAAAAGAAGATTCTGAACCGAAACCCTAGGAAAGAGGGTGTTGGGTTCAAGAGGAAAATGAATGTTGATGGTTCCTACTGGAAGCTTGAGCAGTACCCCAAAACCACATGTGTTGCTGCAAAGGGACCTTCAGTGCATCCATCCACCTTATCTGGCTTTACCTGTGCTAACCCTATTATCATTGATGAATCCTTTGATGCAAACTATAAGTTGTTCAAGAATCAGAATGGTGAAGTGTTTGCCAGGTATATTGGTACTAACTGCAGGAATGGACCACCTATGAAGAAGATCTGGGTTCCCAAAAGCTGTCTTGAGAATCTTCAAGTGAATGTCATCATGACACCACCTGGGAAGAAGACAAATCCCAGACCTAAGGCGTCATATGGTCCAAAGGCTTCATACAGACAGAGGACTCACCTGAGCCACCCTAACGCCAATGTTTTGCAGGGAAACCATACTCAATCTTATGAATATGAGCGTGTGTCTTCGAACCGCTATGTTCATAGAACTAAGAACTTTTTTGCTTATTCATATGAGTATCATTCATCTCCTGCAAGGCTATTTGCTAGGGCTCCAAAGCCGAAGTTCTCAGATGCTGCACTTAGACTCATTGCTTCTAAGCCACCCCTAAAGATGTGGGTGGTTAAGAACAATTAACTCTCTTTTGCAGGAAAGGGTCTCCAGCTGAAAATCAAAGGCGTCTGATGCTATTGCTGGGGACCTAAAACATCTTGTAGGGCACAAGATCAAATGCCCAAATGGTCTCACTATGTATTTTGTTCCTGAATTGCTTGCCATTGTTCCTATCTATCCTAATCTTGATCTGAGCTTCAATAATCCTCTTGCCCGACAAATGTTTATGCTTCACAATACTCTTGGTGAAGCCTATCCCCCTAACTACACTGTAGGGTATGACACCTCATGCTTCAGAATGGATTATGGACAGCGGATGCACTAATCATATGATTGGTGATCGAAGTCTTCTCATGGACTCAACCTTACGTCCATCAGACAAGAGTCATATCACATTTGCTGACACTGGTAAAAGCAAGGTATTGGGTCTAGGTAGAGTTGCAATCTCAAGGGATCAACACATGGATAAAGTGATGCTTGTTGAATCCCGTGGTTTCAACTTGATGTCTGTCTTAATGCTTTGTGACTTGAACATGATTGTGATATTTGGAAAATATCGTTGCCTTGTACTAATGGAATCTGACAAGTCTCTAGTCTTTGAAGGGTACAGGAAAGATGATCTGTACATGGTAGATTTCTCAGCAGGTCCACAGCTTGCCGTATGTCTTCTTGCAAAGGCTTCAGAATGCTGGCTCTGGCATCGGAGGCTGGGGCATGCAGGCATGAGGAACTTACACACACTCGCCAAGAAGAAGCATGTCATTGGCATCGAAGGTGTCAAGTTCAAGAAGGATCACTTGTGTGGTGCCCGCGAAGCTGGAAAGATGACTAGGGCAAAGCACCCCTCGAAGACAATCATCACGACATCTCAACCCTTCGAGCTGTTACACATGGATTTATTTGGCCCTACTCACTACTCTCCTCTCACAACAACTGCTTATCTCTATGGCTTCGTCATTGTTGATGATTACTCAAGATACACATGGGTGCACATAATTCTCTACAAGACTGAAGTGCAAGATGTCTTCAGACGCTTCGCTAATCGAGCAATGAACAATTATGGCGTCAAGATCAAGCATATCAGAAGCGACAACGGCACTGAATTCAAGAACACCGGACTTGATCTTTATATGGATACAATTGGAATCACTCATGAGTTCTCTGCTCCATACACACCTCAGGAGAATGGCATCGTGGAGCGCAAGAACAGAACCCTCATTGAGATGGCTCGAACAATGCTTGACGAATACAAGACACCAAGAAAGTTCTGGCCTGAAGCTATTGATACAGCTTGTCACGTCATTAACCGTGTTTACATCCATAAGCTTCTGAACAAAACATCCTATGAGCTCCTCACTGGCAAGAAGGCAAACGTCAGCTACTTCAGAGTATTTGGAGCAAAGTGTTGGATCAAGGATCCCCATCACAAGTCAAAATTTGAACCCAAAGCTCACGAAGGCTTCATGCTCGGTTAGGGAAAGGACTCGCACTCTTGCAGAGTCTACAACCTTCATCACTACAAAATCGTCGAAACTGTGGACGTGAAATTTGATGAAACAAATGGTTCACAAAGAGAGTTGCTGCCAAGTACACTAGACGAAGCTCCGCCCAGCGAATCTATCAAGCTAATGGGAACTGGTGACATCATGCCTTCTGAAGCATAGCCTGAAGAGGAACTCATCATTTCTGCACCTAACCAACCTGATGACAATGCTCAGACCGAAGACAATCCTCCCAATGATGACAATGATCAGCATGAGCAAAGTCTTCATCCAGTTCATCCTCGTGTTGCAAACGAAGTACAAATTGAGGAGATAATTGATAGCATCAATGCACCTGGTCCACTTACTCGCTCAAGAGCAACGCAGTTAGCAAATTTCTGTGGTCACTTTTCCTTTGTGTCAATATCAGAACCCAAGAAAGTTGCTGAAGCCTTTATGGAACTTGAATGGATACAAGCTATGCAAGAAGAACTTCAACAGTTCAAGCTGAACAATGTTAGGGAACTTGTCAAGCATCCTGACCCTCGCAAGCATAACATTATTGGCACCAAATTGATATACCAAAACAAGCAAGATGAGCATGGTCAAGTCGTCAGAAACAAAGCACGTCTTGTGGCTCAAGGATATACTCAAGTTGAAGGAATTGACTTCGATGAAACATTAGCTCCTGTGGCGAGGCTTGAAGCTATTCGCATCTTTGCTAGCCTATGCTAACCACCACAACATCTTGCTATATCAAATGGATGTGAAGAGTGCATTTCTCAACGGCAAGATTGAAGAAGAAGTATACGTCGCTCAACCACCTGCTTTGAAGATCCAAAACATCCCGATATGGTGTACAAGCTAAACAAAAGCATCAGATGGCCTCAAACAAGCTCCTCGCTTGATATGATACGATCAAAGACTTCCTGAAGAGCAAAGGCTTCAAACCTGGATCCCTCGATCCCACACTCTTCACGAAGACATATGATGGTGAACTGTTTGTGTGCCAAATATATGTGGATGACATTATATTCGGATGCACCAACCAGAAGTATAGTGATGAATTTGGATACATGATGCAAGAGCAATATCAGATGTCCATGATGGGAGAGCTGAAGTTCTTGCTTGGTCTTCAAATTCATCAGCAAAGGAATGGCATCTTCATATCTCAAGAAAAATACCTCCAAGATTGTCTGAAGAAGTTTGGAATGCAAGATTGCAAAGGTTACACGACGCCAATGCCAGCCAAACACCATCTGAGTCCTGACGACAATGGTAAAGAGTTCGATCAAAAGGTATACCGCTCCATGATTGGTTCCTTACTTTACCGATGTGCATCTAGGACAGATATTATGCTTAGTGTTTGCATGTGTGCTCGATTCCAAGCGGCACCAAAGGAATCGCATCACTTAGCTGTGAAGCGAATTCTTTGATATTTGGCTCACACCCCAACACTAGGATTATGGTATCCAAAGGGCTCAAAATTTGATCTGGTTGGATTTTCGGATGCTGATTATGCTGGTGACAAGGTGGATCGCTAGTCTACATCAGGCACATGTCACTTTCTGGAACGATCACTCGTCTGTTGGTCTTCAAAGAAGCAGAACTGTGTATCGCTCTCAACTGCTGAATCTGAGTACATTGCTGATGGATCCTGTTGCGCTCAGCTTCTATGGATGAAGCAAACTCTCAAGGACTATGGCATCAATCTGAAACAAGTACCTCTCTTCCGCGACAACGAAAGTGCCATCAAGATTGCCAACAATCCAGTCCTGCACTCGAAGACAAGCACATTGAAATTCGTCATCACTTTCTCAGGGATCATGTCATGAAGAAAGATATTGACATCATTCACGTCAACACTGAAGAGCAACTGGCAGATATCTTCACAAAGCCCTTGGATGAGAATAGGTTTTGCAAGGTACGGTGTGAGCTGAATATCTTGGAATCCTCAAATGTCCTGTGATCAGGCACACATCCTAACCCTTATGCATGTTGATGACATAGATGTGCAACACACGAAGTAAAGTATATCTTCAATCAATGAAGACCTACATTCTGATTGTGAATACATTAACGTGGAATTCAACTTCGGAGCGCCACGATAGTTGTTCGCCGTGTCTGGGTCTAATACTTCCTATACGGTGGGTAACGCCACCACCAAATTTGTCTATTTGAAAAGTTTCACTCATGGCGTTATTTTTGCTATGTCTTCGCATTTGATTTGTCTTCAACTTCAACCTATCTTCGTGATTTTCTTCGCTATGTTGAGTTGATTGCTTTCTGATATACATATATATAGTGTCCTGTCCTCTACAGCATTCACTTATAGCTATGTCTTCCTTGTTGAATCTTTTGAACTAAGTGAATGTGATCGGACCCTAATCTCTCTATGCTTTCTATCTCAAACTCTATCTCTCCAAATCATATGCATTCTATTGAAACTGTCGAATGTCTTCTCTGCGTCCTTGTCAGCAGAAGATACAGAGACATACTTTAAGTCCGTTTTAACTGATTCATCTTTATTGTTGAAATCCGGAGAAGCTAGAACGACCATACGACAAACTTGGCGGGCGTGGGAACGTGGGACAACTCATTGTATGTTGCATGCATGCCACGTGCCCCTCAGATGTGAACCGCTAGGGGCACCTGTGTAATTGCGCTATGCCGCACACCTCCTTATAAATACATGTCCCCTGCGGTAAAGAAATCCTTCTTCCACCTCTCCACCTCGTCAAAACCCTAGCGCCACCGCTAGCTCTCAACGACGCCGGCGACGAAGCGCTTAGCTGCCGCGACTTCTCCGACGTCGTCCTCACGCCGGCCGCGAACATCTTCCTCTCCGCCACCGCCGTAGGTGTCCTCCGTCGCCATGTTAGGGCACGGTGGATTGAACTGCTCGGCCTCCTACTCTTCCCGTCTAGCAGTTCTTCGTGTGGTAAATATAACTCTATTTTTACCATCTTTTTGATCCTCAAAGATTCATCCTGTTTATGAAAATTGGTTTTTGCCTCTACAATGTTAGATCTATTCTGTCTGCGTCTCATACTGCCTAGTATATTCACTTAAGCTTCACATCTAGTTCGATTCCTCACTTGTACTTATTCACGAATTCGTACAAATCTGGAACCAACTCTCAACGTATAAGTGAATGACTTCGCATCATGAGGTCAATGTCTTCAAACTGATTTATCTTCAAAATCTTCTGAGAATGCATATGACCTCTTCCCCTTCCCTCGCATCTCTAATGCTGTCACAGGTACATGTCCGTGGGAGAATCCCTTGGTTCTCATAGTCTGCATTCGTTTGCAGAGTTCTTACAGCATCAGCTTAACTCTCCCGAAGCCAGTTCCTGTTTGTCCAGCAAAAGCAAGCCTTTGAAGCCTCTGAACGTATTGAAGCCTTTCAGTTTGAAGTTCATGGCTGCGAAGAAATCAGTAAGGAAGGGTGGCAGACAACGTCGTGAGGGAACTTCAAAAGATCTGCCTGATGACCTCGCAGAGCTTTACAAAAAAGATCCTTAAGAGAATAATAATCAGCGCAAGACACGAATCCAATGGATTCGACAATATTGGGCTGAATAGTGGTTCAAGTACAAGTTTGTGACCCAAGAATACGCTGAGAAGAATGCTATCAAAATCCCTTGGGGTGATATTCTCTTTCGAGGCCTTCCACCCAAGAACAGGGCTGAAGCTATTGCACAGGGTTTCTATCCCTGTATGGTCCGTGGACCTCAGCCTGAAAACGCCGACCCGGCATCTTTGCTCTGCTGTCGTGATGATAATCTCTTCAAGCGCAACTTCCAGCACGCAAAGGCTTCGTCCAAGGAAAACAAGAAGTCATTGGGATTAGACTTCAACCCTGGTCCCTCTGCTCCCCGTGCTGACGGCTCATGTGACGCCGAACCCAATGTCATCGGTCCCTTCTACAACCTTGATGGACTCATCACTCACATTGCGGTCCAAGGTGCCCAAGTGGATCACTCTGATGACGATGCTGATTCTGATGAAGCCCCAGCTCCTGCTCCTGCTCCAAAGCCGCAGAAGCCAAAGAAAGTCAAGGCTTCAAAATCATCTGCTCCTCCAAAAGCTTCACGTGCGAAGCCACTGGCCACTGCACCTCCTGAAGCCAGTGTGCAGTCTGAAGATCAATCACGTATCTCCAAGAAGACGGAGAAGAAAAAGAAAATTGTCAAGAGTACTGATCTGACATTGACTCCTGCTGCCATTCTACGTGAAGAGCACATTAATCTATCCAGCGATGAAGATCTTGCAGATGATGCACTTGAGCAACTGATCAAGAGCAAGGAAGAAGCAGAAATTTTCAACAATTTGCCTCTCTTTGATGTGGCAATCATCCATCACTTCATTGATGAGTGGTTTGACATGCCAAACATCAGCTTTGAAGATCTGCAACTTCCTATTGGCCTCAACGTCTCCTTCAATGGCGCCATTGCTTCTGAGCTAGCTCTTGCTCAGCGCATTGTTGAACTGAAGAACAAAATCGACTATGAAAAGGCTCAGTTCAAGAAGCATATGGCTGCACTCAGCATGCAAGATGTCAAAAACTTCAAGGTCATGCTGCACAACCTCAAAGAAGCTTTTCTCAAGAAGCGCGAAGAAGCCAGAGGCTCTCGTGAGCGCATGAAGAGTCTGGCTGACAAGTGTGTGCAAGCCTACAATGAGGCTGAGAAGCGCAAGGCCCTTGGTCGTCCTGGTATTGACCCCAGAATGGCTGCAAAGAGGAAGAAGCTATCAACTGACCAATCTGCACCTTCAAGGCAGGAAGAGCCCCGCATAGTCTTCCCAAGCAGCATGACTGGCTCGAAGCCAAAGGTCAGGTCAACCGCTTCTGAACAGAAGAAGATGAGGGCTGCCGAGGCTGAAGCCAGAAAGAGGAAACATCCTGAAGCCTCTGATGCTGCTCCCTCCAAGAAGAAGCTCAAGACCAAAAAGAATCGGGCTGCTCCCACAAAGCCCTTGGTTGTTGAACCTATTTCTATGGTTCGCCCTGCCTCTGCTATCCAAGAACGACGGATGGTAGTTCATGAGCCTGCTTCCACAGAGGCTCATGAAGCTGAAGACATTCCAGTAGTTGATCCCATCGCTGCTGAAGACATTGGTCACCATGACAATGTTGGAGATGACGAAGTTCTTCCTCAGATCGAACCTAACCTGGTATCATCGCCTGTTCTGACGAACAGCGAACTCATAAGCATTGGTCGTCCTCTGACGCCAATTGCTCAGGATGCATCATGGGCTGATCACCCACAGCAACAAGACTTCCCAAGTACTCCCCGACAACAAGTCACTCCCCAACAACAACAACAAGAAGAAGAGGAAGACTTTGAGGCCCAGCCAACTCCATCTCCAAAGGCGTGGCCATCATTCCGCAGGCTTCGCAAAGGACAAAGGCCTCAAGTACCTCTCTCGAGCGTTCCAGAAGGAGAAGTGCACCACCAACCTGTTGCACGTCAAGTGTTTTCAGAAGCCACTCCAACTGTGAATGTCTTCGAGTCTGAAGCCAAAGCTGCTGAAGACAATCCGACTGAATCAGCCGAAGACACCCAAGAAGAAGAAGAACGTGTTCCTACTCCCCCTGTTAATGACGAAGTTATTCCTGATATGAACGTGCCACTGCCCGACCCTCCAGCTCCTCAAGTGGAGGTTGAAAATCCTGAGGCTGCCACAACCAACACCAATGAAGCCAATGACGTTGTCATGGCTGAAGCAAATGTGGAGCCTGCACCAACTGCTCCTGAAGTCAATGAAGCAAATGTGCTTGAAGCCAATGAGGCAACTGCTCCTGAAGCATCTACTGTGCAGCCTGAAGCCTCAGTTGTTGCCACTGCTCCTATTCCGCCACCAAGGCCTCATACAATTGAGCATGCATACAACTATGGTCAGCTAATCACTGTCCGATGGCCCATTCTGGTCCCTCCGCCTCATGCCTCTGGTCCTCAGTTCGACTATCACATTGCGCATAGGTCTCAAGTCCAGAAACCAAAGCCAAGACTGCCAAGGTTCCCAGGCACTGCCACATCTAATGGGTCCTTCAATGCAAATGGCTTCAAGGCACACAACACTTTCTTTGACAGAGCAAAGAACCCCTACACAAGTCCAAGGATATCATCTGATCGGTTCTAGAGCTATCAGCAACGAAGCTATTACTCCTGTGTTCTATATGATCAAGGGCGAATTTTCCCTCATATGCGCCTCGACACTGAAGCCATTGATGGACTGCCGTGCTTAGAAGAAGCACTGGCCTGCTTTCGTGATGCTGGTCTGCTTGGCTTCATACCAGACAAAGAACACTGGAATGAAGAACTTTTGCTTCAATTCTATGCTACCCTCCACATCCGTGGCTACTACGGAGATACGAAGACATGGGTTCTCGAGTGGATGGTAGGAAATGTTCATCATGAATCCAAAGCTCTTGACGTCATTGAGCTTACAGGCCTTCCCACTCCCGGAGAGCTCTTTGAACCTGGTTGTCAACTCCACCGCGATGCACTGGAGAGCATCTTTCATAAGCCAGAGCCCAACATGAGTCTGATGTTGAGCATGATGAAGCCTCTGCCACATGATGCTGAATACCCTAAGGAATTCTTTGTTGAAGACCTTGAGTATCTGCCTCACACAATATATCACATCATCAGGCGAACTCTATGGCCTATCAAAGGGCATTCATCGTCTGCAAAACTTGAAGGAGCCATGAAGACGTTGGTCTTTTATATCCTCAATGGCATCAACTTCAATGCGCAAGAATTTTTCATCCGGCAACTGGCTGCGTCTGGCTCAGACCTTTTTGGCCTGAAATTCTATGCTCCATGGGTCATGCGCCTCATCAAGCTGCACTCTGCTATCAACTATCAGCCCTCTGCTCGCAATCATCTGATCTTTCTACCAGAGGTTGATATGTCTATTGAAGCCATATACCCTGAGCCTGCCAAGAAGCCTCTTTGTCTTCAGAATGCGGATCACCATAGCTTCTGTCAACCCATGGAAGGCGTCCAAGCAGTAACTCGTGTCTATCCTCTGGCTGGGAACACTCGTCTGCCTCACCGTGCGCAGACTGAAGCTACTGAGAGCACAATTCGCCAGAGACCCAGAAAGCGCTCTCGCGTCCTTAATGATCGCGAACTTCTTGTGGCACTGCATCAGAAACAAGATAAGCATCACTACAGGCTCAAGCGATAGATGCAAAGCCTCTTGGAGGACGTCAATCGTATTCAAAATCTTGCCACCAAGAATGCTTTTGTCACTCACGAGACCTGTCGGCGATCGTGGAAGAGTTTGACCCTGCTCAGTGCTAAAGCAGATCTTCAAGACGATGGCTTCACTGAACGCTTCAAGTTTGACTCCATTCCTCCATGGAATGCAGTCCTACGACGAACTCCATCACTTGAAGACTCTGACTATTCTTCCTCCACGGCAACTGTCAACGCCAGAGTGATCAATGATGAAGATGATGCTACTTCACCACCACCTACTTCTGTTCGCATCGACACTGCACCAAGTTCGTCTGCGCCGCCAAACAACAACGACAACCGGGACTTTCCAACTTGAACCTTTTTAGTGCAGCTTTGCTTTGAGACTATAGCCCCCAAGGGCCGGTTTAACTTAAGTGAGCTAAACCGGGACTTTGTACAGTAAGAATTCCAGTGTAACTAGAGGGGAGAGCCAATACGCATTAGCCCCCAAGTGCCAAGTTGAATACTTGTATTGAGCTTGGGACTTATATGGAATTTGTAGGATAAAAAGAAAATATGCATTAGCCCCCAAGTACCAAGGGCATAACCTGTTATGTGGTTGGTACTTCAATTCTGCATCATAATCCTTAATCAAATGACAATCTTTACGCAGGGTGATCTGAGAAAGAAAGAGAGCCAAATTGCTGATCTTCAAGAAAACCTGAAATCCCAGCAAGCTGAAACCTTGAAAGCAAAAGATGAATTAACCAGCGCTTTAAGCGTCATGGAAAAGCTTAAGGAGGATTTCAACAAGGAGCGGGCGGATTGGGCTACTGAAAAGGCCGCTTTACTTCAAAGGGCAGAGAAAGCCGAGGCTGCACTCAAACTGGTGGTAGATGAGTTGACCAGCGTAAAGCGGCAAGTGCATGCCATGACCGCTGCTGTCTTATGTAAGCATTTTTTATTTCTGAAATAACGATGTCTTCTCATATTGTAACCGGTTTACCAACCCCTTGAATGATACATGGACACGTATTGGCCACATGGGATCAGATGTGCGGAAGAAACTGAAGGCCGCCTACACATTGATAGAACAACTGTATACAGGTGCGCAACGGATCATCAGCACAGCTTCTCACAACAACCCGAGACCGACCTTGATTCAGGACACCATCAAAAGGCTGTCCATGCTTCCTGCCCGGATTGAAGAATTGAAGAAATCTGTTGGACAAGCTTTGTTAAGGTCTGTGTAATCCACACACATGCGCCAAGTGCCGTTTTTCTTAAGAACCAGCACCGGATTAGCAAGCCATTCTGGATGGAAAACTTCAACAATAAAACTAGCCGCCAAGAGCCTGGCCACCTCCTCTCCAATAGCCTTGCACCTTTCTTCATTAAACCGGCGGAGAAACTGCTTCACCGGTTTGTACTTAGGATCAACGTTAAGAGTGTGCTCAGCGAGTTCCCTCGGTACACCTGGCATGTCAGAAGGCTTCCATGCAAAAATGTCCCGGTTCTCACGGATGAACTCGATGAGCGCGTTTTCCTATTTCGGGTCCAAGTTGGCACTGATAGTGAACTGCTTGGACGAATCTCCAGGCACGAAGTCAACAAGCTTAGTCTCAGCCGCCGATTTGAACTTTAAATCTGGATCATGCTCCGTAGTCGGCTTCTTCAACGGAGTCATGTCCGTCGGATCAACATTATCCTTGTAGTATTTCAACTCTTCCGTGGCACAAACCGACTCTGCATAGGCCGCATCACCTTCCTCACATTCCAAAGCAATCTTGCGGCTTCCATGAACCGTTCCCTTGTGACCCGGCATCCTGAGTTGTAAATAGATATAACAAGGCCGTGCCATGAATTTGGCATAAGCCGGCCGCCCAAATAAGGCGTGATACGGGCTCCAGATCTTCACCACCTCAAAAGTTAGTGTTTCTGACCTAGAATCATGATCGTCTCCAAAGGCAACTTCCAGAGCTATCTTGCCAACAGGATATGCTGACTTGCCAGGTACCACACCATGGAACACCGTATTAGATGGTTTAAGATTTTTATCTGTTAGCCCCATACGGCGGAAGGTCTCATAGTATAGGATGTTAATACTGCTCCCTCCATCCATGAGTACCTTGGTGAATTTATAACCTCCCACCTGAGGGGCCACCACCAATGCTAGCTGACCCGGATTGTCAACCCGGGGAGGCTGATCCTCTCTACTCCATACGATTGGCTGTTCCGACCAGTGTAAATAATGCGGCACGGCGGTTCAATGTATTCAGCGCCGCCAGAAGTTTCCGGTCTCGCTTATCTAAGCTAGTAGTGAAAACATGATATTGCCCACTATTCAACTGCTTTGGATGGCTCTGATAACCCGACTGCTGCTGCTGCTGGTTGTAACCACCTTGGTTATTCTGATTATTCTGATTGTTGTGTCCACCCTGATTACCATTGAAGCCTGAACCGGAAGCTCCTCCATCGTGACCCGGCCCATGGAAACCGGATCCTGAGCCACCACCTGATCCATGATCATATCGGAAAGCATTAGAATTTTTGAACTCCTGCATAATGTAACAATCCTTCCAAAGGTGGTTGGCCGGCATCTCCTTCGTCCCGTGCTTTGGACAGGGCTGGTTTACAGATAGTTTAGGCGGTCCGGGTTAGGATTGGGAGCTCCACCGTGATTCACCGCTTTACCCTTACGTCGCTGACCCTTGTCCTGTGCGCTAGTAGTAGCCACAAAGTATATGCTGCCATCCGCTTTACGTTTGCCTACGTTCCCATAACCTGCCGTGTTGTGTTGCTGACCCTTGGAGCTGCTGTTCTTTTTTCCCTTCCCTGTCTTGTCATCCTCAGACTCGGGATCCTTGGTACTATCAGAATCAGCATACTTCACTAAAGCGCCCATGAGGGTTCCCATGTCATTACAATGGCGCTTCATTCGTCCCAATTTCAACTTCAGAGGCTTAAACCGGCAGTTGCCTTCCAAAGTAATAACCGCAGAATCAGCGTTGATACGGTCTGATGAGTGCAAAATTTCCGAGACACGGCGCACCCAATGGGTCATTGACTCTCCTTCCTCCTGGACACAGGCCGCCAAGTCCACTATCGACATGGGCTGCTTACAGGTATCCTTGAAATTCTTAACAAACCGGGCTCGCAACTGGGCCCATGAGCTGATGGAATTGGCCAGTAAACTTTTTAGCCGAGTACGGGCTGTCCCTTCAAGCATCATGGTGAAGTACTTTGCACACGCGGCCTCATCCACATCCTGCATCTCCATGGCCATCTCATAACTCTCTACCCATGCTTCTGGAGACAAATCGACAGTATAATTTGGCACCTTGCGCGGACCCTTGAAGTCTTTGGGTAAGCGCACATTGCGTAAAGCAGGGATTAGACAGGGCACCCCCAAAGAACTAGAAGTGACCCCTGGCTCGACTAAGGTGGTGGGATGAACCGGCGTAAGCTGAAGCGCCTCGTTTTGTGCTGCTAACTCGGCCTCCCTGCGTGCCCGGGCCCGGTCCACCACTTCCCGAGCATCACGAATACCGCCCGCAGGGTTATTGCCACGGGGCGCTTTATGGTTCCGTGCATTGCTTGAGACAACCGGTTCATCCATACGCCTGCTGTAGCTCCGGCTCAGACGAGGGGTGGAATGAATTCGGTCACGGCTGCATGAATACGCTTCCTATTGGATCAAAGAGGTCCAAAGGAGCTCCTTGACCCGGCGCGTTTCCACCGCCTGCGGAGAATCACCTTCGATCGGGATGGCCTCCAATGGTGAAGCGGCAGCGACAAGATTGTCCATATGATTGGAATAGTGACCCGGAGGTGTCTGGACCGGCTGAGGCATGACATCGTTCTACCGAGGGGGCTCCATTATGCGAGGTTGGACCGGCGCGCCCGGCCCAGGCGCCTCTGCTCGGTTTACCACCGGCGTGTTACTGGTTCCTGCTCCTGGGGTGTGAAAGAGATTTTTGGCGTCGAAAACCGAAGGCAAGCGGGACCGGTGCTTCCGCTTCAAGACCTCATGCGACGCGTTCTGATCCAGCATAAGCTTATAGGCCTGGGCATCCAAAGCGGCCCGCTCTGCGGCCATCCTGTCGTTCTCGGCTGCCAGGTCGGCCTTGGCCTGAGTGATCTGCTCCCTCACCTTTGCAACTTCCGCGTTGTGGGCGTCCTGATTCACCGGGTTAGCCTCCGCCATGAGCACAGCCAGCGCATCAAACAGATCAGATAAAACTTGAGCCGGCGGGCGCGAAGGACCTCCTGCCCCGGCCGCCGCCGCCGCCGCTGATCCGGAGAACATTTCCGCTGCGGTCGAAGAGTGGACCGCCGCCTGTGTACCGGCCATGAATATTCCAACCCGGTTAGGCAGATCAGAGAGGTCCGGAATACTGTCGCCATCGGAACAGCCCCCAATCCGGTCGTCTTGCAACAGATATAACGATTCGGTCTCTCCGGTCGAGGAGTCGTCGCCGGAATAAACGACGGTCTCGCTACTAGATCCCGATCGATCCTCGTATTTTCCTCCGTGGATGACCCCCACGAAGGCACGCTTCATGGCCGGTTTAGCCTGGGCAGATCTCGCACGCTGAGCCATTTCGACGAGGTCGTTGCAGATGTCCGGCTCAGGACCCGGTTCACCGATCTTGCCGATGAAGATGTGTATGCTACCAAAGGGGACCCGGTACCCGTACTAAATTGAGCCGGCCTCGGGGCCCGAACCTGCATCGTCGATGTAGAGCTTGCCGTGACGACTCTTAGGTCATCCGGCCCACAGCGTAGCCCTTGAGTCCTTCGAAGTTGCCCTCCAAGAACTTGAAACCATCGTGCGATAGCCCCACGGTGGGCGCCAACTGTCGTGGTTTTGTCACGGCAGATGTCCTTATGAAAGGACTTAGTCGTGGAGCCATCGCTACGAGTTAGCTTGAAGGGGTTAAAGCGGACACAAGGATGCAAGAGAGTTTATACTAGTTCGGCCCCTGCGATGAAGGTAAAAGCCTACGTCTAGTTGTGATGGAATTGATGGGGTTTCGATGACTAGGGAGCAAACAAGCTTCGCCTAGGTCTCGAGTTGTTGTCTGTCCTCAAACCGCCGCCGGGTCGTCCCCTTATATACATGGGTGACGCCCGTCGGTTCACAGAGTCCCGATGCCGGTTTATAGATGTATCCGGCTCGGTCTCTACTATTCCTAACTTACAATACAAGTTACATACCGACGCCGGTTTATAGCTATAGGCCTTGAACCGGCTATGGGCCATAAGCCCTCATCTGCCTACTTGGGCCTTAACATATTGAACTACTGATGAAGTTAATCCGGCTGTCCTGGCCGATTTACGCCCACTGGTAACATCCCCAACACATCCTGACTGGCTCCACTGTCTTGAACCTCAGCTTCATACCAAATATTTGATTGTCGCCTATCGTTGCCAGCATAAGGGGTATGGCCGTATATGATAGTATTCGCAGACTTGACAGACGGTGAATCTCGTGAAAGAATTTTGTCCATGACAGGCTATCCGTTGAGGCTTCACATAAGTGAGGGCACATGCTCCCAGACTGTTATTCAACATCCAAAACCGAGCAGACCCTTTTTGTGAATATCCATGGTGATCCATACCGACTCGGATCGTCCGGGTATCTGCACCATTTGAATTATGCAACAATTGTCAATCTGGCTCCTTCATTACTGTTTTCCTTGCCTGGATCCTTGGGTGAAGGAGCGGGGTCATATTGCTTCTTCGTGTGACCATAGGTTCTGTCGGGTGCAACATTCTGATAGGCGTACCCTTATTCTCCTGACATGGTAGCATCATTGGAATGGCAGGTTCATCACCTCTCAAGTTCTGACCGTAGGGAAATGATCATCCGAACCCTTGCAAGAAATCGGCAAATAAATCGGTAGCCACCAGAACGGTCTTTACAACTCAGATCTGGGACATTATTGAAATAACTCAACCACGACTCAAGATGGCTGAAAAGCAGCCCAGAACAGGAGACCGGGTTGATAAGAAGAAAGTGACAGCTCCCTAAAATAGCCAAAAGCAGCTATAGGGCTACTTCCACAAAAAGAAACTCAACAGCTGTATGAGACGGCCGCAAAGCAGCTCAGAACTCATCACAGTCGTTGAAGAGAGAAATAAAAATCGGCATCCACCCCGGATAGCTTAAAACAGGTCAAATCACAAGCGTGGTGCCGACACTGAAGAAAAGGAGACAAGGGCTCATCAAGATCATCTTCCAGGTTCACTGGTACTTGTACAGAGCTCAGTGTTGTCGTCAATCCTCATAGTCCTCTGTCACACAGAGGTGTATATATGGCTTCCTCCACATATATGTAAGAATATGATTCCTGAGACAGACTTGTGTTCTGACTAATTCTTGCTTCTGACTAACTGTTGCGGATCTGATTCTGCCATCTGCTGTCAATTCACATTGTACTATCTGCACCAGTCTCGTACTGAGGACGATTGGATGGCTTATGCTTTGACTGGAACTGCACTGTTGGTCCTGCACATAGCTTATGTTCTTGCTGATCTGATCATTTCTGTCATGAAGAGTGCACACTGAGGCAAACTTGATTATCCGTATCACGATCAGATATCCCCAGATCTCAATACCATCGGCTGAGAATTCCATACTGATGCAAACTTGATATTGTCAGTCCATCCAGGATTCCTTTTCCATTCAGACGAGATATTCCAAATTTCACTGCAGTCTGCTGATAACTTCATTCCATTTATCCAAGCTTCCAAACCTTGAACTCCTTCCTGATTCTTCAGGTCCGGTGTTGGTTGATGAGCAACTTTAATGAGGGGAAAATAATGCCACACCGAAGGCCCAAAGAAAGAAGAAAAAGAAACGACAAAAACAACAAAACAAACACACAAGCATCTTATATCTTATATTTACTAATTGGAGGCACCATTTGAGTCTTTACGTTAATCCACATCAGCAAGATTAATGTAGCCGTTAGATTAAAATTTTAATGGTCAAGATATATTAGAAGACCCTATAAAAAATTTAACAAAAAAATAGCTCGCACGTACATCAAAAAGATGAAACCTGCACGTACATATTAGAGTCCTCAACAATCACGTTATGCTTCCCATGTGCCTTCCTTTGTTATGAAAAAAATTTACCTACATCAAAGAGTCCTCAACGCCTACGTTTCCTTGAAAAAAAAAACAGTTTCAACCTATATAAATTCCATGTACTCACGAGTCAGTTTCGTCCTAAAGAATAAGTCCACGTGCCTTCTCCATTTGTGATGGAAAGACAATACATACAATGATTTAATGGTCAAAATCTATTAGACTTTTGGAGAAGATTTTTTATAGAAAAACTAGCACGTACATTATTTGCAAAAAAATACACATACTTGGAAGAGTCCTGAGCCACCAAGTTACGTTTCAACTTACACAAAACCCATGTGCCTTCCTTTGCCATGGAAAAAAGATAGATCATCAAAGAGTCCTCAGTTTCACCTAGAAAAAAAGAGCTCCGCCTTAGAAAAAGAAATCTGTTCTAAAATAATAATGTGTCCACGTCCCAGTTATTACCACATACAAAAGAATATGTTCCTTTTCCCTTCAAAATTGAGAAGGACACGGACAGATGTTCGTGTTCCTTCAAAAATAAGGACACGTACAAATAAATACTTGTCAAGCATCACATTATAGAAAGGGAGACCCATTGCCTAACTGAAAATGAATTCAATCCTACATTATAAAATAAAGACACATGGAATATTGATAAATATGTGAAATCACCTAATTATAACGTAACCAAGAAAATATACATAAATTGTCACACGGAGGAAATTAATTTATGAACATAACCTGTAACTCTATGGGTATTGTAAATAGGACATTCTACGAAAACATCCCTTAAAACTGAATCTTAACAGGGAAAAATATTTCAAGTATTGTGATATACCCCACTATTTTATGTGATACACGATAGATACATTCTGAATGAAGCTTAAGATTGTATTTAATAATAAATTTATATAAAATGGAGATTATCTTAATGAGAAAAATAGAATTATATTTCGTTGAGATTGTAGAAATGGTACATATGTAGACTGACAAAGACCAACCCGTACATGCTTAGGCAAAGGAGTCTAACACCAAATGAAACACATATCCAGCTAACATTAGTCTATAGAATTATATTTCAAAAACACTAGGCACCAGTTCTGATCATTTAAATTTATGTAATATTTTTTTAGGGTAAGTTCAAGCAAATGGCTGAGTACCATTGTAGTAGTATGTTAACAAAACATGCCAAATCTTGATGCTGATCTGTGGGTGGACATTAATTTTATTTATTCGTACATATCATCGACTCTCTTTATAAAACTGCATAATAAAAATAATATGTAATTGCACAATAATGTTAAGATAAACGATTCTCTAGCCCGTGCTGATGCACGGGTTGATGACTAGTACAAATAATATAAATAATGAAGCAACATCACATATTACTTCTACTCACACAATAGTATGCATGCACATCTAAGCACACAAATCTCGCGGAAGCTCCGGTATTGCGGTCAAATATGCTGTGATGGTGTGCACGAAAGTGAGATCCATGTGTGGAAAGGGTTGGTGTAACCTAGGCTATACCAAGCGCTAGCTGAACACTGGCTGGATCTGGATGGATACGGAGGTGAGGACGGACTTGGCAATCATGCAACGAGACATGGAGGTCACGACCAGATCATCATGAAGTGTACGAAAGGGAATCGTAGACATCCAAGGAATGAGATGACAGGGAAAACTAGGGGAGGAAAAGCAAGGCTAGATGGAATTGCCCTTTTCCGATAACAAATATCAGTAAGGGTTGCCGAAGGGACGAGATGGATGGCACAATTCGGGATAGAGACAAGTCTATCACCGAAATAATATGGGTGGGTGGCGTAATGATATCGATGCGATACCTGAGCATAACTCCCGCAAATGGTGTCTAGAACACTTGGTACCAGGGCATCACTCTGCTGCGACAGAGATGACGTCAAACACCAAAAAGCAGGCTTGCTGAGAAGTAGGGTGGAAGTAGTGGATTCGAAACTGATACACCTATACTCACAAGATTAACCGTTAGCGACAAGATAATAATCTATATGCATGCTATGCAACAAACAAATGCAGCAATCAAGTGCAACAACCCAACGGGGCTCTATACTACTGCTTTCTAACGCTCGAGTGGGCTAGGGCATCCTACAGCCAGACCTGCTCTGATACCAAGCCTGTGGCACCCCGGCTCAGATAGACCGGAACGCCCCGTATTCCAGCCCAGAGATCAAGGAGAAGTCTTCTAGAATACGGAACTGCTTAGCATAGAACAAATCAGCTCTTTATAGCAATCTATTGGGTACAAGGGGATTACATCGGCACGACGACACTACGCCTGCCATGGTTGCTCTATGCAAGCAGTAGAACAACACGACGCAGAGGAATGACTACTGGTAGCGGAAAAGCGACGACGGTGGTGAACTCCACTCCACAGGGACTCTGGCTGGAACGCTTATCCTAGCTCGCAAACAAGGAATCCACGGCAAACAAGCAATCATATCCGGCATGTCCTGCAAGCTAGCATGACATGCCAGGTCAGTACATTGAATGTACTTGCAACCTCACAACAACCAAAGCAATCAATACAAACAACAGCATGGCAATTACAGGTTAACAAGGATTAACATGATACTATCAGATCAATCATAGCATGAACAAGATGATACAGCTAGAACAATATGAGCATGGCATGAACATATGAACAAAATGAGCCTAGCATGCAACATGATGAAACTACCATGCACCAACTTCCTCTGCTTTGGTTACCTTGTAACCATCACCTGTATCACTTACCATCACAGATATCACACTATCATCTTAGGATCCAATCAAGCTTGGTATTAACAATACCATAGCAATCATTTATGATCACAAGGAGCTTGACCTTTACCCTTGACTTTCGAATAACATTCCAAATATCCAACAAGTTGGTATTCACGATACTACAGTGATCCTCTCACGATCACATAAATATAAACCAACTTCTTTCATCATCGAACCAGGGTTGTTATTAAGCACATTATTATTAGTACTGTTGACCCATAGTGTGACCGACACGAACTGGGCCCATATCCGCGGACGCCGCTATTGATAGATTTAACACACACACCTGCAGAGGTTAGCACACTGTACCCACACCACGGAACCCATGGCCTCCCACTCCCATTCGGGTGGACCAACAGCGTTCCGACAAAACCGTTCTACTGCCATGCCACTCTCCCGGCCACTCCGACCAACACCAAAGACACCAACGGCCACCGTTGTGGCAAAACGATCCCAAACGGGGACAAGGTATACCATAAAAACCAAAAACTAGCACACAAGGTTATGTCCGCCTACCTGATCAGGGTAGCGCGTGCCCATAACCTTCCCTCACGGGAGGCACCGGCGAGAGGCATGCCAATAGACCTAGCTAGGACCCCCCATAGGGTAAGCGTGGTTGCACTGGTCAGGTCGATATGGTGGCACCATGACTCAACCAACAGTTGTTCAAGTTCAATTTAATCTGGTTAAACTTGAATGCAACATGCTGAGCCATGATAAAATAACATGATGCACTACCACTACAGGAAACAAGTAATTTGCCGTCTGTGGATCACAGACGGCAAAGAACTAAATCCAGACGGCAAAGACTTTGCCGTCAGCAAGCAGACGACAAACTCAGACGGCAAAGATAAGTCGGCAAAGAATACTTTGTCATCTGCTTTTCATCGGCCAGACGACAAAGACTTTGCCGTCAGCCAAATCTGCTTCGCCGTCAGCCTTATAAATCACATACGGGAAAGAAAAGTACTTTTGCCGTCAGCCAGACTACATCATTGCCGTCAGCTATTTGCCGTCAGCCTCGTATATGAAAGACGGCAAAGAAAGGATCATTTTGAAAAAAAACACAGCTTCCCAGGGATATGGTCAAGCATGCAGTGTACTACCTATGTTTCTTCTTCTTTTTTAACGGGGAAAGTCCCAGCCGTCTTTAGTTCCTTTTATTCAATGTTAGTCCAGTACAAAATACAAAACATGATCCTGAAAAAACTAATGTTACAAAATTGTCCTCAAAACTAACACACAGGACCCTAAAAAGTAAAACTAAAAATCAATCGGGTTCTTCTCTATTGTAGTGCTCTGTTCGCTCCGTCGGCGACGCTCAACTCACCGCTTGCCAGGCTCCGCCGCTGCGCCGTCGTATGGCCCTGCTCAGCCGCGCTCGGGAGCTGGCTCGCTCTGGTGCTGCGAGGAGGCATGCGAGGAAGCTCGGGGATGGGCGGTGCTCAACCGCCGGTGACGGCCCTGCTCAGCCGCGCCGCTCTGGCCCAGCGGCGCTCAGGAGCCAACTCGCTCCGGTGCCGCGAGGAGGCACGCGAGGCGGAGCTCCTGGCTGCTCTAGCGACAGAGCTCGTGAGGCAGAGCGCACGAACGGCGGGTTGAGGAGGAGCTGAGGGTGTGGACGCGCTCGGGTGCGCGGCCGGAGGAGCTGGGGTGCGGACGGCCGGCAGGTGAGGACGAGCTCGCGAGGTGGAGCTTCACACGGCGCTGGCGATGTGGCGGACGGATGGGCGGAAGGAAGGATGCTCGGCCCCGCGGCGGACGGACGGGCTCGCGGGCGTCGGCCGCAGTGTGCGGCTCCTCAGGGACGGACGGGCGCTGGGCTCAGTGTGCGGCTGCTCGGGGGCGCCGGAGGCGCGGTCGGGCATTGGCCGGCGACGTGGTTCTTCTCGAGGGAGAAGGAGGGATGAGGGAGCAGGAGAGAGCGTGCAAGATGGAGAGAGGAGGGAGCACGGGGGAGAAGGAGATGGAGTCGTGGCTGGGGCTGGTACGGTCGTGGCATCGTGGGTGGGGGCATGCGTGGGGGCGTGTGCATCATGGCCTGTTGGTGGGAGCGTGCGTCCGACGGCTTGAGAGTGGCTGGGATCTGCGGCTAGGATGTTGCCAAGTCATCGATCCATGTGATCGATCGGCGTGGTGTGCTTTTCCTTTGCCGTCTGCAAAAAAATACAGACGGCAAAGAGCTCTTTGCCGTCTGCAAAAAAAACACAGACGGCAAAGATTCTTTGCCGTCTGTGATTTTTATTGCAGACGGCAAAGTGAGATCTTTGCCGTCTGTATTTTTTTCTGCAGACGGCAAAGTTTATTTTGCCGTCAGTTTTTCTTTGCCGTCTGCGAGTCTTCCCGACGAAAAGTTGATGGCAAAGATGCCTCCTGACGGCAAATTAGATGTTTCCCGTAGTGTACAATGCATGAACATGATATCGAATAAGCATGGAGGTGCAACATAATCAACGAGCATAACAACAACATGTAACCATTTATCGAGATGAGCATGGCATACTGACTAGCATGAATATCAGAACTAGCACACTACCCAAAGCATGACATGACCACTAGCATCACTAATAAATACCAGGCAATAACATAAGGACAAAACTACCATGCAAGTATTTAATCAACTGGATGCAAAGGAACATGCATAACGGTGGTACTCGGAGTAGACGATAGTCATGCACCGAAGACCATCACCAACATGTACTACTACCAAACATTGCCAATGTTAACGTAACTAGGAAAGTGGCCCGCTCGATGCGCGGGCAACGCCTTTGAAACCTTTGTCATATTTTATGCTTAAACTTCTTATATAGTGTGAGACTACAAATATTCTTTAATCCATTCAAATATTTAATTATCATTCATTATTTTGTAATACATAATTATTAGTAATAATAAATCAGAACCTCATTAATAAGGATTAATGTAAATTTATCATTTCACACCCAGACGTAGTAATATTTTATTGAAAAATTTCAAGTCTACCAATGAATTTTTTGGGGAGTTTAATTTTGTTAGACCTTTGAAAGATATTAAACATCATGGTATAGTCATATTATTGTGTTTCGTGTAGTCTTGCAATATTAAGAATTAGAACTTTTACTTGGATGCTATTATATGTGTACACTTTAGAATAAGTCAAAATTGAGTATTACATTCACGAAGAAAAAACCCAGTACAACTCATGTGTACCACAACCGATCGAAGAATATTGTTCTTTGTTTGTCAATTACCATAGTGGAGGTGATTCAGTCAAAGTAGTTATAATAAGGTCTTTGGTGCTCAACTACATACAAATTTATGTCTCATATATTCCTAAATATGATAATTAAATAATGAACTTGCATTGTATTGTGGAACTATTATATGTTGTACAATAGAACATGCCGACATTGTGTGAGAAAACCGATGATGGTGCAGATACATAGTTTGTTTTGATGAGAACATTTTGATACATAGAGAAGTAGTATGTGTTGCATGGCCTTCTCTAGCTGATTGGATACTTTGGATGTCCCCATGGGTCCTCGTTGCCAGCCGTTCTATCATGTTGCCATGAATTTTGGTGAAGGGTGAGATTAGTAAGATAGTAGAAATCAAGTGGCATGAGAATGTAACTACTTGAAACTGGAATTATACCATTCCCGGTTGAAATCTCCGGAGATGTATATGGCATGTCCTTGCCATCATAGGTTTAGATGCTCCTACCGATCCTAAGATGTCTCTTCGATCTCAATGTGTACGTACACCTGGTTCTCTAGCCACTGTTTAGAACAGCACCCATGCGCATGCATGCTCCATCATTTGCTTGCTCCATAAATCTCGATTACTTTGATCTTCCCTAGGTTTGATTTTTTTCTCTGTTCAGGATGCACTCATAGTAATGTGGAAAACCAAGTTGTGTTCTACCCAAATGGTATGTGTACAGATAGATACAACCGATAATTGCTAGACGGTAATAGATAAGATACCTATGTTTGGAAGAGAAATCGGTTTTATTTTGCAGAATTATCTGTTTTGGTAAATTTTGGGTGGACCATTTAGAACCGGTGAATTTTGAGCTTTTGGTTTGTTTGATTTCCTCTTTTTCATTAGCATGTTAGTGGAAATTTGGCCCAAGTCTCTCCATATTTAACAAAACATTATTTAAGCACAATTCTTTTTCATATGCTTTAATTCATACGTGCATGGCTATATGGTTCTTTCAGATTACAGTATGCACATAGCTATGATAGATACCCAGGATTGATCTGGCTCAACGCACACATACACAAGAGGCGTCAAAACTGACCGGTTCCTACGATGCAAAGCTAGCCATGCTAGCTGATTGTTTTTGCCCAGGCTGAACACGTACATATACACACATGAATCGAAGAAATGGATTCCCCTCTTATGTAACATATAACCAAGCTAATGATTGATTTGCTCCCGGCCCGCAGAAAGACAATGTAACATATGTACATGTACGTATGCACCTGATGGATGTACTTATGCAAAAAAAATCTGATTAGGTGATTCTTTCTCTTTTTTTTTTGCCCTGGACATGTGATTTTCATTAGCTATATGGACTAATGCTCTTTTAGGACCCGGACAGGTAAGAGCGGGGTTTTTTTTTTTGACATGGACACGTGATTTTCTTTAGCTAGATGGATGGGTGATTTTTTCTTTTTACTTGGACACGTGATTTCTTTCTCTAGAGGACGGGTGATTCTTTTTTTTACGTGGACACTTGATTCTTTTAGCTAGACGTGAGGGAAATTATGTATGGCCATAAGGTTTTACGTAATGGCAATGGTGTGTAATTTATAAAGGATGGCATTGGTGGGTTATTTCTTTAGCTGTAAAGTGGATCTTACCATTGTGATTTTTTGTTATATGAAATTAAAGGACATATTTTTCTAATTTTAGTGAGATTTTCTAGTTTATTTATGTCTTTCTGGTTAGCCAATGTTGTGCTAATGGATGTGCAGGACGTCATACCGTCAGCAGTGGTAAAGTGGAGGTCTGCATATTAGGGCACAAGATGAGGACGTGATGGGAGATCAATATTGGATTTTCCTTGATGGAGAAGAAAAGATAGTCTTCTAGCATGGGGAAGCATCAGATTTACATTACGTGATGGGATGTTTTTTTTGTCCTTTGCTTGATGAAGGAGAAAAGATATTTGTTCTTTTAGGGTACAAAATATAGACTTGTGCATGTGGCAAAGCATCAGATTTGTGTTATCCATTACGTGAAGGTTGAGGACCATCCAATGGTTGTGGTTATTTATTTATTCAGTCCACAAATTATTTAACGGACAGATATTTCTGGTTATTGTGTATTTTTTAGTTTAATTCTCTTTGTGAGGTGTACACGTATATGCACTTATTTTTTTTTTTATACTGATGGAACATGCATGTGATGCAAAAAACTGGGACATGCTTGTACTTCTTTCCATTCCATACTTTCTTTCCTCACGGGTAGCATATTAATTAGGTTGTTATTTTTCACGGCAGTCTTTTTTCTTAACAACTTCACGCCGGGGCACAAGTTGGATCTCAAGCCGCGTGACAGTCCAATTTTTTCCCCTTCTTTTCTTTTTTGTAGGGAAAATTTCTTTTCTAATCCTATATTTCAGGGGCTGTACCAAAAAATTTTCTTATGCTATACGTCAGGGGTTGTACCTAATTTTTCGAACATATGTAGATGCGTACATGTGTTCGATCTCAAGCAATGTGACAGTCATGTTTTTTTCTTCCTTTTTAATGATATACGTTTGGGGATGCACCAATTTTTTTTTCCTTGGGCATATGTAGATGCCTACATGTGTTGGAACCCAAGCCATGTGACCGTCTATTTTTTTCTTCCTTTTTAATGCTATCTACGTTTCGGATGCACCAATCTTTGTTCCTTGCACATATGTAGATCCGCACATGTGTCACGTAAGTCCTCATAGGCCCACCATGTTACATATATTGAATGGTTAGGTAATATTTATTTTAAGAGATTCACAAGATCAAGGGCTATTATTTTCTGATTAACATGGAATTTTATAGCCTAATTCTCTTAATTTTGGTTCACCATATATTACTTTTAATATATAAATAGATACTAGCATGAAGAACAAAATAACAGAGTGCAAGAAAACATAGCATCAAGGTAAACACCGATCCATAAGCATAGCCGAAATAACGACTGCACTAGCAAAACAATCAAATAGTTATTAAAGACTCAAGTTGGAAAACAATGCTTCTGCATGGCTATCATGCAAACAGTGGTTGTGGCTTGCCTGGGGATGGAGAAGGCTCTGGGAAGAAGTGTGGAATGACCGCCGAAAGAATCGACGGAATGGGTTCGCTCTCGGAGGGGGCTGATTGGGGCAAGGGAAAAATGGTCATTTTCAGAATGTTTAAACATAGTGAAAATGGTACCAAAAGTTTGGGCTCGAAGAGACGAAGATGTGAGCGTTGGTTTCACCTTGATCGGAGCTACGGTTGAAAAGTTGTGAAGGGCTGAAGTTCAGGGACTTTTATGCAAAAATATCACCACAAATAAGTCCCTGAGTGGATAAAACAGAGGCGCAAAATTAGAAATACGCTTTCTGATTAAGAAAACGTATTATGGGCTGAAACAGAGAGGAAATACGCTTTCAGTAAAGAAAGCGTACTTTGAGCTGAAGCAGAGGAAGAATATGCTTTCCTGTCGGCGAGACGTGTTCCACAGAATACGCCTCCACTTAACCCAATCACCAGAGGCGGGACCGGGCCAAGAGTCGCTGACGTGCGGGTCCCGCGGGTGGGGCCCGTCAGTTATCCATGTCAGCTTGGCGGGGACAACGCGGGGCCGGCGGCTGGCTCACTCACATGTGGGGCCCGCGGCCAGATGGCAGCCAGGGTCGTGGGCGTCGCCTTCCTCATCTCCTTCCCGATGCTGCCCGACGGAGGCAGAGGGAGCCGACTGCGGCCACCGTTCGGAGCGCTCGGAACACCCACGCGTAGAGGAGACCGAGGCGAACCCGTCCCCGTAGGGCACGGACGCCGAGGAGGCTGGGGAGGAGCAGGACACCAGACGCGGCGGAGGAGGGCTTCGGGTGGAGTTGGATTATGGGGCTACGGGGTACTCCGGCGAGGGGAAAGTAGGTGGGGAGGATCAGGGGGTCGAGGGGACTCGCCTGGTTAAGGAATGAGGGAGGGAGGGGGTCGGCTTCGAGCTAATTTAGGAGGGAGGCCACGACGGACACGGCGGCCATGGGGAAGACAGAGAGCTCCTCGAGCTTGGGCCAGATGTAGGGCCTAGAGAAGTGCGTTGGGGAGGCTGGTGTGCTCGAGAGGGGTCGGGGTTGGCTTAAATAGCCGTGGTAAGGCGGTTCGACCTCGGGTGCCACCGCGGACGCGTGTCTGGCGCCGCGGACGCGTGTGCTCGGACGCGTGTGCTTGCGGCCAAGCTCGAACGGCGACGAGGGGGAAGTGGACGAGTGTCACGGAGACGAGAGAGACTCGGGGTCAAGAGAGGGAATTCGCCATGGCACAAACAGAGCCGGTCGGCTACAGTTCGCCCGTGGGCGCACGGCGACGAGTGCCAGCGAGGTGGCTTCGGGAGGGGGAGAGAGGTCCAGGGGCACGGCGACAACGTGTGCTAGCTGTTGGACACGACGAGGCGCGCGAGCACGACGAACCCAGGAGGGGCCCGAGCAAAACGTCGCTCAGCTCGCATCCATGGCATGCCAGGGCGGTGGTCACTGTGTGAGCTGGCAAGGAGAAGAGGCCAAGGCTGCCCTGAGATGTCTAGTGATTAGTCCTTGCATACTAGAGGCCGAGGGAGGTGACGGATCACGCAGAAGTGTAAGGAGCAGAGCGGAGCAAACTCGACAAGGTTGCTATATCAAATTTGGACGAGCACTGCTGATCAACAGGGAAGGCCTTGGAGCCAAATGAGTTGTCTGGTGTGATTTGATTAAGAAGAACTATGATCCTGGAGATTTGGAGGTGATTTGGATCAAGAATTAATACACTTGCTTTGCAAATGCATAAACTGGTCCTGAATAGAAATCAAGATGATGCACTCAAATGGTGAAGCCACTTGAGCTGAACTTAGGCAGGGCAGAGTTATTTGATCATATGAAGATGCTGAAAAAGGTTTCACACCATTTGGATAAACCAAAATGGTACTTCCTTCACAAACATCCCCACTGACCAGAAACTTGCGGAAATTCTAAACGAAAATGGCTAAATGGATTGAGCCACAACTTGGTGGAGGGAGTTTATATGGATAGGAGACGGCCTAGAAAAATTTACAGCCATAATGAAGCAAGATAAAATATACTCGCTTCACAAACTGAAATTTTGGACAGAATCAAAGATTTGAAGCTGTGCTCACATGGAGGCATTAAATGAGCTCAACTTTGGTGGAGGGCAATGATTTGATGATATTCAGGTAATTCATAAATTGCAACTCATTTGGATATGCCTAGCTTGTACCTCCTTCACAAAATTTCTTTCTGGATAGAAACTTTGGAAAATCATAATTAAATGACTACTAGGCAAATGAGGTTGCTTTTTGGCATGTGGCAAAGATATGGACAGGAAAAGATGTCCAAGGAGTTTGAGGTCAATTGGGCAAAGGAATTAGCACTTGCTTCACAATGTGCTATTTAGGGTAGAATAGGAAATGAATTATTTGAGCATGATGATAAACATGGAAAATGAAATAATTTGCCATATTTGAGGAAGATATGACCCAAACAATTTATGAGAATTATTTGGGAATTCTAGGAGTGATGCTAATATAGGTTGCTTCACAACCTAGGGCAAAAAGGATGATTCCTTTAATAGAAAAAGGAATATTCCCAATAAAAAGAATATTGGGATTGGGCTAGGATGGAAATGATATGATCTAGGGAAGGATTAGAGGATGAGAAGCCACTCTGGAAATAAAGAACAGGTCATCTTCTTCAGTTTCCAGACCACAAAGCCATGGAAAAAGAAACCTCAAGCAAAAATCTCAGAAAATCAAATGAAAAAGAAAGGGCCAAAAATCAGGGTGTGACAATCATTATGGTGCACTTTAACTTGCTATTTAACAACTTCAACTTAATGTGTTATTCAGATCTGGACCAATTTTGAAATTTGCATATGGGGTCTTACCGGAATTGTTATATGTTGTTTCCAGCCTCATTTAAACTTGTTTTGATGTGATGTTCTTGTATGCATCATCTCTTGCCATGAGTAGCATCACGTAGCCTTTTCATCCATCATAATTGGTTGTGCATCCTGCCATGTTTATGTGTTGTGTGTTTACCATGTTGTTTGCTTCTTTCTGGTTGTGCTTCTTCTCGATAGTTCCTGTTTCGTTGCGATCGTGAGGATTCGTTCGGCTACGCTTGGTTCGTCTACGACCGTTCATCTTCTTCATGGACTCGATCTTCTTCCTAGAGAGATTTCAGGCAAGATGACCGTTACCCTGGATCTCACTACTATCTTTGCTATGCTAGTTGTCTCGATGTTGTCGCTATGTCGCGATTCCTACCACTTGTTTATCAAGCTTCCCATTATGCCATGAAACACCCTCTAACCTTTTCACCATACCAGCAAACCATTGTTTGGCTATGTTACAGCTTTGCTCAGCCCTTCTTATAGCGTTGCTAGTTGCAGGTGCAGTTGCCGGTTGTTCGATGTTGGGACACGGATATCGTGGGATATCACAATATCTCTTATTTAATTAATGCACACATATACTTTGTAAAGGGTGGAAGGCTCGGCCATATGCCTGGTGTTTTGTTCCACTTTTGCTGCCCTAGTTTCCGTCATACTGGTGTTATATTGCTTGATTTTGCGTCCCTAACACGATGAGGGTTCATGGGCCCCTCTTGACAGTTCAGGTAGTAGAGAACTTGACACCAGATTCGAATTAAAATACACCAACCGCGTGTGTAACCGTGATGGTCTCTTTTCCGGTGAGTTCGAGAAGAGAACACGGTGGTGTTATGTTTGAACGTAATTAGTTCAGGATCACTTAGTGATCATTACTAGTTTCCAACCGTTTGCGTAGCTTCTCATCTTATTCTTGTACCCGTAAGTTTGACACGATACATCGCTTAGTCGCTTGCTGCAACCTCACCACTTATCCATTCCATACCCATTAAGGTTTACTAGTCTTGATACCCATGGTAATGGGATTGCTGAGTCCTCGTGGCTCACAGATTACTACAACAATAGTTGCAGGTACAGGTAATGCGATGATCTAACGTGAGAGCGATGTATGCTTGTCTTGGAGTTCTTCTTCTACTTATTCTTCGTTGAGGGGTTAGGTTCCTGGTTAGCAGCCTGGGCTAGCAGGGTGGTTGTCGTTTTAGTTTCTCTTTGTGTTTCATCCATAGTCGCATGTTCCTCTTCTATATGATGTTGTTGTATTCTTGTGTCATTGTATGCCTTTTGTATGTATCCCCATCTATTATGTAATGGTACGATGTAATGATATCCACGTTGCAAAAGCGTTTCAATATGCGGCTCTATCCTTGGTGGAACCTTCGAGTTCCTCTCGGATAGGATCGCATATTGGGCGTGACAGAAGTAGAGCTCGTCATGCACTTTTTGGTTTTGTATGCACAATCTCTTAATGCAAATGAACACCATGTTATATTGCCCCTTATGATAGCAACCTTTATTATGCGTCCGTCGCTTTTATTACTTTGCAATCGAAAGTTCATACAATGCTTATTTTCCCTTACACTAAAAGATCAAACACGTTTAGAGGCAATTTTTATTGACCTTTTTGCACCGATGACAACTTACTTTAAGGAGCTTAATCAATCCATAGGTAGGTACGGTGGACTCTGAAGACATGAATTTGGCTTTAAGGTTTTTGGATGCACAAGTAGTATTTGTACTCGCACTACAAAAAAAACCACTTCCATGATGATTCGTGTTTGTCACAGTAGGTCACGTTTTCTGTCATGCATGTACATCGATGACGATTTTATGATACAATAAAGATAGTCATACCCGTGTTGTCATAGAAGTGTTCCATGACAATACCAAAATTATCATCATGGAAGTGTCCTTACCTTCGTCGAGTTCCCAATCTTCAGAGTTGTGTTTAATTCTTTTCAATAAATCCCATTTGAATTCAATATCCTTCTTCATAAAAGAACCTGTACAAAAAGTATTGAGCATGGACCGATCATTATTAGAAAGCTAAGCATAAAAGTTTTGAATAATAATTTCTCTTGAGAGCTCATGATTGGGGCATGAATATAACATTGACATAAGCCTCCCCCAAGCTTGAGCGATACTTTCTCCTTCATGAAGCCCAAAATTATATATATAATTCTGATCACGATGAACGAGATGCACATGATAAAACTTCTGAGGAAATTCCAATTTCAATCGGTTGTAGTTCCATGATTGATAGCCCACAAGTGTAGGGGATCGCAACAGCTTTCGAGGGTAGAGTATTCAACCCAAATTTATTGATTCGACACAAGGGGAGCCAAAGAATACTCTCAAGTATTAGCAGCTGAGTTGTCAATTCAACCACACCTGGATAACTTAATATCTGCAGCGAAGTATTTAGTAGCAAAGTAGTATGATAGTAGTGGAAACGATAAAAAAAGAGTAATGAAAGCAAAAGTAATGTTTTTGGTGTTTTGTAATGATTGTAATAGTAACAACGGGAAAGTAAATAAGCGAGAACCAGTATATGGAAAGCTCGTAGGCATTGGATCGGTGATGGATAATTATCTTGGGATCACGGTTCATCATGTAACAGTCATAACATAGGGTGACACAGAACTAGCTCCAATTCATCAATGTATTGTAGGCATGTATTCCGAATATAATCATACGTGCTTATGGAAAAGAACTTGCATGACATATTTTGTCCTACCCTCCCGTGTCAGCGGGTCCTAATGGAAACTAAGGGATATTACGGCCTCCTTTTAATAGTGAACCGGAACAAAGCATTAGCACATAGTGAATACATGAACTCCTCAATCTATGCTCATCACCGAGAAGTATGCCGATTATTGTCATGTAACATCCCAAATTTTCAATTTGAAATGTTATATATAGATCATCATGCATATCATATTTTTATTGCATTGTTTGCTCGATCCTAGAGATCCTACGCAACTCAAGGACCCACGGAGAGAGTTGGGGATTTCGTTATTTTCATATTTGAGTTTTCTCAAATTTTGAAAAAGGAATAATTTGATTTTATTTATTTTATCTTTAATTATTTCTACTGCCAAAGTATGAGAGAGGGAATAAATGACTTTTCCAGAATAAATAAATAATGAAGATTTAATAAAAAAATCAAATAAGATTTTATTTTGGAGTTTTTCGCCTTTTATTTGAATTTAGGAAAAATGCGCGTTCTTCAAAATTGCATTTAGGCCCCAAATAGATGTTCATCTAGTCCGGCTTGATTTTCGAAGCCGGGGAAAATTTATTTCGGGATTTTTGGAGTCCGTTTAGTACTTCTTTTGTTTTTTTTTCTGAGCGTAATTATTTAAAAAAATGCGCACCGCCTCTGGGCCGTGCCCGGGTGGGACACCGCTCGGGGGCTCCTTTAAATAGCGGCGGCCGCCGCCGCCGCCGCCGACTCGCCGGAGTTCGCCGCCGCCGCCGAGGTTCGCCGCCGCCTCATTTTCCGCACCGGTTTTTTTAGGAAACCAAGATGTTTTATTTTGGTTTTTTTAGTTTTCGTTTTTTTAGTTTTCTGTTTTTTTCCGGTTTAGGTTAATTAGCGGACGTTCGTCCGTTAGCACGTTTAACGAACGAGTTCGTCAGATTAGTTTAGTTAACGAACGTTTGTTCGTTAACCCGTTCGTCGTTTTTCTTTTTTCTCGGATTTAATCCGTGATTTTTCAGATCGCGATTTCTGATCCGATTTTCGTTTTAGTAGCACTTTTCGCTCGTTTATCGGAACAGGCGATTCAAGCGCCTGGAGTTTCGTCCCGAAACCCTCTTTCCGAATAAGCAACTTAAACAAGTTTTTGCTACTGTAAAATTTGACCTAGATCCAGATTAGTAAAACGGAGCTGTTTTCTTTCGCTGTTTGTTCTCCGTTGCTTTGTTTGCTTTGTTTCTTTTTGCAAACCGGAGTTCTTCAGTTGAACTATCTGGTTAGATATTTCGTTTGAGTTTTTACCTGTGCATTAGATGAGTACTTATTGTATGCTTGTTTGTTTGTCTGTGATAGAATACCCGGAGTGCGCCGCCTGTTACTTCGAGTCTCTAGGTTTCGCGGATCATCAGCAAGGCAAGTAACACTTTGATCATACCTTTTCTCATACTCAATTTTTATTGCATTAGATCAATCCTCAAACCTTTGCATGACTAGGATCTAATTAAATTGTGGGTTATGGGAAGTATATGAGGTAGTACCTATTACCTGTTTTATTTCAAACCCTTGGGAGTTACTTCTACGTTTGCTTATTATGCCATGCTATGCTAGTAGACGTGGATTGGGTGAGTGTATCCATGACAGATGTGAGATTGTTAATTAATGGTTTATTTAAGGTGGCAACTTAAACACATATCTGGGTGGATTGAGGCACCTGGTTTCTATCAGGACTTGCCTGTATTTCTTCGGACCGCCACCCAGGCTCAAATGGATCATAAGATAATTCATGCTAGAAACTTCCTTGTGCAGCCACATGCTACTATGGGCTCTAGCATAGTTGACTAAGTCGTGCGAACTCTTACAGTGGTAGACTAGCTGATGTAGGGGTTGTAGGTTTGTACGGTCTATCACATACGTAAGGTGCTAGCGCTTCTGAAAGACTATGTCTCGGTCATCCGTTTCTCAAACACCATGTAGTGCGAGAAACCAAAAGGAGGAGATCGAGTCATGTGGGGAAAAGTGCGCAAACCTCTGCAGAGTGTAATAAACTAAGCATGATTAGCCGTGTCCCCGGTTATGGACAACTTGAGTATCTAGTACCTGGATATCATGTGAATCTCAACATGTTACTCTAAATAATATTGTTGGGTTTGTTAATGAGTACTTTTAATTGGGATTGAGGATGCTGTCAACCATTCTCAATGTTTAACAACCACCATGATAGTTAAATAAATTTATTCCTTTGCAGTAGGGAAAAATTGGCTTTATGCAAAACTGTAACCATAGAGCTTTCCACCAGCCAAATATGCATGTAGTATAGCTTATTCCATTATTATTTCTCTATGTGTTACATTGCCAGCATATTCCATGTGCTGACCCGTTTTCGGGCTGCAACGTTTCATGTTGCAGACTTTTCAGACGACGAGTAAGGTGCTTAGGTCGTGGTTCTATACTCAGTGATGCCGTTGGAGTTGATGGACTCGCTTATTCTTCCAAGCCTTCCGCTGTTATCGTATTTAGATGGCCTTAAGCCATATTTTTTTGTTAAGTTCTCTCTTGAGACATTCGATTGTAATAAGTGTGTGATTGCTACTCTGTTATAAATCCTCCGAGTACTGTGTGGTGTCAGTATTACTGATCCAGGGATGACACTGAGCACATAGGTCAGACTGTTTGACGTCTGGTCGCTACATGTCACTTCGGGGTTGTCGGATCATAACACATAATAGGTGACTATAGACTTGCAAGATAGGATCAAGAACTCCCATATATTCATGAAAACATAATAGGTTCAGATCTGAAATCATGGCACTCGGGCCCTAGTGACAAGCATTAAGCATAGCAAAGTCATAGAAACATCATTCTCAGAACATAGTGGATACTAGGGATCAAACCCTAACAAAACTAACTCGAATACATGATAGATCTCATCCAACCCATCACCGTCCAGCAAGCCTATGATGGAATTACTCACGCACGGCGGTGAGCATCATGAAATTGGTGATGGAGGATGGTTGATGATGACGATGGCGACAAAGCCCCCTCTCCGGAGCCCCGAACGGACTCTAGATCAGCCCTCCCGAGAGGTTTTTGGGCTTGGCGGCGGCTCCGTATCGTAAAACGCGATCATTTCTTCTCCTTTATTTTTTATCTCCGAAAGCAAATATATAGAGTTGGAGTTGCCTTCAGAGGAGCTCCAGGGGGCTCACGGGGTGGGGGCGCACCCTAGAGGCGCCCCACCCCTCAGGATGTGGTGGGGGCCCCCTAGTCTTCATCTTTGGCAAGGATTTTTTATTATTTTTGACTAGATGTTCCGTGGAGTTTCAGGTCATTCCGAGAACTTTTGTTTTCTGCACATAAAACAACATCATGGCAATTCTGCTGAAAACAGCGTCAGTCCGAGTTAGTTCCATTCAAATCATACAAGTTAGAGTCCAAAACAAGGGCAAAAGTGTTTGGAAAAGTGGATACGACGAAGACGTACCAACTCCCCCAAGCTTAAACCTTTGTTGTCCTCAAGCAATTCAGTTGATAAACTGAAAGAGATAAAGAAAAACTTTTACAAACTCTGTTTGCTCTTGTTGTTGGTAAATATGTAAAACCATCATTCAGGTTTTCAGCAAAGATTATAACTGACCACATTTGCAATAGTTCTCAGGTCTCATGTTTACTCATATCAATGGCATAATCAACAAGCGAGCCATAATAATAAATCTCGGATGACAACACTCTCTCAAAACAATCATAATATGATATAACAAGATGGTATCTCGCTAGCCCTTTCTGAGACCGCAAAACATAAATGCAGAGCACCTTTAAAGATCAAGGACTGACTAGACATTGTAATTCATGGTAAAAGAGATCCAATCATAGTCACACCCAATATAGATTAACAGTAATGGATGCAAATAACAGTTGTGCTCTCCAGCTAGTGCTTTTTAATAAGAGGGTGATGACTCAACATGAAAGTAAATAGATAGGCCCTTTGCAGAGGGAAGCAGGGATTTGTAGAGGTGCCAGAGCTCGGTTTTGAAATAGAGATAAATAATACTTTGAGCGGTATACTTTCATTGTCAACATAACAACTAAGAGATGGCGATATCTTCCATGCTACACACATTATAGGCGGTTCCCAAACAGAATGGTAAAGATTACACTACTACAAAAAGGGCTATAGATGGAATGGCCACTAATAAGAGGATGGTCGATGATGACGACGGCGACAAATCCCCCTCTCCGGAGCCCCGAACGGACTCCAGATCAGCCCTCCCGAGGGGTTTTAGGGCTTGGCGGCGGCTCCGTATCGTAAAACGCGATCATTTCTTCTCCTTTATTTTTCTCTCTCCAAAAGCAAATATATAGAGTTGGAGTTGCCATCAGAGGAGCTCCAGGGGGCCCACGGGGTAGGGGGGCGCGCCCCCCTCCTCGTGGACAGGGTGTGGGCCCCCTAGTCTTCATCTTTGGTAAGGATTTTTTATTATTTTTGACTAGATGTTCCGTGGAGTTTTAGGTCATTCCGAGAACTTTTGTTTTCTGAACATAAAACAACATCATGGCAATTCTGGTGAAAACAGCGTCAATCCGGGTTAGTTCCATTCAAATCATACAAGTTAGAGTCCAAAACAAGGGCAAAAGTGTTTGGAAAAGTAGATACGACGGAGACGTATCAATGATCCAATATCATCACATAGCCTATACCATGTCAATGCCTTTCCCTTCAAAGATAAAAGGGAAGACCTTCTTCTTGACAACATCCTCGGGCATACCTGCAAGCTTAAATAATCGACAAACTTCATCCACATAGATTAGGTGCATATCAGGATGTAATGTTCCGTCCCTGCATAAGGATTAGCTGGCAGTTTCGCTATCATACTTGAAGGATTTTCATAATAAATATTTCCAGTAGGTGCAGTAGGTTGAGGAGAAACTCTTTGATCTTCCGTTCAGGGTGAAGATACCCCGAACAAGCCCCTCAAAGGATTATTTTCCATAGTAACAAGTGACAGTAAATTTCAGCACACTATATAAATGTTTCCTTACCAAATTCCACTTACCAAAGGCGCTTCACTTACCGTCAACATGCGCCATAAAAGAGTCTTGATGACCCACAAGTATAGGGGATCTATCGTAGTCCTTTCGATAAGTAAGAGTGTCGACCCCAACAAGGAGCTGAAGGAAATGACAAGCGGTTGTCAGCAAGGTATTCTCTGCAAGCACTGAAATTATCGGTAACAGATAGTTGTGTGATAAGATAATTCGTAACGGGTAACAAGTAACAAAAGTAACTACGGTGAAGCAAGGTGGCCCAATCCTTTTTGTAGCAAAGGACAAGCCTAGATGAACTCTTATATAAAGCAAAGTGCTCCCTAGGAACATGGGAATTGTTGTCAAGTTAGCTTTCATCATGCTCATATGATTAGTGTTCGTTACTTTGATAATTTGATATGTGGGTGGACGGGTGCTTGGGTGCTGCCTTCCTTGGACAAGCCTCCCAGTTATGATTAACCCCTCTCCCAAGCATCTGAAACTACAAAAGAAGAATTAAGATATATCTAACCATAGCATGAAACATACAGCGAAGCAACACATAAACTAGGGTTTAAGCTTCTGTCACTCTAGCAACCCATCATCTACTTATTACTTCCCAATGCCTTCCCCTAGGCCCAAATCATGGTGAAGTGTCATGTAGTCGACGTTCACATAACACCACTAGAGGAAAGACGACATGCATCTCATCAAAATATCGAACGAATACCAAATTCACATGATTACTTATAACAAGACTTCTCCCATGTCCTTAGGAACAAACGTAACTACTTGCAAAGCATATTCATGTTCATAATCGCGGTCCGATGAGTGTTAACGTGTGCGGTGGATATCGTTATTTTCTCACCTTCACCTGCTCACAATATCTTTCAACTTACTCTCTCTCTAGGAACGTATTAAAACAGGGAGCTAAAAAGCGCGAGCTATTGATCTACAACATAATTTGCACGGACAATTTAGACTATGTTCATGATAATGAGTTTAACTAATCAAATTATTTAATGAACTCCCACTCATATAGACATCCCTCTAGTCATCTAAGTGATACATGACTCGAAACGACTAAGCCGTGTCCAATCATCACGTGAGACGGACTAGTCATCAACGGTGAACATCTCCATGTTGATCGCATCTATCATACGACTCATGTTTGACCTTTCGGTCTCTCGTGTTCGGAGGCCATATCTGTACATGCTAGGCTCGTCAAGTCAACCTTAGTGTTTTGCATATGTAAATCTGGCTTACACCCGTTGTATGCCAATGTTAGAAATCTATCACACCCGATCATCACGTGGTGCTTCGAAACAACGAACCTTCGCAACGGTGCACGGTTAGGGGGAACACATTTCTTGAAATTTTAGTGAGGGATCATCTTATTTATGCTACCGTCGTTCTAAGCAAATAAGATGTAAACATGACAAACATCACATGCAAATCATAAAGTGACATGATATGGCCAATATCATCTTGCGCTTTTGATCTTCATCTTCGAGGCGCGGCATGATCACCATTGTCACCGGCATGACACCATGATCTTCATCATCATTATCTCCATCATTGTGTCTTCATGAAGTTGTCTCGCCAACTATTACTTCTACTACTATGGCTAACGGTTAGCAATAAAGTAAAGTAATTACATGGCGCTTATATTGACTCGCAGGTCATACAATAAATTAAGACTACTCCTATGGCTCTTGTCGGTTGTGATACTTATCGACATGCAAGCCGTGATCTATTATCTATCTATCTATTATCTATTATATACTTAAATCTTCTATTATATACTTAAAACAAGAGACAAATAAGCTACCACGTTTATCCACATATGCTAATATTCTTTGCACGTTTGATCTGAGTAATAATGGCTGAGATTAAAAGTTTTTACGTAACATGCAAACATGTATTTACCAACTTTTTTTTGAGGGAAATGTATTTACCAACTTATTTGGACTAGCACGTTGTCACGTCTATGCATATAGATATGTGGTACATGTACAACAAGACGGAATCTGAAACACGTACCAGAAAGGAAGCACCAGTTGACTCAAACACACGGACTGTGTTTTTCTTAAATAAAAAACTGTGGACTCTGCCTTTAAAAGGGAAAAGGCCAACATAAGGAAAAAGAACTCCAAAAGCTTCTGCACGTAACGAGGTAGAGGCTGAAACGACCATATGGTCATACGGCTATTGTGCATTGCCAGGACTCAGTCAAGTACTTGGATTTCTGAAAAAAAAAACATTAATTAGTCCATGTACTAATTGGAGATTGTATCCAAGAGCAAATATAATAGGATTTCGGGCCGGACTGAGTTGCACAAGCAAAACCTGTGCACATCCAAGAAAAAGGGCACGACATGTGCAAAGCCTTCTTTAGCAGACGCGTACCACTAGCCTAGCTCGGACTAAACTGATGCGATAATTCGATCTAGAAAATCAGAAAAGACATTATTTATTATGAAGTATAGACAAAAAAATTCTTACAAAAAACATTCTGAGTATAGACAAAAACAACTAACTTTTGACGGATGAGTACATCAAATAAGATAAGAATAATTAAACAATTTCATCCATAATCTTTTTTATAGTATATAATCTTCTAATTTGGTTAAAGTAGAAACTAAAATAAACTCTATTTTAGGTATGAAAGCGATGGTGATTACTCTTTCTTAAGGAAAAAACGTTAGCAATTACTCATTAAAATAACAGCAGAAATTTTAGTTTGGACGATTTTCAGCCATAAGTCTTACTCTTCTAATTTGGCTAAAATAAAAATTACAAATATTATAACTCTACTGTAGGTACGAAATTTGAAAGGAAAGATAAAGTAATATTACTTATTTTATTTCTACACATAGTATATAAATCTTCTATCTATTATATACTCCTTGAAAGGATAGAAAATGAACATCTAAGATGTAGCAGTAAAAAAAGAGATGAAAAGAACGGCCGGGATTTGCTTTAAAGAAGTACACGTATGCATGTCTCCACTTTCCATACGTCTCCACCCAGGCTTATTTGGAGCGGTCGCCCGTTTTCTATTACACACCATGATTTTGAGAAATAAGGAAAGACAAAGCACGATCATGTGCCTGTATTGCCTTTGGCCGTTGATCGTTTTTGTGCATGGCCTGTTGCTAGAAGATAATTGCATCTAGCCTAACTATATGTGCAGATTGCTCCTGGTGAATGCGGGCCCGCGCATCAACCATTGTCAGCACAACTTGGGATTGCGATAGTGCCAACAAGGCAAAGTACAATTGATTGACATCCGGGGAGAAAGCACACACGGACACCTGTCCGTAATCCATAGCTGGCCTAATTGTTTACATTGCTAGACAATGATGAAGCATGGAAGATACATCATGACTACCGGTGCCAGCGGCAGCCAAGGAGAGCAGGCATAACTAGTATCTAGCTAGCGTCGAATGGATCTGTAGATGGCAGTGTTACCCACGAGAGGATCCTTCTACTCCAACGAGCCAAAAATGGTTCTGGAGCCTACCGCAAGGTCTACGACAAGATAAATCATGGTTTTGGAAGTGCTCCTATTAGGAAGCAAGCACCGTGGCAGCACATGATTTGGCAATCGGCACGGTTTGAGTTATGAAATAAATAGCAAATCCCATTCACCTCAGGAAAAGAACACACAAAGGCACCTAAGAATACAAGTTCGAGCGACCACCAAATGCGAACACACAAAGGCACCTAAGAATACAATGTGGATAAGAACGAATCTGCATGCCGCTGTCGATCTAGGGGGTCTGCAGCAAGGTCTATGACGAGTCTATATGGCGTTATCGATCAAGCAAACAGTGATGGATTTCTAAGACTAAGGCAAGGTAGAAGACAATTCTACTATTCCATGATAAAATATGTGATTTTAATAATCAGATTTAGTATGACTGTACATTAGTTATTATTATTGCGGTAAAGTGGTGGATAGTAAATGAAGGCACGACATTAGTTCGAATTATATATGGACAATAATTCTGCATGAGGTAAGACAATGCTTTTGGATGAGGCATGTCTGGAAATAGTTCGTCATGAGGTACATAGGAAGCAATGCCAACCTATAATAGGAGAACAAAAACTAAAAAATAAATGAAATGGCAAGCAGGTGTACATAAAATCTGTAGTCACAGTCTGGCTAAGTATTCCATAGCTGTCAACCAAGTTGTAATTCTGTGAGTTTGGAATAAAACACCCTATTTCCATCGCAAAAAAAAGTTGTAGGAGATTCACTTGCAAAGATTGTCAGACCAATACAATAAACAATAAAAGACACCAAATATTGTAGTTTAATATAAAATTAATAGATGTTCAGCTGATCATGGCCGGTCAATACATAATAGATAAATCTTTTATTATGTGGACACAAGAACATAGTGTTGCTTTATATATAAAGTTTAAAATATTAGAATACGGCTTCTGCCAACAATAGTGCACTTAATAGATTCAAATTTTGCCAGAAATCGTATTCCATTTACTTTATTATTAGTGCAGCCACAAATAATATAAAATGATACTAGCAAACAAAAATAACATAACAAAACAATATATGGAAAATCTAGCCGCGCAAATGCACGGGAGACCCTGCTAGTTCCTATTAAAAGAACATGATCAATCTCATACATCCCATATATAATTCATCACATCTTTTTGGCCATATCATATCACATAGCATAGCCTGCAAAAACAAGTTAGAGGTCCTCTAATTGTTGTTGCATGTTTTACGTGGCTGTTATGGGTTTCTAGCAAGAACGTTTCTTACCTACGCAAAAGCCACAATGGTGATATGCCAATTGCTATTTACCCTTCATAAGGACCCTCTTCATCGAATCCGATCCGACTAAAGTGGGAGAGACAGACACCCGCTAGCCACCTTATGCAACAAGTGCATGTCAGTCGGTGGAACCTGTCTCACGTAAGCGTACGTGTAAGGTCGGTCCGGGCCGCTTCATCCCACAATGTCGTCGAATAAAGATAAGACTAGTAACGGTAAGCAAATTGACCAAATCATCGCCCACAACTACTTGTGTTCTACTCGTGCATACAATCTACGCATAGACCTAGCTCATGATGCCACTGTTGGGGAACGTAGTAATAATTCAAAAATTTCCTACGTGTCACCAAGATCAATCTAGGAGATGCTAGCAACGAGAGAGAGGGAGTGCATCTTCATACCCTTGAAGATTGCTAAGCGGAAGAGTTACAAGAACGCGGTTGATGGAGTCGTACTCGCAACGATCCAAATCACGGAAGATCCGATCCAAGTGCCAACGGACGGCGCCTCCGCGTTCAGCACACGTACAGCCCGGGGACGTCTCCTCCTTCTTGATCCAGCAAGGGGAGAGGAGAAGTTGAGGGAGAACTCCGGCACACTGGTGCGCGTCGGTCCTGAACAAACGGTTTAAAACCCCTTTCTGCGACGGCATTTCGAACCGTCTCCAAGTGAGTGTGGGCGATAGGGTCGGGTCCTTCCCACACGACCCAAAAACTGTCAGGGATAGGGAGCCTTGATGCATACAGTTGTCCCTATATAACCGTTTCTGATATCTCGAATATCCCAAACGCTTCATCCTTGCTACTCGCTTGTGTTTGTGTTGCCATCGCAGCCTGAGTTTTGTGTTTTTACCTAAAACCAGGCAGATTCTAGGCACGGGAGCTTTCCAGGCAGATTCCAGGCACGGGAGATTTACTATGCCTGGCACATCACAAACAGTTCATGATTATAAACCGTGTATGATAGATAGACAATCACGCACATTTCGTTTTCCCGCACCGTATGTGATAGTGTCTGACATCACACATGCTTCGCAAACGGCAACTGTGTGCATGCTTGCACACGTTCCCTCTCTGTGAACCGTCTCGGATTATGGTGTATATGGAAAAAGTTTGTGTTTTACCAACCGTGTGTGCCGTAATGACCTGCACAACGTAATTTCGCCCTCATTTAATTGCTACTATTTAAAATTGTACCTAATTTAAACATGAAAGTAGGCTATAGCTTTATTCATATCCATCAGGTTCATATGTTAAGAATTACAGAAGCACCAAATAAAGAATTATGTACCAAGCTTCTATACTTGTACTATTACAGATGGTAAAGAAAGAGGCGACAGACATTCCAGTTGCTGAACAAGGTGAAGCGGAATGGCCCTATTGTGCTCTCCTGGATGCAGAAGGCATGCAAGACTCTAGTCCAACCCCTTGTGATGGCCGGCCGCCAATCATGTAGTTTGAGAGGTAATCTTGAGTAAACTGTGTCAGGATCCACTGCAAAAGAAAAAAGATTCAGATATTGTCATCTAACACAACTCATTATGGGCAGTAAAAAGAAGGCTACAGGGTTCTTACTTACCATCCTACAGTTCACTATTGTATTGCATAAAGTGTAAACAAATAGTTCGATCGACATCTTTTGACCCATTTTAGGAACAATCTTTATCAGTTTCCTCACTTGATGCTGGTTCATGAATATCTCATTGCCCCATACGCAGAAAGGGTTGAAGTGTGGATCTTTGGCAATAATATATGTACCTAAAAGCACTAAGTTAATATTAGAAGCTAAACAACAATTGATAAAGGATGTAGTACAACACTCCATCCATCCCATTATATAAGATTTTATTACATGTATATCTAAACATCATCAGAACATTAAGGTAACACTCTTCCTTGTTGCTATGTAGCCTGGGATTGCATATTTAGTCATTCAGTACAATGCATGTTGCTAAACAACAATTGAAAAATTAAAAGGCATGTTAACTGCCATATCCTTAACTGCAACCAAATATTGCAATTCATAGTGGTATTGTTGAAATTGTTATTGATGAAATTGAACTGCACAGCAAAAAGTTGCACATATAGAGCATTACATTGTGAAGAACTAAAATAAACAAGTCATAAGGACATCTCTAGGCGATCCTTAAAAAGCTAAAGGACTAAAACCCATAGTGGATATATATATACACCAGCAATTTTTGGCCTTTTCTAGTCGATCCCCTAAACTTAAGGTTGTAAACTTCAATTTGATCAAGTTCGAAGCAGGTTCAACCGAAAGTAGCATCCATTCAAACATAAACATAGATAGTTTTGCATAACCGAACATAAAACATAAATTTAAACTAAGCTAAACTACTTTCGGTCGAAGTAGAGGTCGAGCCAATCCTTCCTCGTCATGTACGGTGTGACGCGAGCCGGGTCCGGGGGAGGACGGGGAAGTCCTCGAACCGGCGTAGGGGCGCGGCGGCGGGCGGATCGGGGGACTGGCGATGGTGGATCAGATCCGCGGAGGACGATGGGGACACCTCGGCGGCCACCTCGCCGGCGTCGAGCGAAAAGGCCGGGATAAACCTCTTTTTGGCCATTGGCTACTCGAGCTCCCCAGCACACAGGCAGAGGTTGAGGATGGAGGCACCGGCGATGGCGGCGACTAAGGGAGTCCTGGATTAGGGGGTATCCGGACAGCCGGACTGTGTACAACGTCCGGACTATTGAAGCGTGGAGATACAAGACTCAAGACTTCGGCCCGTGTCCGGATAGGACTTTCCTTGGCGTGGAATGCAAGCTTGGCGATCCGGATATTATATTTCCTTCCTTGTAACCAACTCCATGTAAACCCTAGCCCTCTCCGGTGTCTATATAAACCGGAGAGGTTGGTCCTTAGAAGGCCGATCACAATTACAATCATACCATCATAGGCTAGCTCTTAGGGTTTAACCTCTACGATCTCGTGCTAGATCTACTCTTGTACTACCCATATCATCAATATTAATCAAGCAGAAAGTAGGGTTTTACCTCCATCGAGGGGGCCCGAACCTGTTACCATCAGCCTTGACGCACAGATCGGGACCCCCTACCCGAGATCCGCCGGTTTTGACACCGACATTGGTGCTTTCATTGAGAGTTCCTTTGTGTCATCGCTGTCAGGCTCGATGCCTCCTCCAATCATCATCAACGACTCTATCCAGGGCGAGACTTTCCTCCCCGGACAGATCTTCGTGTTCGGCGGCTTCGCACTGCGGGCCAACTCGCTTGGCCATCTGGAGCAGATCGACAGCTACGCCCCTGGGCACCAGGTCAGGTTCGGAAACCTGAACTAGACGGCGGACATCCGCGGAGACTTGATCTTCGATGGATTTGGGCCTAAGCCAGGAGCACCGGACAGTCACGACGAGCATGGCTTATACCTGCCGTCGGACGAAGCTCGGGGCATCACCCATGTACTATCCCCGGACCTAGATCCGGAGCAGGCTGCGTTGTCTAAGGACGGAGGGATGGACCCCCCCAGGTCGCGCACTCATTGGCGGTGGAGCCGAACACGGGCCTTACTTCTGCGGTGGCCTGTGACTCCGAACCCTCGGATTCGTATCCAGACGTTGGTTCCATTCCGCACACTCCTGAGCCCGTCGGGCCAGGATGGGCTCCGGTAATGGAGTTCACCGCTGCGGATATCTTCCAGCACTCGCCCTTTGGCGACATGTTGGACTCATTAAAGTCTCTCTCTTTGTCAGGAGGCTCTTCGCTGAACTATGTCCGGCTCGAGCGGGAGGCAGGCGACGAAGGAATTCCTTGCCCACCCACCACCCACTTCATTGCCATGGTCGATGACTTAACCGAGGTACTGAACTTCGACTCCGAAGACATCGACGGTATGGACAACGATGCAGGAGAAGAACATGAACCACCGCTCACTGGCGGTGGACAACCACCTCTTCTTATGATATATATATGGTGGACATTCCGAAGGAAACCTCATGGAAAAAAGCAAAGAATGGGCGTCGTCGGCGCCACTCCAAGCCCCGCCACACCAATACCAGCCCAGGAGACGAAAACAATCCGAATGGTGTCGAAGAAGAATACAACCCTGAACAGCCCGCCTTCGAGCAGGCCGAACAAGAGGATGAGCAGGTCAGCCCAGAAGAACAGACGACGGACGAATACCCGGAGGAGGACAGCTACATGCCCCCTCCGGAAACGCTATTTTTTTTAAATAATACATTTTTTTATTAATTTTCATAAATATTACGCTGGGTAAATTTTTTTCAAAAATAATACACCGTCGGCCCGCTGCAGGCCGACTGGGCCTAATCGACCTGGCAGGCGATTGGATTCGATCGGCCTACAGCTAACCGGCCGGCCCTGTCGACCTTGTGGGCTGATTGGGTCCTGTCGGCCCACTGTGGCCTGACTGGAGCTAATTGGCCCGCTGTGGTCTAATTGTTTTTGCAAAAAATAGGCATAAAAAATATATGTTTAAAAAATGTTAATCATGTAATTAAAAAATATTAACGTGTATAAAAAATGTTCCTGATGTATACAAAAAATGTACAATATATATGCAAAAATGTTGACATAAAAGTATGTTTTAAAAAGTGTTAATCATGTATTTAAAATTGTTAAATGTGTATAAAAATGTTCCTTATTTATACAAAAATATAGAATGTGTATGAAAAAGTTGACACCAAAAATTATGTTGGTGAGTTGGTGACAAAAAATAAATCAAGGTTGTGAAAAAATATGATTGGTTGCTCTTTTTGTATGGAACTGGAACACTTTTTTCAAACATATTTTTTTGGTGTCAACTTTTTTTCATACACATTCTATATTTTTTTTATAGATAAGGAACATTTTTATACACACATTTAACAATTTTTAATCATGTATTTGAAAAAATGTCAACTTTTCAAACATAATTTCAAACATAATTTTTTGGTATCAACTTTTTTTTCATACAAATTTTCTATTTTTTGTATAAATAAGGAAAAAAATTTATACACACATTTAACAATTTTTAAATACATGCTTAACCTCTTCAAAACATATTTTTTATCTCAAAATTTTTGTATATATATTGTACATTTTTTGTATACATCAGGAACATTTTTTTATACACGTTTAACATTTTTTAATTACATGATTAACATTTTTAAAAAAATATATTTTTTATGCCAATTAGCTCGAGTCGGCCCACAGTGGGCCGACAGGATGCAATCAGCCCACAGTGGGCCGACAGGGGCCAGTCGGCCAGCTGTAGGCCGACTGGAATCCAATCGGCTTGCTGTGGGCCGACTAGGCCCAGTCGACTGCGGCCAGGCCGACTAGGCCCGATCGACTGCAGCGGGCCGACGGTGTATTATTTTTGAAATTTTTTTATCCAGCGTAATATTTATGAAAATTAATAAGAAAAATCTATTATTTAAAAAAAATTAGCTCCGAAAACGAGATTAGCCTCAGCGACGACGAGGTCGGCGTGCCTGAGGATCCCGTAGAGCAGGAGCGCTTCAAGCGTCGGCTTATAGCCAGTGCGAGGAGCCTGAAAATAAAGCAGCAGCAACTCCAAGCTGATCAAGACCTGCTCATAGACAGAAGGACTGAAGTCCTAGCAGCCGAGGAATACGGACTCGAGCACCACACGGCTGACCGGCCACCTCATGGCCGGGATAAAACAGCATACCAGTCCGCATACCAGCCAACACCCCCACGCCAACATACTACGGCCCGGGGCAACAAATCAGGACAGCCAAGATCGATCTACGGATCGCGGGGGCGCACCTCGGTACGCGACAAGGATCGTCACGCCGGACACACCTTCAACAAGTCCGGCCGGGCCGAATATAGCCACCGAGAGCAATTCGACCTGCATAGCCACGTAGCTCCGCACATGTAGGCGCCAGACACCCCTCTCGCTTCAATCGGGACGAAGTAATGGATCATGAATTCCCGAAGGGTTCAAACCCGTAAACATCGAATCATACGATGGCACAACAGACCCCGCAGTATGGATCGAAGATTTTCTTCTCCACATTCACATGGCCCGCAGAGACGATCTGCACGCCATCAAGTATCTTCCCCTTAAGCTCAAAGGACCAGCCCGACACTGGCTAAACAGCCTGCCAGCAAACTCCATCGGCAGCTGGGAAAACCTCGAAGACGCATTCCTCGAAAACTTCCAGGGCACATATGTGCGACCACCTGACGCCGACGACTTGAGCCACATTACTCAACAACCCGGAGAGTCAGCCAGGAAATTCTGGACTCGGTTCCTAACTAAGAAGAACCAAATATTTGACTGTCCGGACGCCGAAGCCCTGTCAGCTTTCAAGCACAACATCTGTGACGAGTGGCTCGCTCGACACCTCGGCCAGGAAAAACCCAAATCCATGGCAGCTCTCACAACACTAATGACCCACTTTTGCGCGGGCGAGGAAAGTTGGTTGGCCCGCAGCAGCACTACGCCACAGTCTGGCAATTCGGATGGCGGCGACAATAACGGCAAGCCATGGCGTAACAGACATAAGCGACGGAACAACGGCGACAACACTGAAGACACGGCAGTCAACGCCGGATTCAGTGGATCCAAGCCCGGTCAGCGGAAGAAGCCGTTCAAAAGAAATAATCAGGGACCGTCCAGTCTGGACCGCATACTGGAACGCTCGTGCCAAATTCATGGCACCCCGGACAAGCCAGCCAACCACACCAATAGAGATTGCTGGGTATTCAAACAGGCCGGCAAGATAAACGCCGAGGACAAGGACAAGGGGCTGCACAGCGACGATGACGAGGAGCCCCGACGTCCGAACACGGGGGGGGGGGGGGGGCAGAAGAAATTTCCCCCCCAAGTGAAAACGGTCAACATGATCTACACCACGCACATCCCCAAGCGGGAACGGATGCGGGCACTAAGGGACGTCTATGCGATGGAGCCAGTCGCCCCCAAATTCAACCCTTGGTCAGCTTGCCCGATCACCTTTGATCGTAGGGATCACCATACTAGCATCCGTCACGGCGGCTCAGCCGTATTGGTCCTAGACCCAATCATCGACGGATTCCACCTCACGCGCGTCCTTATGGACGGTGGCAGCAGCCTGAACCTGCTTTACCAGGACACGGTCATAAAATGGGCATTGACCCTTCAAGGATCAAGCCCACTAAAACCTCCTTTAAAGGTGTAATTCCTGGAGTAGAGGCCCGCTGTACGGGCTCTATAACATTGGAAGTGGTCTTCGGATCTCCGAATAACTTACGAAGCGAAGAGTTAGTCTTCGATATCGTCTCTTTCCGCAGTATTTACCATGCACTGCTCGGACGAACCGCATTCACCAGATTCAATGCGGTACCACACTCTGCATACCTCAAGCTCAAGATGCCAGGACCACGCGGGGTCATAACAGTGAACGGAAATATGGACCGCTCTCTACGAACAGAAGAACATACTGCATCACTTGCGGTGGAAGTACATTACGACCTTCTCCGACAAACCAATCCGGCGACAACAACTTCGAGCACAGTCAAGCGAGTCCGGAGCACCCCGCAACAGGATCATCAGGCACGCCAAGAGCGCGACTAGCAGTCCGGCCTCCGCTCAAGCCCCAACAAAGCAGCATTCATGCCATGAGCACACAATTATGCACTTACAATACCATGGGCATAGGTGGAGGCGCATCAACGACTCAGTCAATAGTGCGGCTAACCGCCAAATACTCTTTTCCTCTTACCTTTCAGGACACCGCGTTGGCGCAGCATCCTCAAAAGAGCCGAATTGCCGGACTTATAGGGAAGAGACATCCAAGGAGACAACACACGTTGTGCACAGAAGGAAATACCCAGGTGGAATCTATTTACGATCATTATACCTGCTTTATCTATCTGAACATAGCCTGCCTCTGGATAGGACATGTCAAATAGTCCTATTTTATCTCTGCTTAACGCACCCATTGTAAATGTATGCTTAAACGTATTTTTTCTCAATGGGAGATTATATATAGCGTCAACTTATTATTCTTATTTGAGCATTTTTCTCTTATAAATGTTTATTTGATATTGCATCCGTACACCTTGGTGCGACCGGTTTGCTAGGGGCTTCTTATGGCGCCCCGCTATATGGCAACTAAAGTACGAACACTTTCAACAGTGCGGCACCCCGAACTTATAGCACTATATGCATCAGCTCCGAATCATGTCTTGGGTCTACTGTTGGGATAGCCCGGCTCCCTTGTTTTGGTGCCTTACGTTCCGTTATATTGGCTAAGGTAGCGCAGGGAGAACTACTGTGATTGTGTCCCGGTTCTTCCGGCGAGCACCTCAGTAGAGAAAGCCGAAAAATGACCGGCATGATGTGGCGAGAGCTGGTCGCTGTTCGAGAGGTTTTAAAATCCTTCAATATTTTCCGCTTTAGGCGATAAACTTCGTCCGATCTAGGCATGTATAGCGCCCCGATTCAGTCTTCCGGATTCTAGGGGCTGCGCCGAAATTTAAAATTGTAGACTTCTATGGCTAAGTGAAAGTTATAAAGCCGCTTAGTCCGATTGCCTTGTTCTCTGCGCCGGACACCTCCTTAAGGGACCAAACATTTGGATAAAAAGTGTCCGGGTTTTCCACAAACACCCCAGTGCTAGTCACGTGGGGGCGGAAGCCGACGACTGGCCTACTTTCAGGATTTTATAAACAGCCGCATGTAAGGTAATATTTTAAATAACAAAAGCGCTACATAGCGCAAGTAACTTCGTCTTTAATTACAAACATGACAGAAGTTAATTCATTCCAAAATGGCGTCCTTGGTACACTCATTGGCGACGAGACGAGCACCCTTCATAACGCCATCATAGTACATTTCGGGATGGCGATGCGCCTTGCCCTCCGGTGACCCGTCCTTGACCAGCTTCTCCGCATCCAGCTTGCCCCAATGCACCTTGACGCGGGCAAAAGCTCGGCGGGCACCTTCGATGCAAACGGATCGTTTGATCACTTCAAGCCGCGGGCAGGCATCCACCATCCGCTTGATCAGGCCAAAGTAGCTCTTGGGCAGGAGCTCACCGAGCCACATCGACTATGAAGTCCTTCATAGCCAGTTCGGCGGCCTGTGGAGTTCGACCAACTGCTTGATGGGTCGCTCGAGGCATCGGATGATTGGCCCCAAACATCTTGGGACCGTAACAGCTTCTCCGATTGACCTCCCTCCACAGGGCACACGGTAGAACTCCGCAGCGTCGAGGCGCTGCTGGCAGATCTGCAAATGCCCCTGGAGAGCTCCGTATTCGAGTAAGTAAAAGAAACGCCTCCTCCACATGTTTGCTTTGCATAAAGAATTTCTTACCCGCTGCTATCTTTTTGGCCTCCTGGATCTCTTGTTGTGCTTTCTCGGCCTCGGCCTTGGCATCTTTCAAACTTGCAAGGGCCTTCGCAAGCTCGGCCTCCTTTGCCTTCCGATCATGCTCCATGGACTCGCACTTCTTGCCGAGGTCCTGGAGCTCTTCTTCTTCTCGCCCACTCTAGCATTTTTCTTTTCGCGCTCCTTGCATTCCATGGCCGCTTTGTCTTCGGCCTCGGACAGCGCTTTCTTCAGGGACGCCACTTCGGCGGTGGCCCCTGCTACACAGTCATGACGCTTTGGCGTTAGATTGACAAATTTTGCCTATCTTTAAATGCATAAGAGCGGGAATCACTTAACCTTGTTCTCTTCGAGCTGCCTCTTCGTGAGGACGAGCTCTCCCTGCGCCTGCTCCAGGTCCCGCTTCAGTTCGGCAACCTCGGCAGTATGGGCAGCAGCAGCAAGCAGCATAGCCTGCTTATTCATAACAATGCTTATTATTAGACTCCTGCGGATTATAATTGAACCTCCGTTTGGCTTTTCTTGCCGAACACCAAACAGAGTATCAGGGCTACTACCTATCGGGTGATAATTTCATACATTTTTATTACTTACCTCAAAGCCCGTCAGGAGGCATGTGCAGGCTTCGGTTAGTCCATTTTTGGCGGACAGAACCTTTTGAATCACCGCACTCATAAGAGTACGGTGCTCTTCTTCCATGGAAGCGCCTCGAAGCGCTTCCACTAGACTATCCGGCGCCGTCGATGCGACGGAAGTCTTAACGCGGCTCGCCCTCCCTAACGAGGGGCTGCCCGCCTAAGTCCGAACCGTCGAAGGTTACGAGCGGTGTTCGGTCGGGAGCCCGCCTTGTTGCGGCTCTCATCGACGCGATCCATGAGGATCTTGAACCCCGCATGTCCGACATTCGAAGTCTGCCTTGGGCGTCTCGGTGCCACCTCCCCTGCTCAGGAAACCTTCAGGACAACACCTCCGTGTCATCCGCAGGCTGAGGAGTGGTGGCCGTCGGGAGCGAGTTCATCTCTGAAGCGCTCAGAGACCCATCCGAGGACAACACCTCCGGATGAACCCAGGCCGGACTGCATCAACGTTCGGCGTCACTAAACAATTATGAAGTGAAAATCATGGTAGAGTGCGGACACTTACGATCGCGCCGAGGGCTTCCCCCTGGGTAGCCACCCTTCCTCGCTATGAGTGGCCGTGGTGGAGTAGTCTGGCAGGGACGTCTTTCCCTTCTTGTTCGTCCCAGCCTCCCCCTCCGGGGGGCTTTCCTCTTTTTCTCCTCCCAAGTACGGGGAGGTGGAATTTCTTCTTGCTTTCCCCCGCCTCCGCGGGAAGAATCTGTTGCATCGTCGTTGGACGACGTGGGTATGACGGCCTTGCGTCGAGGGCCTCTCTTGGCCCCACGGCCCGTCCCCTCGGGCCTCTCATCCTTTCCGGATGGGGCGGCTTCTTCTTCTTCCTCCTCCTCCTCGGGGGAGGAGTGCGCCTCGTCGTCTTCGGACGAGGTTTCTGGCACGACCTTACGCCGGAGACCCTTTCGGGTCCCCGGGGCCTTCTTCTCGGCCTTCTTATCCGGCACCTTCTACGGTGCCGGGACCAGCATCTCCGTCAGGAGAGCATCCGCCGGGCCTTCTGGCAGTGGAGCCGGACAGTAGACCTGCTCCGCTGTCTCCACATAGTCCTGAAGCAAATATGCATGATTACTTAAGGGACTCCCAGGAATATATTCGGAAAAACTGGGTCCGGTGGCAGTCTGAGGACTCACCTGGCTAGGAGCCCGCGTGGCGTGAAGCCCGCGGTCCTCGGATATGGGAGGAGGTACTTCGGAGGCCTTGAACAACACTTTCCATGCGCCTTCGTGCGTCATGCCGTAGAGCTTCCGGAGCGTCTGATGTTCGGCCTGGACGAACTCCCACAGATTAACTGCCCGCCTTTGGCAGGGCAGGATCCGGCGAACGAGCATAACCTAGATCACGTTGACAAGCTTGATGTTCTTATCCTTCATGCTTTTGATGCATGTCTGGAGTCCGGCCAGCTCCGTGGAATCGCCCCAGGACAGGCCCTTCTTTTCCCAGGAGGTGAGCCGCATAGGGGTTCCGGATCGGAACTCGTGGACCGCTGCCCAGCTGGCGCCGGCCGGCTCGATGATGTAGAACCACCCCGAGTGCCATCCTTTTACGGTTTCTGCGAAGGAACCGTCCAGCCAGGTGACGTTAGGCATCTTGCCCACCATGGCTCCTCCGCACTCCGCTTGCCGGCCGCTTACAACCTTCGGCTTCACGCAGAAGGTTTGCAGCCATAGGCCGAAATGAGGCCGATGCGGAGGAAGGCCTCGCAAACGACGATGAACGCCGAGATGTTGAGGACGAAATTCGGGGCTAGATCATGGAAATCTAGCCCGTAGTAGAACATGAGCCCGCGGACAAAGGGATGGAGTGGAAATCCCAATCCACGGACGAAGTGGGCGACGAACACGACTCTCTTGTGGGGTCCCGGGGTCTGAATGACCTGCCCAGTGTCCGGTAGCCGGTGCACTATGTCTGCGGGCAAGTATCCGGCCGCTCGAAGATTTGTGATGTGCTTCTCCTCGACAGTGGAAGCCACCCACTTGCCTACTGCTCCGGACATGTCTAGGTGTCCGGAGGAGACTTAGGCTTGGGCGCTGGAGCTCGAGGGGGCAAGAATGGGCAGAGAGGGAAGAAGGCGTGGGTAAAAATCAGGAAATCTTATCCCTTTATAGAGGCGACGAAAGTGGTGCCCCTCCCCACTTTCCTGTTGGGAATCGCTTGTGTCCCAAGCGCCATGATTAATGATGTGGTGGGATTACCCGTACCCGTATTGATAAGAATCCCGTGATAAGGGGGCATGATCTCTGCTTTGACAAGATGTGTCGAGGAAACTGCCTCGCAATATGCGCTGTGGCTGGTTGTGGAAAGATGGTTCGAATAATGACCTGACCATAATGACACGTCGCGTTGCCTAAAAGTTGACAGCAGATTGCATTTGTGAAACGTCGTTCTCTCTACGGTGGCATGCGAAGATCATACTATGGATCCAGACACGGTTTGAGTGTTCGATAATTACCTTGGAGTATTCGGAGGAGGAACCCGCCCTGCAATGCCGAAGACAAGACTGTGAGCCAGACTCATCGTCATTGAAGCCTGGTTCAGGGGCTACTGAGGGAGTCCTGGATTAGGGGGTATCCCGGACAGCCAGACTGTGTACAACGTCCGGACTATTGAAGCGTGGAGATACAAGACTCAGGACTTCGGCCCGTGTCCGGATAGGACTTTCCTTGGCGTGGAAGGCAAGCTTGGCGATCCGGATATTATATTTCCTTCCTTGTAACCGACTCCATGTAAACCCTAGCCCTCTCCGGTGTCTATATAAACCGGAGAGGTTGGTCCTTAGAAGGCGATCACAATTACAATCATACCATCATAGGCTAGCTCTTAGGGTTTAGCCTCTACGATCTCGTGGTAGATCTACTCTTGTACTACCCATACCTTCAATATTAATCAAGCAGGAAGTAGGGTTTTACCTCCATCGAGAGGGCCCGAACCTGGGTAAACATCTGTGTCCCTTGCTTCCTGTTAACATCAGCCTTGACGCATAGATCGGGACCCCCTACCCGAGATCTGCCGGTTTTGACACCGACAGCGACCTACCAATGGTTTCGAGGGTTGTGTGTGTTTGTGTGAGCAGAGGTTGTGTTTGAGGAAATACTGCGGCAACTGAAAATTTTACTAGGCGGGAGTAACAAGGCGGGGCTACTGAAAATTTGGATCAAGGGCGAGCAGATATTTTTGAGATTGCGAGGGATGCAGAGGCGGGAGTAAAATGCCGGGGCTACTAAAAATTTGAATCAAGGCAATGAAACAGAGCGGGAGTAACAGACATCGCACGTGGTCCGCACCTACTAATCGTGTGCTATCAAGCACTAAAGCCTTCCGGGCGGTAGATATTTTCGAGATTGCAAGTGTTGAGGATATGATTATTGGATATGACCCGCCCAGGAGGGGTCGGGTTATCCCAATGGCGGTTCAGCTAGACAGAGCCCATGAGTATGTTAAAGATGGCTGTTCATGAAGCAGGCTTATTAAAGGGCCCAAAACCGAAGCCGGCTAAGGCCTGTAAGTGTAAACCGCCATGTATATGTAACTTGTACTGTAAGGCATGTAAGTTAAGTCACCAGGGCGGACACGTTTGTATGAGTCGGCCGGGACTTTGTAGGTCAGAGGACGTAAACCCATGTATATAAGGGGACGACCCGGCAGTGGCTTAGGGCAAGAAACAACAGATCGAAAGCCAGGCAAAAGCGTATTTGCTCCTTGGTAATCAAAACCCTAGCAATACCACCCCAAACTGGATTAGGCCTTTACCTTCACCGCAAGGGGCCGAACCAGTATAAACTCCTCGTGTCCTTTGTCCCGTTTAACCCCTTTAAACTAACCTCATCGCCATGGCTCCACAACTAAGTCCTTTCACTAGGACATCTGCCGTGACAAATCCACGACAGTTGGCGTCCACCGTGGCGCCAGCGCATGGTGGTTTTGAGTTCTTGAAGGGCAGCTTCGAAGGGATCAAGGGATACACTGTGGGCCGGATGACCAAGAGTCGTCGTGGCAAGCTCTACATCGATGATGCAGGCTGGGGCCCCGAGGCCGGCTCAGTTGAGTACGGGTACCGGGTCCCCTTCAGCGTCCACGGGTGAGACCAACTCAATGTATCAACTACAAGACACACGGATTGGGGGCTGTTCGGATGGCGACAGTATTCCGGACCCCCATGAGCCGTTGAACAGGGTGGCGATCTTCATGGCTGGCACCCAGCCGGTTCTTGGTTCGACAACCGCTGCGGCCATGACTTCTAGTGCAGCGGCGGTGACGGCAGCGGGAGCTGGCGGTTCAGCGCGCCCGCCGGCTCAAGTTTTGACGGATCTGTTGGATCCTCTGGCAACCCTGATGGAGGTGGATGTAACCCCAGACAATCAGGAGCAGCATAAGGCAGAAGTGGCTAAGCTACGTGACGAGATAGCACAAGCCAAGGTAGAGCTGGCAGCAGAAAACGCTAGGATGACCGCGGAGCGGGCAGTCTTAAACGCCCAAGCACAGCAGATTCGAGTAGATTCATACCGGCTCACGGTGGATCAGTACGCGTCAAATGAAGTATTGAGGTGAAAACACCGGAGTCATCTGCCCTTGGAGGAACCTCTTCAACACACCTGGAGCGGGGGCCAGTAACCCGCCGGTGATAAACCAGACGACTGAAGCACGAGGGGGTGGAACGCCGGGTCAGCCGCGCGTGACAGGTTCTCTGCATATGAATAACATCCCACCTCAGCACGTGGTGATGCTGCCGGGTCATTACTCCACCCCTTTAGGCAATATGATGCTGCAGCTACGCGATTGGCGGCTCTGCCAGTCGAGGGCGAGACTCCAACGGCGGTTGAAACCCGAAGGGCCACGGAACTTCTTCAAATGGCTTTGGTACAGTAGCAGGCTTATTCCTACGGTCATGATCGAATTCATTCACCCATCGTCCAAGCCGGAGCTACAGTAGGCACACTGACTCGCCAGCAGTCTCGAGTACTGAGCAGCGCCGTAACCAGCCTCATGGAAATGACCCGACACGCAGTGGTGCCAATGCACAGGATTTGGTGGACCAGGGCAGAGCGGGCCGGGAGGCCGAGCTGGCGGCTCAAGTGGCGGCTCATCAACACTTGTCGGTCAACTTCAATTGAGGCAGGTCTAACTTCTAGAGCTTTGAGTGTGCCGTGTTTAACGGTGGCTCTACGAAATGAACGTCTGCCCAAGGACTTCAAAGGCCCTCGTAAGGTGCCTAATTACATAGCAGATCAGCCCCCTGAGGCTTGGGTGGAGATTTATGAGATGGCTATGCAGATGCTGGATGTTAGTGAGGCTGCATACAATAAGTATTTCACCTTGATGCTGGAAGGGACGGCTTGTACCTGGTGGAAGGGGCTGCCGGCCAACTCCATCGGATCATGGGCAGAGCTGAAGGCCCGGTTTATCCAAAATTTCAAAGATACGTGCAAGCAACCTATGTCGATCGTGGATTTGGTTTCTTGTGTTCAACCTGAGGGCGAGTCAACGACCAGCTGGGTGCGCCGGGTCTCGACCATCATACATTCTTCAGATAATATCAACGTCGGCTCAGCAGTTTTAATGTTGGAGAAAAATTGCCGTTTCCTTCCACTTAAGCAGAAACTTGGGCGGCTTAAACGTGATTGCATCGACATGGGGGAGCTCATGGTGGCTCTCGTCAAGTATGCCGACTCTGATAGTACCAAGGACCCCAACTCTGAGGATGAAAGATTGGGAAAGGGAAACCGTAGTGGTATGAGGGGACAGCAGTACAACCCGGGCGCCAACGGTAAGCGCAAAGCCGGTGATTTTGTGGCTAACACCGGGGCATGGAATTATAACTAGTGTCGTAAGGGGAGGCCGTCTCAAGGGACAAAATTTGACCTTGAAGCAATAATGAATCAGCCATGTCCGAAACACGGAATGGATCAGAAGCCAGCTACCCATCTGTGGAAGGATTGCAGTATAATGAGACACTTTAGGGAGTCCATCCGGCATAACCATGGCCCGAACGGCGGTTCAGGGTCCGGCTCTCATGGTCCATGTCATGGAGGCGGCGGTTCAAATTATGGGTTTCAAGGCCACGACAACCAAGGTGGCTAGAACCAGCAGAATAATCAGGGAAATCAGCAGCAGCCATAGTCTGGTTATCAGAGCAATCCGAAGCAATTGAATAGTGGACAGTACCACGTCTTCACCACCAGCTTGTGTAAGCGGGATCAGAAGCTTCATAAGAGGGCAGTGAATGCTGTTGAGTCGGTGGTGCCACGTTACCTGCGGTGGTCAGAGCAGCCTATTGTGTGGAGTCATAAGGATCATCCGCCCCGGGTTGATAATCCGGGTGACCTAGCTCTGGTGGTGGCGCCTCAGGTTGGGGGCTATAAATTTACTAAGGTACTCATGGATAGAGGTAGCAACATTAATATACTTTATTATGAGACCTTCCGTCGCATGGGACTGACTGACAAAAAATCTTAAGCCATCAAACACTGTTTTCCATGGTGTCGTGCCGGGTAAGTCAGCCTATCCAGTGGGTAAGATATCTTTTGAAGTTGCCTTTGGAGATGAGCATGATTCCAGGTCTGAGATTCCAACCTTCCAAGTGGTCAAGATCAAGAGCCCCTATCATGCTCTGTTTGGACGGTCGGCTTATGCTAAGTTCATGGTGAGGGCTTTTTATGTTTACTTGTAGCTTAGGATGCCGGGTTACAAGGCCGGCATCACAGTGCATGGGAGTCGGAAGGTGGCCTTGGAGTCTGAAGAAGGTGATGTTGCTTATGCTGAATCAGTTTGTGCAACAGAGGAGTTGAAATTTTACAAAGATAATGTTGACTCGGTGGACATGACATCCTTTGTAAGTGCATCTAGTGCCACCCCTAGTTGGTTTTGGAGTATTGACGACAAATGTGGTTGAGGGACTAATGCGTTTGTGAGAATTGCAGGATAACGCAGGTAGTGTCCCTCATTGATTCGGTTTACCTACCGGAGACGACCCCTAAAAATGTATGAAGACATTGACGACAATGGTGGTATGTGAAGATATTCACATTGAAGACTATGACATGAGAAGACATCGAGTGAAGACTATGGAGCGCGAAGACTGTGTCGTTTCGTTGTTTCCTTTTCTTCTTTGTTGAGTCGTAGGAACCACCGTACTGTTAAGTGGGGTCCAAGTGATCATAGTCAGAATGACTGAAGTGATGCTCAACCCAAATCCTATGTCTTCGAGTGAAGACAATGAGAGCAAAACTTATCCAGAGCTGGATGAGTCAGCCTTTGCTTGTAGCCCAAGTAAAGTTGCCGTGTGTGTTTGAAATCTGACCGTTGGAACACGTGTCGGTTCCTTAGTGACCCAGGGTCATTTCGGACATATCAGGTCGGGTTGCCTAGTGGCTATAAATAGCCCACCCCCTTCACCATAAATTGGTGGCTTCTCGAGTTAGTGGACGGCTTTTGTCGTTTGAGCAACCCACCTCGAAGCCTTTGAGAGAGAGAAATCCTTGCGAGGACAAAGCCCAAACACCCAGAGCCAAAGAGTGTTAGGCATCACTGAAGTCTTTCAGTCTGTGTGACCTGAAGACTTATTACACTTGAGGACTGTGAATCCTCCAGCCGATTAGGCGTCGCGTTCTGAGCATCCAAGAGTCATTGTGGATCGCCGGTGAACGCAGTCTGTGAAGGTTCGGGAGTCTACCTTGAAGACTTACCAGAGTGATTGGGCGAGGACTGTGTGTCCTTAGCTCAAGGGGACTAAGGTGAAGACGCGGTCTTCTGAGTTGAATCTCAGCCTCCCTAACCAGATGTACAGTTGTCACAGCAACTGGAACTGGTCCAACAAATCCTGTGTCTTCAACAAGTGACTGGTTATATCTTCTTCCTCGCCTTACTTAGAGTTTGTCTTCGTGAAGTCATTGCCTATTAGTCATACCTGCTTGACTTCATTGCTTGACTACTTTTGTTGATTGGCTTCTCACTATCTTCCATCTTGATCCTACTACCAAGCTGCTATTAGTCCTGTACTTTCACGTTATTGCATACTAGACTATGGTTTGCTTGTTGTAGTTTATCTTGACTGCATATCAATTAGGTCATTTCTATTGTTTGTCTTTGAAACATCCGTGTTTTGAAGACTTTCTCAAAAATCGCTTATTCACCCCCCTCTAGTCGATAACTAGCACTTTCAATTGGTATCGAGCAAGGTACTCCCTTGTTACGTGTGATTCGTTTAACCACCGGAGTTTTAGCTATGTCGATCGCAGGGATAATCAAAGTCTCCGCTGCTTGCCCGTGTTCGATGGAACCGACTATCCCTCTTTGGAAGAATAAGATGCGCATGCATCTTGAAGCCATTGATGTCGACCTCTGGTATGTCGTCAAGAACGGCGTTCCCAAATCTGGTGAAGGTGTCACCCCTACTGATGTCAAGAAGTTCATTCAACTGGACTCTACTGCAAAGAACATCATCTGTGGTCATCTGACCAAAGGACAGTATGGCCGTGTGAGTGCTCTGGAAACGTCGAAGCTAGTCTGGGACTGGCTATCCAAGGTCAACGAAGGCGTCTCTACCCAGAGAGATCAAAGGATCAGTGTTCTTCGCAACCTCTTCAACTGCTTCAAGAGAAACGACAATGAAAATGTCCAGCTCACGCTTGATCGCCTCATCGACATCACAAATGAGCTTCATGCTCTCGGCGCCATTGAGATCTCCAAGCATGAAATCGTCAAGACACTACCGAGATCACTTGATGACTCTTTTGACACCCTTGCCTCGATGATACAAGAACGTCCTGACTTCAAGACACTCAATCCGTCTAATATACTTGAGAGGCTCAACACACATGAGTTCCAGCTTTCTGAGAAAAGAGATATCTATTGTCCCAACTATGGCCGAAAAACTCGCACTTTGAAGGCAAAAGTTGTTTCCTCATCTGAAGAAGAATCTGCTGCGGTTCTGATGATCCTGAAGACATTGGAAAGGAACTTGCTATGCTTGTAAAGAAGTTCCAGAAGTTCACTAGGAAGAAAGGCTTCAGAAAGTCTTCACGATCCAGCTCAAGAAATGATGAAGCTTCCACTCATGACTACAAGAAAAGAACCTGTCACAAGTGCAAGAAAACTGGACAATATATCTCTGAGTGTCCACAGTGGGACAATGAGAAGAAGAAGAAGAAGAGCAAGGAATATGATTCTGATGACAAGAAGAAGAAGAAATCTTCAAAGTCTTCTTCCAAGTCCTCATCAAAGTCTTCATCTCATAAGAAGAGCTCATCCGGCAAGGATCGTGCTTTTGTTGGCAAGGAAATGTATTCAGAGCAGGTGTCTGCTTCTGAGGACGTGGAGGTGGAGTCTGAAGAGGAGTCCGACCCTGGCGTAGCAAGTTTGGCTTTAGCCACAGCCTATGTTGCCAAGTCCATCTTCAACACTGAAGACAATGACTTCTACACCAACGCTGAAGCTGATGACAAGGACGACCCTCCTCCCACCTACTGCTTCATGGCACGCGGTGCCAAGGTAAAATCACGTGATGCTTACTTTCAAACATCAAGTGAAGAGGACTCTGATTGTGAATCCAAACCCAGCTACAAAACACTTGCTAAAATTGCAACCAACAACAAAGAGCTATGGAACATACTCAAAAACTGTTAGACAAAAGCGATGACCTATTGGACGCGGAAATGACACGTTCAGAGTCCTTAGTTGAAGACATTAAAAATCTTCATGCTAAGTACCAAGAACTTGAAAGTCGTCATGAAACGCTCTCAATTACTCATGAAAAGCTCTCCTATGATTATCTTCAAAGGAAGCAAGAGCTTGAGAAATTGAGAGCGGCTCATGAAGATCTTCAAAAAGAGAATGAGTCACTTCGCGCTCAACAGACCAGTTCCGCTCAGGATGGATTTGAACCACCATGTCTAAAATGTCTTGAGCGTGATATTGCTACGCTGTTGCTGAATGTTCAACAGTTGCTACTCGTTGCATTGTCTTCAACTACTAATGTGGTAACTAACCCCTCTCATGGAGGATACCACTTCTATTGCTGATGAAAATGCTAGGTTGAAGAGTTTGCTTGAAACAGGGATGTATAAAAGTCTGAAAGGGCATCAGACACTTTGCGATGTCCTCAAAAAGCAGATACTGAACCGAAACCCTAGGAAAGAGGGTGTTGGGTTCGAGAGGAAAATGAATGTTGATGGTTCCTACTGGAAGCCTGAGCAGTATCCCAAAACCACATGGGTTGCTGCAAAGGGACCTTCAGTGGATCCATCCACCTTATCTGGCTTTACCTGTGCTAACCCTATTATCATTGATGAATCCTTTGATGCAAACTATAAGCTGTTCAAGAATCAGAATGGTGAAGTGTTTGCCAGGTATACTAACTGCAGGAATGGACCGCCTATGAAGAAGATCTGGGTTCCCAAAAGCTGTCTTGAGAATCTTCCAGTGAATGTCATCATGTGTCACACCCAATATGCGACCCTATCCAAAAGGAACTCGACGGTCCCACCAAGGATAGACCCGCATATTGAAACGCTTTTGCAAGGTGGATATCATTACATCAACATTACATAATACATAGGGATACATACATAAGCCACAAATGCCACAAGAATACATCAACATCATATACAAGAGCAACATCCGACTACGGATGAAACATAAACAGAAGCTCAAACGACATCCACCCTGCTAGCCCAGGCTGCCGACCTGGAACCTATCCCCTGATCAAAGAAGAAGCAGAAGAAGAACTCCAATACAAGCAAACATCGCTCTCGCGTCATGATCATCGCATAACCTGTACCTGCAACTGGTGGTGTAGTAATCTGTGAGCCACGAGGACTCAGCAATCCCATTACCATGGGTATCAAGACTAGCAAAGTTTAATGGGTAAGGAAGAGGTAAAGTGGTGAGGTTGCAGCAAGGACTAAGCATATATGGTGGCTAACATACGCAAATAAGAGCGAGAAGAGAAGCAAAGGAACGGCCGTCAACTAGTAATGATCAAGAAGTGATCCTGAAACTCCTACTTGCGTCAGACATAACCCAGAAACCATGTTCTCCTCTCGATTAACCCCGAAAAGAGACACTCACGGTTACGCACACGGTTGGTGTATTTTAGAAGAGTTTGCTTCAAGTTTACTACAACCGGATATTAACAAATTCCCATCTGCCACATAACCGCGGGCACGGCTCTCGAAAGTTCAAACACTGCAGGGGTGTCCCAACTTAGCCCATGATAAGCTCTCGCGATCAACGAAGGATATTCCTTCTCCCCGGGAAGACCCGATCAGTCTCGGAATCCCGGCTACAATACATTTCGACAGCAATAAAACAAGACCAGCAAAGCCTCCCGGCGTGCCGACACCCTGATAGTAGCCGCGCGTATCTCGTCTCAGGCCACGACCGGATGAACACTACGTACGGCAACCGACGATACCCCAAGTTGCCTAGGGGCGGCACCGCAAGTGGCTCTGGTTTGGACCAACACTTAGACAAGCATTGGCCCGGGGGGGCTAAAATGAAGATGACTCTTGAGAGCGCGACTCCCAAGGGAAAAAAGGGTAGGTGAGGCAAATGGTAAAACCAATGTTGGGCCTTGCTGGAAAAGTCTTATTCAAACCGAACTGTCAAGGGGGTCCCATAAATCACCCGACCACGTTAGGGACGCAAAATCCGGGAACATAATACCGATATGACGGAAACTAGGGCGGCAAGAGTGGAACAAAACACCAGGCATAAGGCCGAGCCTTCCACCCTTTACCAAGTATATAGATGCATTAATTAAATAAGATATATTGTGATATCCCAACAAGTAAACATGTTCCAACAAGGAACAACATCTCCATGTTCCAACAAGGAACGAACTTCATCTTCACCGCAACTAACAACGCTATAAGAGGGGCTGAGCAAAGCGGTAACATAGCCAAACAACGGTTTGCTAGGAAGGGTGCAAAAGGTTAGAGGCGACATGGCAATTAGGTAGGCTTGAGCAGCAAGTGATAGGTAGCGCAGCATAGCGAAAGAACGAAGCAACTAGCATAGCAATGATAGTAGTGAGATCCAGGGTAGCGGTCATCTTGCCTGAAATCCCGCAAGGAAGAAGAACGAGTCCATGAAGAAGACGGACGGATGAAGCCGAACCAAGCGTAGACGAACGAATCCTCACGATCGCAACGAAACAGGAACTAACAAGAAGAAGCACACAACATAGTAAACGCACCACACATACACAAGACATGATGCACAACAAGCATGATGCATGACAAAGCTACATGAAGCTACTCATGGCAAGAGATGATGCAAACAAGAGCAACACATCAAGGCAAGTTTAAATGATGCCGGAAACAACATATAACAATTCCGGTAAGTCCTCATATGCAAATTTCGAAATTGGTCCAGATCTGAATAAACCTTATGTTCAAGTTGTTAAACAGCAAGTTAAGATGCACCACGATGATCTACATGAAATTCTAGTCAAGTTACATATAAAGTTCGTTTAATTTGGAGCTACGGCCTAGAAGATATGAGCAAAACAAGATAAACATGACATTGATGCAAAATGCATACAAACATCAAACAAACACCTCAAAACAAGGATGCAACATGATAATATAAAACTACATGCAAAATCAAGCAAGTTTCATATAGAGCACACTCAAAACGGAGCAACGGTTCAACACATACACCCTATACAAGTCATGACAACAATCTGCCCAAAACAGCAACTAGGCATATTGCAAGCATCAAAACAACATGCTACAGGACCTCAACATAATAACAGAAGGCATGGGCATGAAGTAAAGGTAAAGCATTACAGCACATGAACACTGAGCTATCTCCAGAAATCAATAGAACATGCTCAAAATGACATGGCAAGATTGCAAATAATAACAGTTTCAGACTTATCAGGAAATAACATCAGGTTGCAATGTTTAGAACTATCAAACGACATGTTACAGCAAGCTATCAAGTCAAACTAGAGCATGGCATTAATATAATCAAAGCATATAACAAAAGTCCCTTAGTGACCATAAGCCAAAAGGGATCAGAAAATATGATGGCATCCATGTAAACATGGCAAGTTATATTACAGATTCATATATGGCAGGAACAACAATAAGTAGGCATGTTGGTGAGCTTGAACCACTCACCACAGAGCAATACATGGCATGCAAGGCAACCAACAGAAAGACGACATTGCATAGAAGCTATACATGGCAAGAACAACATCATAGCATACACGGATCAACTACAACAACCTTGGCAAAATTGAATAACATGTAAACAATGTGCCAGGAAACATTTTATAGAAAAAGTAGAGCTCGATTGACTCAAGCTATGGCACTCCATAATTGCAAACAAGGGCATGGATGGATAGATAATAACCATATGTTCGAAACATCCTTACTGAAGTATCTAAAAATAAGCATGGATCTCTCGGTAGCATCAAGCTAACATGGCATAAAAATAACAGCAGAACAGGGGCTGAAATCAGCAACATCATGAAGCCTAGTTTACATGCCTTTGCTAGTCACCAAAGAGATCACAAAAATACAAGGAATACACCACTGTAAAGATGGCATGGCATATTACAAAACACATGTAGGACTCAAGTTCATAGGGTGCACATATCAATCATGGCAAAAATGACAAAAGTGCATGTTCTGATAAGAATCTGAAACTAAAATCACATAGCCCTCTTCTAACAGCATTTCGGGCAACAAGATGAGCTCAAATGTAAATTATGCAATGATATGAAATGATGTACTCGTCGAGGCGAAAAATTCGAAATATTACACGCACGAAACGGAGCTACATGTACAGAGTTATGGCATGATGAATATGGCATGAAAATGTCAAAATACTCGGGACTTGGACGAATTTCAACCTCGGGTAAAAGTCAACCGCGGCGAGGACTTCGTCGGAAACTCGCCGGAGAGGAGGGGGCTGGCCGGAGACGGGCGGGTCCGGGCCGGATCTAGCCGGATCCGGCCGGATCCCGGCGAAGGAGGCGACATGGAGGCGACGGAGGGACACTGGGGAGCTCGGGGCCGGCGAGGTGGCGGGGCCGCGCCGGGGTGGCGGCGACGAGGCGGCCGGGCGAAGCTCGGCCGGGAGGCGCGGAGCGGGCGGCGGGAGGAGGCCGGGCGGCGGCGATGTTCGGTGGAGACGAGGCGCGGCGGCGGCTGGGAGGAGCCCGGCAGCGGGGTGGTGGAGACGGCGGCAGCGGCCGGAGTTCGACGAGGGGCGCGGGCGGCGGCGAGGCGCCTGGGCACGGCCCAGATGCGACTTCGGGCGGGCTGCCTCGGGCCCCGACGGGCTGGCGGGCGGCGCTGGAGGACCAGGCGACGTGGCGGCCTCCCGTTGGCTGGGGCGGCGGCGAGGGTGACGTGGCAGGAGCCGATTCGCCGGGGTGAGGTGGAGGTGGACGCGTCCGGCGCCGGGCGGACGTGTCCGGCGCGCGGAGGAAGAAGGGGCTAGGGTTAGACCGGGAATTGATCCGCGAATTTCGGAGGGGGAGGTGTATTTATAGGTAGAGGGAGCTAGGAGAGTCCAAATGAGATGCGGTTTTCTGCCACGCGATCGTGATCGAACGACCGAGAGCATGGAGGGGAGTTTGCTTGGTTTTGGGCCACTTTGGAAGGGGTGTTGGGTGCAAAGAGAAGGAGGCTTTCGCGGTTACCCGGTTAACCGTTGGAGTACCAGACGACCTCCAAATGGCACGAAACCTTACAGGCGGTCTACCGGTGCTATACCAAGGCCGCTTGACAAACCTCGGTCCATTCTGAGAACGTTTAACACCCGCACACGAAAAGAGGTAAAGGGGGGCGCCGGGAGACATAGGAGTGCCGGATTGCAAAACGGACAACGGGGAAAATGCTCGGATGCATGAGACGAACACGTATGCAAAATGAAATGCACATGATGACATGATATGAAATGCAGATGATGACATGGCAAAGTGCAACACGCAAGCAAATGACATGGCAACGACGGCGAATAACTGAAGGACACCTGGCGCATCGAATCCGGGGCGTTACAACATTCCTCCACTAACAAGAGATCTCGTCCCGAGATCTTAGGACCGAGACGGAAGGGAAAAAATGATGAGGTGAAACAAGAACTCAAGAGAAGAAGCAAAGAATCGAAAGCACTCGAGAATAAGAGAGGAACGACGAGAATGACGAGAATCAAAAGCTCAAGGAATCAGAAAGACTATGAAACAACTCGTTCTAACCGGAGTGGTTAGAATGAGAAAAGAAACGGATAAGACTGAAAGGATTTAGGCAGCACACCGGTTGAACAAGGAAAGAATAGAACATGAGCTTGAGAGGATGGAGTGTTACTTGACGAGATAAACAACGCAATGCCTCCGGAAGAATTGAAAAAATTGAATGAAAAGAACTTAGAAGGAAGGATTGACTGGAGTTGTGGAGAAAATCAACAACGAAAGAATAAGCTTGTTGTGGACTTATGGTAAACAACTCAAAATCATAAGGTGATAACCGGCCACAAACGAAAATGATTGGATAGCTGAGAAGAACGAAGAAATGCAAAACTCCACTTCAAAAGAATACGAAGAATTAATTACACTTCAAGATGCGAGAAGAAAAGATACTTGAACTCCGCCAACAAGAATCTTGATGAACTTTTGAAGAATGAATTAAATCATGAAGAACCACCATGAAGAACTCTGGTACAAAAGGATGATGAGATAGAATAAAGGATGAAAGAATAGATGAGCCTTGCGATGATTTAGATGGAGGTTCCGATGAAATGGCTGAGGAAATTGAACTCCGGAAAAAAAAGATGAAAAGACTTGGAACTAGAATTTATTCATTAAGAACAAACTCCGAAGGAAAGGATTACTCACTTGGATGAAATAAGAATAAAATTTATTGTATGCTTATCCTTCATCAAATTAAATTGATGACAAGCAATGGATTTTTGCATACTACTTATTCTTCTTGAAAAAGGATTGAGAAGTGACATATCGCAAACTTGAGAAGGTCTTCATGAACCACCGGTAGGATTCGAAAGAACGAATGGATTAAAATGATAATCGAGGAAAAAGAATCTTGAAAGAACCACCATAAGAAATTCGGAAATGACTGACGAAAGAGAATGAATCACCGAGAAGAATTAGAAGAACCAATAAGCTAGAGGGGATTTAGATGCAAAAGAACAAAGAGATCATGAGCTGATTAAGAACACTTGAGCGAAGCACCGGGATAATTAGAGAACGATAACTGGAATGATGGCCTCCGGTGAAAAGAAACGGGAAAATAACTTCTGACATACTCCGGATGGGTGAAAAGAATTTGCATGACTGGAAACAATTAGATAGGATAACATCGAGCTAGCACCATGAACCTCCGGGAGAACGGACAAGATTTAAGAGAAACTCTACTTCGGTCTTCAAAGGACGACGATAAACACCATCAAAATTGCTAAGGCACTCCGGGAACGAAAAGCGAAGAGGTTGAGCCAACAATGACAAGAATTTGAAATCGATCTTGGAAAAGGCATGTGACTGATGAAATTCATTCTTACGTCACACTTGAAAAGAATTGAGAATAACTCCGGGGAAATAGAAGAGTCAGGTAAGATCCTGGGAAAAGACCTGTGGGTTAGGGCCCACTAAAAGAAAACACCGTTGAAAAAGGATGTTGAATAGATAGATGATGCACCGGAAGAACTGAAATATTTGACTGAGGTGACAACCTCGAATTAATTGGAACACAGACGAATCTCCTGAGATGTCTTGAACACTTCGGAAGGATAAACTGGCGAGAGGCGAACGAGCAAAGGGAAACACTTTGTTCAAGGATAAGAATACGATCAACACCGAAAACTTGAATTGAGTCCACCGGAGAAGAAAAGAGATGAAGAATGTCGTACAAAACGAGAATTCACCGGTTGAAATAATTGAGGGAAGACTCCACACGAATGAAATTGATGCTCGAAAGAAACTCGAACTGCGGGAATAATAGGGTGTGTGGGCGGGAAAACAAAGACAACTTGGAAGGGGAAACCGACGAATATCTTGAAGAGAAAACACCGGTTGAGAACAATGAGGATAGAAAGCAAAGACTTCACACGAGTAGGATCGATACTCAATTACGGACTCCGGTTCCGAGAGGAATAAGGGAGGGCGGGTGGGAAAAACAAGGACAACTTCGGACAAGGAAAATCAACGACGTCGGAGGAAGAACTGAGGATTGAACTTGACAAAGATGAAGATGGTCGAGTCGACTTGACGAGAAATGCACCGGATAAAAAGAGCTGAGGAACAACGATCTGAAAACCAACTGCGTGATCCTAAAGAAAAATTTGAACGGGAAGAGGAGTAATTCAAAACACCTACGTCAAGATTCCTCACCAGAGCGACGAAGGGGCTGAGGAGTAAAAAGAAATCCTACTCTCCGATATAACTAGACTCCGAAATCAGTTTTATTCTAGACTCAACTGCGGCCAAACTACACGATCAATCAAGGGGGCTCCTAGGGTCGGTCGAGGCTCTGATACCAACTTGTCACGCCCAATATGCGACCCTATCCAAAAGGAACTCGACGGTCCCACCAAGGATAGACCCGCATATTGAAACGCTTTTGCATGGTGGATATCATTACATCAACATTACATAATACATAGGGATACATACATAAGCCACAAATGCCACAAGAATACATCAACATCATATACAAGAGCAACATCCGACTACGGATGAAACATAAACAGAAGCTCAAACGACATCCACCCTGCTAGCCCAGGCTGCCGACCTGGAACCTATCCCCTGATCGAAGAAGAAGCAGAAGAAGAACTCCAATACAAGCAAACATCGCTCTCGCGTCATGGTCATCGCATAACCTGTACCTGCAACTGGTGGTGTAGTAATCTGTGAGCCACGAGGACTCAACAATCCCATTACCATGGGTATCAAGACTAGCAAAGCTTAATGGGTAAGGAAGAGGTAAAGTGGTGAGGTTGCAGCAGCGACTAAGCACATATGGTGGCTAACATACGCAAATCAGAGCGAGAAGAGAAGCAAAGGAACGGTCGTCAACTAGTAATGATCAAGAAGTGATCCTGAAACTCCTACTTACGTCAAACATAACGCAGAAACCGTGTTCTCGTCTCGATCAACCCCGAAAAGAGACACTCACGGTTACGCACACGGTTGGTGTATTTTAGAAGAGTTTGCTTCAAGTTTACTACAACCGGATATTAAGAAATTCCCATCTACCACATAACCGCGGGCACGGCTCTCGAAAGTTCAAACCCTGCAGGGGTGTCCCAACTTAGCCTATGATAAGCTCTAGCGATCAACGAAGGATATTCCTTCTCCCCGGGAAGACCCGATCAGTCTCGGAATCCCGGCTACAAGACATTTCGACAAAGAATAAAACAAGACCAGCAAAGCCTCCCGGTGTGCCGACACCCTGATAGTAGCCGCGCGTATCTCGTCTCAGGCCACGACCGGATGAACACTACGTACGACAACCGACGATACCCCAAGTTGCCTAGGGGCGGCACCGCAAGTGGCTCTGGTTTGGACCAACACTTAGACAAGCATTGGCCCGGGGCTAAATGAAGATGACCCTTGAGAGCGCGACTCCCAAGGGAAAAAAGGGTAGGTGAGGCAAATGGTAAAACCAATGTTGGGCCTTGCTGGAAAAGTCTTATTCAAAGCGAACTGTCAAGGGGGTCCCATAAATCACCCGACCGCGTTAGGGACGCAAAATCCGGGAACATAATACCGATATGAAGGAAACTAGGGCGGCAAGAGTGGAACAAAACACCAGGCATAAGGTCGAGCCTTCCACCCTTTACCAAGTATATAGATGCATTAATTAAATAAGATATATTGTGATAACCCAACAAGTAAACATGTTCCATCAAGGAACAACATCTCCATGTTCCAACAAGGAACGAACTTCATCTTCACCTGCAACTAACAACGCTATAAGAGGGGCTGAGCAAAGCGGTAACATAGCCAAACAACGGTTTGCTAGGAAGGGTGCAAAAGGTTAGAGGCTGACATGGCAATTAGGTAGGCTTGAGCAGCAAGTGATAGGTAGCGCAGCATAGCGAAAGAACGAAGCAACTAGCATAGCAATGATAGTAGTGAGATCCAGGGTAGCGGTCATCTTTCCTGAAATCCCGCAAGGAAGAAGAACGAGTCCATGAAGAAGACGGACGGATGAATCCGAACCAAGCGTAGACGAACGAATCCTCACGATCGCAACGAAACAGGAACTAAGAAGAAGAAGCACACAACATAGTAAACGCACCACACATAGACAAGACATGATGCACAACAAGCATGATGCATGACAAATCTACATGAAGCTACTCATGGCAAGAGATGATGCAAACAAGAGCAACACATCAAGGCAAGTTTAAATGAGGCCGGAAACAACATATAACAATTCCGGTAAGTCCTTATATGCAAATTTCGAAATTGGTCCAGATCTGAATAAACCATATGTTCAAGTTGTTAAACAGCAATTTAAGATGCACCACAATGATCTACACGAAATTCTAGTCAAGTTACATATAAAGTTCATTTAATTTGGAGCTACGGCCTAGAAGATATGAGCAAAACAAGATAAACATGGCATTGATGCAAAATGCATAAAAACATCAAACAAACACCTCAAAACAAGGATGCAACATGATAATATGAAACTACATGCAAAATCAAGCAAGTTTCATATAGAGCACACTCAAAACGGAGCAACGGTTCAACACATACACCCTATACAAGTCATGACAACAATCTGCCCAAAACAGCAACTAGGCATATTGCAAGCATCAAAACAACATGGTACAAGACCTCAGCATAATAACAGAAGGCATGGGCATGAACTACAGGTAAAGCGTTACAAAATATGAACACTGAGCTATCTCCAGAAATCACTAGAGCATGCTCAAAATGACATGGCAAGATTGCAAATAATAACAGTTTCAGACTTATCAGGAAAAAACATCAGGTTGCAATGTTTAGAGCTATCAAACAACATGTTACAGCAACCTATCAAGTCAAACTAGAGCATGTCATGAATCTACTCAAAGCATATAACAAAAGTCCCTTAGTGACCATAAGCTAAAAGGGATCAGAAAATATGATGGAACCCATGTAAACATGGCAAGTTATATTACAGATTCATACATGGCAGGAACAACAATAAGTAGGCATGTTGGTGAGCTTGAACCACTCACCACAGAGAAATACATGGCATGGCAAGGAAACCAACAGAAAGAGGACATGGCATATAAGCTATATATGGCAAGAACAACATCATAGCATACACGGATCAACTACAACTACCTTGGCAAAATTGAATAACATGTAAACAATCTGCCAGGAAACATTTTATAGCAAAAGTAGAGCTCGATTGACTCAAGCTATGGCACTGCATAATTCCAAAAAAGGGCATGGATGGATAGATAATAACCATATATTCGAAACATCCTTACTGAAGTATCTCAAAATAAGCATGGATCTCTCGGTAGCATCAAGTTAACATGGCATAGAAATAACAGCAGAACAGGGGCTGAAATCAGCAACATCATGAAGCCTAGTTTGCATGCTTGTGCTAGTCACCACAGAGATCACAAAACTACATGGCATACACCCCTGTAAATATGGCATAGCATATTACAAAACACATGTAGGACTCAAGTTCATAGGGTGCACATATCAATCATGGAAAAAATGACAAAAGTGCATGTTCTGATAAGAATATGAAACTAACATCACATAGCCCTCTTCGAACAGCTTTTCGGGCAACAAGATGAGCTCAAATGTAAATGATTCAAGGAGATGAAATGTTGTACTCATCGAGACAAACAATTTGACATATTAGACGCACGAAACGGAGCTACATGTACAGAGTTATGGCATGATAAATATGGCATGAAAATGTCAAAATACTCGGGACTTAGACGAATTTCAACCTCGGGTAAAAGTCAACCGCGGCGAGGACTTCGTCGGAAACTCGCCGGAGAGGAGGGGGCTGGCCGGAGACGGGCGGGTCCGGGCCGGATCTCGCCGGATCCGGCCGGATCCCGGCGAAGGAGGCGACGGAGGGGCACCATGGAGCTCGGGGCCGGCGAGGTGGCGGGGCCGCGCCGGGGTTGCGGCGACGAGGCGGCCGGGCGAGCTCGGCCGGGAGGCGCGGAGCGGGCGGCGGGAGGAAGGCTGGCGGCGGCGATGCTCCGGTGGAGACGAGGCGGGCGGCGGCGCTGGGAGGAGTTCCGGCGCGGGGTGGTGGAGACGGCGGCGGCGGCCGGAGTTCGACGAGGGGCGCGGGCGGCGGCGGGCGAGGCGCTGGGCGCCCAGCAAGCGACCCGGGCGGGCTGCCTCGGCCCCGACGGGCTGGCGGTGGCGCGGGAGGGCCAGGGCGACGTGGCGGCCTCCCGTTGGCTGGGGCAGCGGCGACGGTGACGTGGCAGGAGCCGATTCGCCGGGGTGAGGTGGAGGTGGACGCGTCCGGCGCCGGGCGTACGTGTCCGACGCGCGGAGGAAGAAGGGGCTAGGGTTAGACCGGGAATTGATCCGCAAATTTCGAAGGGGGAGGTGTATTTATAGGTAGAGGGAGCTAGGAGAGTCCAAATGAGATGCGGTTTTCGGCCACGCGATCGTGATCGAACGACCGAGAGCATGGAGGGGAGTTTGCTGGGTTTTGGGCCACTTTGGAAGGGGTGTTGGGCTGCAAAGAGAAGGAGGCTTTCGCGGTTACCCGGTTAACCGTTGGAGTACCAAACGACCTCCAAATGGCACGAACCTTGACAGGCGGTCTACCGGTGCTATACCAAGGCCGCTTGACAAACCTCGGTCCATTCCGAGAACGTTTAACACCCGCATACCTAAAAGAGGTAAAGGGGGCGCCAGGAGACATAGGAGTGCCGGATTGCAAAACGGACAACGGTGAAAATGCTCGGATGCATGAGACGAACACGTATGCAAAATGAAATGCACATGATGACATGATATGAAATGCAGATGATGACATGGCAAAGTGCAACACGCAAGCAAATGACATGGCAACGACGGCGAATAACTGAAGGACACCTGGCGCATCGAATCCGGGGCGTTACTGTTGGAAATATGCCCTAGAGGCAATAATAAATTAGTTATTATTATATTTCCTTGTTCATGATAATCGTTTATTATCCATGCTATAATTGTATTGATAGGAAACTCAGATACATGTGTGGATACATAGACAACACCATATCCCTAGTAAGCCTCTAATTGACTAGCTCGTTGATCAATAGATGGTTATGGTTTCCTGACCATGGACATTGGATGTCATTGATAACGGGCTCACATCATTAGGAGAATGATATGATGGACAAGACCCAATCCTAAGCCTAGCACAAAGATTGTAGTTCGTATGCTAAAGCTTTTCTAATGTCAAGTATCTTTTCCTTAGACCATGAGATTGTGCAACTCCCGGATACCATCGGAATGCTTTGGGTGTACCTAACGTCACAACGAATCGGGTGACTATAAAGGTGCACTACAGGTATCTCCGAAAGTGTCATTGGGTTGGCACGAACGAGATCGATTTGTCACTCCGTTTAAACGGAGAGGTATCTCTGGGCCCACTCGGTAGGACATCATCATAATGTGCACAATGTGACCAAGGGGTTGATCACGGGATGATGTGTTACGGAACGAGTAAAGAGACTTGCCGGTAACGAGATTGAACAAGGTATCGGGATAACGACGATCGAATCTCGGGCAAGTACAATACCGCTAGACAAAGGGAATTGAATACGGGATTGATTGAGTCCTTGACATCGTGGTTCATCCAATGAGATCATTGTGGAACATGTGGGAGCCAACATGGGTATCCAGATCCCGCTGTTGGTTATTGACCGGAAAACGTCTCGGTCATGTCTACATGTCTCCCGAACCCGTAGGGTCTACACACTTAAGGTTCGATGACGCTAGGGTTATAAAGGAAGTTTGTATGTGGTTACCGAATGTTGTTCGGAGTCTCGGATGAGATCCCGGACGTCACGAGGAGTTCCGGAATGGTCCGGAGGTAAAGATTTATATATGGGAAGTCCTGTTTTAGGTCCCGGGGGTCCACCAAGTGGGGCCACCAACCCCAGAAGGCTGCGTGGGCCAAGTGTGGGAGGGGACCAGCCCTAGGTGGGCTGGGGCACCCCCTCACCAAGGCCCAAGGCTTGGGAAGAGTGGGGAGGGGCAAACCCTAGGTCCAGATGGGCTCTCTCCCCACTTGGCCGCCCCCCTTGGATGGGATCTAGGGCTGGCCGCACCCCTTGGGGGTGGGAAACCCTAAAGGGGGCGCAGCCCCCTTCCCTCCTATATATACTTGAGGTTTTGGGGCTGCCAACACATGAGTTTCTCTCCCTCTTGGCGCAGCCCTACCTCTCTCCCTTCTCCTCTCCCGCGGTGCTTGGCGAAGCCTGCAGATTGCCACGCTCCTCCACCACCACCACGCCGTTGTGTCTTGCTGGATGGAGTCTTCCTCAACCTCTCCCTCTCTCCTTGCTGGATCAAGGCGTGGGAGACGCCACCGGGCTGTACGTGTGTTGAACGCGGAGGTGCCGTCTGCTCGGCACTAGAATCTCCGGTGATTTGGATCACGACGAGTACGACTCCTTCAACCCCGTTCTCTTGAACGCTTCCGCTTAGCGATCTACAAGGGTATGTAGATGCACTCTCCTTCCCCTCGTTGCTGGTTTCTCCATAGATAGATCTTGGTGACACGTAGGAAAATTTGGAATTTCTGCTACGTTCCCCAACAGTGGTATCAGAGCCAGGTTTATTGCGTAGATTCTTTGCACGAGTAGAACACAGAGTAGTTGTGGGCGTTGATGTTGTTCAATATGCTTACCGTTACTAGTCCAATCTTGTTTCGACGGTATTGTGGGATGAAGCGGCCCGGACCGACCTTACACGCATCTTACGTGAGACTGGTTTCACCGATCGACATGCACTTGGTGCATAAGGTGGCTAGCGGTGCCGCCTCTCCCACTTTAGTCGGAACGGATTCGATGAAAAGGGTCCTTATGAAGGGTAAATAGCAATTGACATATCACGTTGTGGTTTTATGAGGTAAGAAACGTTCTTGCTAGAAACCCATAGCAGCCACGTAAAACATGCAAACAACAATTAGAGGACGCCTAACTTGTTTTTGCAGGGTATGCTATGTGATGTGATATGGCCAAGAAGAATGTGATGAATGATATGTGATGTATGAGATTGATCATGTTCTTGTAATAGGAATCACGACTTGCATGTCGATGAGTATGACAACCGGCAGGAGCCATAGGAGTTGTCTTTATTTATTGTATGACCTGCTGTCATTGAACAACGCCATGTAATTACTTTACTTTATTGCTAACCGGTAGCCATAGTAGTAGAAGTAATAAGTTGGCGAGACAACTTCAAGGAGACACGATGGTGGAGATCATGATGATGGAGATCATGGTGTCATGCCGGTGACGATGATGATCATGGAGCCCCGAAGATGGAGATCAATGGAGGTATATGATATTGGCCATATCATGTCACTACTATATAATTGCATGTGATGTTTATTACGTTTATGCATCTTGTTTACTTAGAACGACGGTAGTAAATAAGATGATCCCTTACAACAATTTCAAGAAGTGTTCCCCCCTAACTGTGCACCATTGCTAAAGTTCGTTGCTTCTAAGCACCACGTGATGATCGGGTGTGATGGATTCTTACGTTCACATACAACGGGTGTAAGACAGATTTACACACGCGAAACACTTAGGGTTAACTTGACGAGCCTAGCATGTACATACATGGCCTTGGAACACAGAGGCCGAAAGGTCGAGCATGAGTCGTATAGTAGATACGATCAACATGAAGATGTTCACCGATGATGACTAGTCCGTCTCACGTGATCATCGGACACGGCCTAGTTGACTCGGATCGCGTAATCACTTAGATGACTAGAGGGATGTCTATCTGAGTGGGAGTTCATAAGATGAACTTAATTATCCTGAACATAGTCAAAAGATCTTTGCAAATTATGTCGTAAGCTCGCGCTTTAGTTCCACTGTTTAGATATGTTCCTAGAGAAAATATAGTTGAAAGTTGACAGTAGCGATTATGCGATCAGTAGAAAGCTTATGTCCTTAATGCACCGCTCGGTGTGCTGGACCTCAAACGTGGTCTGTGGATGTTGTGAACATCTGACACACACGTTTTGATGACTACGTGATAGTTCGGTAATGTTAAACGGTTTAGAGTTGAGGCACCAAAGACGATTTCAAAACGTCGCGGAACATATGAGATGTTTCGAGGGCTGAAATTGGGATTTCAGGCTCGTGCCCACGTCGAGAGGTATAAGACCTCCGACGATTTTCTTAGCCTGCAAACTAAGGGAGAAAAGCTCAATCGTTGAGCTTGTGCTCGATTGTCTCGAGTGCAACAATCACTTGAATCGAGTGGGAGTTGATCTTCCGGATGAGATAGTGATGTTTCTCCAAAGTTATTTCCACCAAGCTGTTAGAGCTTCGTGATGAACTATACCATATCGTGGATAGATATGATGATCCTTGAGGTATTCGCGATGTTTGACAATCGCGAAAGTAGAAATCAAGAAGGAGCATCAATTGTTGATGGTTGGTGAAACCACTAGTTTCAAGAAGGGCAAGGGCAAGAAGGGATACTTCATGAAAGGGCAAATCAGCTGCTGCATCTAGTGAAGAAACCCAAGGTTGAACCCAAACCCGAGACTAAGTGCTTCTGTAATAAGGGGAATAGCCACTAAGAGCAGAATTACCCTAGATACTTGGTAGATGAGAAGGCTGGCAAGGTCGATAGAAGTATATTGGATATACATTATGTTAATGTGTACTTTACTAGTACTCCTAGTAGCACCAGGGTATTAGATACCGGTTCGGTTGCTAAGTGTTAGTAACTCGAAATAAAAGCTATGGAATAAACGGAGACTAGCTAAAGGTGAGCTGACGATACGTGTTGGAAGTGTTTCCAAGGTTGATGTGATCAAGCATCGCACGCTCCCTCTATCATCAAGATTAGTATTAAAACTGAATAATTGTCATTTGGTGTTTGCGTTGAGCATAGACATGATTGGATCATGTCTATCGCAATACGGTTATTCATTTAAGGAGAATAATGGTTACTCTATTTATTTGAATAATACCTTCGATGGTCTTGCACCTAAATGAATGGTTTATTGAATCTCGATCGTAGTGATACACATTTTCATGCCAAAGGTATAAGATAGTAATGATAGTACCACTTACTTGTGGCACTGCCATGTAAGTCATATTGGTATAAAACGCATGAAGAAGCTCCATGTTGATGGATCTTTGGACTCACTCGTTTTTTGAAAAGTTTGAGACATGCAAACCATGTCTATTGGTGTGTACGCATGAAGAAACTCCATGCAGATGGACCGTTTGGACTCACTTGATTTTGAATCACTTGAGATATGCAAATCACACCACATGGGCAAGATGACCTGAAAAGCCTCGGTTTCAAAGAAGATGGAACAAAATAGCAACTTGTTGAAGTAACACATTTTGATGTGTGCAGTCCAATGAGTGCCGAGGCATGCAAAGTGAATATCGTTATGTTCTTACTTCACGGATGATTTAAGTAGATATCGAGTGTATTTACTTGATGAAACACAAGTCTGAATTATTGAATGGTTCAAGTAATTTCAGAGTGAAGTTAAACATCATCGTGACAAGAGGATAAAATGTCTATGATATGATCATAGAGATGAGTATCTGAGTTGCGAGCTTTGGCACGCTATTAAGACATTGTGGAAATTGTTTCACAATTAATACCGCCTGGAACACCATAGGGTGATGGTGTGTCCGAACATCATAGATGCACCCTATTAGATATAGTGTGTACCATGATGTCTCTTATCGAATTACCACTATCGTTCATGGGTTAGGCATTAGAGACAACCGCACTCACTTTAATAGGGTACCACGTAATTCCGTTGAGACGACACCGTTTGGAGAAACCTAAGTTGTCGTTTCTTAAAAGTTTGGGGCTGCGACGCTTATGTGAAAATGTTTCAGGTTGATAAGCTCGAACCCAAAGCGGATAAAATGCATCTTCATAGGACACCCAAAACAGTTGGGTATACCTCCTAATTCAGATCCGAAAGCAATAGGGATTGTTTCTTGAATCGGATCCTTTCTCGAGGAAAAGTTTGTCTCGGAAAGTTGAGTGGGAGGATGGTGGAGACTTGATGAGGTTATTGAACCGTCACTTCAACTAGTGTGTAGCAGGGCACAGGAATATGTTCCCGTGGCACCTACACCAATTGAAGTAGAAGCTTATGATAGTGATCATGAAGTTTTGGATCAAGTCACTGACGTACCTCGTAGGGTGACAAGGATGCATTTACTTGAGTGGTACGCAATCCTGTCTTGAAGGTCATGTTGCTAGACAACAATGAACCTACGAGTTATGGAGAAGCAATGTGGGCCCAAATTCCGACAAATGGTTAGAAGCCATGAAATCCGAGATAGGATCGATATATCAGAACAAAGCATGGACTTTGGTGGACTTGCCCAATGATCGGCAAGCCATTGAGATAAATGGATCTTTAAGAAGAAGACGGACGTGGATGGTAATGTCACCATCTATGAAGCTCGACTTGTGGCGTAAGAGTTTTTCACAAGTTCAAGGAGTTGACTACGATGAGATTTTCTCATCCGTAGCGATGCTTAAGTCCGTCGGAATCATGTTAGCATTAGCTGCATTTATGAAATCTGGCAGATGGATGTCAAAACGAGTTTCCTTACCAGTTTTCTAAGGAAAGGTTGTATGTGATACAATCAGAAAGGTTTTGTCGATCCTAAGGATGCTAAAAGGTTCGCTAGCACCAGCGATCCTTCTAAGGACTGGAGTAAGCATCTCGGAGTTGGAATGTGCGCTTTGATGAGATGATCAAAGATTTTGGGTTTATACAAAGTTTATGAGAAACTTGTATTTCCAAAGAAGTGAGTGGAGCACTACAGAATTTCTGATGAGTATATGTTGTTGACATATTGATGATCGTAAATGATGTAGAATTCTGGAAAGCATACAGGGTTATTTGAAAGATGTTTTCAATAGAAAACCTGGATTAAGCTACTTGAACATTGAGCATCGAGAACTATAAGGATAGATCAAAATGCTTAATAATACTTTCAAATGAGCACGTACCTTGACATGATCTTGAAAGCGTTCAAGATGGATCAGTCAAAGAAGGAGTTCTTGCCTGAGTTGTAAGGTACAAAGTTAAGACTTAAAGCTCGACCACGGCACAAAAGAGAGAAAGGACGAAGGTCGTCCCCTATGCTTTAGACGTAGGCTCTACAGTATGCTATGCTAAGTATCGCACCTGATGTGTGCCTTGCCACATGTCTGGCAAGAGGGTACAAGAATGATGCAGGAATGGATCATTGGACAGCGGTCAAAATTGCCCTTGAAGTAAATAAGGACATGTTTCCCGATTATGGAGGTGATAAAGAGTTCGGCGTAAAGGGTTACGTCGATGCAAGCTTTAAACACCTATCCGAATGACTCTGAGTAGCAAACCGGATACGTATAGTGGAGCAACCATTTGGAATAGCTCCAAGTGGGGCGTGGAAGCAGCATTTAAAATATGACCTAGAGATTTGCGAAGTACATACGGATCTGAATGTTGCAGACCCGTTGACTAAAACTTCTCTCACAAGCAAAACATGATCAAACCCCAGAACTCATTGAGTCTTAATCACATGATGATGTGAACTAGTTTAGTGCCACTAGTAAACTCTTTGGATGTTGGTCACATGGCGATGTGACCTATGAGTGTTAATCACATAGCGATGTGAACTAGATTATTGACTCTAGTGCAAGTGGGAGACTGTTGGAAATATGCCCTAGAGGCAATAATAAATTAGTTATTATTATATTTCCTTGTTCATGATAATCGCTTATTATCCATGCTATAATTGTATTGATAGGAAACTCGAGATACATGTGTGGATACATAGACAACACCATGTCCCTAGTAAGCCTCTAATTGACTAGCTCGTTGATCGCCACGGTTTCACGACCATGGACATTGGATGTCATTGATAATGGGATCACATCATTAGGAGAATGATGTGATGGACAAGACCCAATCCTAAGCCTAGCACAAAGATCGTAGTTCGTATGCTAAAGCTTTTCTAATGTCAAGTATCTTTTCCTTAGACCATGAGATTGTGCAACTCCGGATACCGTAGGAATGCTTTGGTTGTACCAAACGTCACAACGAATCGGGTGACTATAAAGGTGCACTACAGGTATCTCCGAAGTGTCTGTTGGGTTGGCACGAATCGAGATCGGATTTGTCACTCCGTAAACGGAGAGGTATCTCTGGGCCCACTCATAGTACATCATCGTAATGTGCACAATGTGACCAAGGGGTTGATCATGGGATGATGTGTTACGGAACGAGTAAAGAGACTTGCGATAACGAGATTGAACAAGGTATCGGGATACCGACGATCGAATCTTGGGCAAGTACAATACCGCTAGACAAAGGGAATTGAATACGGATTGATTGAGTCCTTGACATCGTGGTTCATCCGATGAGATCATCGTGGAACATGTGGGAGCCAACATGGGTATCCATATCCCGCTGTTGGTTATTGACCGAGAACGTCTCGCCATGTCTACATGTCTCCCGAACCCGTAGGGTCTACACACTTAAGGTTCGATGGCGACGCTTAGGGTCATAAAGGAAGTTTGTATGTGTTTACCGAATGTTGTTGAGTCCCGGATGAGATCCCGGACGTCACGAGGAGTTCCGGAATGGTACGGAGGTAAAGATTTATATATCGAAGTCTGTTTTGGTCACCGGAAAAGTTTCGGGTTTTTCCCAGAACGCATCGGGACCACCGGGAGGGTCCTGGGTCCACCAGTGGGGCCACCAACCCCGTAAGGCTGCGTGGGCCAAGTGTGGGAGGGGACCAGCCCTAGGTGGGCTGGGGCGCCCCCCCACCAAGGCCCAAGGCGTGGGAAGAGTGGGGAGGGGCAAACCCTAGGTCCAGATGGGCCTTAAGGCCCACCTAGTGGGCGCCCTCCTCTCTCCCCCCTTGGCCGCCCCCCTTCGATGGGATCTAGGGCTGGCCGCACCCCTTGGGGGTGGGAAACCCTAAAGGGGGCGCAGCCCCCTTCCCTCCTATATATACTTGAGGTTTTGGGGCTGCCAACACATGAGTTTCTCTCCCTCTTGGCGCAGCCCTACCTCTCTCCCTTCTCCTCTCCCGCGGTGCTTGGCGAAGCCCTGCAGGATTGCCACGCTCCTCCACCACCACCACGCCGTTGTGCTGCTGCTGGACGGAGTCTTCCTCAACCTCTCCCTCTCTCCTTGCTGGATCAAGGCGTGGGAGACATCACCGGGCTGTACGTGTGTTGAAATCGGAGGTGCCGTCCGTTCGGCACTAGGATCTCCGGTGATTTGGATCATGACAAGTACGACTCCTTCAACCCCGTTCTCTTGAACGCTTCCGCTTAGCGATCTACAAGGGTATGTAGATGCACTCTCCTTCCCCTCGTTGCTGGTTTCTCCATAGATAGATCTTGGTGACACGTAGGAAAATTTGGAATTTCTGCTACGTTCCCCAACAGTTACATCATGACACTACCTGGGAAGAAGATAAACCCCAGATCTAAGGCGTCATATGGTCCAAAGGCTTCATACAGACAGAGGACTCACCTGAGTCACCCTAACGCCAATGTTTTGCAGGGAAACCGTACTCAAATTTATGAATATGAGCGTGTGTCTTCAAACCGCTATGTTCATAGAACTAAGAACTTTTCTGCTTATTCATACTAGTATCATTCATCTCCTGCAAGGCTATTTGCTAGGGCACCAAAGCCAAAATTCTCAGATGCTGCACTTAGACTCATTGCTTATAAGCCACCCCTGAAGATGTGGGTGGTTAAGAAGAATTAACTCTCTTTTGCAGGAAAGGGTCTCCACCGAAAATCAAAGGCGTCGATGCTATTGTCGGGACCTAAAACATCTTATAGGGCGTAAGATCAAATGCCCAAATGGTCTCACTATGTATTTTGTTCCTGAATCGATTGCCATTCATCCTATCAGTCCTAATCTTGATTTAAGCTTCAATAATCCACTTGCTCGTCAAATGTTTATGCTTCACAATGCTCTTGGTGAAGCCTATCCCCTAACTGCATCTTGTAGGGTATGACACCACATGCTTGAACGGATTATGGACGGTGGATGCACTAATCATATGACTGGTGATCGAAGTCTTCTCATGGACTCAACCTTACGCCCATCGACAAGAGTCACATCACATTTCTTGACACGGTAAAAGCAAGGTATTGGGTCTAGGTAGAGTTGCAATCTCAAAGGATCAACACATGGATAAAGTGATGCTTGTTGAATCCCTTTGGTTTCAACTTGATGTCTGTCTTACTGCTTTGTGACTTGAACATGATTGTGATTTTCTGAAAATATCGTTGCCTTGTACTAATGGAATCTGACAAGTCTCTAGTCTTTGAAGGGTATAGGAAAGATGATCTATACATGGTAGATTTCTCAGCAGTTCAATAGCTTGCCGTATGTCTTCTTGCAAAAGCTTCAGAATGCTGGCTCTGGCATCGGAGGCTGGGGCGTGCAGGCATGAGGAACTTACACACACTTGCCAAGAAGAAGCATGTAATAGGCATCAAAGGAGTCAAGTTCAAGAAGGATCATTTGTGTGGTGCCTACGAAGCTGGAAAGATGACTAGGGCAAAGCACCCCTCGAAGACAATCATGACGACATCTCAACCCTTCGAGCTGTTACACATGGATTTGTTTGGCCCCACTCATTACTCTACCCTCACAACAACTGCTTGTCTCTATGGCTTCGTCATTGTTGATGACTACTCAAGCTACACATGGGTGCACATAATTCTCTACAAGACTGAAGTGCAAGATGTCTTCAGACGCTTCGCCAATCAAGCAATGAACAATTATGGCGTCAAGATCAAGCATATCAGAAGCGACAACGGCACTGAATTCAAGAACACCGGACTTGATCTTTATATGGATACAATTGGAATCAGTCATGAGTTCTCTGCTCCATACACACCTCAGGAGAATGGCATCGTGGAGCGCAAGAACAGAACCCTCATTGAGATGGCTCGAACAATGCTCGACGAGTACAAGACACCAAGAAAGTTCTGGCCTGAAGCTATTGATATAGCTTGTCACGTCATCAACCGTGTTTATATCCATAAGCTTCTGAACAAAAGATCCTATGAGCTCCTTACTGGCAAGAAGCCAAATGTCAGCTACTTCAGAGTATTTGGGGCTAGGTGCTGGATCAAGGATCCCCATCACAAGTCAAAAATTGAACCTAAAGCTCACGAAGGCTTCATGCTAGGTTACGGAAAGGACTCGCACTCCTACAGAGTCTTCAACCTCCATCTCTACAAAATCATCGAAACTGTGGACCTGCGATTTGATGAAACCAATGGTTCACAAAGAGAGTTCCTGCCAAGTACACTAGACGAGGCTCCGCCTAGCGAATCTATCAAGCTAATGGGAACTGGTGAAATCATGCCTTCTGAAGCACAGCCTGAAGAGGAACTTATCATTTCTGCACCTAACCAATCAGAAGACAATGCTCAGCCTGAAGACAATCCTCCCAATGATGACAATGATCAGCATGAGCAAAGTCTTCGTCTAGTTCATCCTCGAGTTGCAAATGAAGTACAGATTGAGAAGATAATCGATAGCATCAATGCACCTGGTCCGCTTACTCGCTCAAGAGCAACACAGCTAGCAAATTTCTGTGGGCACTTTTCTTTTGTGTCAATATCAGAACCCAAGAAAGTTCTTTGAAGCCTTTATGGAACCAGAATGGATACAAGCTATGCAAGAAGAACTTCAAGAGTTCAAGCTAAATAATGTTTGGGAACTTGTCAAGCGTCCTGACCCTCGCAAGCATAACATTATTGGCACCAAATGGATATATCGAAACAAGCAAGATGAGCATCGTCAAGTCGTCAGAAACAAAGCACGGCTTGTGGCTCAAGGATATACTCTAGTTGAAGGAATTGACTTCGATGAAACATTTGCTCCTGTAGCTAGGCTTGAAGCTATTCGCATACTACTAGCCTATGCTAACCACCACAACATCTTGCTCTATCAAATGGATGTGAAGAGTGCATTTCTCAACGGCAAGATTGAAGAAGAAGTATATGTTGCTCAACCACCTGGCTTTGTAGATCTAAAACATCCTGATATGGTGTACAAGCTAAATAAAGCAATCAGATGGCCTCAAACAAGCTCCTCGCGCCTGGTATGATGCAATCAAAGACTTCCAGAAGAGCAAAGGCTTCAAACCTGGATCCCTTGATCCCACACTCTTCACGAAGACATATGATGGTGAACTCTTTGTATGCCAAATATATGTGGATGACATTATCTTCGGATGCACCAACCAGAAGTATAGTGATGAATTTGGATACATGATGCAAGAACAATATCAGATGTCCATGATGGGAGAGCTGAAGTTCTTGCTTGGTCTTCAAATTCACAAGAAAGGAATGGCATCTTTATATCTCAAGAAAAATACCTCCAAGATTGTCTGAAGAAGTTTGGAATGCAAGAGTGCAAAGGATACACAACGCCAATGCCAGCCAAACACCATCTGGTTCCCGACGACAATGGTAAAGAGTTCGATCAAAAGGTATACTTCTCCATGATTGGTTCCTTACTTTAACTATGTGCATCTAGGCCAGATATTATGCTTATTGTTTGCATGTGTGCTTGATTCCAAGTGGCACCAAAGGAATCGCATCACTTAGCTGTGAAGCGAATTCTTCGATATTTGGCTCACACCCCAACACTCGGATTATGGTATCCAAAGGGCTCAAAATTTGATTTGGTTGGATTTTCGGATGCTGATTATGCTGGTGACAAGGTGGATCGCAAGTCTACATCAGGTACATGTCACTTTCTGGGACGATCACTTGTATGTTGGTCTTCAAAGAAGCAGAACTGTGTATCACTCTCAACTGCTGAATCTGAATACATTGCTGCTGGATCTTGTTGTGCTCAGCTTCTATGGATGAAGCAAACTCTCAAGGACTATGGCATCAATCTGAAACAAGTACATCTCTTCTGCGACAATGAAAGCACCATCAAGATTGCCAACAATCCAGTCCAACACTCGAAGACAAAGCACATTGAAATTCGTCATCATTTTCTCAGGGATCATGTCATGAAGAAAGATATTGACATCATTCACGTCAACACTGAAGAGCAATTGGCAGATATCTTCACGAAGCCCTCGGATGAGAAAAGGTTTTGCAAGTTATGGTGTGAGCTAAATATCTTGGAATCCTCAAATGTCCTGTGATCAAGCACACATTCTAACACTTATGCATGTTGATGACTTAGATATGCAACACACGAAGTAACGTAAATCTTCAATCAATGAAGACTTACATTCTGAGTGTGAATACATTAACGTGGAATTTGACGTCGGAGCGCCACGATAATTGTGCGCCGTGTCTGGGTCTAATACTTCCTATACGGTTGGTCACGCCACCGCCAAATTTCTTTTTTGAAGTGTTTCACTCATGGCGTTATTTCTGCAATATCTTCGCATTTGATTTGTCTTCAACTTCAACCTATCTTCATGATTTTCTTCACTATGTTGATTTGGTTGTTGTCTGACATATATATATATATATATATATATATATATATATATATATATATATATATATATATATATATTTATGTGTCCTCTACAGCATTCACTTATAGATATGTCTTCCATGTTGAATCTTTTGAACTAAGTGAATGTGATTGGACCCCAATCTCTCTATTCTTCCTATCTCAAACTCTATCTGTCCAATCATATTCCTTCTATTGAAACTGTCGAATGTCTTCTCTGCGTCCTTGTCAGCAGAAGACACAGAGACAAACTTTAAGTCTGTTTTAAATGATTCATCCATACTGTTGAAATCCGGAGAAGCCGGAACGACCATCCGACAAACCTGGCGGGCGTGGGAACGTGGGACATCTCATTGCATGTTGCATGCTTGCCACGTGCCTCTCAGATGTGAACCGCCAGGGCACCTGCATAATTGCGCCGTGCCGCACACCTGCTTATAAATACGTGTCCCCTGCGGTAAAGAAAATCTTCTTCCACCTCTCCACCTCGTCAAAACCCTGGCGCCACCGCTAGCTCTCGACGACGTCGGCGACGAAGCGCTTAGCTGCTGCGACTTCTCCGACGCCGTCCTCATGCCGGTCGCGAACATCGTCATCTCCGCCGCCGCCGTAGGTGTCCTCCGTCGCCGAGTTAGGGCACGGTGGACTGAACTGCTCGGCTTCCTCTTCTTCCCGTCTAGCAGTTCTTCGAGTGGTAAATATAACTCCATTTTTACCATCTTTTTGATCTTTAAGATTCATCCTACTCGCCAAAATTGGTTTCTGCCCATACTATGTTACATCTATTTGCGCATCTCGTCTTGCCTAGTATATTCACTTAAGCTTCACAACTAGTTAGATTCCTCACTTGTACTTATTCACGGATTCGTACAAATCTGGAACCAACTCCTAGCGTATAAGTGAATGTCTTCGCATCATGAGGTCAATGTCTTCAAACTGATTTATCTTCAAAATCTTCTGAGAATGCATATGACCTCTTCCCCTTCTGTCATGGTTTTGTCACGGCAGATGTCCTCATGAAAGGACTTAGTCGCGGAGCCATCGCTACGGGTTAACTTGGAGGGGTTAAAGCGGACGCAAAGACACGAGAGTTATACTAGTTCGGCCCCTTCGATGAAGGTAAAAGCCTACGTCTAGTTTGTGATGGGATTGATATGGTCTCGATGACTAGGGAGAAAATAGCTTCGCCTAGGCCTCGAGTTGTTGTTGTCTCCCTTTGAACCGCCCCGGGTCGTCCCCTTATATACACGGGTGACGCCCGTCGGCTCAGAGAGTCCCAACCTCCGGTTCATATTTGCATCCGGGTTGGTCTGTCTCTCTATTCCTAACTTACAATACAAGTTTACACATCAGGCCGGTTTACGGCTACAGGTTCTGAACCGACTACAGGCCTTGGGCCCTTACACTCATGCCTCTTGGGATTTTACACTTTTGAACTACTGATGAAGTTAACCCGGCCCAGATAGGCCGGTTTACGCCCAGTAGTAACATCCCCAACATTAGGCCCCAGCTTGATTTGAACAGGTTCATGTCAATCCTTGAGAAAAAAACCTTTATCTTCAATGCCTTCTTGAAATCGTTGAACCGCCGTGATGTCACTTTCCTCCGGTGCTGTAAACCGGTCTGACGTCCTCAGAAAGATAGCATCCGCGATATCTTCTTTTTTTAATAGATCCGCAATAATCGAGGCGACAGCTCCGCTTTCTAGGGTTATGGTTCCTTGATTCCCGCGCCTGACACAGGTATCCTGCCTTATAAATAGGCCCGAAGGGTCATCCCTTCTCTTCCCTTCGTCCCCCTTTCTCTTCGTCTTCCTCGCGTCGCTGGCCTCGTAGCTCCGCCGCCGCCGTCGACCTCTGCCGCCTTTGGGCCGCTGCATCGACCTGAACGCACTGCAGAAACGCAGATTCTTTCACCTCTCCTCGACTCGTAGGTCCTCGGTTCCCTTTTGACCTAGATCCATTCTAGGGTTTCTGTCCTTGCCGTACTCCATGAACTGCTCCTCGCTCATAATGCACTCTTGAATATATACGTGATACTTTGCGCTAATTAGCAGTAACTTTTATGCTCCGCCTGTAGTCTCGTGCGTGCATCCAAGGATCTCGTGCATCCTCTCTGCTCATTGTATCAATACTGCTCTGTTGTCTTCCTTTTTTGAATATTTTTCTTATTTTCCGATCTGGCGTCAGATCCTTCGTTGTAGAAAAAACTTGCGAAACCTGTTTCTGCACACTTAGCCGTTCGCAACCTTCATTGCTTTCAATATTTAGACCTTAGACTAGGCGGTTTAACTTAACATAGAAAAAATTAGATAAACCGGTACACACCATTAGCCCTCTTGTTGAACCGCTTGAAATTTACGAGCAGATAATCGCCGCTTCATAAAACTCCGTTTAGCATTGTACACCGTTCTCTCTTTATCCCACCATATTTCTTTGAACCGGATTTATATATCTTTTGTAGATGGCCAAACAAGTGTACGAAAGTGCAACTGGCTCCTTCCCGTGTCACCGAGACTCAATTAAACAACCTGGTCCCGACCGGGCGCTTTAGCCAAGAAAATAGCATCCATTGGAGGGTCCTCGCAAAGAATGTCCACCCACCCCTCGGGAAGGAGAGGTTGTAGTTTTCGCAGAATCACCTAGCCCGGGCTTCAATCCGCCCGGTTCAAAATTTTATCGAGATGTGCTAGCCAATTTTCAACTCCGTCCACAAGATATAGGCCCCAATTACGCTACTAATATCTACCACTTCCAAGTGCTCTGTGAGGCATACTTTCAAGAAGAACCCACAGTGGAGCTGTTTAGAGACTGCTTCCATATAAACCGCCGCACAGAATTCACTGACGGGCCTAACACGGAATTAGGTGGCGTGGCGATTCAGAAAAGAAAGGAGGTCACTTATCCTCATGTCAAACTGCACAGCCACCCCAAGGAATGGAGCATACTACCCCTCTCCCAGCGCTCCGGTTTAATGTGCGAGTACACTGGTAGTGTCGACGACCCCCTCCGACACATTAACATCCAGCTTACCGATGACGAGGTCACCGAGGCGGTGAAGAAGATGCTGAACGAACCGGAAAATCTCTGCGCCCGGACCGGTCTGCTCCCCTTCTGCGCTACCAACAAACCGCCATCTGTAAGATTTCTTATTATTTTTCACTGAAGATATTATCGCCATCCCGGTATAACTTTTAATACCGACTGTTGCGGAACCAGGGCGATGATCCATTCTGGAGCAAGAAACGCCCGCAAGAGAAACCGGAGAAACCAGACAAACCGGAAAAACCACATAGGCAAAAGACAAAAGCTGTCAAGAAGACTGCTCATAAGAGAGAAACCACTGCCTCTTCTGATCCGGCTGCGGATGATGATGTGGGTAATCCGGACCTTGAGGTAAAATTTGATTCACTTGTTTTACCTTTCACACGCCTGATTAATGATGATGTTTGACAGGATGATCTTTGAAGCGATGTGGCGATGTTGTAGAGGTAACCGTTCTCTCCTCTGACTCATATCCTTTGCCTTCGCTAAAAAACCGTCAGGCAAACCGGAAAATTAAATTTTCTCATCCTCTTGCTTACTTGGATCCCAAATTTCTTATGAAGACTCAACAACATGAAGCTCGCCCGCACTTCGCACAATGACAGAGTAGTTACCTCCACCGGTTTACCAAACAGTCCGGTTCGGAAACGCCGTTCAGAGGTCTCTAATTTGCTTGTCAGTTCTCCTCCTAAAGCAGGCTGGTTTCGTCAACCCTTAATCCGTCTGATTCTGATTATCATGTCACTTCCCACTCCTCATCCGGGCGAAGTCATCACCACTCATTCGCTGCCGCTAAAAAGGGTGCTTGGGTAAGTTATACTTTTCATATTCCTTCTACTGCATCACTGTGTAGTATATGCCGTATTTAACTTTTGTTGTGCTTTTTCAGGGCCAAGCCTAGGCCGAGTAAAAAGGCTCGTCTGGGCAAAGCGGCCGACGAAGAAACTGCCCCTGAACCGGGGAGCACCCCAAACCTTGAAGCGGATATCTGTGAAGACACACCCAATGATCCGCCACAGCAAAATGACGATCTTGTTACTGAAGAAAGGCCTACTGACATCGCCCTTCCTGCTGATCAGCCTTGAAGGCCAACCCGGATTGAAAAATCCACCAGTCCATTCCGTCCTGCTGACCAATCGACGGTTCCTGGTCAAACCGGCGGCTCCAAGGACGACGACGTCGTAATTACTGGTTTTGGCCACAGCGAACCAGGCAATCCAGTTGCTTTCTCTAAACATTCTGCCAAGGAGGAGTTTGCCACTATGAGCAAGGGCAAGTGGGATGTTGATCTGGCAACTTATGCCGCTCTGAACCCTCAAGACCTTCACTCCGGCTACTTGAACCGGCTGTATACCAGCCGTGACTATGAAGCTGGCCTGGTGAAAATGATGAAAGAGAAACTCGAGGAAACCTCCATGTTCTTTTCTTGCCTGAATATTTCCATTTTTGTTAACTCTCCTAGTTCCCAAGGGCCGGTTCAACTTAGCATAGTTAAACCGGGACTTAATATAAACTCAATGCTTCAGAATCCGCTGATGTAGCCCCCAAGAGCCGGTTCAACTTAGCATAGTTAAACCGGGACTGTATTTTATATCGCCACATCAGTACATGTTTGAATAAATAGCCATTAGCCCCCAAGTGCCAAGTTGAATACTTGTATTGAGCTTGGGACTTTGTGATTGCATTAACAGATGAAGATTAAATATGCATTAGCCCCCAAGTGCCAAGCGTATAACAGGTTATGCACTGGGGACTTGAAATGACGATGTGTAACATGTTCCCTTGTTTTTGCAGAGTGAGATACGTCAACCAGCCTCACAAATCCAGGACCTCCAAGAAAATCTGAAATCTCAACAATCAGAAACCTCCAAGGCCAAGGATGAGCTGAAACCGCGTTAACTACTATGGAGCAACTCAAGGAGTGGTTCAAGTCTGAGCGGGCCGGCTGGGATACTGAAAAGGCCGCTTTGACCAAAAAGGTTGAAAATGCTGAGGCTGCCCTTAAACCGGTGGTAGATGAGCTGACCAGCGTGAAGCGGCAAGTGCATTCCATGACTGCTGCCATCTTCGGTAAGTTTCCTTTGGATTCTATGATAATCTTGACCTTTCTTATGATAAGTCCGGTTTGTAATTTCTCTTTCAATGCTGTAGGCACACGCATTGGTCACTTGGGGTCAGATGTTCGGAAAAAATTGAAGGCTGCCTATACCTTAATAGAGCAGTCAGATATCGAGCGCTAGCGGATCATCTCCACCTCATCTATTAACAATCCTTAACCTTCCTTAATTCAGGATACCCTTAAGAGGTTGTCCATGCTTCCCGCCGGATTGAAGAGCTGAAGAAATCTGCACGAACCGGCGCCATCAACGCCTTTAATCCGGGCCAAAGCATGGGTGCGATTTCGATCCCATTGAAGTGGCTCGTGGCTATCCCAAAGATGAAGGAAGACGGCTCGTAATTCAATGAAGATGACTTGAGAGCAATAAACCGGCCGTCGCCCTTTGGCTTGCCAATTAGTCAAGAAGCCAACTTGTCGCATTACCAAGCTCAGTATGATGATCAGAACAAGCGAGTGGCTGCACCTATTCCTGAAGCGGAGAACCTGATCCCTCCAATTCGTAAGCATACTTATGCTCCTGATATTGACCCAACTTCCCTGATCCATGAAAAGGCTTTCTTTCAAGCTTTAATGGGAATCGACTGGACCACTGTTGATTTCCAGCAGCTGGGTAGAGAGGAAGAGGCTGAAGCGGCGCAGGACGATCCACAACCATCAAACCGGGGCAGCGAGCAAGCATGAACCGGAAGCCGGTTTGAAGAGCTGCTTTATTATATTCCGCCCAGAAACAACGATCTTACTTGGGCACCATGTTGCCTTGTAATAGGATAGCCAACACTCTTGCTTTGAACATGCCTTCGTGCATGGGTGCTGATACTCTTGCTTGAATGATCAAAACTTTTCATCTTTATTTTTCCTACAGCTACAAAATCTTAAACCGCCACGGCGGTTTGTACCGCCAGCTGGTTTGTGATATTCATGTATACCTATAATGGAATACTTAAGGCATATATTCGAAATTTATGATATCAAATACCTGCCATTGCTGGGCATAAGGTTGGCTTAACCAATCTTGAAGCGGAGGTTGTATAAACCCTTACCGTCAAAGGAGAAAACAGCTCCTGTCATTTATACTGCCGGTTTTACCATGTAAACCGTGTCGGGTCATAATAAGCCCCCCTGTTACTCCATAATAGGATGTTAACAGAAAAAATATCAAACCGGTGAAATTATCGCCAGATAAAAAATTGACCGAATTCCATCAACTTATAATTTTGAAAACGGTTTTAAAAATGTTGCCAGTTTAAGAAACGCAACAAAAATTAAAGAACAGTGATGAAAAAATATGGAAGCAAAGGCAATGATAAAACTGTTTGAAAAAAAGGCTTTATCGAGCCGCCGATGGTGTTACCATGGTCGGACAACGACCAAGCTCCCAATAAGGTGTAGCTATGGTTCAAGTCAGCCAGGTCCCCAACTGAAACCGTGGCATTATGCCGATCAAGTGGCGTGGCAATGGTTCGGGTTCAACCAAGCCCCCAAGTGACTCTAGGGCCTTAGGGCGATCAAGAAGCGTGACTGGTTCAGACTTGACCATGTCCCCAAGTGATCTGGTGGCTTTCGCCTATCAAAAGGTGTTGCATTGGTTTGGATACGACCAAGCCCCCAAGTGATATCACAAAGCTTTTGAAAAGCAAACTCAAGGGGTAAACCGGAGGACGCTTTAACACAGAACAACTCCATGTAACCACGCATGATGTAACAGAATGGATACCCCGCTTTAACCGAGGCTCCGGTTTATTGCTTTATTCATAATATATACACTGCCATAATATGTACATAAGTAGAGCCGATGGCTCAGGTATAATAAGGCCGAAGATGAGCTATGTTGCACGGCCTGTTGGTCTCCTCTTCTGACGTGCGTGAGTCTTTATGCTCTCGAACATCGATCGAGATAGTACGACCACAGTGCAGATTCTTGCTGACCACTAAAGGTCCCTCCAAAGGTGGGGATAGCTTGTGCATATCCGTCTGGTCTTGAATGAGCGAAGCACCAAATCTCCTTCTTGAAAGGTTCTGGTTACGACCCGGCGACTATGATAACGACGAAGATCCTGGCGGTAAATCGCCGAAGCGAGCAGCTGCTATGTCTCGTTCTTCATCCAGCCGATCCAAAGCGTCTGTCGTCTTTGTCTCGTTATCTGCCTCAACATAGGCTGCCACACAAGGTGAGTCATGACGGACGTCGCTGGGGAGAACCGCCTCCGCTCCATAAACCATAAAGAACGGCGTGTAGCCAGTGGATCTGTTAGGTGTAGTATTTACACTCCATAACACAGACGGTAGTTCTTCTACCCAACAACTCAAGGCGTCCTTCCGAAAAGGGACCATAAGCCGGGCTTGATGCCTCTCAGATCTCTTGATTGGCTCTTTCCGCTTGACCATTGGACTGTGGGTGAGCTATCAAGAAACGTCAAGCGGATGTGCTCACGTTCGCGAGAACTCCTTCATGGTACCTTTGGACAAATTGGTACCATTATCTGTAATGATACTGTGGAAAACCAAACCGGAAAATCACCCTTTTGATGAACTGAACCGCCGTGGCCGCATCACACTTGCTAACAGGTTCTGCCTCTACCCACTTTGTAAATTTGTCAACCGCCACCAACAGGTGTGTCTTCTTGTCTTTGGACCTCTTGAAAGGTCCAACCATATCCAGCCCCCAAGTCGCAAATGGCCAAGTAATTGGAATTATCCTCAATTCTTGGGCCGGTACATGAGCACGTCTGGAAAACTTTTGGCAACCATGACATCATCTGACCAGATCTTCCGCACCAGCATGGCCAGTCAACCAGCAGAAACCGTGGCGGAACGCCTTAGCCACCAAGGATTTGGAACCGGCGTGGTGACCACAGTCTCCTTCGTGGATCTCACGCAATATTTCACAGCCTTCCTCAGGGGACACACAACATTGAAACGCCCCTGACACACTGCAATGATGCAACTCGCCATTAACAATGGTCATAGACTTAGACCGCCGAACTATCTGTCGGACCAACGTCTCATCTTCTGGTAACTCGCCCCGGTTCATGTACGCCAAATAAGGGAGTGTCCAATCCGGAATGACATACAGAGCTGCCACCAACTGAGCCTCCGGATCAGGAATAGCCAAATCCGCTTCATCAGGGAGCTTGACTGACGGATTGTGCAGTACGTCGAGAAAAACATTGGGCGGGACCGGTTTGCGTTGAGAGCCCAACCGGCTCAAAGCGTCCGCCGCTTCGTTCTTCCGACGATCCACGTGGTCCACCTGATAGCCTTTAAAATAACCTGCGACCACATCCACCTCGCGACGATATGCAGCCATGAGTGGGTCCTTGGAATCCCAAGTGCCAGACACCTGTTGAGCCACTAGGTCCGAGTCACCGTAGCACTTAACCCGGCTTAGATTCATCTCCTTAGCCATCCGAAGACCATGGAGCAAGGCTTCATACTCAGCTGCATTGTTAGTACAAGGGAACATTAAGCGGAGGACGTAACAAAACTTGTCACCTCGTGAGGAAGTTAACACGACTAGCCCCCGAGCCCTCCAACTGCCTGGATCCGTCAAAATGAATGGTCCAATAGGTATGATCCGGCTTTTCTTCAGGCACTTGTAACTCCATCCAATCATTAATGAAATCCACAAGTGCTTGAGACTTCACTGCCGTTCGAGGTACATACTTCAAACCGTGCGGCCCAAGCTCTATACCCCACTTGGCAATCCGGCCAGTCGCCTCCCGGTTCTGTATGATATCACCTAAAGGAGCTGAACTGACCACTGTGATGGGGTGCCCCTGGAAATACTGCTTCAGCTTCCGGCTTGCCATAAAAACTCAATACTAGCTTCTGCCAATGCGGATATCTCTGCTTAGAATCAATAAGCACCTGGCTGATATAACAAACCGGACGTTGAACCGGATGCTCCTTCCCTGCCTCCTTCCGCTCTAGCACAATGGCCACGCTAACTGCCCTGGCGTTAGCAGCAACATACAGCAGAAGCGGCTCCTTGTCGATGGGAGCGGCGAGCACAGGCGGGTTGGCCAATTGCCGCTTTAAGTCCTCCAACGCTTCATCAGCGGCTGGACTCCAGACAAACTGATCTGTCTTCTTCAGCATCTGGTACAAAGGGATGGCCTTCTCCGAGGCGGCTGATAAACCGCTCAGCGGCAATCCGCCCGCCAAACGCTGGACATCATTAATACATTTTGGTTTAGCCAGGGAGGTGATAGCCGTAATCTTCTCCGGATTAGCTTCAATCCCCCTATTGGACACAAGAAAACCCAATAACTTGCCTGCCGGAACACCGAAGACACATTTGGCCCGGTTGAGCATCATCTTGTAAACCCGCAGGTTGTCAAAGGTTTCTTTCAAATCATCAATCAGTGTTTCCTCCTTCCTTGACTTAACCACAATATCATCCAGATAGGCATGCACATTACGGCCGATCTGTTCATGCAAGCATTTCTGTACGCAACGCTGATAAGTTGCTTGGGCGCTCTTGAGCCCAAAAGGCATAGACACATAGCAGACGGCTCCAAAGGGGGTGATAAATGCTGTCTTCTCCTGGTCCTTAACCGCCATCTTGATCTGATGATATCCAGAATACGCATCCAAACAGCTCAAACGCTCACAACCCGCAGTGGCATCAATAATCTGGTCAATGCGGGGGAGGGCAAAAGGATCTGTTGGACAAGCCTTGTTAAGATCTGTGTAATCCATACACATGCGCCAAGTGCCGTTTTTCTTAAGGACCAGCACCGGATTAGCAAGCCACTCTGGATGAAAAACTTCAACGATAAAGCCCGCTGCTAAGAGCCTGGCAACCTCCTCTCCAATGGCCTTACGCCTCTCCTTGTTAAACCGGCGGAGAAACTGTTTCACTGGTTTATACTTGGGATCAACATTAAGAGTGTGCTCAGCGAGTTCCCTCGGTACACCTGGCATGTCAGAAGGCTTCCATGCAAAAATGTCCCGGTTCTCACGGATGAACTCGATGAGCGCGCTTTCCTATTTCGGATCCAAGTTGGCACTGATGCTGAACTGTTTGGACGAATCGCCAGGTACGAAGTCAACAAACTTAGTCTCAGCTGCCGATTTAAACTTCAGGGCCGGATCGTGCTCTGTAGTTGGCTTCTTCAATGGAGTCATGTCTACCGGATCAACATTGTCCTTATAATACTTCAGCTCCTCGGTGGCACAAACCGATTCTGCGTAAGCCGCATCACCTTCCTCACACTCCAAAGCTATCTTGCGGCTCCCATGAACCGTTATGGTCCCCTTGTGACCCGGCATCTTGAGCTGCAAATATATATAACAAGGTCGCGCCATGAACTTGGCATAAGCCGGCCGCCCAAACAGGGCGTGATATGGACTTTGAATTTTCACCACTTCAAACGTCAATGTTTCTGATCTGGAGTCATGTTCATCTCCGAAGGCCACCTCCAGAGCTATCTTACCAACCGGATACGCTGACTTGCCAGGCACCACACCATGGAACACTGTATTGGACGGTTTGAGATGCTTATCTGTTAACCCCATCTGACGAAAAGGTCTCAGAGTATAGGATGTTGATGCTGCTCCCTCCGTCCATAAGCACCTTGGTGAACTTATAACCTCCCACCTGAGGTGCCACCACCAGGGCTAGCTGACCCGGATTGTCAACCCGGGGAGGATGATCCTCTCTACTCCACACAATGGGCTGCTCTGACCAGCGTAGGTAATAAGGCACGGCCGGCTCGACAATGTTGACTGCCCGCTTCTGAAGCTTCCGGTCTTGCTTGTCTAAGCTGGTGGTGAAGACGTGGTACTGCCCACCATTCAACTGCTTTGGGTTGCTCTGATAACCCGACTGCTGCTGCTGCTGATTGTAACCACCCTGGTTATTCTGATTGTTCTGATTGTTATGTCCGCCCGAATTACCATTAAACCCTGGACCGGAATTTCCTCCACCGTAACCCGGGCCGGACCCTGAACCGCCGCCGGAACCTTGATCATACCGAAAAGCATTAGAACTTTGGAACTCCTGCATAATGTAACAATCCTTCCAGAGGTGATGAGCTGGGGCCTCGTTCGTCCCATGCTTCGGACAGGGTTGATTCAATAGATAGTTCAAGCGGTCCGGATTGGGATTAGGTGCTCCACCTCGATTTGGCTGTTTACCCTTGCGCCGATGGCCCTTGTCCTGCGCGTTGGTGTTGGCTACGAAGTCCATGTTGTCGTTCGCTTTACGCTTACTTCCACCATTACCTGTCGAGTGATGCTGCTGGCCTTTGGTGTTGCTGTTCTTCTTTCCCTTCCCTGTCTCATCATCATCATCAGACTCGGGATCGTTGGTACTATCAGAATCAGGATACTTCACTAAAACGCCGATGAGAGTGCCCATGTCATTGCAAAACCGCTTCATGCGTCCCAGCTTCAACTTTAAAGGTTTAAACCGGCAGTTGCCCTCTAGGGTCAAAATCACAGAATCAGCGTTGATCCGGTCTGAAGAATGTAAGACTTCCGAAACGCGGCGCACCCAATGTGTTGGGGATGTAACTACTGAATATAAACCGCCCTGGTGGGGCCGGTTCACCCTCAGCCATAATTGGAGCCCACGAAGACTCAGAAGGTGGCGATTCACCTTACAGCTTAGAGGCCCGGAGCCCAGGGGCGAATTAGGGCCCATAATGGTAAAACCGCCATAACCATGTAACTTGTGTTGTAAGATAAGAGAAAGGAGAGACCGAGCCGGACACTTGTATGAGCCGGCCTCGGGACTCTGTAGACCGGCCGGACATCGACCCGTGTATATAAGGGGACGACTCGGCGGCGGTTTAGGGACAGACAACTACAACTCGAGGCTTAGGCGAAGCTATTGCTCCCTAGTCGCCAAGATCACATCAATCCCATTACAAACTAGACGTAGGCTTTTACCTTCATCGAAGGGGCCGAACTAGTATAAACTCTTGTGTCTTTGCGTCCGCTTTAACCCCTCTAAGTTAACCCGTTCGATGGCCCCGCGACTAAGTCCTTTCATGAGGACACCTGCCATGACAATTCTACGACAGTTGGCGCCCACCATGGGGCTATCGCACGATGGTTTGATGATCTTAGAGGGCAAGTTCGAAGGACTCGAAGGCTATGCTGTGGGCCGGATGACCAAGAGTCTTCGCGGCAAGCTCTACATCGACGATGCAGGCTGGGGCCCCGAAGCCGGCTCGATTGAGTACGGGTACCGGGTCCCCTTTGGTAGCATACACGTGTTCATCGGCAAGATCGGTGAGCCAGGGCCTGAGCCGGACGTCTGCACCGACCTCGTCGAGACGGCTCAGCGGGCGAGACCTGCCCTGGCTAAACCGGCTGTCAAGCGTGCCTTCGTGGGAGTCATCCACGGAGGAAACTACCAGGACGGATCAGCATCTGGTGGCGAAACCGTCGTCTACTCGGATGATGAGTCGTCGACGGGAGAAACTGAATCTCTGTACCAGCTGCAAGATGGCCAGATTGGGGGCTGTTCCGACGGTGAAAGTATTCCGGACCCCTTTTATCTGCCCAACCGGGTTGGAATATTCATGGCCAGTACACAAGCGACGCTTCACTCTTCAACCGCCGCGACAATGGTTGCCGGTTCGACAGCGGCGATGGCAGCCGGGGCAGGAGGCCCTGTGCACCCGCCGGCTCAAGTTTTATCAGAACTATTTGATGCATTGGCTGTGCTCATGGCAGAGGCTAACCCGGCAGATCAAGACCAGCATAATGCGGAGATTGCAAAGGTGAAGGAACAAATCACTCAGGCTAAAGCGGATCTGGCAGCTGCAGAAGTTAGGATGGCGGCAGAACGGGCCGCTTTGGATGCGCAGGCCTATAGGCTCATGCTGGATCAGAATGCGTCGCATGAAGTCATGAAAAGAAAGTACAGATCCCGTTTGCCCTCGGTTTTCGAGGGAAGAGACCTCAACACCCTGTGAGCGAGGACCAGTAATCCGCCGCCAGTGGTGAACCGGGCGGAAGCACCTGGGACGGGCGCGCCGATTCAGCCCCGTGTGATAGATCTACCTCGCCATCATGCCGGCGCGCCTCAGGCGTGCAAACACCTCCGGGTCACTACCTCAACCCGATGGATAACCTTGTTGCGGCTGCGGCGCGGTTGGAGGAAATTCCAATCGAAGGCGATTCACCGCAGGCGGTAGAAACCCGCCGGGTCAAAGAGCTCCTTAGGATGGCTCTGGTCCAACAGGAAGCATATTCATACAGCCATGATAGGATCCACTCCACCCCCCGTTCGAGCCGGAGCTATAGCAGGTGCGCAGATGAACCGGCCGTATCAAGTAATGCGCAGCGCGGTGCACCCCGCGGCAACAACCCGGCGGGAGGTTTCGATAACGCTCAAGACGTGGTGTACCGGGCCAGGGCACGTAGGGAGGCCGATTTAGCAGCACAGCATCAGGATTATCAGCTTGCGCCGGTTTGACCAACTATTTTCGAGCCCGGAGTTACATCTGGCTCTTTGGGGGTGCCTTGCCTCGTTCCCGCTTTACGCAATGTACGCTTGCCCAAAGATTTCAAGGGGCCACGTAAGGTGCCCAATTATATCGCCGATCTGGCTCCAGTAGCGTGGATGGAAAGTTATGAGATGGCCATGGAGATGCTGGATGTGGATGAAGCTGCGTGTGTGAAGTATTTGACCATGATGCTTGAAGGCACGGCCCGTACCTGGTTGAAGAACTTGCCGCCCAATTCCATCAGTTCATGGACCCAGTTACGGACCCGTTTCATTCAGAATTTCAAAGATACCTGTAAGCAGCCCATGTCTGTGGTGGACTTGGCGGCTTGTGTCCAGGCGGAGGGGGAATCCACAACCCATTGGGTACGCCGCGTTTCAGAAGTTCTGCATTCTTCAGACCGGATCAACGCTGATTCTGCAATCTTAACCCTAGAGGGTAACTACCGGTTCAAACCTTTAAAATTGAAGCTGGGTCGCATGAAGCGTTTTTGCAATGACATGGGCACTCTCATGGGCGTTTTAGTGAAGTATGCTGATTCTGATAGTACCAAGTATCCCGAGTCTGAGGAGGAGGATGAAACAGGGAAGGGAAAACAGAACAGCAACTCCAGAGGCCAGCAACATCACTCGGCGGGTAATGGAGGAAACAAGCGTAAGGCGAATGGTAACATGGGCTTCGTAGCCAACACCAACGCGCAGGTCAAGGGCCAACGGCGCAAGGGTAAACAGCCGAACCGAGGTGGTGCGCCTAATCACAATCCGGACTGGTTGAATTATCTGTTGAATAAACCCTGTCCGAAGCATGGGACGAAGGAGGCGCCGGCAAACCACCTCTGGAAGGATTGTTACATTATGCAGGAGTTCAAAAGTTCTAATGCTTTCCGGTATGATCAAGGCCCCGGCAGCGGTTCAGGGTCCGGCCCGGGTTACGGTGGAGGAAATTCCGATCCAGGGTTTAATGGTAATCCGGGCGGGCAGAACAATCAGAACAATCAGAACAACCAAGGTGGTTACAATCAGCAGCAGCAGCAGTCGGGTTATCAGAGCAATCCAAAGCAGTTGAATGGTGGACAGTATCACGTCTTCACCACTAGCTTGGACAAGCAAGACCGAAAACTTCAGAAGCGGGCAGTCAACATTGTTGAACCGGCCGTGCCTCATTACCTACGCTGGTCAGAGCAGCCAATTGTGTGGAGTAGAGAGGATCATCCTCCCCGGGTTGACCATCCGGGTCAGCTAGCCCTAGTGGTGGCGCCTCAGGTGGGAGGATACAAGTTCACCAAAGTGCTTATGGACGGATGAAGCAGCATCAACATCTTGTATTATGAGACCTTCCGTCGTATGGGGTTAACGGATAAACATCTCAAGCCGTCCAATACAGTGTTTCATGGTGTGGTGCCTGGCAAGTTAGCATATCCAGTTGGTAAAATAGCTCTGGAGGTGACCTTTGGGGATGAACATGACTCTACATCGGAAACATTGACGTTTGAAGTGGTGAAAATTCAAAGTCCTTACCACGCCCTGTTTGGGTGGCCGGCTTATGCCAAGTTCATGGCACGGCCTTATTATGTCTATTTGCAGCTAAAAATGCCTGGTCACAAAGGGACGATAATGGTTCATGGGAGCCGCAAGATTGCTTTAGAGTGTGAGGAAGGTGATGCGTCTTACGCAGAGTCGGTTTGTGCCACCGAAGAGCTAAAGTACTATAAAGATAATTTTGATCCGGCGGATATGACCCCGTTGAAGAAGCCAACTACAGAGCACGATCCGGCCCTGAAGTTTCAATCGCCGGCTGAGACTAAACCTGTTGACTTTGTACCCGGTGATTCGTCCAAGCAGTTCATCATCAGTGCCAACTTGGATCCTAAATAGGAAGGCGCGCTCATCAAGTTCATCCGTGAGAATCGGGACATTTTTGCATGGAAGCCTTCTGACATGCCAGGTGTACCGAGGGAACTCGCTGAGCACACTCTTAATGTTGATCCCAAGTACAAACCGGTAAAGCAGTTCCTTCGCCGGTTTAACGAGGAAAGGCGTAAGGCCATTGGAGAGGAGGTTGCCAGGCTCTTAGCAACAGGTTTTATCGTTGAAGTTTTCCATCCAGAGTGGCTTGCTAATCCGGTGTTGGTCCTTAAGAAAAACGGCACTTGGCGCATGTGTTTGGATCACATAGATCTTAACAAGGCTTGTCCAGCAGATCCTTTTGTCCTCCCCCGCATTCACCAGATTATAGATGCTACGGCGGGTTGTGAGCGTTTGAGCTTTTAGGATGCATATTCCGGATATCATCAGATCAAAATGGCGGTTAAGGACCAGGAGAAGACAGCGTTTATCAGTCCATTTGGAGCCTTCTGCTATGTGTCCATGCCTTTTGGGCTCAAGAGCGCCCAAGCAACTTATCGGCGCTATGCATGTAATTGCTTGCATGAACAGATCGGCCAGAACGCGTGCATGCTTATGTGGATGATATTGTGGTTAAGTCAAGGAAGAAGGAAACACTGATTGAGGATTTGAAAGAAACCTTTGACAACTTGCGGGTGTACAAGATGATGCAACCCGCCAAATGTGTTTTCGGTGTTCCGGCGGAGCAAGTTATTGGGTTTCCTTGTGTCCAACAGGGGATTGAAGCTAATCCGAGAAGATTACAGCTATCACCTCCCTGGCTAAGCCAAAGTGTATCAATGATGTCCAGCGATTGGCGGGCCGGATTGCCGCGCTGAGCCGGTTTATCAGCCGCCTCGGAGAGAAGGCCATTCCTATGTACCAGATGCTGAAGAAGACAGGTCAGTTTGTCTGGAGTCCGGCTGCTGATGAAGCGTTGGAAGACTTGAAGCGGCAATTGGCCAACCTGCCTGTACTCGCCGCTCCCATTGACAAAGAGCCGCTTCTGCTATATGTTGCTGCTAATGCCAGGGCAGTTAGCGTGGCTATTGTGGTAGAAGGAAGGAGGCAGGGAAGGAGCATCCGGTTCAACGTCCGGTTTACTATATCAGCGAGGTGCTTATTGAGTCCAAGCAGAGATACCCGCATTGGCAGAAGCTGGTGTATGGAGTTTTTATGGCAAGCCGGAAGCTGAAGCAGTATTTTCAAGGGCATCCCATCACAGTGGTCAGTTCAGCTCCCTTGGGTGATATCATACAGAACCGGGAGGCGACTGGCCGGATTGCTAAGTGGGCTATAGAGCTTGGGCCGCACGGTTTAAAGTATGTGCCTCGGACGGCAGTAAAATCCCAGGCACTTGTGGATTTCATTAATGATTGGACGGAGTTACAAGCACCTGAAGAAAAGCCGGATCATACCTATTGGACCATCCACTTTCACGGGTCCAGACAGTTGGAAGGCTCGGGGGCTGGAGTCGTGTTAACTTCCCCACGAGGTGACAAGTTTTGTTACGTCCTCCGTTTAAATTTCCCTTCTACTAACAATGCAGCTGAGTATGAAGCCTTGCTCCACGGTCTTCGGATGGCTAAGGAGATGAATCTAAGCCGGGTTGAGTGCTTCGGTGACTCGGACTTGGTGGCCCAACAGGTGTCTGGCACTTGGGATTCTAAAGACCTACTCATGGCTGCATATCGTCGAGAGGTGGATATTGTTGCAGGTCATTTCAAAGGCTATCAGGTGGACCATGTGGATTGACGGAAGAATGAAGCGGCGGATGCTTTAAGCCGGTTGGGCTCTCAACGCAAACCGGTCCCGCCCAATGTCTTCCTTGATGTACAGCACAACCCATCAGTCAAGCTCCCCGATGAAGCAGATTTGGCTATTCCTGATCCGGAGGCTCAGTTGGTGGCAGCCCTGCATGTCATTCCGGATTGGACGCTCCCTTATTTGGCGTACATGAGCCGAGGCAAGTTACCAGAAGATGAGACGTTGGCTCGACAGATAGTTTGGTGGTCTAAGTCTATGACCATTGTTAATGGCGAGTTGCATCATTGCAGTGTGTCAGGGGCGTTTCAACGCTGTGTGTCCCCTGAGGAAGGCTGTGAAATATTGCGTGAGATCCACGAAGGAGACTGTGGTCACCATGCCGGTTCAAAATCCTTGGTGGCTAAGGCGTTCATACGGCTTTTATTGGTTGACTGCCCATGCCGATGCGGAAGATCCGTCGAGCGATGTGATGGTTGTCGAAGTTTTCTAGACGTGCTCATATACCGCCCAAGAATTGAGGATGATTCCAATTACTTGGCCATTTGCGACTTGGGGGCTGGACATGGTTGGACCTTTTAAAAGGTCCAAGGACAAGAAGACACACTTGTTGGTGGCAGTTGACAAATTTACAAAGTGGGTCGAGGCAGAGCCGGTTAGCAAGTGTGATGCTGCCATGGCGGTTCAGTTCATCAAAAGGGTGATCTTCCGGTTTGGTTTTCCACACAGTATCATCAAAGATAATGGTACTAATCTGTCCAAAGGCGCCATGAAGGAATTTTGTGAACGTGAGCACATCCGGCTTGACGTTTCTTCAGTAGCTCACCCACAGTCCAACGGTCAAGCTGAACGAGCTAATCAGGAGATCCTGAGAGGCATCAAGCCCCGGCTTATGGTCCCTTTACAGAGGACGCCGGGCTGTTGGGTAGAAGAGCTACCATCTGTGTTATGGAGTATAAATACTACCCCTAACAGATCCCTTAGATACACACCGTTCTTTATGGTCTATGGAGCGGAGGCGGTCCTACCCAGCGATATCCGTCATGACTCACCTCGTGTGGCAGCCTATGTTGAGGCAGATAACGAGACAGCACGGCAGGACGCTTTGGATCGGCTGGATGAAGAATGAGATATGGCGGCTGCTCGTTCGGCGATTTACCAGCAGGATCTTCGTTGGTATCACAGTCGACGGGTCAGAACCAGAACCTTTCAAGAAGGAGACTTGGTGCTTCGGCTCATTCAGGACCAGACAGATATGCACAAGCTGTCCCCACCTTGGGAAGGGCATTTTGTGGTCAGCAAGAATCTGCACAACGGGTCATACTATCTGATCGATGTTCGAGAGCATAAAGACTCACGCACGTCAGAAGAAGAGACCAACAGGCCGTGGAACATAGCTCATCTTCGGCCTTATTATACCTAAGACATCGGCTCTCCTTATGTACATATTATGACAATGTATATATTATGAATAAAGGCAATAAACGGGAGCCTCGGCTAAAGCGGGGTATCCGTTCTGTAAACATCCGGTTTGGGTACATGGAGTTGTTGTCTTAAAACGGCCTCCGGTTTCCCCCCTGAGCTTGCTTTTCGGAAGTTTTTCGATGTCACTTGGGGGCTTGGTCGTATCCGAACCAATGCAACACCTCTTGATGGGCGAAAGCCACCAGATCAATTGGGGACATGGTCAAGTCTGAACCAGTCACGCCTCTTGATCGGCCTAAGGCCATAGAATCACTTGGGGGCTTGGTCGAACCCGAACCATTGCCACGCCACTTGATCGGCATAATGCCACGGTTTCAGTTGGGGACCTGGCTGACTTGAACCATAGCTACACCTTATTGGGAGCTTGGTCGTGTCCGACCATGGTAATACCATCTGATCGGCTCAGTAAAGCCTCTTTTTGCAAACTGTTATTCGATTTTTTGTAGCGTTTTTAAACCGATAACATTTTTAAACCGGTTCAACCAGTCAATTGACGGCATTCGGTTTATTTTAATCCGGAGATAACTTTTCCGGTTTGACTTTTCCTGTTAACATCCCATTATGGAGTAACAGGGGGCTTAACATGACCCGGCATGGTTTACATGGTAAACCGACATTATAAACACAGGAGCTGTTTTCTCCTTTGATGGTAAGGGTTTATACCACCTCCGCTTCAAGGTTGGCTAAGCCAACTTCATGCCCGATGCTGGCAGGTATTTTTGTATCACAAAATTTTGATCATATACCTTAATATTTCCTTATATATACATATGGGCGTCACAAGCCGGCTGGCGACACAAACCGCCGTGGCAGTTTAATTTGTGATTGCAGGCAATATAGATTGAAGGTTTCGATTATTCAATCAAAAGTATCAGCACCTCTAGGCGAAGGTTGCAGATTGAAGGTATAAAGGCATATTCAAAAACAAAAGTGATGGCTATTCTATTACAAGGCATTCAGAGGCCCAACGTTTTGAATGGCATCATGACTGGCAGCTTATGATGCATCACCCGGCTTGACAGATTAAGCTTCCTGACCGGGTTGACGTGAAGAAGATGGGTCGTCTGGCGTCGGATCAGCTTCTTCCTCCTCATCACCCGATGGCCGGAAGTCATTGGTGCACCAGTCAATCCGGGTTAAAGCCTGAAAGACAGCCTCTTCACTTATAAGCTCAGCCGGATCAACGTCAAGGGCGTAAGTGTGCTTACGGATTGGGGGAACAAGGTTCTGCAGTTCCGGAATGACAACTTCCACCCGCCTGTTGTTTGCATCATAGAAAGAACGGTAAACCGCCAGGTTGGCTTCTGCTCCTGGTTGACTCGCCAGAGGATGCATCTCCTTTGTTATCCGTTTGAGGGCATCATTATCAAAAGCTTCACCGTTTTCTTGAGCGCTGGGGAAGCCCTTGGCTATGTCAGCCGGATCAAGGTCTGCTATCCATGCTTTGGCGCGAGTTAGAGCCAATAAAGTGCCAGCCCGGGCCGCGGATCGTTTCAACTCTTCAAGTTGCGCCGGGATCATGGATAGCCGGTCCAGCGTGTCTTTGATCAAAGACGGAGCTGCGTTATCATACGATGTCGCACATATGACTCGCTGGGTGCCGGTATACAGTTGCTCAATCAGTGTATACGCGGCCTTGAGCTTCTTCCGCATCTCCGAGCCCAGATGAGAGATGCGCTTCCCTATACCGGTTTAAAGAAGTTCAGGTTAAACCGGAGGACATGTCAAAATGGAATAGTAATCACAAACCTTGGTGAAACATCTCTTACCAAAGATCCCAGAGGTCATGGCGTTAATCTAGCGCTTTAGTCCGGTGAGCTCTTCTGTCACCGGTTTAAGAGCTGCTTCAGCATCTTCAGCCCATTTTAGCAACCCGGCCTTCTCCGTCTCCCAGTTGGCCTGCTCAGATTTAAACACCTCCTTGAGCTGCTCCATAGTGGTCAAGGCGGTTTTCAACTCATCCTTGGCCTTGGAGGCTTCTGCTTGTTGGGTCTCCAGATTGGCACGAAGGTCATTGAGCTGTCCGGTTTGTTGGCATATCTCACTCTGATAAAAAAGGGATCACGTTAGTTGTTTCATCATGAAGTCCCAAGCTCAATACAGGTATTCAACTTGGCACTTGGGGGCTAATGGCTAATTGCTCAAACATGTTTTGCTACGGTGATACAACTTATAGTCCCGGTTTAACTATGCTCAGTTGAACCGGCCCTTGGGGCCAACAGCGCTGAAGTTTGAGACGTATGAGCTTTGTATTAAGTCCCGGTTTAACTATGCTAAGTGGAACCGGCCCTTGGGGGCTACTACACAACAAAAGTACAAGAGAGGCATAACTCCTTACCTCATAGCGCTCCTTCATAAGATTCACCAGACCGGCTTCGAAATCACGGCTTGTGTAGAGCCGGTTCAGGAAGCCGGTGTGAAGTTCTTGGGCAGAGAAATTGTCATAAGCTCACAGATCAGTTTTTCCCTTCTCCCTACTCATGGAAGTAAACTCTTCCTTGGCGCTGTGTTTTGATAGAGCGACCAGATTGCCAGGGGCGGTATAGGCGGTGCCCGTCACTATGACGTCATCATCTTTGGCTGGGCCGGCCGGATTGGCATTCTTTCCTGGGCTTGGTGCTTTCATACCCGGGCTCGGCGGATCAGCAACTGAAACCTGTTCTGCTGCAGGACTCGGTGGAGCAGGATGTGATGTTTCCACTTGGGCGATCGGTTCAACCTCTGGTGGATTAGCTACTGCTGCTTTGGTTAAATCCGGCAGAGCTGTTTTTAGCAACTTCGGGCTTGTCGCCATGGTGCTCTGGAGTCTTCTCCGGATCAACATCCACAGAAGGGTCAAGGGTCTTCGCCTTCTTACTTAAGCGAGCCTAGGTGCTGCAACATTCAGAGTTAGAGTATGATAAACCGACAAATGCGAAAAAGAAAAGAGTATTATGCTTACCCAGCAGCAACTTTAAGAGGAGGCAGTTGAGTGGTTGATGAACCGCCAGACGAGTTGGAAGAGGCCTGGTAATTTGGATCAGACGGATTGAGAGGGCATCGGAAGAAACCTTTCAAAGGATAACGCTTTTCAGGAGAACAAATCACCTCTGGACGATGCCTCCGGGTTGGGGTGTCAGGTAAACCGGACGACGTAATTTGTTGACCACTGTGCCGGGTCGTACGGCGCTCTTCGGCCTGCTGTGTCTTCAAAGAAAGATTCTGATTCAAATGAGCATGGGAGTGAGATTTTTTCACTTTCCGGACTGTGCGGCGAATTCTTTTAACCGGTACAAGATCAGATTCGGAAGAAAGAAGGATTACCTCAACAGGATCGGCATGGCTGGCCTCAGCATCATCCTGGGAATTGTAACTGTCAATACGATGAATGATAAAAAGGGACAAAGTAAATCAAGCTTTACCTCAGCTTCTGAATCTTCGTCTTCCGGCGGTTCAGAAGACTCGGCAGTTTTCCTCTTACCAGCCTTCTTGGTGGTCTTGGACTTTGCACGAGGAACCCGGGCCGGTTTGGTTCGTTTCCAGAAGAAGTTGTTAGCCTGAGAAGTACAAGGATTAATATATATCAATAAGGCATTAAAATCAGTAGAGCGATGAGCGGAGCCTTACCGCAGGCGGTTTGTTGGAAACACAGAACGGGCCAACCCGGTTTGGCTGCAGACGGAGATCGGTTCATCGAGCATCTTCTTCACTGCCTCAGTAACTTAAAGCTCAGTTATTGGTAGCTCATGACGTCGTTGCGGGTCTTTGACGCTACCAGTGTATTCATGCATCAATCCGGGGCGGCGGCTTAATGGCAAGATGCCCCAAGAAACCCAGCATCGCACAAGGTCAATACCAGTTAAACCATTGGCCATTAGAGCCCGGAGCTTGATAATTTGGGGTGAAAATTTCTTCCGTTCTGCGGCGGTCAAGCGTAAAGGCAATGGGTGATGGTTGCTAAGCCGGTGAGGGCGGTAACCTGGTAAGGGCTTTTCGCCGTTAGGAGCGGTATTCCGGCAATAGAACCAGGTTTGGTTCCAATCTTTCGGATGGCTGTGGTGTTTTGCGTGAGGAAAATCTACTTCCTTCCTTTTCTGGATTGAAACGCCACCAAGCTCCGTGTTAGGACCAATATCTTGTGGATGGAGTTGGAAACTTGCGAGGACATCCCGGAAGAATTTTGATCCGGGCGGGCTGAATCCCCGGTCTAAGTGTTGCATAAATACAATTACTTCTCCTTCTTGAGGTTCAGGAGGGCATTCGGCATCCGGAACACGCCAATGTAGGACATTTTTGGAGGCTAAAGCGCCGGTGGTGACATATCGATTGAGTTTCGTCTCAGTGATCTTGGATCGGACCCAATTGCAAGCTGAGAATTATTTGGCCATTCCGGAAGGAAAAACTGCGAAAGAAAAAAATAAAGACCAGTTCACCGTTAACGGTTCAGGCATGTTATACAATGTTAAACCGGTATTTTGGCGACAGTTCCAATTTCCGGTTTAACTAAGGACTAATGGAGTATGGCGGATTAGCTATCAAAAAATTAAACCGCCCTTAGGAGGAAGGGACAGAACTGAAAAATCTGCTAAGTGTTGACAGAAACAGGTTTCATACATGAACGGAATTAATTTGGATCTACCGAAGATTCAGTAAGGAAAAATTTCTGCGATCCATACAAGCTCTATAAAGGGCAAGGAAGTTCGGGCATTCTATCAAGAGGGTCTGAATAAAAAGGAAGATTTGCAAAGTGCTAAACTGAAGGCGGAGCAGCCACTACACAGGATATATGCTACGGTTGGATTAAAAAGCCATGGCAGAGCAGGTATGAAGAGACTAGGGATGAACACCTATGAACGACGATATGAACAGGGGCCTTAAGATGCAGATCTAGGGTATGAGGAGGAGCCTTACCCGATGCACGGGACAGCGGAGGAGCGCCGAGAGTCTCTGGTACAACCAGGTTGATGCAGCGGCCTTGTGTTGGTGCGGCGTTCGGAGGTCGGAGGCGACGGCGGAGCTTCAGAGCTGGGGCGTCGCGAGGAAGAAGAAGCGCGGAAGGAGGAAGAAGAGAAAGGGCCTTCCGGTCTATTTATAATGAGACAGAGTAATTGACAGGCGCGAGAATCGAGGAGTTGAAAGCGGCGGATGGCGCGTGATGCGCCTCGATTTCCGGGATAGTATTAAATGAAGGGAATCTTATTGTTTGGGCTTCTTTAATAAGGATGACGTCAAGATGCTCTGTTGCTGGGGTCGGAGTATGACGTCACGGCGGTTTAAACAGATGGCGGTTTATGAGATATGAAGGAAGATATTCAGAGTTTTCTAAGATGTTGAAGATTAACATGAACAGGTTCAAGTCAATCTGGGGCCTAATGTTGGGGATGTAACTACTGAATATAAACCGCCCTGGTGGGGCCGGTTCACCCTCAGCCATAATTGGAGCCCACAAAGACTCAGAAGGTGGTGATTCGCCTTACAGCTTAGAGGCCCGGAGCCCAGGGGCGAATTAGGGCCCATAATGGTAAAACCGCCATAACCATGTAACTTGTGTTGTAAGATAAGAGAAAGGAGAGACCGAGCCGGACACTTGTATGAGCCGGCCTCGGGACTCAGAGACCGGCCGGACGTCAACCCGTGTATGTAAGGGGACGACCGGCGGCGGTTTAAGGGACGAACAACTACAACTCGAGGCTTAGGCGAAGCTATTGCTCCCTAGTCGCCAAGATCACATCAATCCCATTACAAACTAGACGTAGGCTTTTACCTTCATCGAAGGGGCCGAACTAGTATAAACTCTTGTGTCTTTGCGTCCGCTTTAACCCCTCTAAGTTAAACCGTTCGATGGCCCCGCGACTAAGTCCTTTCATGAGGACACCTGCCGTGACAATTCCACGACACAATGGGTTGTTGACTCCCCTTCACCCTGGACACAAGCCGCCAAGTCCACCACGGACATGGGCTGCTTACAGGTATCTTTGAAATTCTGAATGAACCGGGTCCGCAACTGGGCCCATGAACTGATGGAATTGGGTGGCAAGCCTTTCAACCAAGTACGGGCCGTGCCCTCGAGCATCATGGTGAAGTACTTTGCACACGCGGCTTCATCCACATCCAGCATCTCCATGGCCATCTCATAACTCTCTATCCATGCTTCTGGAGCCAGATCGGCGGTGTAATTTGGCACCTTGTGCAGCCCCTTGAAATCCTTGGGCAAGCGTACGTTGCGTAAAGCGGGGACGAGGCAAGGCACCCCCAAAGAGCTAGAGGTAACTCCAGGCTCAAAGATGGTCGGACGAACCGGCGTAAGCTGATAATCCTGATGATGTGCTGCTAACTCGGCCTCCCTACGTGCCCGGGCCTGGTCCACCACCTCCTGAGCGTTGTCGAAACCACCCGCCTGTTTGTTGCCACGGGGCGCACCGCGCCGTGCATTACTTGACACGGCCGGTTCATCCACTCGCCTGCTATAGCTCCGGCTTGGGCGGGGGGTAGAGTGGATCCGATCGCGGCTGTACGAATACGCTTCCTGTTGGACCAGAGTTGTCCTAAGGAGATCCTTGACCCGGCGCGTCTCTACCGCCTGTGGTGAATCGCCTTCAATTGGAATCCCCTCCAACCGTGCCGCAGCTGCAACAAGGTTATCCATCGGGTTGGAGTAGTGACCTGGAGGTGTTTGCACAGCCTGAGGCGTGCCGGTATAATGGCGAGGTAGATCTATTACGCGGGGCTGAAGCGGCGCACCCGTCCCAGGTGCTTCCGCCCGGTTTACCACCGGCGGATTACTGGTCCCTGCTCCTCGGGTGTTGAAGAGATCTCTTCCCTCGAAAACTGAAGGCAAACGGGATCTGTATTTCCTTTTCATTACTTCATGCGATGCGTTCTGATCCAGCATGAGCCTATAAGTTTGCGCATCCAAAGAGGCCCGCTCTGCCGCCATCCTGGCGTCTGCAGCTGCCAGATCCGCTTTATCCTGAGTGATTTGTTCCTTCACTTTTGCAATCTCCGCATTATGAATGTCCTGATCCGCCGGGTTAGCCTCTGCCATGAGCACAGCCAACGCATCGAATAGTTCTGATAAAACTTGAGCCGGCGGGCGCACAGGGCCTCCAGCCCCGGCTGCCATCACCGCTGTTGAACCGGCGACCATTGTCGCAGCGGTCGAAGAGTGAAGCATCGCTTGTGTACCGGCCATGAATATTCCAACCCGGTTGGGCAGATCAAAGGGGTCTGGAATACTGTCATCGTCGGAATAGCCCCCAATCTGGCCATCTTGCAGCTGATACAGAGATTCAGTTTCTCCGGTCGACGAATCGTCATCAGAGTAGACGACGGTTTCGCCACCAGATGCTGATCCGTCCTCATAATTTCCTTCGTGGATGACTCCCACGTTAGCACGCTTGACAGCCGGCTTAGCCTGGGCAGGTTTCGCACGCTGAGCCATCTCGACGAGGTCGGTGCAGATGTCCGGCTCAGGCCCTGGCTCACCGATCTTGCCGATGAAAACGTGTATGCCACCAAAGGGGACCCGGTACCCGTACTCAATCGAGCCGGCCTCGGGACCCCAGCCTGCATCGTCGATGTAGAGCTTGCCGCGACGACTCTTGGTCATCCGACCCACAGCGTAGCCTTTGAGTCCTTCGAGTTTGCCCTCCAAGATCATCAAACCATCGTGCGGTAGCCCCACGGTGGGCGCCAACCGTCATGGTTTTGTCACGGCAGATGTCCTCATGAAAGGACTTAGTCGCGGAGCCATCGCTACGAGTTAACTTGGAGGGGTTAAAGCGGACGCAAAGACACGAGAGTTATACTAGTTCGGCCCCTTCGATGAAGGTAAAATCCTACGTCTAGTTTGTGATGGGATTGATGTGGTCTCGATGACTAGGGAGCAAATAGCTTCGCCTAGGCCTCGAGTTGTTGTTGTCTCCCTTTGACCCGCCCTGGGTCGTCCCCTTATATACACGGGTGGCCTTGGTCGGCTCGAAGAGTCCCAACCTCCGGTTCATATTTGCATCCGGGTTGGTCTCTCTCTCTATTCCTAACTTACAATACAAGTTTACACATCGTGCCAGTTTACGGCCATGTGTTCTGAACCGACTACAAGCCTTGGGCCCTTACACTCATGCCTCTTGGGCTTTTACACCTTTAAACTACTGATGAAGTTAACCCGGCCCAGATAGGCCGGTTTACGCCCAGTAGTAACATCCCCAACACCTTCCCTCGCATCTCTAATGCTGTCACAGGTACATGTCCGTGGGAGAATCCCTTGGTTATCATAGTCTGCATTCGTTTGCAGAATTCTTACAGCATCAAACTAATTCTCCCGAAGCCAGTTCCTGTTTGTCCAGCAAACGCAAGCCTTCGAAGCCTTTGAACGTGAAGCCATTCAGTTTGAAGCTCATGGCTACCGATAAATCAGTCAGGAAGGGCGGCAGACAGCGTCATGAGGGAACCTCAAAAGATCTGCCTGATGACCTCGCAGAGTTGTACAAGACAGATCCCGAAGAGACTTACAATCATCGCAAGACGCGAATCTAATGGATTCGGTGATATTCGGCTGAATAGTGGTTCAAGTACAATTTCGTCACCCAAGAATATGCCGAGAAGAATGCTATCAGAAGCCCTTGGGGTGATATTCTCTTTTGAGGCCTTCCACCCAAGAACATGGCTGAAGCTATTGCACAAGGTTTCTATCCTTGTATCGTCCGTGGACCTCAGCCTGAAAATGCCGACCCAACGTCTTTGCTCTGGTGTCGCGACGATAATCTCTTCAAGCGCAACTTCCAGCACGCAAAGGCTTCGGCCATGGAAAACAAGAAGTCATTGGGATTAGACTTCAACCCTGGTCCCTCTGCTCCTCGAGCTGACGGCTCTCGTGATGCTAAACCTAGTGTCATCGGTCCCTTTTCAAGCCTTGATGGCCTCATCACTTACATCTTGGTCAAAGGTGCCAAAGTCGATCACTCTGATGACGATGCTGATCCTGATGAAGCCCCAGCTCCAGCTCTTGCTCCTGCTCCAAAGCCACAGAAGCAAAAGAAAGTCAAGGCTTCAAAGTCAGCTGCTCCTCCAAAAGCTTCACGTGTGAAGCCACTGGCCACTGCACCTCCTGAAGCCAGTGTGCAGTCTGAAGATCAATCCCGCATCTCCAAGAAGACGGAGAAGAGAAAGAAAATTGTCAAAAATACTGAATTGACACTGACTCCTGCTGCCATTCTGCGTGAAGAGCACATTGATCTGTCCAGTGATGAAGATCTTGATCTGTCAAGAGCAAAGAAGAAGCAGAAATCTTCAACAATTTGCCTCTCTTTGATGTGGCAATCATCCATCACTTCATTGATGAGTGGTTTGACACCCCCAACATCAGCTTTGAAGATTTGCAACTTCCTATTGGCCTCAGCGCCTCCTTCAATGGAGCCATTGCTTCTGAGCTAGCTCTTGCTCAGCGCATTGTTGAACTGAAGCATAAGATTGACTATGAGAAAGCTCAGTTAAAGAAGCATACGGATGCACTCAGTGTGCAAGATGTCAAAAACTTCAAGGTCATGCTGCACGACCTCAAGGAAGCCTTTGTCAAGAAGCGTGAAGAAGCCAGAGGCTCTCGTGAGCGCATGAAGAGTCTGGCTGACAAGTGTGTGCTTGCCTACAATGAGGCTGAGAAGCGCAAAGCACTTGGCCGTCCTGGCATTGACCCCAGAATGACTGCAAAGAAAAAGAAGTCTTCAACTGACCAAGCTGCACCTTCAAGGCAGGAAGAACCCCGCATAGAATTCCCAAGCAGCATGACTGACTCGAAGCCAAAGGTCAGGTCAACCGCTTCTGAACAGAAGAAAACGAGGGCTGCCGAGGCTGAAGCCAGAAAAAGGAAACTTCCTGAAGCCTCTGATGCTGCTCCCTCCAAGAAGAAGCTTAAGACCAAGAAGAATCGGGCTGCTCCCACGGAGCCCTTGGTTGTTGAACCCATTTCAGTGGTTCGTCCCGCATCTGCAACCCAAGAACTTCGCATGACTATTCATAAGCCTCGTTCCACAGAGGCTCCTGAAGCTGAAGAGAATCCAGCAGTTTATCCCATCACTGCTGAAGACATTGGTCACCATGACAATGTTGAAGATGATGAAGTTCTTCCTCAAATTGAATACAATGTGGTATCATTGCCTGTTCGTACGAACAGCGAACTCATCAGCATTGGTTGTCCTCTAACGCCAATCGCTCAGGATGCTTCATGGGCTGATCGCCCGCAACAAGAAGACTCCCCTAGTACTCCCCAACAACAAGTCACTCCCCAACAATAAGTCACTCCCCAACAACAACAACAAGACGAAGAGGAAGACTTTGAGGCCCAGACAACCCCATCTCCAAAGGCGTCGCCAGCATTTCGCAGGCTTCACAAAGGTCAAAGGCCTCAAGTACCTCTTTCGAGCGTTCCAGAAGGAGAAGTGCACCACCAACCTATTGCACGCCAAGTGTTTTCAGAAGCCACTCCAACCGTGAATGTATCTGAGTCTGAAGCCAAAGCTGCTGAAGACAATCCGGCTGCATCAGCCGAAGACACCCAAGAAGAAGAAGATCGCGTCCCTACACCCCCTGTCATTGAAGAAGTTATACCTGATATCAACGTGCCAGTGCCCGACCCTCCAGCTCCTCAAGTGGAGGTTGAAAACATTGAGGCTGCCACCTCAAATACCAATGAAGCCAATGACGTGGTCATGGCTGAAGCGAATGTGGAGCCTGCACCAACTGCTCCTGAAGCAAATGAAGGAAATGTGCCTGAAGCCAATGAGGCAACTGCTCCCGAAGCATCTGCTGAGCAGCCTGAAGCCTCAGTTGTTGCCACTGCTCCAGTTCCGCCACCAAGGCCCTACACAATTGAGCAAGCATACAACTATGGTGAGCTAGTCACAGTAAGATGGCATGTTCTGGTCCCTCCGCCTCATGCCTCTGGTTCTCAGTTCGACTATCATATTAGGCATATGCCTCAGGTCTAGAAGCCGAAGCCAAGACTGCCAAGGTTTCCAGGCAGTGCCACCTCTACTGGTTCTTTCAATGCAAATTCGCTTCAAAGCCCACAACACTTTCTTTGACAGATCAAAGAACCCCTACACAAGACCAAGGATATCATCTGACCGTTTTTGGAGCTATCAGCAAAGAAGCTATTACTCATGTGTTCTGTATGATCAAGGCCGCATTTTCCCTCATATGCGCCTCGACACAGAAGCCATTGCCGGAATGTCGTGCTTAGAAGAAGCACTCGATTGCTTTCGTGATGCACGTCCGCTCGGCTTCGTTACAGACAAAGAACACTGGAATGAAGAACTTGTGCTTCAATTCTATGCTACCGTCCACATCCGCGGCTACAAAAGAGACACAAAGACATGGGTCCTCGAGTGGATGACAGGAAATGTTCATCATGAAGCCAAAGCTCTTGACATCATTGAGCTCACAGGCCTACCCACTCCCGGAGAACTGTTTGAACCTGGATGTCAACTCCACCGTGATGCCCTGGAGAGCATATTTCATAAGCCAGAACCCGACATGAGTCAGATGTTGAGTATGATGAAGCCACTGCCACATGACGCTGAATACCCTCAGCACTTCTTTGTTGATGACCTTGATTATCTGCCTCGTACAATATATCAAATCATCAGGCGAACTCTATGGCCAATCAAAGGGCATTCATCGTCTGCAAAACTTGAAGGAGCAATGAAGACATTGGTCTTTTACATCCTCAATGGCATCAGCTTCAACACGCAAGAATTCTTCATCCGACAATTGGCTGCGTCTGGATCTGATCTGTTTGGTCTGAAGTTTTATGCTCCATGGGTCATGCGCCTCATCAAGATGCACTCTGCTATCAACTATCAGCCCTCTGCTCGCAATCATCTGATCTTTCTACCAGAGGTTGATATGTCAGTTGAAGCCATATACCCTGAGCCTGCCAAAACGCCACTTTGTCTTCAGAATGCAAATCACCACAGCTTCTCTCAACCCATTGAATGCGTCCAAGCGGTATCACGTGTTTATCCTCTGGCTGGGAACACACGTCTGGCTCATCGTGCGCGGACTGAAGCCACTGAGAGCACAATTGGCAAAAGGCCTCGGAAGCGCTCTCGAGTCCTCAATGATCGAGAACTTCTTGTCGCACTGCATCAGAAACAAGATAGGCATCACTACTGGCTCAAACGACAAATGCAAAGCCTCTTGGTGGACGTCAATCGCATTCGAAACCTTGCCACCAAGAATGCTTTTGTCACTCACGAGACCTGTCGGCGATCATGGAAGAGTTTGACCCTGCTCAGTGCTGAAGCAGATCTTCAAGACGATGGCTTCACTGGACGCTTCAAGTTTGACTCCACTCCTCCACGGAATGCAGTCCTACGACGAACTCCATCCCTTGAAGACTCTGACTATTCTTCCTCTACGGCAACTATCAATGCCAGAGTGATCGATGATGAAGCCGATGATACTTCACCGCCCCCTACTTCTGCACGCATCGACACTGCACCAAGCTCGTCTGCACTGCCAACCAACACCGACAACCCTGCTGCATCATCTACTTCTGAAGATGACGAGTAGATGCTCTATGTCTTCAACCCTTTTTGGTCCTTACTGACAAAAGAGGGAGAAGCATATGAGTTTGATAGTCTTCAAGCGGGTTCATAAGGGCGGTTGCATAATATTTTGCCTAGTGTTTACAACTCTCGTTTTTGATACATTTGGTTCTTTGAGTTGTAACACTTAAACTCGATGGTCGTCTGCTAATTATTTGCTTTACTCTGGTGCGATGATATGTTCTGCATGTGCGACGATAACTTCCGCACTTAGATCATTCTGCAGACGTCCATTTCTCATTATGCATGTCATTCTCTTAGCTATATCATTCCATGCATGATGAATTATCTTCATAAGTTGAAGAGGATCTCCACAAGTACAACCTGCCATGTGCATTTGCATTCCAAAATCAAACTACTTATATGCACATCTTCAGGGGGAGCCTTTGCCACTTATGAAGACAATTCCCTATCCTTTTCAATTTCACATATTTTATCCCCGTTGAAAACTTCAACCAGTTTGTCATCAATCACCAAAAAGGGGGAGATTATAAGTGCATCTAGTGCCACCCCTAGTTGGTTTTGGAGTATTGACGACAAATGTGGTTGAGGGACTAATGCCTTTGTGAGAATTGCAGGATAACGCAGGTAGTGTCCCTCATTTATTCGGTTTACCCACCGGAGACGACCCCTAAAAATGTATGAAGACATTGACGACAATGGTGGTATGTGAAGATATTCACATTGAAGTCTATGACATGAGAAGACATCGAGTGAAGACTATGGAGCGCGAAGACTGTGTCATTTCGTTGTTTCCTTTTCTTCGTTGTTGAGTCGTAGGAACCACCGTACTGTTAAGTGGGGTCAAAGTGATCATAGTCAGAATGACTAAAATGATGCTCAACCCAAATCCTCTGTCTTCGAGCGAAGACAATGAGAGCCAGACTTATCCAGAGCTAGATGAGTCAGCTTTGCTTGTAGCCCAAGTAAAGTTGCCGTGTGTGTTTGAAATCTGACCATTGGAACACGTGTCAGTTCCTTAGTGACCCAGGGTCATTTCGGACATATCAGGTCGGGTTGCCTAGTGGCTATAAATAGCCCACCCCCTACACCATAAATTTGTGGCTTCTCAGACTTAGTGCACGGCTTTTGTCGTTTGAGAGCAACCCACCTCGAAGCCTTTGAGAGAGAGAAATCCTTGCGAGGACAAAGCCCAAACACCCAGAGCGAAAGAGTGTTAGGCATCATCAAGTCTTTACATGCATGTGACCTGAAGACTTATTACACTTGAGGACTGTGAATCCTCCAGCCGGTTAGGTGTCGCGTTCTGAGCATTCAAGAGTAATTGTGGATCGCCGGTGAACACAGTCTGTGAAGGTTCGGGAGTCTACCTTGAAGACTTACCAGAGTGATTGGGCGAGGACTGTGTGTCCTTAGCTCAAGGGGAATAAGGTGAAGACGCGGTCTTCTGAGTTGAATCTCAGCCTCCCTAACCAGATGTACAGTTGTCACGGCAACTGGAACTGGTCCAACAAATCCTGTGTCTTCAACAAGTGACCGGTTCTATCTTCTCCCTCACCTTACTTAGAGTTTGTCTTCGTGAAGTCATTGCCTATTAGTCATACCTGCTTGACTTCATTCCTTGAGTACTTTTGTTGATTGGCTTCTCACTATCTTCCATCTTGATCCTACTACCAAGCTGCTATTAGTCATGTACTTTCACGTTATTGCATACTAGACTATGGTTTTCTTGTTGTAGTTTATCTTCTGCTGCATATCAATTAGGTCATTTCTATTGTTTGTCTTCGAAACATCCATGTTTTGAAGACTTTCTCAAAAATCGCCTATTCACCCCCCCCCCCCTCTAGTGGATAACTAGCACTTTCATCCTTGAAGTAGCCGACCATGGAGCATGATCCTTTCGGTAGATGACACTCTAAGTTTCTATTGCACTCTCTAAGTTTAAGTCGGTAGATGACACTAAGTTGGTTGATTTTGTTCCTGGCGACTCATCTAAGCAGTTCAGCATCAGTGCCAATATGGATCCAAAATAGGAAAGCGCGCTCATCGAGTTCATCCGTGAGAACCGGGACATCTTTGCATGGAAGCCTTCAGACATGTCGGGTGTACCGAGGAAACTCACTGATCACACCTCTTAATATTGATCCAAAATTTAAGCCGGTCAAGCAATTCCTCCATCGTTTTAATGAGGAGAGGCGGAAAGCCGTTGGTGAAGAAGTGGCCTGGCTCTTAGCGACCGGGTTTATCGTTGAAGTTTTTCATCTTGAGTGGTTGGCTAACTCGGTGTTGGTGCTTAAGGATGGCACTTGGAGAATGTGTGTGGACTACACGGATTTAAACAAGGCTTGTCCGGCTGATCCGTTTGCTCTCCCTCGTATTGATCAAATCATTGATGCTACGACGGGTTGTGAGCGTTTGAGTTTTTTGGATGCTTATTCTGGTTATCATGAGATCAAGATGGCGGTTAAGGACCAGGAGAAGAAAGCTTTCATTACTCCATTTGGAGCCTTCTGCTATGTGTCTATGCCTTTTGGGCTCAAGAGTGCCCAGGTGACTTACCAGCGGTGTGTGTGTAGAATTGCCTTCACAATCAGATCAGGCGTAATGTTCATGCTTACATAGATGACATTGTGGTGAAATCCAGGAAGAAGGAAACCCTGATTCATGATTTGAAGGAGATGTTTGACAATCTCCGGGTTTATAAGATGATGCTTATCCCAGCCAAGTGTGTTTTTGGTGTACCGACGGGTAAGCTTTTGGGTTTCTTGGTTTCAAACCGAGGTATCGAAGCTAACCCAGAAAAAATCAAGGCCATTACTTCCCTGGCTAAGCCAAAGTGTGTTAATGACGTCCAACACTTGGCGGGTCGGATAGCGGCTTTGAGCCAGTTCATAAGCCGCCTAGGAGAAAAAGGCATCCCTCTGTAGCAGATGATGAAGAAGACACATAATTTCGGCTGGAGTGATGCGGCTAATTAGGCTTGGAAGCACTTAAGAAGCAACTGGCTGAGCCGCCGGTTCTTGCTACTCCGATTGATAAAGAGCCTCTGTTGTTATATGTGGCTGCCAATGGCCAGGCCGTCGGTGTAGCTATTGTGGTGGAAAGGAAAGAGGCAGGCAAGGAGTATCCGGTTCAACGGCCGGTTTACTACATCAGTGAGGTTCTTATTGAGTCAAAGCAGTGATATCCGCACTGGCAGAAGCTTGTGATGGGGTCTTCATGGCAAGTCGGAAGCTCAAGCAATATTTTCTGGGTCATCCCATTACTGTGGTTAGCTCTGCTCCTTTAGGAGACATCATCCAAAACAGAGAAGCCACGGGTCGGGTTGCTAAGTGGGCCATTGAGCTTGGACCACATGGTTTGAAGTATGTACCTCGTACAACCATCAAGTTCCTAGAACTCGTGGATTTTATCAGTGATTGGACAGAGTTGCAGACGCCTGAGAAAAAACCAGATAACACATATTGGACCATTCACTTTGATGGATCCAGGCAGTTGGAGGGCTCTGGGACTGGAGTTATCTTACTTCCCCATGAGGTGATAAATTTTCTTATGTTCTCTGGTTAATGTTCCCTTGTACTTACAATGCAGCTGAGTATGAGGCCTTGCTCCATGGTCTTCGGATGGCTAAAGAGATGAATTTAAGCCGGGTAAGGTGCTTTGGCGATTCAGATCTGGTAGCTTAGCAAGTTTTTGGTACTTGGGATTCTGAGGATCCGCTCATAGCGGCTTATCGTCGAGAGGTTGATGCCATTGCGGGTCATTTTAAGGGTTACCAAGTTGAGCATATTGATCATAGGAAGAATGAGGCGGCTGACACTTTAAGCCGGTTAGGGTCTCAGCTTAAGCCGGTGCCACCTAACACGTTCCTAGATGTTCTGCTCAACCCTTCTGTCATAATACCTACGGAGGAGGATCTTGTTGTTCCTGACCCGGAAGCACAATTGGTGGCGGCTCTTCATGCTATTCCTGATTGGACAGTGTCGTATTTGTCTTACATGACCCGGGGGCGAGTTACCTGAGGATGATATCTTGGCCAGGAAGATAACCCGGCGGTCTAAGTCAATGACGGTTGTTAATGGGGAGTTGCACCATTGCAGTGTCAGAGGGGCATTTCAACGTTGTGTCTCTCCTGAAGAAGGCTGCGAGATTCTGCGAGAGATACATGAAGGAGATTGTGGTCATCATGCCAGCTCTAAATCTCTCGTAGCCAAGGATTGTCGTCACGGTTTCTATTGGTTGACGGCTCATGCCGACGCTGAGGATTTGGTCACCAAATGTGACGGTTTTCAAAAGTTTTCACGACGAGCTCATGTTCCGGCTCAAGAGCTGCGGATGATTCCAACTACATGGCCGTTTGCAACTTGGGGGCTTGATATGGTTGGGCCTTTCAAGAGGTCCAAGGATAAGAAGACCAACCTTTTGGTTGCGGTTGATAAGTTTACTAAGTGGGTTGAAGCAGAGGCGGTCAGTAAGTGTGATGAAGCAACGGCGGTTCAATTCATCAAAAGGTGATCTTCCGTTTTGGCTTTCCACACAGCAGTATAATAGATAATGGTACTAATATCTCTAAAGGCATTATGAAAGAATTTTGTCAACGGGAGCTGATAATCCACAAGTATAGGGGATCGCAATAGTTTTTGAGGGTAGAGTAGTCAACCCAAATTTATTGATTCGACACAAGGGGAGCCAAAGTATATTCTCAAGTATTAGCAGCTGAGTTGTCCATTCAACCACACCTGGAAAACTTAATATCTGCAACAAAGTATTTAGTAGCGAAGTAGTATGGAAGTAACAGTAACGGTGTGTCGGTGTACAAAAAGAGGGGTACACTTTTTGTACCCCTATAACTATGCATGCAGGCGATGCGAGCCATGGGCACCACCGACCTTGAGCAAGGCAAGGGATGTGAGCCAAGGAAAGGCCGAAGCTCGAAAGGAGCAGAACGACGCCAAGACCAAGACCACAAAGAGAAATGGGGACGAAGCGGACTCCCCCGGCAAGATCCTTGCCGGGAGGAGGTTTTAGCAAACCTGGCAAGACCCTTGCCGTGGCAGCTCGCGCCACACCTATGGAGCGAGTCACCCTTGAGTCCACTGCCCCCATGGGGCAAGGATTCGGAAGACATCCCCGTGGTGGCATGCAGATCTTTGTGAAGACATTCAAGATCAGATACACACTATAGAAGATGAAGACCCTTGGCGGGATCCCAGCCAAGGAGGACCACAAGGCCCCCGGCAAGAGCCTTGCCGGGGATGACAGCAGGCGCCACGGCAAGACCCTTGCCGGGGCTACGGCGAGGCCCTTGCCAAGAACATCGGTAGGGCCACCATCAGGCCCACGCCAATCAAACCTCCGCCACCGTTCGCATGCAGCTGCCGACCCAACCAGTTGGGCAGGCACCTGCGTGGCGGCAATCGGATCTTCATGGAGACCCACCGCTTCGCCACCTTAGCTGCCTGCCTGCCTACATGGCACCGCGGGCACCGCTGGCCAGGGCGCGTGTCGGCACGAAAGGGAGCGGCGACGGACGAGACAGGGCTCTCCCCCGCCCCCGATAAAGCTAGGACACCTAAGCAAGACACATTAAAGGTGCCTTGCCATGTAATGCGAGGGATAAACTTCGCATCATCAGAGCCCTTTCCACCTCCTGTGTGCCACTGTGGCAACCCCTTTCCGTATAAAAGGAGGCCCAAGGCGACCAGGAGGAGGATTCGGCTTTTTGGAGCTCCTCACGCCCCATTGCTAGTTCAAGAATACAGATAAACAAACCACCAAAGCAGGAGCAGGGTTTTACGCATCCTCGCGGCCCGAACCTGGATAAGGAAACCGTGTGCTATCTGTTTGATCCGCTCTTATCACGACCCCGCGCCCCGCGACCGTAGTAGGGATTCTTGTGATCCCATAGGTTTCGTTCCCACCGACATCTTTGGCGCGCCAGGTAGGGGGGCGCAGTAGTGAGAATCGGCTCTAGCGGTTAGTTTGACGCTTCTTCATCATCATGGCGCCCAAGAAGAAGATGACGGTGGCGGTTGGCTCGTCGGAAGCCGGACATCCCGTCCCAACGCGGGCGACCGGCGGACCGGTCGCAGAAAGGACCCAGGGCGCCGTTCGCGAACACCAACACCGTCCCAGCAGCCGAAGTTTGGGAGGCGGCGATGTTCGTGCACCTGGTAACGGGCCGCACGCCGCCAAATCCAAAGACGGAGCCAGGCCCTCTGCGGGTGGCGCGGGGCCTTCCAAGATCGTTGCCACCCCGCCGGAAGGCGACGCAAGGGCTTCCAAGACTCCCACGTCGGCGTCGACGGCGCGCTCCTCTCAAGCGGCGCGCGACGAACGGCGTAATCACGCCGAGGACCCCGGGCATCACCGCGGAAATAGCCCCGAGCGCCACTCCCGGGATTTAGAAGACCTGCCCGCTCGCCGAGGCGCTGGTGAAGATGGCATGCGACCGCGGGGTCGTGATAGATCTCCTTCTAACATGGTCAGAAGTCGAAGCGAGTCGCGATCCATGCAGGTTTCGCTGCCACCAACGCCAGCAGAAGCCCTGGCACGCGCGCAGTTGCTCCTCGATTTTCCTCCCACTACGGGGAAACTCGACGAATGGAGAGCCACTATCCGAAGCCTTGTTGCGGTGGCCAACAAACACGAACCGAGTCCGGTGGAGCCCCCGGGTCGATGCTCCGACGGAGTCCCACGCACCAGTGGCAGGAAAGCCAGTGGTGCCGCGACCACGGTGCACTCGCCTCTTCCTCGCCCGGTACCGCGGACGCCAGCCCGTCGTGACATTACGGGCGACGAAATCTGCATAGCGTCGTCCGACCCGCGGGCCCACTGTGACCAGCGCCAAGTTCTTCGGGAACGAGAACATGAAGACGCTCGAACCACTATCGAGCGCCGGCGCAGAGCGCGCCACCAATCAGACAGGCGAGCAGGGCCTGCTGTGAGCCACCCGGCACTGGAGAGCCCTGGAGGCCTACCTTACAAGGTAGGCTGTCCGGCTTTTACCCATGAGCTGCGGCAGATCGAGTGGCCCACTCACCGCACCTTCAAACCCGACTTGGGCGAAAAGTACAGCGGCAAGGCCCACCCGTTCGAGTTCCTCAGCATCTACACCATCGCGATGCAAGCTGCCGGAGCCCGCGACGATAAGGTGCTTGCGAATTACTTTCCGTTGGCTCTTAAACCAAACGCCATGTCATGGTTGATGGACTTGCCGGTAGACTCTATTTCCTCCTGGTCGGATTTGTGCCATGAGTTCGTGGGCGCCTTTACTGGTGGCCACCAAGCCCATGGCCAAGCAAGCGACCTGCACATCATTCCCCAAAAGGGAGGCGAGAGTCTCCGCAAGTATATACAGAGGTTCAGCCGGATACAGTACAATATCCCTGATGTTCACCCTCCCGCCCGTCATCGGTAGCGTTCCATCGAAGCGTGCGTAACATCGCAAGATGCGCCAAGAGCTGGCAATGAACAAGGTGAAAGATGTAGCAAAACTCTATGTTCTTTGGCCGATGATGTGCCCGAGCTGAAGAGGGAAGGAAGTACCCCGGCGAAGATGCCGGCGTGGAAACCGACTCCTCAGATGAGGATATTGCCGCCCCGGCGAAGAAAGGCCAGCACCGCAACAGGAAGCGCAAAGGTAAAGCCGTGCTTGCCGTCGAGGGATCTGATCATGCCGGCTCCACCAAGAAAACTAAGGCAGATGACCCCGGCAAGGAAGTTGCCGGATGTGTCGCCTTCCGGGCCTTGGCGGCTGCCGAGAAGCCAGGAAACTCCGACAAGCGGTACTGCAAGATCCATCGCACCAAAGGCCATGCTCTCCAAGACTGCCGACAGGTTGAGCTCCTCGCCGAGAAGCAGAGGGCTGAGTATGAGAGGCGGGTAAAGGAGAAGGGCCCAGACGGTGCTGAGGGTCCGGCAAGAAGCGTGACGGCCAGGCCGGCCGTCGCGGCAAGGATAAATAACAGGAGAGGCCCGCCCGGGGCCGTGACAGAAAGCCAGAAGACGATCACGAAGAGGACGACGAATCCGGCGACCAAGAGTTTCAGAAAGCTACAGAGGCCATGTGCGTCGATGGCGGCGCCTCGCTGCATACTTCTCACCGCCGGCTTAAACAGTGGGCGCGAGAGATTACAGCGGCAGAGCCGTCGTTTGATGCCCAATGGCCACTGAAGCGGTCCAGCACACCTATCATTTTCGACACTGAGGATCACCTTGATCGCACTACTGCGGTCGGGTGCTTGCCATTGTTGGTTTCACCAACAATACGCAACCTCAAGGTGACGAAGATGCTAGTCGATGGCGGGGCCGGTCCGAACTTGATCTCGCCTGCCATGATTGAGAAACTGTAGATTCCTGATGGAGACCTCGAAGAGACGGGCACGTTTCAGGGGGTCAACCTGGGAAGAAGCCAACCCAAGGGAAAGGTCACGCTGCCTGTGACTTTTGGAAGCAACCTGAACTGCAGGACGTAGAGGATCGTGTTTGATGTTGCCAAGATCCCCTTGCCCTACAACGGGATCCTTGGCCACCCAGCGTTGGCCAAGTTCATGGTCGCGTCACACTACGCCTACAACACCCTGAAGATGCCAGGACCACTGACGATCATCACCATCCCCTCCGATAAGAAAGATGCGCTGATTTGCGCTGACCAACTATACCGACAGCGATTGCAGCGGCTGCCGCCACTAGGGCACTTGCTCCTGCCGCTGGGACCCCGGGAGGGAAGAATAAGAAGAAGACCGGTGAGACCTCGGACACCCACTCTGGCAAGCGCACCTCTTAGGAGTGTAGCGCTGCCGTCGAGGACGTGCCAGAGAGCTCCACTGGCGGGAACAAGAAGCCCAGGGCCATACCGCCGGGAACCAAGACGGTTTCTGTCAATGAGGACGGCACTGCAGCTTTTACCATAAGGTCCACCCTTGACAACAAATAGGAAGACGCGCTCGTCACCTTCCTGCGGGCGAATGTCTATGTGTTTGCATGGCCAGCTTCCGACATCCCCGGTGTTCCCAGGGAGGTGATTGAGCACCACCTTGCTGTCTGCCCTCATGCGCGGCCCGTCAAGCAGAAGGTCAGAAAGCAAGCTTTGGAACGACAAGAGTTCATCACAGAAGAGATCCGGAATCTGGAACAGCGGGTTTGGTAAGAGGAGTGCTCCATCCAACGTGGTTGGCCAATCCGGTCGTAGTGCGCAAGGCAAATGGGAAGTGGAGATTGTGTGTTGATTACACAGATATCAATAAGGCTTTCCCTAAAGACCCCTTCCCGTTGCCGCGCATCGACCAGATTGTTGACTCCACGGCTCGGTGTGATCTGTTGTCATTCCTCGACGCCTACTCCGGCTACCACCAGATCATCATGATAAGAGAAGACGAAGAGAAAACAGCATTCATCACCCCATGCGGTACGTATTGTTTCATGCGGATGCCTTTCGGGTTGAAGAGTGCTGGTTCGACGTTTGCAAGGGCGGTCCAGATTGGTTTTGAACCCCAGCTCCATAGAAATATGGAAGCTTATATGGATGCCATAGTGGTCAAAACCAAGGACAGGGCAACTGAGGGAGTCCTGGATTAGGGGGTGTCCGGATAGCCGGACTACAATCATCAGCCGGACTATCATTGGCCGGACTATCATCATCGACCGAACTCCAAGACTATGAAGATACAAGATTGAAGACTTCTCCCCGTGTCCGGATGGGACTTTCCTTGGCGTGGAAGGCAAGCTTGGCGATCTGGATATGTAGATCTCCTACCATTGTAACCGACCTGTGTAACCCTAGCCCTCTCCGGTGTCTATATAAACCGGATGGCTTTAGTCCGTGAGACTAGAACAACAACCCTTACAATCATACCATAGGCTAGCTTATAGGGTTTAGCCTCCTTGATCTCGTGGTAGATCCACTCTTGTAAACATCCACAATATCAATATCAATCGAGCAGGGCGTGAGGTTTTACCTCCATCAAGAGGGCCCGATCACAGGTAAAACATCGTGTCCCTTGTCTCTGTTACCATCCGCCTAGACGCACAGTTCGGGACCCCTACCTGAGATCCGCGGTTTTGACACCGACATTGGTGCTTTCATTGAGAGTTCCTGCGTATGCGTCACCAATAGGCTTGATGGCCTCTTCAATCAACAACGACGCAGTCTGGGTGAGACTTTTCTCCCGGACAGATCTTCAGATTCGGGCGGTTTTCAAGATCAGTAGGGCCAACTTCGCTTGGCCATCTGGAGCAGATCGAAGCTTCGCCCTGGCCGTCGAGTCAGGTTTGAAGCCTAAACTTCACGGCTGATATCCGCGGAGACTTGATCTTCGATGGATCTCGAGCCACAACCGGCGTCTTGCGTCATCACGATGGGCATGACCTAACTCTACCGCCGGACATCACCTTGGAGGCCGCACACGTATCCGCTCTGACCCATAGTCCGGAGCCGATCGCTCGATCGAGGACGGATGGCTGGACACCGCCTCGGGAGCTGTAACTTCTACGGCGATGGAGCCGAACACTTACCTTGTCCCGCATAAAGCTCATGACTCCGAGGTGCCGGACTCCGAACCTCCTGCGCCCGTGCCAGTCGAATCCGATTGGGCGCCGATCATGGAATTCACCGCTGCGGACATCTTTCAGCACTCGCCCTTCGGCGATATCATAAATTTACTGAAGCATCTCTCACTATCCGGAGAGCCCTGGCCGAACTATGGCCAGGATGGTTGGGACGCGGACGGCGAAGAAATTCAGAGCCCACCCACCACCCACTTCGTAGCCACCGTCGAGGATTTAACCGACGTACTCGACTACGACTCCAAAGACATCGACGGTATGCGATGCCGGAGACTACCAAGAACCAGTGCCTACAGGACACCCGAAGACCACCTCTTCATACGACATGTACATGGTGGACACCCCAAAAGATGGGGACGACGAAGAAGCAGCGGAGGCCGATTCCTTAAAGAAACAGCCCAAGCGCCGACGTCAGCGGCGCCGCTCTAAATCCCGCCACGGCAAGAATGGAGATTCCGGCACAGGAGATAATAACACCCCAGAAAGTGCCGAAGACAACTCCCTCCGGCCACGATCCAGTAGCGGAGGAGGCAGAAGCAAGCCCTCACGAGAGGCGGTAGGCAAGCGGTCGAGGATGACAATTACTTACCTCCCTCCGGGAGGCAGGCAAGCCTCGGCGGACAGCCAATCGTCGTGCCCGAGGATCCCGTCGAACAAGAGCGTTCGAGCCAGCGGGCTAATGGGCACGGCAAACAGCCTAAAGAAAAAGCAGCAACAGCTTCAAGCTGATCAAGACCTGCTGGCCGACAGATGGACCGAGGTCCTCGCGGCCGAAGAGTATGAACTCGAACACCCCTCCTAAAGTTACCCAAAACGCAAGTTGCTCCCCCGATTAGAGGAGGAGGCATACAAACCTACATCACCAGCGCTGTCTGGCGGACCGGCCACCTCGTGGCGCGGCGAAGAGGCGTGCAAGCCCTCCACCAAAACCGTACCCGGCATCGCTCAAAAAGCATGAAGCCACGGGGAACGTGCGGACTTGCGGGATATATTGGAGGACAAGGCAAGACAATCCAGATCTATCTATGGATCACGTATGCCCCAAGACCCACGCACGAATAGCATCGCGTCGGATATAAATACTCGGCCGGGCGAACACAGCAGAACAACGCTCTCTCGAGCTACGTCAGCGATATTGCTCAATACTGAGGCGCCGCACACCCACTATGCTTCACCGACGAAGTAATGGATCATCAAATCCTGAAGGGTTTAAACCCGTTAATATCGAATCCTACGATGGCACAACAGACCCCGCGGTTTGGATTGAGGATTACCTTCTCCATATACACATGGCCCGTGGCGACGATCTTCACGCCATCAAATATCTCCCGCTCAAGCTCAAAGGACCAGCTCGGCATTGGCTTAACAGCCTGCCCGCAGAGTCAATTGGATGCTGGGAGGACCTGGAAGCCGCATTCCTCGACAACTTCCACAGCACGTATGTGCGACCATCGGACGCAGATGACCTAAGCCACATAATCTAGCAGCTAGACGAATCGTCCAGGAAATTCTGGACACGGTTCTTAACAAAGAAAAATCAAATCGTCGACTGTCCGGATGCAGAGGCACTCGCTGCCTTCAAACATAACATCCGTGACGAGTGGCTGGCCCGGCACCTAGGACAGGAGAAGCCGAAATCCATGGCAGCCCTCACATCACTCATGACCCGCTTCATGCGAGGAGAGGATAGCTGGCTAGCTCGCGAAGAACAACCTCAGCAAAACGCTGGCAGTTCGGATACCAAGGACCGCAATGGCAGGTTGCGTCGAAACAAAACAAACGCCGCGTTAACGGCGAAGCAATGAGGATACTGCAGTCAACGCCGGATTCGAGGCTCCAAGCCCGGTCAACGGAAGAAGCCATTTAAAAGAACCACTCCGGGCCCGTCCAATTTGGACCGGATACTCGACCGCTCTTGTCAAATACATGGAAACCCCGAAAAGCCAGCTAACCATACCAACAGAGATTGTTGGGTATTCAAGCAGGCAGGCAAATTAAATGCCAAAAACAGTGACAAGGGGCTACACAGCGATGACGAGGAAGAGACCCGGCCGCCGAACAACCGAGGACAAAAGGGATTCCCCCCTCAAGTTCGGACGGTAAACATGATATACGCAACGCATATTCCCAAGAGGGAGCCAGGCGTGCACTAAAGGGGCGATATCTGGCGATGGAGCATGTCGCCCCAAAATTCAACCCATGGTCCTCTTGCCCGATCACTTTCGATCGAAGAGACCATCCGACCAGTATCCGCCATGGAGGATTCGCCGCATTGGTTTTAGACCCAATCGTTGATGGATTTCACCTCACGAGAGTCCTGATGGGCCGGCGGCAGAGCCTGAACCTGCTTTATCGAGGATACAATTGTGCAAGATGGGCATAGACCCTTCAAGGATTAAACCTACAAAGACAACCTTCAAAGGTGTCATACCAGGTGTCGAGGCCAATTGTATGCGAGCTCGATTACTGCTTGGAAGTGGTCTTCGGATCCTCGGATAATTTCCGAAGCGAGGAGTTAATCTTCGACATAGTCCCGTCCCGCAGCAGCTATCACGCTCTGCTCGGACGAACCGCGTTCGCAAAATTCAACGCGGTGCCGCATTATGCATACCTTAAGCTCAAGATGCTAGGCCCTCGTGGAGTCATCACGGTCAATGGAAACACGGAACGCTCCCTTCGAACGGAGGAACATACAGCGGCTCTCGCCCGGAAATGCAGAGCAGCCTTTTAAGGCATTTCTCGAGTCCGGCCGCTAAACGACCGGACACGACCAAATGCGCCCGGAGCAAAATCAACCAAGACCACCTGGCACGTTCCGAGCACGCGTAGCAATGCGGCCTTAACCCCAGCCCTCGCAAAATTGTAAGACAAACTCTCCGCGTACATAATTACGCCTTGGAGATACCATGGGCGTAGGGGGAAGGGCACAACCACAACAGACCCAGAGTGCGGTTCGACCACACCAGGGGCTCCCAAGTGTGTCGCTTTTTTTCTGTTATTTTTCTCTTTTTTATACAGAACTATGTCCGCGGCGACCTGCCCGAACTCATGATGCAACAGCCAGGGAAGGACAAAGGCGCGCCGAACACTCAGGTGGTCTCCATCACGAGCATTATATTTGTTATATATAACATTCCGCGGCCTACCCCTGGAGGGAGACGCCTTTAATTCGTCCAATCCCTTGCTTTCCGCACCATTTGTATCATTCCGCACTCATAATAAAATGCAGTACCTTTTTTGCCTATAATTGCATTACCTTATATATATATATATATATATATATATATATATATATATATATGTTCATTTACGACATGTGGCACCCGTACATTTTGGTACGGCCAAATACACCACGGGCTTATGTTCTCCGCATTATGGTGTGATAAAGTCCGCACACTTTCACTAGTGCGGGACCCCGAACTTACAGCATTATATGAATCGGCTCCGAATCATGTCTTGGGTTAATAGTTGGGTTTGCCCGGCTCCCATGTTTGGCACCTTACATTCCGTTCTATCGGCTAAGGTAGCACTGGGAGAACCACTGGGATTGCGCCCCGGTTGAGCCGGGTTAACGCCTCACTGGAGAAAGCTAAAACTGACTGTCATGATAAGGCGAGACTGGTCGCTGTTCGAGAGGTCCTTCGGGTCCTTAAAGACCTACGCCGCTTCGAGCGAAGTTCTGGATTATGTCCGACAAAGGCGTGGATAGCGCCCCAATTCGGTCCTCCGAATACCAGGGGCTTCGCCGAAATTTAAAATTATAGAATTCTATGGCTAAGTGAGAGTGTTCAAGCACTATAAGTCCGGTTGCCTTGTTCGTTGTGTTGAGCGCCTCCCTAGATGGACCCAAAAAATGGGAACAAGAGTGCTCAAGTTTATCCCGTACACCCCAGCACTCGTGGCATGGGGGCTGAAGCTAACGACTTGCCATCTCTCAGATTTAATAAACGGCCGCACAGAAGGTAATATTTTAAATTAACAAGCGTTGCTTAGCGCATATGAACAAAGTTTCAGCGCACAGGGTAACACATTGCGAATTTACTCAATAATTACATCCCTGGGGCACTCATCCGCAATCTTGTGGGCACCCTTCAGGACAGCCTTATAGTACATTTCGGGCGTACGATGTTCCTTGCCCGCTGGCGGCGCGTCAATGATTAACTTCTCCGCATCCAGCTTGCCCCAATGCACCTTTGCGCGGGCAAGGGCCCGACGAGCACCTTCAATACAGGCGGAGCGCTTGATAACCTCCACCCAGGGGCACGAATCCACCAACCATCGCACGAGGCCGAAGTAGCTCCTAGGCATGGCCTCTCCAGGCCACAGCCGGACTATGAGGCCCTTCATGGCCTGCTCAGCCACCTTGTCTCTGCATACTGAGACCAGAAGACCTTCTCCGTTGAGCTCCCCTCCTCGGCTTGGTAGAATGTGGCGGCATCAGACACGCTGTGTCGTGGACTTGTCACGACAGTTGTCCTCATGAAAGGACTTAGTCGTAGGGCCATCGTACGGGTTTACCTAGAGAGGTTAAAGCGGACACAAGACACGAGAATTATACTGGTTCGGCCCCTTCAATGAAGGTAAAAACCTACGTCCAGTTGTGATGTGATTGATATGGTTTGGCGACTAGGGAGCAGTAGCTTTGCCTTAGCCTCGAAATCTCTGTCCCTAACTTCGCCGCCGGTCGTCCCCTTATATACACGGATGGACGCCTTGGCTGGTTTCTGAAGTCCCAATCCGGCTCAGACAAGAGTCCGGCTTGATCTCTCCTTTCTTGTCTTACAACCCAAGTTATAACACTAAGGCGGTTTATATAAATGGACCTTAAGTCGCCTCTGGGCTCCGGGCCTCCTTCGTGGGCCTGGATCATGGTCGAGGGTAAACCGGCCCCTCCAGGGCGGTTCATACTCAGTAGTTGTGTCCCCAACATTAGGCCCCAGATTGACCTGAACCGGTTCAAGTCAATTTTCAACACCTTCAGGAACCTCTTTGATCTCCTTTCATATTTTTGTAAACCGCCATCCGCTTGAACCGCCGTGACGTCATCCTCCGATTTCCATGTCAGAGCACCTCGACGTCATTTTTAATAAAGAAATCCAAACAGTAAGATTCCCTTCATTTAATGCTATCCCGGAAATCGAGGCGGCCGCTGCACCGTCCACCGCTTTTGACTCCTTGATTCTCGCGCCCGTTGATTGCTCCGGTCCCTTATAAATAGACCGGTCGCCCCTTTCTCTTCTTCTTCCGCTCTTCTTCTTCCTCGCGACGCTCTAGCCCTGAAGCTCCACCGTCGCGCCTGACCTTCGAACGACGCTTCGTCATTTGGGCATTCATCAACCTGACCCGTGTCGTAGTTTTCGGCGCTCCTCCGCGGTTTCCGCTCGTCAGGTAAGGTTCCTCTCAAGCCCTAGATCCCATCTGTAGATCATGTTCATCGCGCAGTTCATATCAGTTTCCTCTCACTTGCTCCGCCATGGCCGTACGCCTCAGCCATACCGTGCATCTGGTATAAGTGACTGCTCCGCCGTTCCTTGAACTCTTTATGCACCCTTCCTTTTGTTCGGATCCTCGAGTTTAGAATATCTGAACCCTCCTGCTCTTTATGAAGGTTTGCATAGGTCGTAAAATTTCTCTTACTAGAGCTTCGGTAGATCCTGATTACCTCCATTCATATGTGAAAACTGTTTCTGTCCATACTTAGTAGACTTTCCAACTCTGCCTTTTTCGGCGGTTTAACTTTCGGCGCCTAATCCGTCACTCCATTAGTCCTCAGTTAAACCGGAACGGGAAGCCGGATGCTGAATCACCGGTTTAACAATGTATGATATGCCTGAACCGTTTAACGGTAAACCGTCTCTTCCTTTCTTTCGCAGCTTAGTCGTCCGGAATGGCTCCTCAATTTGCTGCTTGCAATCGGGTCCGGTCCAAAATCACCGAGACGCAGCTCAGCGGCTACGTCACCACTGGCGGTTTGGCTCCAAAAGACGTCCTCCATTGGCGTGTTCCGGAGGGCGAAGTTTCCTCCCGAGCATGAGCGGGGAAGTAATGTCGTGTTTATGCAGCACCTAGACCGGGGTTCTCGCCTGGTTCAAAGTTTTTCCGGGCGTCCTTGCCGGTTTGCAACTCCATCCGCAGGATATCGGTCCAATTCCGTTTCAAACATATGCAACTTTCAAGTCTTCGTGAAGTCTATCTTCAAGAAGAACCGTCTGTGGAATTGTTCCGGATTTTTTCCATTTGAACCGTCGCACAGAATTTTTCTCGATGGTCCCAACACGGAGCTGGGCGGCGTTTCAATTCAGAAGAGGAAGGAAGCCGATTTCCCTCACGCCAAGCACCACAGCCATCCAAAGGATTGGAACCAAACTTGGTTCTCTTGCCCGGTAACACCGCTACCGCCAATGAAAACCCCTTGCCGGGTTACCGTCCTCACCGGCTCAGCAACCATCATCCACTGCCTTCACGCTTAACCGCCGTGAACGGAAAAACTTCGCGCCACAAATAATCAAGCTCCGGCTCTAATGGCCAATGGCTTAACCGGCGTGGATCTTGTGCGTTCTTTGGGTCTCTTGGGGCGTGTTGCCACCGAGCCGCCGGCCGGATTGATGCACGAGTACACCGGCAGCCTCAAAGATCCTCAAAGGCGTCACGAGCTACCCATAAGCGAACAGAGACCACCGAGATCGTCAAGAAGATGCTCGATGAGCCAATCTCCGTCTGCAGCCTCACCGGTTGGCTCCATTTTGTGCCGCCAACAAACCGCCGTGATAAGCTCTTCTTCTTGTCTTTCGTGCTCGCAATATCGTTGACGTATGCTAATGCTTACCGCTTCCTGTGCTGAATGCTCCTTCCGAAACGCACTGCACCGGTCCGGCGCCACGTGCAAAATCCAAGGCCACTAAGAGAACTGGCAAGAAAAAACCACCGAGTCCTCTCGAACCACGGAGGACGAAGAATCAGAAGCCGAGGTAAAATTTTGACATTTACGAGGGAGCCGCCATAAACCGGCCTTCCGCTTTGTATTTCTTCTTGCATATGCTTGGCCTCTTTACCTTCTTTTTACCGACACTTTTTCTTCCCAGGATGATGCTGAAGCCAGTCATGCCAATCCTGTTGAGGTAATCCTTCTTTCTTCCGAATCTGAGCTTGCGCCTGTTAAGAGAATTCGTCGCGCCGTCCGGAAAGTGAAAAAATACCATTCCTGTGCTTATTTGAATCCAAATCTTTTCTTGAAGACACAACAGACTGAAGAGCGCCGTACAACCCGGCACAGTGGTCAACAGGTTACCTCAGCCGGTTTACCAGACACCCTAATCCGGAAGGCCGCCCGTAGGTGACTTGTTCTCCTGAAAAGCGTTATCCCTTAAAAGGTTTCTTCCGATGTTCTCTCAATCCGTCGACTCGAATTATCAGGCCTCTTCCAACTCGTCTGGGCGGTTCATCCACCACACAGCTGCCTCCAACAACATCGCCGCAGGTACATAATTCTTGTCATCAATTCGATTCCCTATTAATTTGGTCAATTTGTCTTGATCCCGCCTCAACATTGCAGCACCAAGGCTCGTTTGAGCAAGAAAGCGAAAACTCTTGATCCTACTCCGGATGGTGATCCGGAAAAAACCCCAGAACAGCCACATGAAAATCCTGAAGCCGCCAAGGAAAGCTCGGCGAGTTGTACAAGGATGATCTTAGCGACCCGCTGAAGCTGAACCGAGGTCCAAGTGGAAACCTCACAACCTGCTCCACCAAACCCGTCCACCGAGCGGATCGTGACCATTGAACCGCCGAGCCAAAGCAAGACGACATCAAGCCCAAACAAGACCGCTGAAAATGACGATGTTCTTGTGACAGGTACTGGCTACACCGCTCCTAGCCAACCGGTCGCTTTAGCCAAGCATAGCATCAAAGAAAGTTCCACTACTATCAGCAAAGACAAGGGGAAGACTGACATGTCTGCTTACGACAATTTCTCCGCCCAAGAACTTCATTCCGGCTTTCTGAACCGGCTTTACACAAGCCGTGACCTTGAAGCCGGTCTAGTAAATCGCATGAAGGACCGCTATGAGGTAATAATTTGACCTTTCTCATCTTTTCACTGCATAGTAGCCCCCAAGGGTCGGTTTAATTTTGCAAAGTTAAACCGGGACTTAAATTGCATCTCCTTGGCGAATTTAGATCAACTAGCCATTAGCCCCCAAGTGCCAAGTTGAATACTTGTATTAAGCTTGGGACTTGTATAATGAAACCACTAATATGCTTTATTTGTCATCAGAATGAAATACGCCGACAAGCTGTGCAACTCAAGGACCTCCAAACCAATGCTGAAACCCAAATAGCGTAAGCCGCCAAAACCAAGGATGAGCTAAAGACCGCCACGACCACCATGGAACAGCTGAAGGAGTGGTACAAATCCGAAGCCAGGTCAATCTGGGACACCGAAAAGCGGTTTAATAAAAGCAGGCGGAGGAAGCGGAGGCAGCCCTTAAACCGGTGATCGAAGAGCTTACGGACTCAAATGCCAAGTGCATGCCATGACCTCTGCCGTCTTTGGTAAGTAAATTTATCTTGAATATGCTTGTGCTAACGCTTCCGCCCGGTTTAACTTGGGCTGTCTAAATCTGGTGCGAAAAAGCGTATTGCTCATCCGGTTACGACGTGCGAAAAAAGCTCAAGGCTTCATACACCCTGATTGAACAGCTTTATACCGCGCCCGGGCCATATGCGCCACTTCATACGACAACCGCGGCGCCGTCCCCGATCGTAGAGATCTTTGGACCGGCTGTCCATGATTCCGGACAGCTTGAAGAGATGAAGCGATCCGCAGCCGGCTGGCGCCTGCTGGCTCGACTTCGTGCCAAAGGCATGGATAGCGGATCTTGATCCGGTGACATAGCTAAAGGTTTTCCCAGCGCTCAAGAGAACGGCGAAGCCTTCGACAACGATGCCTCAAACGGATTACAAAGGAAATGCGTCATTGGCGAGTCAACTGGCGGCTGAAGCCAATCTGGAAGTTCACCGGTCTTTTATGACGCAAACAACAAGCGGGTGGATTTTGTCATCCCGGAAGTGCAGAGCCTGATTCCTCCAATCCGTAAGCACACTTACGCCTCGACGTTGATCCGGCTGAGCTGATAAGTGAAGAAGCTGTCTTCGAGGCCTTAACCCGGATTGACTGGTCTACCAATGACTTCGGGCTTTGGGTGAAGAAGAAGAGGAAGCTGAACCGACGCCAGGCGCCGTGCCCTCCACCTCGCGCCAACCCGGGGAAGCAGCGTAAACCGCCAAGCCGGGCGACATATTCACATTTTCAAGGCATAACTTTGCGTGAAACGCCGGGCCTCAAAAGGCTTTGTAATAGGATAGCAAGTGTCTTTCTTTGAACAATGCGGTATAATCGCAATCAGAAACTTTTGCATGACAAAGACGGGACCCGTTGGCTTTCGTAGTAAATCCTGCAACATATTTTGCCTGCAATCACAAGTTCTTAAACCGCCTTGGCGGTTGACGCCGCTAGCCAAACTGATACCGATATATTGATATGACATAATACCGAGGTATATGATCAAAGCTATGTGATACGAACATACCTGCTAGTATTAAGCACATAGTTGGCTTTAATCAAACGCGAAGTGAAAGCCTTCTGCGTATAAAACTGATTTACCGTGTAAATCGTGTCGGGCATGATAAGCCCCCTGTTACTCCATAATGGGATGTTAACAGCAAAATCAAACCGGAACAAAAAATCGCCAACTTTAAAAAAGGTATTGAATGCGGAACATAAATCCGGTTTAAAGAATTTTGTCGGTTTAAGAAGGCCAACAAAAACCAAATGACAGGCCTAAAGACCCCATGGAAGCAAAATCAATGAGGAAAATCACTTTGCAAAGAAAGGCTGCCTTGAGCGGATCGAGATGGCGCTACCATGGTCGGACATGACCAAGCCCCCTATACGGTGTAGCGGTGGTTCAAGTCAGCCAGGTCCCCAACTGAACTCGTGGGCATGACGCCGATCAAATGGCATTGCGATGGTTCGGGTTCGACCAAAGCCCCAAGTGATTCTATGGCCTTAGGCCGACCAAGAGGTGTGGACCGGTTCAGACGTGACCATGCCCCCAAATGATCTGGCGGCTTTACCGCCAAGAGGTGTTGCATTGGTTCGGACACGACCAAGCCCCCAAATGACAAAAATTTCTAACAACAAGGCCAAGGGTTAAACCGGAGGCCGCTTTACATTATCATCTCCATGTACCCAAACCGGTCCTTTATGCAATGCAGATACCCCGCTTAGCCGAGGATCCGGTTTATTGCTTTTATTCATAATATATACATCGTCTTGATATGTACATAAGTGGAGCCAATGGCTCAAGTATAATAAGGCCAAGATGAGCTATGTTCCATGGCCTGTTGGTCTCCTCCTCGACGTGCGTGAGTCTTTTTCGCTCTCGAACATCAATCGATAGTAGGACCCGTTGTATAGAGCCTTCATCGACCACAAAAGGCCCTTCCCAAGGTGGGGATAACTTGTGCATATCTTTCTGATCTTGAATGAGCCGCAGCACCAAGTCTCCTTCTGAAAGGTTCTGGTTTTAACCGCCGGGCTGTGATACCGACGAAGGTCCTGGCGGTAGACCGCCCGAGCGAGCTGCTGCCATATCGCGCTCTTCGTCCGGTCGATCCAAATCATCTTGCCGTGCTGCCTCGCTTCTCTGCCTCAACATAAGCTGCTACTCGGGCGAGTCGTGACGGATATCACTTGGGAAGGACCGCCTCCGCTCCATAGACCATAAAGAACGGCGTGTATCCGTGGATCGGTTGGGGTAGTATTTATACTCCATATCACCGATGGTAGCTCTTCCACCCAACACCCCGGCGTCCTTTCTAAAGGGACCATAAGCCGGGTTTGATACCTTTTCAAAATTTCCTGATTAGCTCGTTCCGCTTGACCATTGGATTGCGGGTGGGCTACGGAAGAAACATCAAGCGGATGTGCTCCCGTTCACAAAATTCCTTCATAGCTCCTTTGGACAAATTGGTGCCATTGTCCGTGATGATACTGCGGAAACCCAAACCGGAAAATCACCCGCTTGATTAACTGAACCGCCGTGGCAGCATCACACTTGCTAACAGGCTCTTCCTCGACCCACTTTGTAAATTAATCCACAGCTACCAACAGGTGGCTCTTTTTGTCCTTGTATCGATTGAAAGGTCCAACCATATCAAGCCCCCAAGTCGCAAAGCGGCCAAGTAATTGGAATCATCCTCAATTCTTGGGCTGGCACATGAGCACGCTGGAGAACTTTTGGCAACCATCACACCGTCGACCAGATCCTCCGCATCGGCATGGGCGGTCAACCAATAGAAGCCATGGCGAACGCTTTGGCCACCAGGGATTTTGAACCAGCGTGGTGACCACAATCCCCTTCATGAATCTCCGTAATATCTCACGGCCCTCTTCAGGGACACACAACGCTGAAACGCCGACACGCTGCGGCCGGTGCAACTCGTCGTTAACAATTGCCATAGACCTTGACCGCCGAACTATCTGCCGGGCCAACGTCTCATCCTCCCAGAATTTCGCCCGATTCATGTATGCCAAATAAGGGACCGTCTAATCCGGAATGATGTGCAAGGCCGCCACCAATTGAGCCTCTGGATCAGGGATAGCCAAATCAATTTCATCAGCAGCTTAACCGACGGCTTATGCAGCACGTCAAGGAAAAGCGTTACGGACCGGTTCTGGCTGGGACCCCAGCCGGCTCAAAGCATCAGCCGCCTCGTTCTTCCGACGATCCACATGGTCCACCTGGTACCCCTTAAAATGTCCTGCAACAACATCCACTTCCCGACGATATGCAGCCATGAGTGGATCTTTGGAGTCCCAAGTGCCGGATACCTGCTGGGCCACTAAGTCCGAATCACCAAAGCATTTAACCCGGCTGAGGTTCATTTCTCTGGCCATCCGGAGGCCATGGAGCAAAGCCTCATACTCAGCTGCATTGTTAGTACAAGGGAACATTAGGCGGAGAACATAACAGAACTTATCACCTCGTGGGGAAGTTAATACGACTCCAGCCCCGAGCCTTCCAATTGCTGGATCCATCAAAATGGATGGTCCAATAGGTGTGATCCGGCTTCTCTTACGGTGCTTGCAACTCCGTCCAATCATTAATGAAATCCACAAGTGCTCGAGACTTTATAGCCGTCCGTGGCACATATTTTAAACCGTCATGCCCAAGCTCTATAGCCCACTTAGCAATCCGCCGCTTGCTTCCGGTTCAGTATGATATCGCCTATAGGAGCAGGCCGACCACTGTGATAGGGTGCCCTTGGAAATCTTGCTTCAGCTTCCGACGCCATAAAAACCCCATATACCAGCTTCTGCCAATGTGGATATCTTTGTTTAGATTCAATGAGGACCTCACTGATGTAGTAAACCGGTCGCTGAACCGGATACTCCTTCCCTGCCTCCTTGCGCTCCACCACGATGGCCACACTCACTGCCCTGGCATTAGCAGCAACATATAACAGGAGCGGCTCCCTGTCAATAGGGGCAGCAAGAACAGGCGGGTTGGCCAGCTTTGTAAACGCCCCTGGAGAGCTCCGAATTCGGGTAAGTAACACGTAATTTACATTCACATGCTTGCTTTGCATGAAAAATGCCTTACCCGCCGCTATCTTCTTCATCAACTCAATCTCCTGAAGGGACTTATGGGCTTCAGCCTTGGCAGTTTTGGCACTTTCGAGAGCCGAGGCAAGCTCGGACTCTCGAGTCTTTGAGTCACGCTCCAAACTCTCATGATTTTCCACGAGAGCCTGGAGCTCTTGCTGAAACACCGCCACCCGCGCCTCTTGCTTTTCTCGCTCTGCCCGTTCCGTGGCCGCATTGCGTTGACCACCGGACACGGCCTCCTTCAGGTCGCCACCTCGTTCGTGGCCTCAAGGCACTCCATGTTATCCTTGTTATTTCTTGTTGCAACCTAAATCCTTTTCTGTAAGGTACAAGTTCAAAGTGGTGTTACTCACCTTCTTTGTCCTGGAGCTGCTCCCTGGCGCGGCCGAGCTCTTGCTCAGACCGCTCGAGCTCCTGCTTCAAAGCACCGACCTCCGCCGTTAGTGCGGCAGAGTTCAGCAGCGCAGCCCGCAACCCATATTGACATAATTTTTTAGCAACCCTGCGTATATCTTTTTTTTCAGATCCTCAGTCCGGCTTTTCTTTCCGACAACCGAACCGAGCATCAGGGGCTACTGTCTATGCGGTATTACATTGCATATTTTTAACTTCTTACCTCAAAGCCTGATAGAAGGCTACTGCAGGCTTCGGTCAGCCCGCTCTTGGCGAGCTGCACCTTCTGGATCACCGCACTCATAATAGTTCGGTGTTCTTCCTCGATGGAAGCGCTCTGCAGCGCCTCCGGTTGGACGGAAGCCGCTGGCGTCACGGTCTTGCCCTTCGTTCGAAGGGGCGCCCGGCCGAACTCGGAACCACTGCAGGTTCTGATGTGGAGTCCGGCGCGAAGTCCGGGAGGACGCCTTGTGGCGCCTCCGGAGCCTCCCCCCGATGGGTCCCTTCTTGGGATCCCACCTCGGCGTCCTCGGCGTCGCGAGGGGTGGAGGCGGTCGGGATGGAGTCTACATCCGACGGAGCCAACAACCCGCTCGATGAAGCGGGGAGATCATCACTGGCCGGACTACAGGCATGCGGCATTAGAATGACACTATGTGACGCAGAAAAAGAAATTATAAATTATTCAGGAATCCGGATACTTACGATCTCGCCGGAGGCCTGGCCCTTGAAGGCCATTCTTCCTCGCCAACGTTGATGTTGGCAGAGCTGTCCGGGGGAATAGTCCTTCCCCTCTTGGACCCTTCGGCCTCCCCTATTGGGGGAGCCTTCCTCTTCCTCTCTCCCTCCTCTGGGAGAGAGTCGTCTTCCTCCTCCTCATTTTCGGGGGAGGAGTCCGCCCCGGAGTCGTCGGACACCTGAAAACAGGAGCTCTTTCGAGCACCCGTGGCCTCCTTCTTGGCCTTCTTCTCCGGCACCACGTGCGGTGCGGAACCAGCAGCCTCGCTTAGATGAGCGTCTCATCGATTTTTTGGCATGGGAGCCGGACAGTAATCTGCTCCGCCTTCCTCATCCAGTCCCGTCAATGGAAAAGGGAAATTAAAACCCGCATAGAGTCAAACTATGAAAAACAAGTGTCCCGTAAAGGGGTAGAATCGCTTACCTCGTCGGCTGGCCCGCTGCCAGAGTGAAATCCACGATCTTGATCGGCGGATGCGGGGGCTTCGGCACCCTTGAACAGCACCTTCCAGGTGCCTTCGTACGTCGTGTCGAAGAGCTTGTTCAGCGCCTGGTGCTGTTCCGGATCGAACTCCCACAGATTGAATGCCCGCTCTTGGCATGGGAGTATCCGGCGGACGAGCATGACCTGGACCATGTTAACCAGCCTGAGCTTCTTCACCAGCTTCTTGATACAGGCTTGGAGTCCCGTCAGCTCCTTCGAACTACCCCACAGCAAGCCCTTCTCTTTCCAGGAGGTGAGCTGCATGGGGGTACCAGATCTAAACTCGGGGGCCGCCACCCTTGTAGGGCCACGCGGGTCGGTGAGATAGAACCACCCCGATTGCCACCCCTTGACGGATTCCACGAAGGCCCCTTCGAACCAAAGGACGTTGGGCATCTTGCCCAACATGGCGCCTCCGCACTCCGCTTGAGTGCCCTTCACTACCTTCGGCTTGACATTGAAGGTCTTGAGCCACAAGCCGAAGTGGGGCTGGATGCAGAGGAAGGCCTCACACACGACGATAAACGCCGAGATGTTGAGGATGATGTCCGGCGCCAGATCATGGAAATCCAGGCCGTAGTAGAACATGAGCCCCCGGACAAAGGGATGTAATGGAAAGCCCAGTCCGCGGAGGAAGTGGGGAAGAAAGACGACCCTCTAATGGGGCCTGGGGGTGGGGATGAGCTGCCCCTCGTCGGGCAGCCGGTGCGCGATGTCGCTGGAGAGGTATCCGGCGCCGCTCAGTTTGGCGATTTGCTCCTCCTTAACGGTGGAGGCCAACCATTTACCTCCCGCTCCGGACATGGTCGGAGAAGGTTGAGACGAGATGCGCGAACTTAGGCGCTGGAGCTCGAGTGCGCGGAGATGGATAAGCAAAGGAGGAAGAAGGCGTAGGTGAGAAGGTGAATCCTTATCCCTTATATGGGCGGGCGAAGTCTACGCGTCCCTCACCGGCCTGGTAAAACTCGCTTATCTCCCAAGCGTCACCATCAATGGCGCGGTTGGGTTACCCACGCCCGTATTGATGAGAATCCCGGATTAAGGGGAAACACGATCTCTGCTTCGACAAGACGTGCCAAGGAAACCGCTTCGCTAAGTGCGCTGAGGTGGTAAAGTGAAAAACAATTCGAGTAATGGCTTGGTAGTGGTGTGACGTCATGCCACGGAAAACGTCAGCAGATTGAACTTGTGTATATATTATTATTCTCTCTACGGTGGAATGTGGAATTTATTTTGCAGAGCGGACACTATCCAGTGTTCACAATCTTCTATCATTTGGAGGAGGAACCCGCCTTGCAATGCCAAGCAATATCTGCGCCAGACTTATCGTCATCGAAGACTGGTTCAGGGCTCTTGAGGAGTCCTGGATTAGGGGTGTCCGGATAGCGGACTACCATCATCAGCTGAACTATCATTGGCGGACTATCATCATCGGCGGACTCCAAGACTATGAAGATACAAGATTGAAGACTTCTCCCCGTGTCCGGATGGGACTTTCCTTGGCGTGGAAGGCAAGCTTGGCGATACGGATATGTAGATCTCCTACCATTGTAACCGATTGTATGTAACCCTAGCCCTCTCCGGTGTCTATATAAACCGGATGGCTTTAGTCCGTAGGACTAGAACAACAACCCTTACAATCATACCATAGGCTAGCTTCTAGGGTTTAGCCTCCTTGATCTCGTGGTAGATCCACTCTTCTAAACATCCACAATATCAATATCAATCGAGCATGACGTAGGGTTTTACCTCCATCAAGAGGGCCCGAACCTGGGTAAAACATCGTGTCGCTTGTCTCCTGTTACCATCCGCCTAGATGCACAGTTCGGGACCCCCTACCCGAGATCCGCCGGTTTTGACACCGACAGCAACCCTCATACCAGATTTGCAAGAAACATTTGCAAACCTGCGCAAGATCAATCTCAAGCTGAACCCTGAGAAGTGCGTCTTTGGCGTCCCGTCCGGCAAGCTTCTCGGGTTCTTGGTGTCACAGCGTGGGATAGAGGCCAACCCGGACAAAATCAAAGCTATAGAGCAGATTGAAGCACCCAAGCGAATCAAGGATGTGTGTCGGCTTGCTGGTTGCGTCGCCGCCCTGGGCTGGTTCATTTCCAAGTCTGTCGAGCGCGCCCTTCCCTTTTTCAAGTTCCTGAAGAAGGCGGGCCCGATGGAGTGGACGCCAGAAGACGAAGCAGCATTGCAAGGTTTGAAGAAGTACCTCTCCTCTGCGCCAATACTAGTTGCGCCTAGGCCACAAGAGCCATTGCTGCTATACCTGGCGGCAACAGACCAGGTGGTCAGCGCCGCACTAGTGGTGCAGAGAGAGGTTGACGACGAGGTAATGGCAGCGGCAGAGCCCGACACCACCAATGCAGAGACGACACAGCCAGTTGAAGTGCCGCCGAAGAAGAAAATGATGCAGCACCCGGTCTACTTTGTTAGTTCCCTCCTGCGGGGCTAGATCAAGGTACTCCGGCTGCGAAACTGCTCTTCGCCTTCTTATGGCCTCGAGGAAGCTGCGTCACTACTTCCAGCACACGAGATCATTGTCGTTACTCGCTTCCCTCTGCAGAACGGATATTGCACAATCCGGATGCAACGGGAAGAATTGTGGAATGGGCACTGGAGCTGTCCAGCTTTGTACTCATGTTTGAAAGTACTTCGACGATTCAGAGCCGAGTCCTAGCGGAGTTCATTGCAGAATGGACCGCAACGCGTGACGAAGAAGCCCAAGAGACTGCGCCCCCCGGCAAGGAGGCAAGTTGTGATTGGATCATGTACTTTGAAGGAGCTTTCTCCTTACAAGGCGCCGGGGCTGGCGTACTGCTTGTCGCGCTCACCGGAGAGCACCTCAAGTACGTGATCCAGATGCACTTCCCCAGGTAGGTTCAACAAACAATACGGCAGAGTACGAAGGGTTGCTTGCCGGTCTTAGGATCGCGGCGGACCTCGGAATTAAGAAACTCATCATCAGGGGAGACTCGCAGCTTGTCATCAAGCAAGTCAACAAGGATTACCAGAGCCCGTTGATGAACGCCTACATCGATGAAGTGAGAAAGCTGGTAGAGCGTTTCGACGGTATACAGGCTGAACACGTTCCCCGAGCAGAGAACGATATCGCCGATTACCTGTCAAAACGCGCTGCCCTCAAGCTACATGTGGAACCAGGTACCTTTGTGCTTCAGCTAACTCAGCCATCCGTTGATCCATCAACAGAGCAGAATAAGAGGAGGAAATCAGGGCCCGGCAAGTACTTTCCCGCCGAGCTCCCCGGAGCCGCCGGCAAGGATGTTGCCAGGGATACTGAGCCCGCCACGGGACGACTGGCTCCGGCGGAGCCTCAAGCTCTTGCCGTCGAGACAACTGCTCCTACAGCGGAGGAAATGGCTTTAGTCCTCGCCGTCGAGCCCTGTGCTCCAGCGTGGGCACAACATACCGTCCGATTCTCCAACAGCGAACTTCCCGAGGAGCAGGAAGAAGCGGAAAAAGTAGCCCATCGCTCTACCATGTACCAGTTCGTCGATGACGCCCTGCATGTAAAGGGGCCAAACGGTGTGAAATTGAAGTGTATCCCTCGAGAGGAAGGATCGAGCTGTTGGCGGAGATACACGGAGGCATATGTGGATCCCACATTGGGTCAAGGGCCCTTGCCGCAAGGCATTTCGGCAAGGCTTCTTCTCGCCCACCGCCCTCCAGATGCGACGACACTAGTCACCAGTGTGAAGCGTGTCGGCCCATTCAAAGAAGCTTCATCAGCCAGCTCAAGCCCTTCAAACCATTCCTCTCTCCTGGCCCTTCTCGGTCAGGGGCTCGACATATCGGGCCCTTTCCCCCAGCTGTTGTCGGGGGTTTGAGTACTTGTACATTGCAATCGACAAGTTCACAAAGTGGCCGGAGGTGGAGGCGATGAGGAAGGTCACAGCTCGATCCACCGTCAAGTTCTTTCAGGACTAGTGTGCCGTTTTGGCGTACCCAACAGGGTTATCACCAACAACGGCACACAGTTCACAAGCTGCACCTTCATGCAATATACCCAAGACCTCGGCAGCAAAGTCTGTTTCGCTTCCATTGCTCACCCGCAAAGCAATGGTCAAGCTGAGAGGGAAAATGCTGAAGTACTGCAAGGCTTAAGGACCAAGACCTTTGACAGGATGCACAACAGTGGAAGGCGCTGGATTGATGAGTTGCCGGCGGTTCTTTGGTCGATCAGGACGACACCAAATCGAGCCACCGGCTAGACACCTTCTGCCCTAGTATATGGGGCAGAAGCAGTTCTCCCCACTGAACTCATATACGGGTCACCTCGAGTGCTTGCTTATGACGAGCTTGAGCAAGAGCAACTGCGGCAAGATGACGCAATGCTCCTTGAGGAAGATCGTCTTTTGGGCGGCCGGAGAGCAGCACGCTACCGCAAGCCTTGCGCCACTACCATAGCCGCAAGGTTCATGCCCGAAGCCTTGAGGAAGGCAACCTTGTCCCTCGGCGCGTTCAATCGGCCAAGAATTCCAACAAGTTTACGCCAAAGTGGGAAGGCCCTTATCGGGTAATACGAGTAACCAGGCCCGGCGCAGTCCGCCTGGTGAGCGAAGATGCCGTTCCGGTGAGTAACTCCTGGAACATTGAGCATCTTCGCAAGTTTTACCCGTGACGCGCGGCTTGCCGGGCCCCCCCGGCAAGCCACCTTTTGTACAAGCATTGCCGATGATGCATGTAACCCTTTGTACAAAGCCAGGCGTAGACCCTAAGCATAAATAAATGAAGCGATGGCGCCCTAAGTTATAGCATGCATGCTAGGTCGAGTCTCATCCTTGGTTAGGGTTGATAGTGCTTAGCGGCGACTAACCCCTAGCTTAGAGGTCAAGTGTGCGTCTCTTTGCCGTTCTTTTGTCTTCTTTGGTTCGCAGGACTCACAGATATCCTTGCCGGATCACTTGAGGACGAAAAAGAGAAGAGGGACAGACCGGCATCTAGACCCCGGCAAGCCAGTATTGCCGGGGGCTGCAAGTGTAAAGATTCACCCACGACAAACCAGAGTTGCCCGGGGCTACAGCTTCAGATAAGTTCTTCATCACTTATCATGCATTCCCTTATGGACCGAGGTATGTGAAACCTCGTTTTTTCCTAAAGCTACCGTGCTCCCATAAAACTCTAGGCCCTAGGGCTCGTTCCTGGGGCCAGATTTGGTCTTAGTCGCGGCAGCAAAAGGATGAAATGAGGAGCCTGAACCCACCTCATCCCTGCCTCTGCCAAAAGCGTGAGAAAGGTTGAGCGAAGTGGGAAGACAGCAGGGCCTATTGCCGGGCAAGGAAATGTTTATCTTAGGGATATCAAGGATTTACTCCTTGTCGTGGGTTCTACCCGCAATCAAATGACCCGGCAAGCATCCCTTTTTCATTAAAAACATTCCACTCAGGTACAACCCATGGGGAATGAAAAACATGAATGATGGGATTACAAGTTTTAAATTTAGCCAAGGCCCAACGGCTTACAAGCTAAAAAGAGATAAGGTGCCCGTAACCCCTTTCTTGTCCCTCTCCTCAGGAGGCAGGTCAAGGAGGCGAAAAGGGCAGAAGGGGCACCTAGGCGAGCTACAGGTGGCAGGAGACACCAAGAGAACATCTCGGTGGCCGTCCGAAGGCTGGATGGTGATGGCTGCGCCGGAAGCATAGCTCGAAGACGAGGCGGCATGACGTCAGCACGCGTCGAAGGCGTCGGTGCCTGCCTACTCCGATTTGACGGCCTTGCCACCTGCCCTCTTCCTCTTCCGCAGCCTCCCAATGCCAGCCGCCCAAGGAGACGACCCCGAGAAGTTGAGGGAGCCGGCGACACGGATGATGGGGTCCCTGTCAAGACGGAGCGGGCGCCCGACACCTAGTCGGACCTGGCCATCCTGCCGCATGCTACCCTCATCGCCAAGCACTGTCCTCCTCGCCACTCCCGCCCGAGGAGGGGTCTTCGCCATCGTAAGAGCTCTCCACGCAGCACCTTACCCGGGTCCCGAAGAGCTCAAGACCTTGACGGAGAGGAGGCCGCCCTCCATCAGCTTGAAATGGAGAGTGAGCCCCTCCGTCAAGTGGTGGATATGAGCGAACGTCTTCCATCCCCGACGAAGATACATCACGTGAGGGGCTGGGAAGTCGACGCGAACTCGCGTACCTTTGATCCCACAGCCCCTCATGTGCAGCCGCAATGACTCCAGCGGATCCAGCTCCATCCCCAACATGGCCCTCCATGCGGGGAGGAACTACTGGCGGAGGCGAGACCGGCGCACCGCCCCTTCCTCCTCTTCCCCGAGCGCCTCGGCCTCGCCCACGGCCTCGCCCCCTCCCCCTTCCCTCATGGCTGGCTCTGCCCACTTGAGTGCAGGAGAGGAAGGACGCGTTGTCGAGCGGCGACCCTCGCCGCCACCGTTGAAGGAACAGGATTCCCTCTCTCCATGGCGGATGGAGGGGGGAGCAGAAGCTGAAGGAAGGAGGAGATGGAAGAATGCAGGACGCCATCCCCTCCTCCCGCTCTTTATAAAGGAACGGGGTGGGGCTCGGCCGCCTGGCCAGCCAATCAAGACACGGAAGGCGAGGGAATCGACCAACCCGCTGCCCCAGCCCGCGACGGCCCGGGTTCCCGCCTCCACCGCTCGCCACCCCAAGCGCATGAGAACCATGTAGACGCGTGCAGGACCAAAGGCGACGGGTGAGGCGACCTCTCCCCACCCCGTGATCGTGGGGAGTGGACGCTTGAAGACCACGCCTCGGCCCCGTTCAAGAATGGGCCGCGCCTCCACGCCTCCCTCCGTTTATGGGGAAGGCGCGAACCGCCCCCTTTACTACGACGTGATGCATGCGCGCAGAGCTCAGCCCCACGCATGCCGCCCACGTCACGCACGCCTCCCCACGCCGAGCCACGCGTTGGAGGCATGGGAAGCGCAGTGCGCGAAGAGACTTACCGCGTTAAAAACCACCCCGCCTACTCGCGCACCGTTTTTGGGCCTAGCCCAACGACGCGATTGCGCTTACGTGTGGCCCAGGCCCGGGGGCTCCTGTCGGTGTACAAAAATAGGTGTACACTTTTTGTACCCCTATAACTGTGCACGAGTAGTCTGAGCCACGGGCACCACCGCACTGAGCAAGGCAAGGGAGGTGAGCCAAGGTAAAGCCAAAGCTCGAAAGGAGTAGAACGACGCCAAGACCAAGACCACAAAGAGCAAAGGGGACGAAGCGGACTCCCCCGGAAAGATCCTTGCCGGGAGGCGGTTTTAGCAAACCCGGCAAGACCCTAGCCAGCAGAAGTCGCCCCCACACCTACGGAGCGAGTCACCCTTGAGTCCACTGCCCCCATGGGCAAGGATTCGGGAGACATCCCCGTGGTGGCATGTAGATCTTTGTAAAGACATTCAAGATCAGATACACACTATAGAAGATGACGACCCTTCGCGGGATCCCAGCCAAGGAGGACCACAAGGACCCCGGCAAGAGCCTTGGCGGGGATGACAGCAGGCGCCCCGGCAAGACCCTTGCCAAGAACATCCGTAGGGACACCATCAGGCCCACGCCAATCAAATCTCCACCACCGTTCGCATGCAGCTGTCGACCCAACCAGTTGGGCAGGCACCTGCGTGGCGGCAGGATCTTCGTGGATACCCACCACTGCGCCACCTCAGCTGCCTGCCTGGCTACATGGCACCGCGGGCACCGCTTGCTAGGGCGCGTGTCGGCACGAAAGGGAGCGGCGACGGACGAGACAGGGCTCTCCCCCGCCCCCGATAAAGCAAGGACACCTAAGCAAGACGGATTAAAGGCGCATTGTCATGTAATGCGAGGGATAAACTCGCATCACTATACCCTTTCCACCTCCTATGTGCCACTGTGGCAACCCCTTTCCCTATAAAAGAAGGCCCAAGGCGACCAGGAGGAGGATTCGGCTTTTTGGAGCTCCTCACGACCCATTGCTAGTTCAAGAACACAGATAAACAAACCACCAAAGCAGGAGTAGGGTTTTACGCATCCTCGCGGTCCGAACCTGGATAAGGAAACCGTGTGTTATCCGTTTGATCCGCTCTTCTCACGACCCCGCGACCGTAGTAGGGATTCTTGTGATCCCATAGGTGTCGTTCCCACCGACACGGTGGCAAAAGTAACAATAGCAGTTTTTTTAATAATTGTAACAGTGGCAACGGAAAACTAACTAAGCAAAGATCAATACGTGAAAAGCTCGTAGGAAATGTGAGGGAGTCCTGGACTAGGTGGTGTCCGGATAGCCGAACTATCATCTTTGGTCGGACTCCTGGACTATGAAGATACAAGATTGAAGGCTTCGTCCCGTGTCCGGATAGGACTTTCCTTGGCGTGGAAGGCAAGCATGGCGATACGGATATGTAGATCTCCTACCATTGTAATCGACTCTATGTAACCCTAACCCTATTCGATGTCTATATAAACCGAAGGGTTTTAGTCCGTAGGACGAACAACAATCATACCATAGGCTAGCTTCTAGGGTTTAGCTTCTCTGATCTCGTGGTAGATCTACTCTTGTACTACCCATATCATCAATATTAATCAAGCAGTAGTAGGGTTTTACCTCCATCGAGAGGGCCCGAACCTGGGTAAAAACATCGTGTCCCTTGTCTCCTGTTACCATCCGCCTAGACGCACAGTTCGGGACCCCCTACCCGAGATCCGCCGGTTTTGACACCGACATTGGTGCTTTCATTGAGAGTTCCTCTGTGCTGTCGCCGTTGCAAAAGGAGCTTTGGCCACCGGCCAGACTCTCCGGCTAGGCGGTTTTCTTATGACCGCCTGTTCGGCCGCCGCGCCGACGATGACTTCTTGGGTCATCAAAAGCAATCTTCGCGTTAACTCGGAACTTGCCTAGCAGCTAGATCCGATGGAGCTCTCCTTCGTGAATGAGCTCCTGGATCACATCGCCGCCCTGGGAGTCGCTACAGACTACGATCAGATTGGGCCTAAAACTGATCTGAAAGAGATTAACTCTCCCTAGGCTACCCACCACGTTGCCGTGGTGGAGGAACAGTACGGCGACCCTTCTTCTATCTTAAGGACTAGTTATGTCCAAATTCCCGACCCCTCCACGCCGGATTCCCGCGGAAGGACGGACGTCGATCATGTTCTGAACCTAAAGTCAGGCAGCGGGTTGGATTCATTGGACAATATTCAAAAACCAAAGCTTCCAAGTTCGGAAACTTTTCGGCCCTTGAGTCTTAGATTGGACGGGGTTCCGAATTCAATTGCACCCGCCCACCCAAACATAAGCGATCTATCCCGAATCCGGCAAGAGCCTGCTGAAACAGTACACCATTACTGGGCCAGATTCCTCCTGGTTATGGACAGGGTAAAGGACTGCCGCGAGGAAGATGCAATCTCAATTTTTTGCAATAATTGCACGGAAAAGGGAATCCTAAACGCCTTAAGTCGTCATGAAATTACAAGCTTTGCCGACTTGGCATCCATTGTACGAAAGTATTGTGCGATGGAGAGCGCCTGGAAAACCGAAGCCAAATTTTGGGATAATCCGGCCCCGAATACAACCCTAGTCCGAAATAAAAGGGTGCATCATCGCCAGGCACCTGGGTTAAATACCAAAAAACAGAAACCCCCTAAAGTGCACGGAACCGTACTTGAGGGATGGCTCAATGGACCTCAGAAATTCATAGCACAGAGGGCGCCACTCCAACTCATAGCCTTCGAGCATGTTGGATACTACGGCAGGTTGCCAAAAGTGGTGAAGAGCTTCTAGCTCCAGAAAACCAGCCCAGCAATACCAGTACGGTATTAACAGTCTTCGACACTTTCACATCAAATAATATGCGAAAACGAACACTCCGCAACCTCGCCGAAGTCTACCAAGTAGCAACCAAAAAACCCATGGAGTGACATGGCTATTACCTTTAATGCCAGTGACGAACCTAAATTCCGAACAGCTCGAGCACCAGCCGCATTGGTCCTCAGTCCAATAGTGGACGGCTTTCGCCTTACTAAGGTACTCATGGATGTCGGCAGCGGATTAAACCACATCTATGAGGAAACCCTTCGAAAAATGGAAATAGACTGGAGCCGCATTGAGCGAAGCAGCACAACCTTTAGAGGAATAATCCCTAGCCGGGAATCATGCTGCACAGGAAAAATCACACTGGATGTGGTGTTCGGCTCGCCGGACAATTACAGGTCCAAGGAGGTCACGTTCCAAGTGGCCCGGTTCAGCAGCGGATATCACGCTTTATTAGGGCGAGAGGCATTCACAAATTTTCAAGCTATACCCCATTACGGGTACAGAAATCTCAAAATGGCCGGGCCCAACGGAATCATCACTCTCGCCAGTGATCCGAACATAGCACTACGCGCCGAGAACAAGACAGCCGCACTAGCCCTCGAGGCACTATCCGAAGCCCTAGCGGCCGAGGAACTTACTGCGTTGCGCTCCACGGTGAACAGGGACGATGTGATACTCGATAAGAGATCCAAATCCACCTCTTTTAAGCCAGCGCATGAAATAGTCAAATTCCAAGTCCACCCAACAGACCCCTCAAAGACGGCCTCCATTGGGGCACAATTAAACCCTGATGTAGACGCCGCACTACGAGAATTCCTACAGGAAAATTGGGACATTTTTGCCTGGCACCCTTTTAGACATGCCAGGAATCGCACGTCGGCTGGCCGAGCACAGCCTAAATATCCTAAAAGGATTCAAGCCAGTCAAACAAGCTCTTCGGCGTTTTTCCGAACCCAAGAGAGGCCATGGGAGAGGAGCTAGCCAAACTTCTGGAAGGCGGATTCATCAGAGATATAAAACATCCAGACTGGCTAGCAAACCTGGTGATGGTACCAAAGAAGGACAAATCCTGACGCCTATGTGTTAATTTTAAGGACCTTAACAAGGCTTGCCCAAAGGATGTTGGGGAACGTTGCAGAAAATTAAAAATTTTCTACGGTTTCACCAAGATCCATCTATGAGTTCATCTAAGCAACGAGTCATAGGAGAGAGATTGCATCGACATACCACTTGTAGATCGCGTGCGGAAGCGTTCAAGGGAACGATGATGATGGAGTCGTACTCGCCGTGATTCAAATCACCGATGACCAAGTGCCGAACGGACAGCACCTCCGCTGCTCAACACACGCATTTTAACGGACGACGTCTCCTCCTTCTTGATCCATCAAGGGGAAGGAGAGGTTGAGGAAGAAGGCTCCAAAGCAGCAAAGACGACAAAGATGATGATGGTGGAGAGGCAAGATCTCGGCTGTGGCTTCACGAGCACTCAACGGAGGAGGAGAGGTTTTGGGAGGGAGGGGCTGCGCCTTGGATCTGGTGTTCCGCCCTCCCCTCGCCCCTCTATTTATTGGGGATGGGGGAAGGGGGCCGGCCCCCTCTAGATGAGATCTAGAGGGGGGGCGGCGGCCAGGGAGGGGGGCTTGCCCCCCAAGCAAAGGGGGCGCCCCCACTAGGGTTCCCCCCCCAACCCTAGGCGCATGGGCCCAAGGGGGGGGGCCCAGCCCTCTAGGGGCAGGTTCCCTGCCCCTTGCAGCCCATGAGGTCCTCCGAGAGGGGTGGCCCCTCCCGGTGGACCCCCGAAACCTCTCCGGTGGCCCCGGTACAATACCGATATGCCCCCGAAACTTTCCGGTGTCCGTATGACAACTTCCCATATATAAATCCTCACCTCCGGACCATTCCGGAACTCCTCGTGACGTTCGGGTTCTCATCCGGGACTCCGAACAACATTCAGTAATCACATACAAGTCTTCCTAATAACCCTAGCGTAACCGAACCATAAGTGTGTAGACCCTACGGGTTCGGGAGACATGCAGACATGACCGAGACGACTCTCCGGTCAATAACAAACAGCGGGATTTGGATACCCATGTTGTCTCCCACATACTCCTCGATGATCTCGTCGGATGAACCACGATGTCGAGGATTCAAGCAACCCCGTATACTATTCCCTTTGTCAGACGGTATGTTACTTGCCCGAGATTCGATCGTCGGTATCCCAATCCCTCGCTCAATCTCGTTACGGCAAGTCACTTTACTCGCATCTGTAATGCATGATCCCGTGACCAGACACTTGGTCACATTGAGCTCATTATGATGATGCACTACCGAGTGGGCCCAGTGATACCTCTCCGTAATACGGAGTGACAAATCCGAGTCTCGATCCGTGTCAACCCGACAGACACTTTCGGAGATACCTGTAGTGCACCTTTATAGTCACCCGCCATTACGCCAGGACGCTTTGGTACACCCAAAGCACTCCTACGGTATCCGGGAGTTACACGATCTCATGGTCTAAGGAAGAGATATTTGACATTAGAAAAGCTCTACCAAAACGAACTACACGATCTTGTGCTATGCTTAGGATTGGGTCTTTTCCATCACATCATTCTCCTAATGATGTGATCGCGTTATCAATGACATCCAATGTCCATAGTTAGGAAACCATGACTGTCTATTGATTAATGAGCTAGTCAACTAGAGGCTCACTAGGGACATATTGTGGTCTATGTATTCACACGTGTATTACGATTTCTGGATAATACAGTTATAGCATGAATAAAAGACAATTATCACGAACAAGGAAATATAATAATAATCCTTTTACTATTGCCTCTAGGGCATATTTCCAACAGTCTCCCACTTGCACTAGAGTCAATAATCTAGTTACATTGTGATGAATCGAACACCCATAGAGTTCTCGTGTTGATCATGTTTTGCCCATGGAAGAGGTTTAGTCAACGGATCTGCGACATTCAGATCCGTATGCACTTTGCAAATTTCTATGTCTCCATCTTGAACATTTTCACGAATGGAGTTGAAGCGACGCTTGCTGTGCCTGGTCTTCTTGTGAAATCTGGGCTCCTTGGCAAGGGCAATAGCTCCAGTGTTGTTACAGAAGAGTTTGATCGGCCCCGACGCATTGGGTATGACTCCTAGGTCGGTGATGAACTCCTTCACCCAAATTGCTTCATGCGCTGCCTCCGAGGCTGCCATGTACTCCGCTTCACATCTAGATCCCGCCATTTACGCTTCGCTTGCAGCTGCACCAGCCATCGCTTCCACCATTCAACATATACACGTATCCGGTTTGTGACTTAGAGTCATCCAGATCTGTGTTGAAGCTAGCGTCGACGTAACCCTTTACGAAGAGCTCTTCGTCACCTCCATAAACGAGAAAGATGTCCTTCGTCCTTTTCAGGTACTTCAGGATATTCTTGACCGCTGTCCAGTGTTCCTTGCCAGGATTACTTTGGTACCTACCTACCAAACTTACGGCAAGGTTTACATCTGCTCTGGTACACAGCATGGCATACATAATAGATCCTATGGATGAGGCATAGGGGATGACACTCATCTCTTCTTTATCTTTTGCCGTGGTCGGGCGTTGAGCCGAGCTCAATCTCACACCTTGAAGTACAGGCAAGAACCCTTTCTTGGACTGATCCATTTGGAACTTCTTCAAAATCTTATCAAGGTATGTGCTTTGTGAAAGACCTATGAGGTGTCTCGATCTATCCCTATAGATCTTGATGCCTAATATGTAAGCAGCTTCTCCAAGGTCCTTCATTGAAAAACACTTATTCAAGTAGGCCTTAATGCTGTCCAAGAATTCTATATCATTTCCCATCAAAAGTATGTCATCTACATATAATATGAGAAATGCTACAGAGCTCCCACTCACTTTCTTGTAAACGCAGGCTTCTCCATAAGTCTCAAGATAAACCCAAACGCTTTGATCATCTCATCAAAGCGAATGTTCCAACTCCGAGATGCTTGCACCAGCCCATAAATGGATCGCTGGAGCTTGCATACTTTGTTAGCATTCTTAGGATCGACAAAACCTTCCGGCTGCATCATATACATCTCTTCCTTAAGATAACCGTTAAGGAATGCCGTTTTGACGTCCATCTGCCATATCTCATAATCATAGTATGCGGCAATTGCTAACATGATTCGGACGGATTTAAGCTTCGCCACGGAGAGAAAGTCTCATCGTAGTCAATCCCTTGAACTTGCCGATAACCCTTAGCGACAAGTCGAGCTTTATAGATGGTGACATTACCATCTGCGTCATGCCTTCTTCTTAGAGGTTCGCTTTTTTTCTATCGTCCGATCATCGGGCAAGTCACCAAAGTCCACACTTTGTTTTCATACATGGATTCTATCTCGGATTGCATGGCTTCAAGCCATTTGTTGGAATCTGGGCCTGCCATAGCTTCTTCATAGTTCGAAGGTTCACCGTTGTCTAACAACATGATTTCCAGACAGGGTTGCCATACCACTCTGGTGTGGAACGTGTCCTCGTGGACCCTCTGAAGTTCAAGAGCAACTTGATCCGAAGTACCTTGATCATCATCATTAATTTCCTCTCTAGTCGGTGTAGGCACCACAGTAACATTTTCCTGAGCTGCACCACTTTCCGGTTCAAGAGGTATTACTTCATCGATTTCTACTTTCCTCCCACTTACTCCTTTTGAGAGAAACTCTTTTCCGTAAAGGATCCGTTCTTGGCAACAAAGATCTTGCCTTCGGATCTAAGGTAGAAGGTGTACCCAATGGTTTCCTTAGGGTATCCTATGAAGGCGCATTTTTCCGACTTGGGTTCGAGCTTTTCAGGTTGAAGTTTCTTGACATAAGCATCGCATCCCCAAACTTTTAGAAACGACAGCTTAGGTTTCTTCCCAAACCATAATTCATACGGTGTCGTCTCAACGGATTTAGACGGTGCCCTATTTAAAGTGAATGTAGCTGTCTCTAGAGCGTATCCCCAAAATGATAGCGGTAAATCGGTAAGAGACATCATAGATCGCACCATATCCAATAGAGTGCGACACGACGTTCGGACACACCGTTACGCTGAGGTGTTCCAGCGGCGTGAGTTGTGAAACGATTCCACATTTCCTTAAGTGTGTACCAAATTCGTGACTTAAATATTCTCCTCCACGATCTGATCGTAAGAACTTTATTTTTCGGGTCACGTTGATTCTCTACCTCATTCTGAAATTCCTTGAACTTTTCAAAGGTCTCGGACTTGTGTTTCATCAAGTAGACATACCCATATCTACTCAAGTCATCAGTGAGAGTGAGAACATAAAGATATCCTCCGCGAGCCTCAATGCTCATTGGACAGCACACATCGGTATGTATGATTTCCAATAAGTTGGTTGCTCGCTCCATTGTTCCGGAGAATGGAGTCTTGGTCATTTTTCCCATAAGGCATGGTTCGCATGTGTCAAATGATTCATAATCGAGAGAATCTAAAAGTCCGTCAGAATGGAGCTTCTTCATGCGCTTGACACCAATGTGACCAAGGCGGCGATTACACAAGTATGTGGGACTATCGTTATCAACTTTACATCTTTTGGTATTCACACTATGAATATGTGTAATATTACGTTCGAGATTCATTAGGAATAAACCATTGACCATAGGAGCATGACCGTAAAACATATCTCTCATATAAATAGAACAACCATTATTCTCGGATTTAAATGAGTAGCCATCTCGCATTAAACGAGATCCTGATACAATGTTCATGCTCAAACTTGGCACTAAATAACAATTATTGAGGTTTAAAACTAATCCCGTAGGTAAATGTAGAGGTAGCGTGCCGACGGCGATCACATCGACCTTGGAACCATTTCCCGAGGCGCATCGTCACCTCATCCTTCGCCGGTCTCCGTTTATTCCGCAGCTCCTGCTGTGAGTTACAAATATGAGCAACGGCACCGGTATCAAATACCCAGGAGTTACTATGAGTACTGGTAAGGTACACATCAATTACATGTATATCAAATATACCTTTAGTGTTGCCGGCCTTCTTGTCCGCTAAGTATTTGGGGAAGTTCCGCTTCCAGTGGCCCTTCCCTTTGCAATAAAAGCACTCTGTCTCAGGCTTGGGTCCATTCTTTGACTTCCTCCCGGCAACTTGCTTACCGGGCGCGGCAAAATCCTTGCCGTCCTTCTTGAAGTTCTTCTTACCCTTGCCCTTCTTGAACTTAGTGGTTTTATTAACCATCAACACTTGATGTTCTTTCTTGATTTCAACCTCTGCTGAGTTCAGCATTGAGAATACTTCAGGAATGTTCTTCACCATCCCCTGCATATTGTAGTTCATCACAAAGCTCTTGTAGCTTGGTGGGAGCGACTGAAGGATTCTGTCAATGACCGCCTCGTCCGGGAGGTTAATGTCCAGCTGGGACAGGCGGTTGTGCAACCCAGACATTTTGAGTATGTGCTCACTGACAGAACTGTTTTCCTCCATCTTACAACTATAGAACTTGTCGGAGACTTCATATCTCTCGACCCGGGCATGAGCTTGGAAAACCATTTTCAGCTCCTCGAACATCTCATATGCTCCGTGTTGCTCAAAACGCTCTTGGTTCTCTGGGATGGGTGCTTCACCTAGTGGTGCTTCTAGGACATATTGTTTCTTGGCTGCTATGAGGATGATCCTCAGGTTCCGGACCCAGTCCGAATAGTTGCTGCCATCATCTTTCAGCTTGGTTTTCTCTAGGAACGTTGAAGTTCATGTTGACATGAGCGTTGGCCATTTGATCTACAAGACATATTTTGCAAAGACTTTAGACTAAGTTCATGATAATTAAGTTCATCTAATCAAATATTTAATGAACTCCCACTCAGATTGACATCCCTCTAGTCATCTAAGTGTTACACGATCCGAGTCGACTAGGCCGTGTCCGATCATCACGTGAGACGAACTAGTCATCATCGGTGAACATCTCCATGTCGATCGTATCTTCCATACGACTCATGTTCGACCTTTCGGTCTCTTGTGTTCCGAGGCCATGTCTGTACATGCTAGGCTCGTCAAGTTAACCCTATGTGTTTATGCATGTGTAAAACTGTCTTACACCGTTGTATGTGAACGTAAGGATCTATCACACCCGATCATCACGTGGTGCTTCGAAACGACGAACTTTATCAACGGTGCACGCTAGGGGAACACTTTCTTGAAATTATTCTAAGGGATCATCTTATTTACTACCGTCGTTCTAAGTAAACAAGATGCTTAAACATAATAAACATCACATGCAATTATATAAAGTAGTGACATGATATGGCCAATATCATATAGCTCCTTCGATCTCCATCTTCGGGGCTCCATGATCATCTTCGTCACCGGCATGACACCATGATCTCCATCCTCATGATCTCCATCACCGTGTCTTCATGAAGTTGTCATGCCAACGACTACTTCTACTTCTATGTCTAACGCGTTTAGCAATAAAGTAAAGTAATTTACATGGCGTTCTTCAATGACACGCAGGTCATACAAAAAATAAAGACAACTCCTATGGCTCATGCCGGTTGTCATACTCATCGACATGCAAGTCATGATTCCTATTACAAGAACATGATCTCATACATCACAATATATCATTCATCATTCATCACAACTTCTGGCCATATCACATCACATGACAATTGCTGCAAAAACAAGTTAGACGTCCTCTAATTGTTGTTGCATCTTTTACGTGGCTGCAATTGGGTTCTAGCAAGAACGTTTTCTTACCTACGAATAACCACAACGTGATTTTGTCAACTTCTATTTACCCTTCATAAGGACCTTTTTCATCTAATCCGCTCCAACTAAAGTAGGAGAGACAGACACCGCTAGCCACCTTATGCAACTAGTGCATGTCACCGGTGGAACACATCTCACGTAAGCGTCGTGTAAGGTCGGTCCGGGCCGCTTCATCCCACAATACCGCTGAAGCAAGAAAAGACTAGTAGCGGCAAGCAAGTTGACAAGATCTACGCCCACAACAAAATTGTGTTCTACTCGTGCAATAGAGAACTACGCATAGACCTAGCTCATGATGCCACTGTTGGGGAACGTTGCAGAAAATTAAAATTTTTCTACGGTTTCACCCAGATACATCTATGAGTTCATCTAAGCAACGAGTCACAGGAGAGAGATTGCATCTACATACCACTTGTAGATCGCGTGCGGAAGCGTTCAAGGGAACGGTGATGATGGAGTCGTACTCGCCGTGATTCAAATCACCGATGACCAAGTGCCGAACGGACAGCACCTCCGCGTTCAACACACGTACGGAACGGACGTCGTCTCCTCCTTCTTGATCCAGCAAGGGGGAAGGAGAGGTGGAGGAAGAAGGCTCCAGCAGCAGCACGACGGCGTGATGATGGTGGAGAGGCAAGATCTCGGCCAGGGCTTCGCCAAGCACTCAACGGAGGAGGAGAGGTGTTGGGGAGGGGAGAGGCTGCGCCTTGGATCAGTTGTTCAGCCCTCCCCTCGCCCCTCTGTTTATAGGGGAAGGGGAAGGGGCGGCCCCTCTAGATGAGATCTAGAGGGCGGCGGCGAGGAGGGGCTTGCCCCCCAAGCAATGGGGGGCGCCCCCACTAGGGATCCCCCCCCAACCCTAGGCGCATCGGCCCAAGGGGGGGCACCCAGCCCTCCAGGGGCTGGATTCCTACCCCTTGCGGCCCATGAGGCCCTCCGAGAGGGGTGGCCCCTCCCGGTGGACCCCTGGAACCTCTCCGGTGGCCCCGGTACAATACCGATATGCCCCCGAAACTTTCCGGTGTCCGTATGACAACTTCACATATATAAATCTTCACCTCCATACCATTCTGGAACTCCTCGTGACGTCCAGGATCTCATCCGGGACTCCGAACAACATTCGGTAATCACATACAAGTCTTCCTAATAACCCTAGCGTCACCGAACCTTAAGTGTGTAGACCCTACGGGTTCGCGAGACATGCAGACATGACCGAGACGACTCTCCGGTCAATAACCAACAGCGGGATCTGGATACCCATGTTGGCTCCCACATACTCCTCGATGATCTCATTGGATGAACCACGATGTCGAGGATCCAAGCTACCCCGTATACTATTCCCTTTGTCAAACTTTATGTTAATTGCCCGAGATTCGATCGTTGGTATCCCAATACCTCATTCAATCTCGTTACCGGCAAGTCACTTTATTCATACCGTAGTGCATGATCCCGTGACCAGACACTTGGTCACATTGAGCTCATTATGATGATGCACTACCGAGTGGGCCCAGTGATACCTCTCCGTAATACGGAGTGACAAATCGCACTGTTGGGGAACGTTGCAGAAAATTAAAATACGTATCCTCTCAGCAATACGGAGTGACCGCCCTCCATCAGCTTGAAATGGAGAGTGAGCCCCTCCGTCAAGCGGTGGATATGAGCGAACGTCTTCCATCCCCGACAAAGATACATCACGTGAGGGGCTGGGAAGTCGACGCGAACTCGCGTACCGCTGATCCCATAGCCCCTCATGTGCAGCTGTAATGACTCCGGCGGATCGAGCTCCATCTCCCACGCGAATGGAGTCGGGAGACGAACCGACGGCGAGGCGGCCGGCGCAGCCTGACGAAGAACTCGCAAGGGTCATCCCCAACATGGCCCTCCATGGGGGGAGGAACAACTGGCGGAGGCGAGACCGGCGCACCGCCTGCCCTCCTCTTCCCCGAAGCGCCTCGGCCTCGCCACGGCTCGCCCCTCCCCTTCCCCTCGCGGCTGGCTCTGCCACCGCAGGTGCAGGAGAAGGAAGGACGCGTTGTCGAGCGGCGACCCTCGCCGCCACCGTTGAAGGGCCAGGATTCCCTCTCTCCATGGCGGATGGAGGGGGGGAGCAGAAGCTGAAGGAAGGAGGAGATGGAAGAATGCGGGACGCCATCCCCCCTCCCGCTCTTTATAAAGGAACGGGGTGGGGGCTCGGCCGCCCCGCTCAGCCAATCAAGACACGGAAGGCGCAGGGAACTGGGACCAACCCGCTGCCCAAGCCCGCGACGGCCCTGTTTCCCGCCTCCACCGTTCGCCACCCCAAGCGCATGAGAACCACGTGGCAAGCGTGCGGGACCAAGGCGACGGGTGAGGCGACCTCTCCCCACCCCGTGATCATGGGGAGTGGACGCCTTGAAGACCACGCCTCGGCCCCGTTCAAGAATGGGTCGCGCCTCCACGCCTCCCTCCGTTTATGGGGAAGGCGCGAACCGCCCCCTTTACTACGACGTGACGCATGCACGCAGAGCTCAGCCCCACGCATGCCGCCCACTTCACGCACGCCTCCCCAACCGAGCCACGCGTAGGAGGCATGGGAAGCGCAGTGCGTGAAGAGACTTACCGAGTTAAAAACCACCCCGCCTGCCCGCGCACCGTTTTTGGGCCTAGCCCAACGACGTGATTGCGCTTACGTGTGGCCCAGGCCCGGGGGCTCCTGTCGGTGTACAAAAAGAGGGGTACAATTTTTGTACCCCAATAACTGTGCACGGGTAGTCTGAGCCGCGGGCACCACCGCACTGAGCAAGGCAAGGGAGGTGAGCCAAGGTAAGGCCGAAGCTCGAAAGGAGAAGAACGACGCCAAGACCAAGACCACAAAGAGCAAAGGGGACGAAGCGGACTCCCCCGGCAAGATCCTTGCCGGGAGGAGGTTTTAGCAAACCCGGCAAGACCCTTGCCGTGGCAGCTCGCCCCACACCTACGGAGCGAGTCAACCTTGAGTCCACTGCCCCCATGGGCCAAGGATTCGGGAGACATCCCCGTGGTGGCATGTAGATCTTTGTGAAGATATTCAAGATCAGATACACACTATAGAAGATGACGACCCTTGGCGGGATCCCAGCCAAGGAGGACCACAAGGCCCCCGGCAAGAACCTTGTCGGGGCCCCGGCAAGACCCTTGCCGGGGCTACGGCAAGGCCCTTGCCAAGAACATCCATAGGGCCACCATCAGGACCACGCCAATCAAACCTCCACCACCGTTCGCATGCAGCTGCCGACCCAACCAGTTGGGCAGGCTCCTACGTGGCGGCAGCATCTTCGTGGAGACCCACCACTGCGCCACCTCAGCTGCCTGCCTGCCTACATGGCACCGCGGGCACCGCGGGCACCGCTTGCTAGGGCGCGTGTCGGCACGAACGCGAGCGGCGACGGACGAGACAGGGCTCTCCCCCGCCCCCGATAAAGCAAGGACACCTAAGCAAGACGCATTAAAGCTGCCTTGTCATGTAATGCGAGGGATAAACTCGCATCACTATACCCTTTCCACCTCCTGTGTGCCACTATGGCAACCCCTTTCCCTATAAAAGGAGTCCCAAGGCGACCAGGAGGAGGATTCGGCTTTTTGGAGCTCCTCACGCCCCATTGCTAGTTCAAGAACACAGATAAACAAACCACCAAAGCACGAGTAGGGTTTTACGCATCCTCGCGGCCCGAACCTGGATAAGGAAACCGTGTGCTATCTGTTTGATCCGCTCTTCTCACGACCCCGCGCCCCGTGACCGTAGTAGGGATTCTTATGATCCCATAGGGGTCGTTCCCACCGACACGGTGGCAAAAGTAACAATAGCAATTTTGTAATAATTGTAACAGTGGCAATGGTAAAGTAACTAAGCTAAGATCAATATGTGAAAAGCTCGTAGGCAATGTGAGGGAGTCCTGGACTAGGGGTGTCCGGATAGCCGAACTATCATCTTTGGCCGGACTCCTTGACTATGAAGATACAAGATTGAAGACTTCGTGCCGTGTCCGGATAGGACTTCCCTTTGCGTGGAAGGCAAGCTTGGCGATACGGATATGTAGATCTCCTACCATTGTAATTGACTCTGTGTAACCCTAACCCTATTCGATGTCTACATAAACCGAAGGGTTTTAGTCCGTAGGACGAACAACAATCATACAATAGGCTAGCTTCTAGGGTTTAGCCTCTCTGATCTCGTGGTAGATCTACTCTTGTACTACCCATATCATCAATATTAATCAAGCAGGAGTAGGGTTTTACCTCCATCGAGAGGGCCTCAACCTGGGTAAAAACATCGTGTCCCTTGTCTCCTGTTACCATCCGCCTAGACGCACAGTTCTGGACCCCCTACCCGAGATCCGCCGGTTTTGACACCGACATTGGTGATTTCATTGAGAGTTCCTCTGTGATGTTGCCGTCAGGAAGGATGCCTAATCCCGTCTTTAAAGACGGCACCATTGCTAAAGGAGCTTTGGCCACCGGCCAGACTCTCCGGCTAGGCGGTTTTCTTATGACCGCCTGTTCGGCCGCCGCGCCGACGATGACTTCTTGGGTCATCAAAAGCTATCTTCGCGTTAACTCGGAACTTGCCGAGCAGCTAGATCCGATGGAGCTCTCCTTCGTGAATGAGCTCCTGGATCGCATCGCCGCCCTGGGAGTCGCCATGCATCACGCATCAGATTGGGCTTAAACTGATCTGAAAGAGATTAACTCTCCCCAGGCTACCCACCACGTTGCCGTGGTGGAGGAACAGTACGGCGACCCTTCTTCTATCTTAAGGACTAGTTATGTCCGAATTCCCGACCCCTCCACGCCGGATTCCCGCGGAAGGACGGATGTCGATCAAGTCTTGAACCTAAAGTCAGGCAGCGGGTTGGATTCATTGGACAATATTGAAAAACCCAAGCTTCCAAGTTCAGAAATGTTTTGGCCCTTGAGTCTTAGATTGGACGGGGTTCCGAATTCAATTGCACCCGCCCACCCAAACATAAGCGATCTATCCCGAATCCGGCAAGAGCCTGCTGAAACAGTACACCATTACTGGGCCAGATTCCTCCTGGTTATGGACAGGGTAAAGGACTGCCGCGAGGAAGACGCAATCTCAATTTTTTGCAATAATTGCACAGAAAAGGGAATCCTAAACGCCTTAAGTCGTCGTGAAATTACACGCTTTGCCGACTTGGCGTCCATAGTACGAAAGTACTGTGCGATGGAGAGCGCCTGGAAAACCGAAGCCAAATTTTGGGATAATCCGGCCCCGAATACAACCCTAGTCCGAAATAAAAGGGTGCATCATCACCAGGCACCTACGTTAAATACTAAAAAACAGAAACCCCCTAAAGTGCACGGAATCCTACTTGAGGGATGGCTCAATGGACCCTGTAAAATTCATAGCACAGAGGGCGCCACTCCAACTCATAGCCTTTGAGCATGTTGGATACTACGACAGGTGGCCAAAAGTGGTGAAGAGCTTCTAGCTCAAGAAAACCAGCCCAGCAATACCAGTACGGTATTAACAGTCTTCGAGACTTTCGCGTCAAATAATATGCGAAAACGAACACTCCGCAACCTCGCCGAAGTCTACCTAGTAGCAACAATAAACCCATGGAGTGACATGGCTATTACCTTTAATGTCAGTGACGAACCTAAATTCCGAACAGCCCGAGCACCAGCCGCATTGGTCCTCAGTCCAATTGTGGACGGCTTTCGCCTTACTAAGGTACTCATGGATGTCGGCAGCGGATTAAACCTCATCTATGAGGAAACCCTCCGAAAAATGGAAATAGACTGGAGCCGCATTGAGCGAAGCAGCACAACCTTTAGAGGAATAATCCCTAGCCGGGTAGCATGCTGCACAGGAAAAATCACACTGGCTGTGGTGTTCGGCTCGCCGAACAATTACAGGTCCGAGGAGGTCACGTTACAAGTGGCCCCGTTCAGCAGCGGATGTCACGCTTTATTAAGGAGAGAGGCATTCACAATTTTTCAAGCTATACCCCATTACGGGTACATGAAGCTCAAAATGCCCGGGCCCAACGGAATCATCACTCTCGCCAGGGATCCGAACATAGCACTCCGCGCCGAGAACAAGACAGCCGCACTAGCCCTCGAGGCACTATCGGAAGCCCTAGCGGCCGAGGAACTTACTGCACTGCGCTCCACGGTGAACAGGGATGATGTGATACTCGATAAGAGATCCAAATCTACCTCTTTTAAGACAGCGGATGAAATAGTCAAATTCCAAGTCCACCCAACGGACCCCTCAAAGACGGCCTCCATTGGGGCACGATTAAACCCTGATGTAGACGCTGCACTACGAGAATTCCTACAGGAAAATTGGGACATTTTTGCCTGGCACCCTTCAGACATGCCAGGAATCCCACGCCGGCTGGCCGAGCACAGCCTAAATATCCTAAAAGGATTCAAGCAAGTCAAACAAGCTCTTCGGCGTTGTTCCGAACCCAAGAGAGGCCATGGGAGAGGAGCTAGCCAAACTTCTGGAAGCCGGATTCATCAGAGATATAAAACATACAGACTGGCTGGCAAACCTGGTGATGGTACCAAAGAAGGACAAATCCTGGCGCCTATGTGTCGATTTTAAGGACCTTAACAAGGCTTTTCCAAAGGATCCGTTCCACCTCCCCCGCATCGATCAAATTATCGACGCTACCGCAGGACACGATTCATTGTGCTTTCTCGACGCATACTCTGGTTACCACCAAATTAAGATGGCAGAGCCAGACCAAGCCGCAACGGCATTCATCACTCCATACGGCCCATTCTGCTTCAACACAATGCCCTTCGGGCTAAAAAACGCTGGCGAAACATATCAGCGCATGATTCAGACTTGTCTGGCAAACCAGATCGGCAAAACAATGGAGGCATATGTAGATGATGTGGTCGTCAAATCCAAGCATGTCGAAACTCTAGTAGACGACTTGAGGCTCACATTCGATAATCTCTGAAAATATGACATTAAGCTCAATCCGGAAAAATGCGTCTTTGGCGTACCAGGCGGAAAGCTCTTGGGCTTCATTGTGTCCGGTAGAGGAATTGAAGCAAACCCAGCCAAGAGCCGAGCTCTGTCACAATTGGATATCCCAAAAGACCTCAAACAAATACAAAAATTGATCGATGCGGCGGCTCTAAGCCGCTTTTATCTCCCATTTGGGAGAAAAGGCATTACCCCTTTATCGCCTCCTCCGCACAAGACCAACACTTCGAGTGGACGGATGCCGCCACGGCCGGACTCGAAGAAATAAAAGCTATATTGGCAACAAATCCGGTCCTGGCCGCGCCCAACATGGGCGAACCAACGCTATTATATATCGCGGCAACAAATAAAGTTGTAAGCGCGGTGCTCGTCGTCGAATGAGAAACGGACGGACACAGGTTCCCTCTTCAAAAACCAGTTTACTATGTGCCCACTGTCCTAACTGCATGCAAGTCCCGGTATCCACATTATCAAAAGATAGCGTACGCGGTGTTCATGGCATCCCGGAAGCTGCGGCACTACTTCCAAGAGTGTTCGATAACAGTAGCCTCCGAAGTTCCTCTTAATGACATCATAAACAACCGCGACGCGACTTGCCGGATTGCCAAATGGGCCATCGAGCTCCTCCCATTTGACATAACCTACAAGCCACGGCGAGCTATTAAGTCGCAAGTTTTGGCCGACTTCGTCGCCGAATGGACTGAAGCCGAACTCCCTAAAGAGTACGGCGCATATTCCAATTGGATCATGCACTTCGACGGCTCCAAAATGTTGGCCGGCCTGGGGGCTGGCGTCGTCCTGACGAGGCCCTTCTACATGGACTCCGGATGGCAGTCTCCATGGGCATTAAACGCCTAGAGGTGCGCGGGGATTCGAACCTTGTGATATCCCAAATACACGGAGACTTTGATGCCAAAGATCCGAAAATGGTAGCTTACCGTAACGCCGTCCTAAAAATGTCAGCACGGTTTGAAGGGCTCGAATTTCACCATATAGCCCGGGATAATAACCAGGGGGCAGACGTATTGGCACGCATCGGAGCAAAGCGCGATGCCGTCCCCCCGAACATCTTCCTAGAACGGCTGTTCAAGCCATCCGTATTATGGGAAGGGGAGTCCGGAAACAACAATCCGGACCCAACCGCACCGCCCGACACTGAACATTCTAACACAATCGGCTGTTCGGCCAATGAAATAACACCTTCCGCCCACAAAATAATGGCAGTCATTGCCCCATGGACGGAACCATTCCTAGCCTACCTAACTAGGCAGGAACTTCCCGAGGACCAAAACGAGGCCCGCTGCATAGTACGGCGATCTAAAGCCTATAAGGTCCATGAGGGAGAGCTTTATAAGAAAAGCACAACCGGAGTCCTTCAAAGGTGTATCTCCGAAGAGGAAGGGCGAAACCTTCTGGCTGAAATTCATGCCGGACTTGGTGGGCACCACGCTGCAGCACGGGCCCTTGTAGGCAAGACCTTCCATACAGGATTTTATTGGCCGACGGCCCGGGCAGATGCTCAGGACTTAGTCCAACGATGCGTTGGTTGCCAGCTTTTTGCTAACCAAAGCCACATGCCACCCACCGCCCTCAAAACTATACCCATCACCTGGCCGTTTGCGGTCTGGGAGCTTGACATGGTTGGACCCCTTAAAGGAGGAACCCGCAAGCAAAAATACCTATTGGTCATGGTGGATAAATTCACCAAATGGATAGAGGCCAAGCCTGTTAAAACGGCCGAATCCGAACCGGTGATAGACTTCATATCAGAGGTAGTACACCGTTACGGCGTCCCCCACAGTATCGTCACTGATAACGGCACCAACTTCACGGCCGATGAGGTCAAACTCTGGTGCAAAAACATGGGCATCAAGCTCGATCACGCTTCAGTCTATCACCCTCAAACTAACGGTCAAGTCGAGCGAGCAAATGGTCTAATCATGAGCGGCATTAAACCCAGACTAGTGCGGTCCCTCAAGGAATCTAACACGCACTGGGTAGAGGAGCTCGACTCCATACTCTGGGGGCTGCGGGCCACGCCGAATCGCACTACCGGATTCACACCTTTTTTATGGTATACGGCGAAGAGGCAGTCTTGCCCTGTGACATAATTCATGACTCACCTCGCGTGCGCATGTACGAAGAAAGAGAAGCCAAGCTCGATCGGCAGGACAGTTTGGACGCCTTGGAGGAGGAGCGCGACGTGGCAAAAGCTCGTTCCGCATTCTATCAACAGCAGGCTCGAAGATATCAAAACAGAGAAGTACGGGCCAAAGCTTACAATGTTGGCGAACTAGTTCTACGCCTGTCGGACAAGAAAAAGGACAAACCAAAGCCCAAATGGGAAGGTCCCTTCATCATCGACCAAGTCCCGATCAAGGAGCATACCGTCTGCAAACGCATCGGATAACCGACTTGAGCCGAACCCATGGAACGCAGCCCGTCTGCGAAGATTCTACGCCTAGCGCCGGATTCTGAGTTCGTCTCCTTCCTCCGTCTAAATTTTATACTTTAGCTGTCTTTTATTTCTCTCCTTCTCCCTCCTTTTTCTTGAAGCCTTTGAGGCTCGTTTGCGCATTCTTCGCATACACTTGACGCGCTACCCGCGCTCATTATACCTGGGGGCTTCTTTAACAGAAGCTTACTTGTACGGGCTTTATGCCCAACACATGCGTCACACTTCCACATGTACCTTTTATTCACCATTATATGCAACGATATGACTTATGTTTTGGCCAAGCTGGGTGGCCTGGCTCCTGTGCTTACCCCTACGTTCCCGATTGTTCGGCTAGGTGGTAAAGGGAGAACCTCTTCGATTGTTACTGCCGGGTCAGCCGGATGTGTACCTCAGACTGGGTGAAGCCGAAAGCTAGCGTTCTTAAGGGAATATTCGGTCGGTGAACTGAAAGATGATTTCTTACTTATTTTATTATCTGCCCCCAGATGCTTTTCTGCTTTTTTCGCAATCCGGACATGCACTTTAGGGCATGCCTCCCAGGGAAAGGAACCCCCAACGGAACTATTCTCCCTGGAAGATGTTTCTTACTAACCATGTAATATAACATAACTAGTTGGGCACTTGTCTTATACGGCACTAATGACCCCTACGCCTGGTATCCACGCATACCCCGGTTCTTATATAACCGCAAGGGTATTCGGACACACTCCGGACTATTGGGTCCCGCGGTCGAAGCGAAAAGGTCCGCTATGACAAACGATCTACAATCCGGCTAGAAGGCATTTTACATGTCATATTAAATCACACAATCAACTTGACTGATTGTATTCCTCCTCAATGCCATCTAATAGGCTATCTAGTTTACAATCTTGCTGAGAATACTTTGCGGACAATTCTACTTAGCCGTACACTAAGCTTACAGGGATCTCCTTCCCATCGTGCCCCAAAGGTCCGACCTCGGCCATGTGGTTTGGGTCAGCCTTCGTGTACCGCGTCTTCACCATGTCCCAGGCCTCCCTGGCGCCTTGACGGCATCTTCCATAGTCGGAAGCGCCGCCGTGCTCCTTGAGGCCTCTCTGCAAGGTCCCCAAGGCCCTCGGGCAGGGAGACAGATGGCCATACACTAGTAGAAAAAGGGGCTATCGTCCAGGCCTGTTTTGCCCATTAGTCCTGGTTCAATCCAGAACCGGGACTAATGTGAGCATTTATCCCGGTTCACCTGTGCCCTTTAGTCCCGGTTCGTGCCTCAAACCGGGACTAAAGGGTGCGATGCCCATTAGTCCCGGTTCATGCCTCAAACCGGGACTAAAGAGTAGACCTTTAGTCCCGGTTTGAGAGGCACGAACCGGGACTAATGGGTTGAGACCTTTAGTCGGTTCGTGCTACGAACCGGTACTAAAGGTCCCATTTTCAAACTCTACCCCTGTGGATCGCCTTTTCAATTTTAAAAAAATAAAAGAAAATGATGGAAATGTAAAAAAAATAAAAGAAAATAAGTTTCCCATGTGATATGTGGTCTAGTTGTTGGGAAAATTTGCAAATGTGAATTTCGACATTATTTGCAAAATCTCTCTGGAATTTGTAAATATGGGCATAACTTTTGCATACTAACTCGAATGAAAAAGTTTTTTATATGAAAAATCATCTACTCGAAAAGTTACATCCAAATTTAACGGGGGGAACCCCGTTAAACATTTTCAAAATCCTCAAAAACCTAACAGAAAAAAAGTTACGGGGCTTTTAATATCTAGAGTGGAAAAAATCGAAAAAATTCCAAACTGTGGTCAAACAATGGTCAAACCATGGTCAAACTAATTATTCTAGAATATTAAAGTTACTAAATAATTTGTTCAATTGTTTCGAATTTTGGTCAAATCTGGTCAAACTGTGGTCAAACTGTGGTCAAACTATGGTCAAACCATGGTCAAACTAATTATTCAAGTTAACTATTGTTTTCTAAATAATTATTGTTTTTGAAAACAATAGTTTGAAACTCAAACAGTAAAATGTGTCAATTCATGCTCAAGCAAAATTCCTGAGGGTTAATAGGATTGACATCTTACTATTGTCAGGAAAACAACAAGTGCAGACTTGGAAACGAGGGAGAATAGAATCCGGAAGTTAAGCGTGCTCAGGCTGGAGGAGTGGGAGGATGGGTGACTGTTCGGGAAGTTAGGTGATTTGGAATGATGAGGGTGATTAGAGAAGAGGATAAATTGAGCAGTGATGAGGGGTGCTGATTAGAGATTAGGGGTTAAAATAATTCAGAAATTTGAAAATAAAAAATTATTCAAAAAAAATTCAAAAAAAAAATTCAAAAAAAAAATCATAAAATTTCCATTAGTACCGACCCAAAGGTGTTACCAACAGGGACTAAAGGTGGAGCCCCACGTGGCCGCGGCCTTTAGTCGCGGTTCTGGATTGAACCGGGACTAAAGGGGGGAGGCATTAGTACCGACCCTTTAGTCCCGGTTCACCAACCGGGACTAAAGGCCCTTACCAACCGGGACAATAGGCCCTTTTTCTACTAGTGATAAGGCCTGGGCGACGCCTCTCATCACCTGCCGAACTCGTTCGTGCAGCTGAAGCAGTTCGGGAAGAAGATCACCCGAAAAACTGGGCATCTCCTCCGCAGGACGACCTGTGGGCATACCTACATACATATTTTTGTTAGTCGACTTCCTTGCCGAACTCTTTTCAAAGTTCGTTCAAGAACTTACTGAAAATGCCACGACGAAGCCGCTGATTCTCCTTAACGGAGTCAGACAGCTGGGCATGAACATCCTTTAGTTCCTGACCCAGCTGGGTGTTGGCATCTTGGAGGTTATTTTTCTCTTGCCGCACCCTTGTAAGCACATTCTTGCCGGCCTTTAACCGGCGCAGGAGCTGTTGCTTGTCCGGATCTACCCCGGCGCCATCTGCAATATTATTGGCAGACTTACACACACGCCGCACTCCATAAAACTGCTTATCTTTCTGAAGTATATATTACCAGAGGGGGTCTTTGTGGATTCCCCTGTAGCGGCTAGTGCGGCCTTGAGTTGGGCCTTGCACTCTACAAGCTCCTGGGACAGACGGGTATTCTTTTCTGTAAGATCCTGCGTTTCAAATGATTCTTAAATCAGATATTCTAACTATTTTAAGTCTCGGGGGCTACTGGCATATATAACTGTCAAAATTCCTTACCCGTATGTATTTTACATACTGCTCCGTGGCTCTGGCTAGACCATCTTGAGCGGCACGGAGGTGCGCTTCTCCCGAATTAAATGCGTTCAATGCCTCTTGGGAGAAACATGCGTCACGAAGAACTGTCTGGCGGCGCCTATGGTTCATGGCGCTCTCCACCTCAGATTTGGTGGCGGACAATCTGTCGGCATCCTCCGTTGGAGGAGCATCCGACGCAGGCCTTGTGTTCGCCTCCCCTTCCGGACCCGGCGCTGGAGCCTGGCTGGCAGAGGCGCGATTGGCAACCTCTCCGGACACAGTCCGGCTAGCGCTCTTCTTCCTGAAAGAATCACGAGCATTAGTATGCCTCACAGGAATCTTTCCTTGTAACTCGGTGGCGCACCATACCGTTGCAGCGACGTTTCGATATGGGTCGCGCTTCTTTTCAGCCTGCTGGGCCGAGCTGCCCCTTGTTGGACAGCCGTCGTGGGCTCGGCTTCCCGCCTCATAGGCACCCCCTGCAAGACACCATTGTTGTGTGGTGATCAAAAATAAGCGCGGAGGGGTCATGGTATCGGGACTTCGGTCACAGTTACCTGAGAGGCCGGAAATATTCCGGGGTAGCCAGCCGTAATGGCGACCAAAGCATTGTCGATGCTAGGTTGGTGGAACACCCCATCAATCAGCTCCACCTTTATGTCCGGATCCTCTTCGGAGGCCGGATCGAGGGACCGTTCCGGATACTCGGGTTGTGGACGCGGGTTGTGTATACCTTCTACGGCCCGGCGTAGTTCCTGCGTCGAAATCACAAAATGAGATACTCAACTATGAGAATATGGATCGGACAGGCAAAAAGAAATGTCCGCTCACCCAGCTTCGTGGGTTGTTCATGGAAAATCCGTTCAACGGACTGGCACGGAGGAAATCCTCCTCTTCCCCCTTGTACAGAGCGGACAAGATCTTCACCAGATCGGCGACCGATCCCGGCCCCTTACGGCCATGACGGGTGGCGTCATCCTCCCCGTTGAAATACCACATGGGGTGGCCCCTATACTGGAGCGGCTGCACCCCCCTCATAATGCATGTGGCCATGACTCCGATCAAAGTTAGTCCGGAGTGAGCTAATAACCTTATCCGACTCATCAGGTAAAGAACATCCCTGCCATTTTCCGTCTGGGGGCTCCGCGGGCCAGCTTAGGCATTTCTTCAAAGGAGCATTGCTGAACTACGGGAGGCCGATCCGAACAGGATCCGGCAGCGGGACGTCTTCCATGTAAAACCATTCTGAAGGCCAGTCATCGAACGCCTTCTTCGGGGTTCCGGATAGGTATCCGGTCCCGGCGATGCGCCACAATTCGGCTCCGCCCACTTGATATATTGACCCCTCGTGAGAATGGGGCACAAGACAGAATAATCTCTTCCACAGCGCGAAATGGGCCTCAATGCCCAAAAACAGCTCGTGAAGGGCCACGAAACCCGCAATATGCAAGATGGAGGCAGGCGTAAGGTTGCGTAGCTGGAGGCCGTAAAACTCCAGAAGCCCCCGGAGAAACGGATGGATTGGAAATCCGAGCCCTCTTATTAGATAAGAGATGAAGCATACCCGCTCTCCTTTGGAAGGATCAGGAACGCTCTCCGCCTGCTTTCCGCCCTTATAGGTGACGAGTCCGGCTCGAACCAGAACCATGAAGGTCGGGGGAAGGAATCCCTTGGTTTGGAGCACCACCAACTCGCTGTGCAGTACTGAGCATCTCCCGCAATCTCCAGGCTGAGGGCTGGGAGCGTGAGAGGAGGAGCCGCGTCGACTGTCCATGATGGAGTGGATTTTTGTCAAAGGCGCTCTGATGAATGCTCGCGGAGGGAGGATGGTGTGATTCGAATCTAGATCCCCGTCTCTTTTATAGACGACTCTTTTCTGCAGCCAAGGGGCTAAATGTAAAAATACCCTGGTTTTCGCATTCAGTCAACACGTGGAAGATGGCCATCATTGGGCGTGGAATCCGAGGAGCGCGATATTTACGAAACCGGACACTATTCAACACAGGATTTGGAGAAGAACCCGCCTTGCAATACCGAAGATAATCAACGCGCCGGACTCGTCATCATTGAAGCCTGGTTCGGGGGCTACTGAGGGAGTCCTGGACTAGGGGGTGTCCGGATAGCCGAACTATCATCTTTGGCGGACTCTGGACTATGAAGATACAAGATTGAAGACTTCGTCCCGTGTCCGGATAGGACTTTCCTTGGCGTGGAAGGCAAGCTTGGCAATACGGATATGTAGATCTCCTACCATTATAACCGACTACGTAACCCTAACCCTATTGGGTGTCTATATAAACCGAAGGGTTTTAGTCCGTGGGGACGAACAACAATCATACAATAGGCTAGCTTCTAGGGTTTAGCCTCTCTGATCTCGTGGTAGATCTACTCTTGTACTACCCATACATCAATATTAATCAAGCAGGAGTAGGGTTTTACCACCATCGAGAGGGTCCGAACCTGGGTAAAAACATCGTGTCCCTTGTCTCCTGTTACCATCCGCCTAGACGCACAGCTCGGGACCCCCTACCCGAGATCCGCCGGTTTTGACCCCGACACAATGGATCAGTGATGGATAATTATGTCGGATGCGATTCCTCATGCAACAGTTATAACATAGGGTGACACAGAACTAGCTCTAGTTCATCAATGTAATGTAGGCATGTATTCTGAATATAGTCATACGTGCTTATGGAAAAGAACTTGCATGACATCTTTTGTCCTACCCTCCCGTGGCAGCGGGGTCCTATTTGAAAATAAGGGATATTAAGGCCTCCTTTTAATAGGGTATCGAAGCAAAGCATTAACACTTAGTGAATACATGAACTCCTCAAACTACGTTCATCACCGAGAGTGGTCCCGATTATCGTCCCTTCGGGGTTGCCGGATCACAACACATAGTAGGTGACTAATGACTTGCAAGATAGGATCAAGAACTCACATAAATTCATGAAAACATAATAGGTTCAGATCTGAATTCATGGCACATGGGCCCTAGTGACAAGCATTAAGCATAGCAAACTCATAGCAACATCAATCTCAGAACATAATGATACTAGGGATCAAACCCTACCAAAACTCACTCGATTACATGATAAATCTCATGCAACCCATCACCGTCCAGCAAGCCTACGATGGAATTACTCACGCGCGGCGGTGATCATCATGAAATTGGTGATGGAGGATGGTTGATGATGACGACAGCGACGGATTCCCCTCTCCGGAGCCCCGAACGGACTCCAGATCAGCCCTCTCGAGAGAGATTAGGGCTTGGCGGCGACTCCATATCGTATAACGCGATGAATCCTTCTCTCTGATTTTTTTCTCCCCGAACGTGAATATATGGAGTTGGAGTTGAGGTCGGTGGAGCCTCAGGGGGCCCACGAGATAGGGGGGCGCGGCCCCCACCCTCGTGGACAGGGTGTGGGCCCCCTGGTCTTGATTCTTTCGCCAGTATGTTTGATATATTCAAAAAATATTCTCCGAGAAGTTTCAGGTCATTACGAGAACTTTTATTTCTTCACAAAAATAACACCATGGCAATTCTGCTGAAAACAACGTCAGTCCGGGTTAGTTCCATTCAAATCATGCAAGTTAAAGTCCAAAACAAAGGCAAAAGTGTTTGGAAAAGTAGATACGATGGAGACGTATCAACTCCCCCAAGCTTAAACCTTTGCTTGTCCTCAAGCAATTCAGTTGACAAACTGAAAGTTATAAAGTAAAACTTTTACAAACTCTGTTTGCTCTTGTAGTCGTAAATATGTAAAAGCCAACATTCAAGTTTTCAGCATAGATTATGAACTAATAATATTCACAATAACACTTAGGTCTAATGTTTACTCATATCAATGGCATAATCAACTGGCGAGCAATATTAATAAATCTCGGATGACAACACTTTCTCAAAACAATCATAATATGATATAACAAGATGGTATCTCGCTAGCCCTTTCTGAGACCACAAAACATAAATACAGAGCACCTCTGAATATCAAGGACTGACTAGACATTGTAATTCATGGTAAAAGAGATCCAGTGATAGTCATACTCAATATAAACTAATAGTAATGGATGCAAATGTCAGCGGTGCTCTCCAACTGGTGCTTTTTAATAAGAGGGTGATGACTCAACATAAAAGTAAATAGATAGGCCGTTCGCAGAGGGAAGTAGGGATTTGTAGGGGTGCGAGAGGTCGATTTTTGAAATAGAGATAAATAATATTTTGAGCGGCATACTTTCATTGTCAACATAAAAACTGAGAGATCTTGATATCTTCCATGCTATACACATTATAGGCAGTTCCCAAACAGAATGGTAAAGTTTATACTCCCCCACTACCAACAAGCATCAATCCATGGCTTGCCGGAACAACGAGTGCCTCCAACTAACAACAGTCCTGGGGGAGTTTTGTTTGCAATTATTTTGAATTGGTTTGAGCATGGGACTGAGCATCCCGGTGACCAGCCATTTTCTCGTGAGTGAGGAGTGGAGTCCACTCCTGTTGAGAATAACCCGCCTAGCATGGAAGATGCAGATAGCCCTAGTTGATACATGAGCTATTCGAGCATACAAAACAGAATTTCATTTGAAGGTTTAGAGTTTGGCACATACAAATTTACTTAGAACAGCATGTAGATACATCATATAGGAAGGTATGGTGGACTCATATGGAATAACTTTGGGGTTTATGGAAGTGGATGCACAAGCATTATTCCCGCTTAGTACAAGGGAAGGCTAGAAAGAGACTGGGAAGCGACCAACTAGAGAGCGACAATAGTCATGAACATGCATTAAAATTAATAAACATTGAGTGCAAGCATGAGTAATATATAATTCACAATGAACATAAATATCGTGGAGCCTATGTTGATTTTGTTTCAACTACATGCGTGAACATGTGCCAAGCCAAGCCACTTGAATCGTTCAAAGGAGGATACCACCCTATCATACCACATCACAACCATTTTAATAGCATGTTCGTATGCAAGGTAAACCATTATAAACTCCTAGCTAATTAAGAATGGCATGAGCAACTATAATCTCTAATTGTCATTGCAAACATGTTTCATTCATAATATGCTGAATCAGGAACGATGAACTAATCATATTTACAAAAACAAGATAGGTCAAGTTCATACCAGCTTTTCTCATCTCAATCAGTCCATCATATATCGTCATTATTGCCTTTCGCCTGCACGACCGAACAGTGTGGACAATAATAATAGTGCATGTGCATTGTACTAAGCTGGAATCTGCAGGCATTTAATTCAAGGGAGAAGACAAAGTAATACGGGCTCTTGGTTAAATCAACAATAAAGCTTATAAGAGCCACCTCAACATTTTCATCATGGTCTTATCCTCTTGACCCCCAAAGAAAAGAAAGGAAATAAAACTATTTACACGGGAAAGCTCCCAACAAGCAAAAGAAGAACGAGGAATCTTTTTGGATTTTCTTTTAATTACTACTACTACAGGCATGGAAAGCAAACTAGCTAAAAGCTACAACTAAATTTTTTTTGGTTTTTCTTAAGGTTATTCATACGCACAAGAAGAAAGCGAGAAAAGAAAATAAACTAGCATGGATTGTACAATGAAAAAGTATGAGCACCGACAACTGGCATGAGTGTGTGATCATGAATGTAATGTCGGTGAGAAATACGTACTCCCCCAAGCTTAGGCTTTTGGCCTAAGTTGGTTTATGCCCATGGATCAAAGTGGTCCTCTCCAGTGTACTGCGGAGGATCATCGGGGTGCCACTGGTTGGCGATCTCCTCTGGATCCCACTAATAAACAGACTGCCGATAAGGGTCAAGTGGTGGCTCTGGCTCAGCCTCTGGAGCAGGTGTCACGCTCAAGTATGCATGACTGGCCTCCGGAAAAATGAGGTACGTGCCTAAAAATATGTTAAACAACGAGGGCACATGCAAGGTAATAATTCACAATAATTTTTATCAAATATCGAATTATACTTAAGCAGTTTCTTCTTATTTTTAACAATAAAATCATGTGCTACCATACTCTTATAATCTAGAAAAACAGGGGGCATCAACTTTTCTTCTTTCTCATAATGCCTAATAGGTATATTAAAGTGTGCAGCAAGGCGCGAAGCAAAGATGCCACCGAAGATGGGGCCCTTTGTAGGGTTCAGACTTAACCGTTTATCAATAATAGTGCCTAAACTGAAAGTTGTATCATGAAACAAAGCATGGCGCAAAATAACAATATTAGGAGCACTAAGATTTCCACTGTTCCCGTGACCAATCAAGCAACTACTGGCAAATATTGCAAAGTAACGTACAACAGGAAAATGTATGCTAGTAATTCTTGCACCTGAAACTTTCCTCATTTCCCCTACAGCAATTTCATTAATAAATCCCTCCACATCATTAGGGTATGGTTCCTCTAGGCTGCCCTCAAGGGGTATCTTGCAGACCCGACAAAATTTACTAAGTGACATCTCCTTAACCTCATCATATGAATGAAACTCAACTGAAGGTGGTGATTTCCTATCATGAAAGTACAATTTTTGCACGAAAATATTAGTGAGTAGCAGATACTGTTTGTTCTGGTCGTGGAGGAAGTCGGTGAGGTCTGCATTCTCAGCCAAGTGATAAAAATCATCATAAATTCCCTTGGCTCTCAAGAACTCATCACAAGGCCATTCACACGGCCGAACCTCCGCAGTGCGAGGCAGATTATATATGGGCTTCTTATTCTCCTCACTTTGCTTATCCTTCGAGCTTCGGCTCGAAGAGCCCCTCAACAATCTCTTCATCATTTTCCTTCTCTGAAATTTTCTGAAATTTTTAGTAACTCAAAAATAAAAGTGAACCAAACTTAACAAGATTGATAGCAACTACTTCCAAAAGTCCCTAGAGACTATATCATGCATTAGAACTAATTGTGACCATATAATTTTGCCATGCAAGCTCAAGAACAGGGTCACCTAAGCAACAAAAATTTGCAATAAATAAAGCACTAGAACAAAAACTAATTGGACCATTGGAGGAGTCACATACCGAAGAACAATCCCCCAAAACAGTTTTGCGAGTGGAGCTTTGAGCAAGGAGATCGAAAATCGCAGCAAAATGAGCGAGAACACGAGTTTTACCTGTGTGTGGATTTTTTCTGGAAGAAGACGAAGTGAGTGGGTGCAGGAATAAGTGGAGGGGGGCCACGTGGGGCCCATATGAGGCAGGGGCGCGCCCAGGGGGTAGGGCTTTCCCTGGACCCTCGTGGCCAGGTGGTGGCTCCCCCTGGTGTGTTCTGAGTGCCAGATATTCTTAAATATTCTACAAAAAATTATATTTCAATTTCAGGTCATTTGGAGAACTTTTATTTTTGTGGTATTTTTTTATTGCACGGATAATTCAGAAAACAGACAGAAAATACTATTTCTGCTTTATTTAATCTAAATAATAGAAAGTAAAAGGAGGGTACAGAGGGTTGTGCTTTCTAACTTCATCCATCTCACGCTCATCAAAAGAAACCCACTAACAAGGTTGATCAAGTCTTGTTAACAAACTCATATCGAATCGCATGAAACCGGAGAATTTTCGAATAGAACTAGGTTACCTCAATGGGGATATGCACGTCCCCAACAATAAGAATATCATATTTATTCTTGACAGTAGGAATAGGAAATTCAAAACCTCCAATAGTAATAGTTGGAATTTTTCCAATAGAATTGAGATTGTGAACTTGAGGTTGTTTCCTCGGAAAGTGTATCGTACGCTAATTACCATTAACATGAAAAGTGACATTTCCTTTGTTGCAATCAATAACATCCCCTGAAATATTCAAAAAGGTTCTACCAAGGATAATCGACATACTATCGTCCTCGGGAATATCAAGAATAACAAAGCCCGTTAAATTAGTAACATTTGCAACCACAACAGGCACATCCTCACAAATACCGACAGGTATAGCAGTTGATTTATCGGCCATTTGAAAAGATATTTCAGTAGGTGTCAACTTATTCAAATCAAGTCTACGATATAAAGAGAGAGGCATAACACTAACACTGGCTCCAAGATCACATAAACCAGTTTTAACATAGTTTCTTTTAATGGAGCATGGTATAGTTGGTACTCCTGGATCTCCTAGTTTCTTAGGTATTCCACCTTTAAAAGTATAATTAGCAAGCATGGTGGAAATTTTAGCTTTCGGTATCTTTCTTTTATTTGTAAAAATATCTTTCATATACTTAGCATAAGGATTCATTTTAAGCATATCAGTCAAGCGCATATACAAAAAGATAGGTCTAATCATTTCAGCAAAGCGCTCAAAATCCTCATCATCCCTTTTCTTGGATGGTTTAGGAGGAAAATGCATGGGTTTCTAAACCCATGGTTCTATTTCTTTACCGTGGTTCCTAGCAACGAAGTCTCTCTTATCATAACGTTGATTCTTTGATTGTGGGTTATCAAGATCAACAGCAGGTTCAATCTCTACATCATTGTCATTGCTAGGTTGAGCATCATTATGAACATCATCATTAACATTATCACTAGGTTCATGTTCATTACCAGATTGTGTTTCAGCATCAGAAAAAGAAATATCATTGGTATCCTTAGGTGTGTCAACAACAGGTTCACTAGAAGCCTGCAAAGTCCTATCATTTTTATTTTTCTTCCTCTTAGAAGGACTAGGTGCATCAACATTAGTTCTCTGAGAATCTTGCTCAATTCTCTTGGGGTGGCCCTCAGGATACAGAGGTTCCTGAGTCATTTTACCCCCTCTAGTCATAACTCTAACAGAATTATCATTTTTCTTATTATTTAATTCATTGAGAAAATCATTTTGATCTTTAAGCACTTGTTCTACTTGAGTGGTAACCATAGATGCATGTTTAATAATAAGTTTAAGTTCACCTTTAACTTTAGACATATAATAACTCAAGTGTCCAATCATATAAGCATTGCGTTTCAATTGTCTACCAACATAAGCATTGAAGTTTTCTTGTTTAACCATAAAGTCATCAAAATCATCCCAGCATTGGCTATTAAACTTAGTAGACGGGATTTTAGCTTTATCATATGTATAGATAGAATTTACCTTTACTACCTGTGTCAGGTTATCAAGACCATGTATTTATTCAATAGGTGGTAAATTCTTAACATCTTCAGCTTTAATACCTTTTTCTTTCATAGATTTCTTTGCCTCTTGCATATCTTCAGGACTGAGAAATAGAATACCCCTTTTCTTCGGAGTTGGCTTAAGAGTTGGTTCAGGAAGTGTCCAATTATTCTCATTACTCAACATATTATTGAATAGTAATTCAGCTTGATCAATAGTTCTTTCCCTGAAAACACAACCAGCACAACTATCTAGGTGTTCTCTGGAAGCATCGGTTAGTCCATTATAAAAGATATCAAGTATTTCATTTTTCTTGAGAGGATGATCAGGCAAAGCATTAATTAATTGGAGAAGCCTCCCCCAAGCTTGTGGGAGACTCTATTCTTCAATTTGCACAAAATTATATATTTCCCTTAAAGCAGCTTGTTTCTTATGAGCAGGGAAATATTTAGCAGAGATGTAATAAATCATATCATGGGGACTACGCACACAACCAGGATCAAGAGAATTAAACCATGTCTTAGCATCACCCTTTAATGAGAACGGAAATAACTTAAGGATATAGTAGTAACGAATTTTTTCGACATTAGTGAATAGGGTGGCTATATCATTCAATTTAGTAAGATGTGCCACAATAGTTTCAGATTCATAACCATGAAAAGGATCAAATTCAACCAAAGTAATTAACTCAGGATCGATAAAGAAATCATAATCCATATCAGTAATACAGATAGGTGAAGTAGCAATACCAGGGTGATATTTCATTCTAGCATTCAAAGATTTTTCCTTCAGCTTAGCTAATAATTTCTTAAGATCATATATATCATTGCAAGTAAGAAAATCTCTAGCAGTTTCTTCATCCATAACATAACCCTCAGGCAATACGGGCAATTCATATCTAGGGGGAGAATCTTCATCATCACTTTCATCGATATTATCAGTTTCAATAATTTCATTCTCTCTAGCCCTAGCAAGTTGTTCATCAAGAAATTCACCTAATGGCACAGTATTATCAAGCATAGAAGTAGTTTCATCATAAGCATCATGCAAAGCAGAAGTGGCATCATCAATAACATGCGACATATCAGAATCAATAGCAGGAGTAGGTGTCGCAAGTTTACTCATAACAGAAGGTGAATCAAGTGCAGAGCTAGATGGCAGATTTTTACCTCCCCTCGTAGTTGAGGGATAAATCTTGGTTTTCTCGCCTTTCAATTTCCTCAAAGAATAGAGCTATTCTCCCTGGCAACGGCGCCAGAAAATAGTCTTGATAACCCACAAGTATAGGGGACCGCAACAATTTTCGAGGGTAGAGTATTCAACTGAAATTTATTGGTTTGACACAAGGGGAGCCAAAGTATATTCTCAAGTATTAGCAGCTGAGTCGTCAATTCAACCACACCTGGAAAACTTAATATCTGCAGCAAAGTATTTAGTAGCGAAGTAGTATGGAAGCAACGGTAACGGTGGCAAAAGTAACAGTAGTAGTTTTGTAATAATTGTAACAGTGGCAACGGAAAAGTTACTAAGCAAAGATCAATATGTGAAAAGCTCGTAGGCAATGGATCAGTGATGGATAATTATGTCGGATGCGATTGTTCATGCAACAGTTATAACATAGGGTGACATAGAACTAGCTTCAGTTCATCAATGTAATGTAGGCATGTATTCCGAATATAGTCATACGTGCTTATGGAAAAGAACTAGCATGACATGTTTTGTCCTACCCTCCCATGGCAGCGGAGTCCTATTGGAAACTAAGGGATATTAAGGCCTCCTTTTAATATAGTACCGGACCAAAGCATAAACACTTAGTGAATACATGAACTCCTCAAACCACAGTCATCACCGGGAGTGGTCCCGATTATTGTCACTTCGAGGTTGCCGGATCATAACACATAGTAGGTGACTAATGACTTGTAAGATAGGATCAAGAACTCACATATATTCATGAAAACGTAATAGGTTTAGATCAGAATTCATGGCACTCGGGCCCTAGTGACAAGCATTAAGCATAGAAAAGTCATACCAACATCAATCTCAGAACATAATGGGTACTAGCGATCAAACCCTAACAAAACTAACTTGATTACATGATAAATCTCATCCGACCCATCACCGTCCAACAAGCCTACGACAGAATTACTCACGCGCGGCGGTGAGCATCATGAAATTGGTGATGGATTATGGTTGATGATTGATACGTCTCCAACGTATCTATAATTTTTTATTGTTCCATGCTATTATGTATTATGTTTTGGATGTTTAATGGGCTTTACTATGCACTTTTATATTATTTTTGGAACTAACCTACTAAACCAAGGCCCAGTGCAAATTGCTGTTTTTTTGCCTATTTCAGTGTTTCGCAGAAAAAGAATATCAAACGGAGTCCAAACGGAATGAAACCTTCGGGAGCGTGATTTTTGGAACAAACATGATCGAGAGGACTTGGAGTGGACATAAAGAAAGAAGCAAGGAGGCCACGAGGCAGGGAGGCGCGCCTGCCCCCCTGGGCGCGCCCCCACCCTCGTGGGCCCCTCGTAGCTCCACTGGCCTACTTCTTCCTCCTATATATACTCATATACCCCAAAAACATCCAGGAGCACGACGAAACCCTATTTCCACCGCCGCAACCTTCTATACCCGTGAGATCCCATCTAGGGGCCTTTTCCGGTGCTCCGCCGGAGGGGGAATCGATCACAGAGGGCTTCTACATCAACACCATAGCCTCTCCGATGATGTGTACGTAGTTTACCTCAGACCTTCGGGTCCATAATTATTAGCTAGATGGCTTCTTATCTCTCTTTGGATCTCAATACAAAGTTCTCCTTGATTCTCTTGGAGATCTATTCGATGTAACTCTTTTTTGCGCTGTGTTTGTTGAGATCCGATGAATTGTGGGTTTTCGATGTAACTCTTTCTTGCAATGGGAGAAGTGCTTAGCTTTGGGTTCAATCATGCGGTGCTCGATCCCAGTGACAGAAGGGGAAACGACACGTATTGTATTGTTGCCATCGAGGATAAAAAGATGGGGTTTATATCATATTGCTTGAGTTTATCCTTCTACATCATGTCATCTTGCTTAATGCGTTACTCTATTCTTATGAACTTAACACTCTAGATGCATGCTGGATAGCGGTCGACGTGTGGAGTAATAGTAGTAGATGCAGAATCGTTTCGGTCTACTTGTCACGGACGTGATGCTTATATACATGATCATGCCTAGATATTCTCATAACTATGCTCAATTCTATCAATTGCTCGACAGTAATTTGTTCACCCACCGTAATACTTATGCTATCTTGAGAGAAGCCACTAGTGAAACATATGGCCCCCGGGTCTATTTTCCATCATATAAGTTTCCGATCTATTTTATTTTGCATTCTTTATTTTTAATCTTTATAATCAAAATACCAAAAATATTATCTTATCATCTCTATTAGATCTCACAAGTCAAGACATACCAAGTACCCATCACAAACTCTGATCCTTCGTATTACATTATTTGCCATTTGCTTCTCGTTTTCCTCTCCCCCACTTCACCCTTGCCGTTTTATTCGCCCTCTCTTTCCGTTCGCCTCTTTCTCATTTGCTTTTTGTGTGCTTGTGTGTTGGATTGCTCGTTGGTCACGATGGCTCAAGACAATACTAAATTGTGTGACTTCTCCAAAGCAACAACAATGATTTTCTTAGCACTCCGATTGCTCCTCTTACCGATGCTGAATCTTGTGAAATTAATGTTGCCTTGCTGAATCTTGTCATGAAACATCAATTCGTCGGCCTTCCTAGTGAAGATGCCGCTACTCATCTAAAAGGCTTTGTTGATTTGTGTGATATGCAAAAGAAGAAAGATGTGGATAATGATATTGTTAAATTGAAGCTATTTCCTTTTTCTCTTAGAGATCGTGCTAAAACTTGGTTTTCGTCTTTGCCTAAAAACAGTATTGATTCTTGGAATAAGTGCAAAGATGCTTTTATCTCTTAAGTATTTTCCTCCCGCTAAGATCATCTCTCTTAGAAACCATATTATGAATTTTAAGCAACTTGATCATGAACATGTTGCACAAGCTTGGGAGAGGAAGAAATTAATGATACATAATTGCCCTACACATGGTTTGAATCTATGGATGATTATACAGAAATTTTATGCCGGATTGAATTTTGCTTCTAGAAATCTTTTAGATTTGGCCGCGGGAGGCACTTTTACGAAAATCACTTTAGGAGAAGCTACTAAGCTCCTAGATAATATTATGGTTAATTATTCTCAATGGCACATTGAAAGATCTACTAGTAAAAAGGTTCATGCGATAGAAGAGATTAATATTTTGAGTGGAAAGATGGATGAACTTATGAAATAGTTTGCTAATAAGAGTGTTCTTCTGATCCTAATGATATGCCTTTGTCTACTTTGATTGAGAATAATAATGATTCTATGGCTGTGAATTTTGTTGATAGGAATAATTTCGGTAACAACGCGTATAGAGGAAACTTTAACCCTAGGTCGTTCCCTAGTAATTCCTCTAATAATTATGGTAATTTCTACAACAATTCTTATGGAAATTTTAATAAGTTGCCCTCTCATTTTGAGACCAGTGGTAAAGAGTTTATGAATTCACAAAAGAATTTCAATGCTTTGCTTGAAGAAAAATTACTTAAGGTTGTTGAATTGGCTAGGAACATGGATAGAATTTCTCTTAATGTTTTTTTTTGACCTGGAAGACTGCAGGGCTTACACCCCACAACATTTTATTGAAAGAAGATAGAGAACAAGTACAAAGTTCCTCAAGAGGAGGAACAAAGAGAAAGAAAAAGCTATACTAGAAAGGCTATAGAAAACTAAGAAAAAGAAGGAAAAAACACTACAAAGAATAACTAGGAGAGAAAGAAGGTACAAAAAAGATGGCCCTCAAGGAGGCAGGAAATCAATCCATTTGAGCAGAGCCTCCTTGTACCTGGTCTTCATCCGGTGTGAAAGAAGAGTAATATCATGAATAAATCCATTTCTCCACTGCCTAAAAGTTGGCTTGACATGCCTAAAAGCCCTGTCATTCCTAACTTTCCAAATATTCCACCATGCAAGAAAAACCACCTCTGAGAAAAAAGGCTTATTAAACTCCTTCCTTGCATGATAGGAAATTTGCACCATATCATTGCTATCCAACCATGAAACTTGCTGGTAGCTCTAGATTCTCATACTTAAGTTACATTGGAAGAACATATGGTTCCTATCCTCAATTACTTCAGTCGGGCATAGGACACAACTAGTTCCATCATCAATTCTCCAATAGCGTCGTTGGATCATATCCTTGGTGTTAACTCTGTCCATAATGACCAGCCACGCAAACATTTTAATTGTCATGGTACATCAACTTTTCCAAATCCAGCTGAGAATAGGATTGACAATAACAGGCTGATGGACAAAATCATAGTATTTTTTTGCCGAGTACTCCGCCTTCTTCCCGTGCCCCCAAGCCCAGATATCGTTACAACCATTGTCCAAGGAAGTCACAGATAACAAGCTTGATAGCTGATTGAACTCCCTAAAAGCTAGTTCAGACAACGGTAAAGAAAACATTTGCTGCAAATTTCCTGCCTGTACCACTTCCATGACAGAAAGGTTCTTCTGCAGGCAAAAAGAGAAAAGCCTTAGAAACCTTTCTTGCAGAGGAATGCAAGACTGGTCAATCTCCCGATGATCAGACCAAAATAGAACAGAATCCCCCTTGCCAACAGTGACAGAAGTAATAGCCCGATACTTGTCCATTAATTTACAAATGTCCCTCCACCAGAATGAGCCACAAAGAATAGTGTCATGAGGAATTCTCTGAAAGTAATATGAGTCCCACACCAAATGAACCCATGGCACATCTGCTTTGTTATAGAATTTATTCAGGTACTTAAGGAGCAGTTCATCATTTTGTAGTCCCAAATTCAGAATTCCAAGCCCCCCTTTCATCTTAGGCCTGCAAACAAGGGGCCAAGCAGCCAAAGAGTGTCCCTTCTCCTGACCATATTTCCTCTAGAGGCACTGTCTTTGAATCCTTTCTAACTGTTTTAGAATGCCCTGTGGCAGAGATAGACTGCAAAGGAAGAATATAGGCAATGAAGATATCACTGAATTTACCAGCTGCAACCTACTGCCTTGTGGTAAAAACCAGGAACTAGCAGTTAGCCTTCTTTCCATGCAGTCCACCAAAGGTAGCGAATAAACAATTTTGGGTCGAGTGGTTCCAACAGGAAGTCCCAAATAAGTGAAGGGCATAGAACCAAGCTGGCAAGCAAACTGAGCAGCGAGTGCAGAGGCAACAGAGGCTTCCACATTGATTGGTACATTGAGGACTTATGGAAGTTGATTTGTAGTCCAGTTGCCAAGGAAAAGGAGTTGAGCACTAACTTGAGGACCTCCAACTGAGCTGGGTCAGCATTCACAAACAACAAGGTATCATCAGCATACTGTACAACTGGATAATCAGGATCATGTGTTGGCAATGGCAAGGTAAACAATCCCCTACATAAAAGCTCATTGATCATGGTTTGCAGAAGCTCAGCAGCAATCACAAAAAGCAAAGGAGAGATAGGATCTCCTTGCTTTACACCACATTTGCACTTGAAATGATTTCTAGGCACACCATTTAACAGGATAGAGGAGGTTGCAGAAGATAATAGCTGTTGAACCCATTTAATCCATTTGCTATCAAAACCTTTTGCTACAAGGATTTCAAAATTGCCTCATGCTGGATAGAGTCAAAAGCTTTTTCAAAGTCAAGCTTGAGCAATATGATTGGCTTCTTGGAATGGTTGCATTGATGAATATACTCAAAATTCCAAGCAATACAATCCTGAATTGTTCTTCATTTAATGAAGCCGTACTGATTCTTATGAACACAGTTGGTGATTTCATCCTGAAACCTGTTAGCTGACAGTTTAGTCAGAAACTTCAGTCCCACACTTGTCAAAGAGAATGGCCTAAAATCTCCAACACCCTCAGGTGTTTGCTTTTTTGGGATTAAAGTAATGAAAGCTTCATTGATGTTTTCCAAAAGAGCAGTTCCTGCATGAAACTCATTTACCAACCTTATAAAATCACTTGAAATGATTGACGAGCATCTCGTCATAAAAAGGCCATTAAAACCATCTGTCTCTGGTGCCTTATCAATGGGCATTTCTTTTATGACCTTTTCAATCTCTTGCAGCTGAAAAGGTTTTGTGAGAACCTCAAGACCTTGCACTTTTGGGATTAGTGAGAGTATTTCATTACCCAACAAAATTGGCTTAACAGTTCCCATTCTGGCCTTGAAAGCAACCAAAAATTCCTTAGCTATTTCCCCATGATCTGAAGAAATTGTTCCATCGGACAGTTGTAGACTAGTAATAGAATTCTTCCTATACCTCTCTGTTGCCATGGCCTGGAAGATTTTTGAACTTTCCTCTCCCACCTTGATATATCTGATAGTACCCCTTTTCTTCCAGTATAAAAACTGCAAATGTAAAAGGTGTTCATGATGCATCTTACATATCTTCCTGAAGTTGTGTTTAGGTATGGATAGAGGCCTCCAATCCTCCAAAGCATCCAGCCACAGAATTACCCAATTGCACTTTTCAATCAAAGATTTAATGTGTGAGAGCCCCTTCTGCCATTTCTTGAGTGCAAACCTCAAGGATTTCAATTATCCCATAATAACTGCAGTTATATGAGTCTTATGTGAAGGCTTGTTCCAAACCTCCCTCACACAATCCATGGACCCAGGTTGATGCACCCAATAGTTTTCAAATCTAAAGATATGTGCCTTAGGAATTGTGGTGCAGATAGGAATTACACAAGGAACATGATCAGACGTAGTTCTAGCAAGAGGTGCAACTTGTGTCATGGGATATTGAGTTATCCAACTTGCAGAAGTAAAAAACCAGTCCAATTGCTCAAGAAGTGGAACAGCCTGCATGTTTGACCAAGTAAACCTTCTACCTTTTAAAAGAAGTTCCAGTAATCCTAAATGGCCAATGATCTAATTAAAGATAAAAATATCATTAACATCCCCTCCCGGAAGATTACGATTGTCCATTTACCTGATAAAATTAAAATCTCCCAATAACAACCAATTTTGTTCAGGTTCCACCTGAAGGTTATACAACCAATTAACAAACTCGTCCCTCAATACACCCTGACAAGGCCCGTCAACATTCACTAAAAACCATTGGTCATTATTATGCACCGAGGTGAAACTGATGACAATTCCAAAAGGCTTTACTTCAATTAAGGCACCCTTAAAAAGGTCTGAACGCCACACTGTCAGAATACCACCCGAGGCTCCTCTCGAGGATGATTCAATGAACTGATCAAAACCCATAGGGCAAATGCTCTTAATTAATGAACGAGGACAATCTGATAACTTAGTTTCTTGCAAACAAGCAACCGCACACTGGCTTTCAGAAATTTTCTCTCTAACAGAGCGCTGTCGTGTTTCAGAATTTAGACCACGAACATTCCAACAGAGCACCTTCCAATTACGCATAGATCTTTGATTCATGAGATAACCAAAAGCAAAGTATCAACAACTGCATGACATACAGTGCCATACACCCCACACCATAAGAAACAAAATGCATCCAGTTGTGACCGCGCAGCATAAAGCTTAGAACAACATAAACGACAACGAATTTAACAGGCTCACTACACCTAGCTAAAGTTTTAAACTGCAACATTTAAACACCACTGGAGGAGGAATCGTCCTTGGGATTAGCCATAAGCTTCTCCTTAGATAGCAGGTTGGGGTTGATCTCCAGCTCCGCTCCAATTGCTTGTAGCACGTTGAGAGGTGTGGATGGAGGAGCATCTTCAGACTTGCCATCATCACTAGCATCGTCAGGGGTGGGCTTGGCCTTCACTACTTTGAACCGAGGACGCCTTTTGGCGGGCTGGAGGGAAAGCTACTCAAAACTCATAGGTTTGAACCCATCCTGTTTTGCCACGCTTTTTGTACATCTCCGTACAGAAGTATCCACTAAAGGAGCCACGGTCTTCCTTCTTCTTGTCTGTTTCTTGTCATTGGCCTGCGTGGAAGAAAAAACCATAGAAGTGGAGGAGTTCTCCTCCAGGCTGCCAAATACAACATCTTCAGGGTGCATCTCTCCAGTCCCATCAAAATCAGGCACTACATTATCATTAGCACTGAGAACCTCGTCAGAAGAACTTCCAAAAAGAGCTCTGGCAACTGGTCGTTTAGCCACAATAGACTTCCTTAGAGCAAGGCTGCTGGGCAAGCTTGGCACCAAAGAAGACACCCTCTGTGAATCATCAAAGGCAATGGTCCATGTGCGCCTGGAGTATGTCACTGTCCCAAGCGGCTTGAAGAAGATAGGTCGAGGCACCTCCTTGACAGCAAATTTAGATAACAGATTCTCAAAAGATCTCTTCCAGATCATCTCTGGAGGAAGTGGTGGCCCAGCCACAATCCTTGCCATGCCAATGAATATCTGATGTTGCTGAACAACAGGAGGTTGATAAGGAACAATTGCCAAAGGATTTTCCTCAACAGCCAGCTGCACATTGTCCTGTAACTGTTGATCCGGCTGCAATTGATTTTGCTCCTCAAACTGAATCTCCACATGTTGTTCCACAGACCCAAAGCCCTCCGGCTGACCAATGACAATAGAAACCTAATCCTGCTCTGGCACAACAGGTTGTGGTGGCTGCTGATGCTCATCCTCATTGTCCCCCCAGTTTGCATTTCCCCATCCAGCATCATCTATGTTATTTTCCTGAGGCAATAGAGGTGCTATAGGCGCATCGTTCCACCCCAGCATCGGATATGGCGGAAGAACAAACATCAAATTATCTTGTAGCAGATTTCCTGGCAGAGGGTGCGGATTTCCATCCAGCGGCATTGGATCTTCATCGTTTGGCATCTGGTCAATAAAGTCCGTGCCCAGCACATAGCAAGCAGCAGTCCACGAGACCTGAGCTCCTCCCCATTCTGCATAATCTCCAAAGACCACATCACGTGGCACCAATGGTGTGTCAGGGAAACTTGCCTCCACAAGAGTCTGAACCAAATATTGATCCTCACTATCCCACGAATGAAATTTCCTGAAGGTGCCTACCGCCTGTGATATGAACTCCGTATTGAAGTAATCAAGAGGAATACCAATGAACATGAGCCAACCCTTGCGGAACCCATTACTCCCCTTAAAATTCTCTCCCTCATCATGTTTCATAAATCTAACAAAACGATCATTACCCAGAGGAAATGGGGCATGCTGAATCAACGTATATCTAACAGATGGATCCCTGACTTGAAATAACCCTACCCCATGAAACCAAGGCTGAGCGGAGTGAACCAGAATACCTCTATTCTGAAGGAACTGAACAATCTCTTCCCTGACCGGCCCAAGTGGTCCCTCCGGAGCAGGAATGACCTCGGAGACCATGTAATCATCATGGCGGTGAGGAGGACGAGCCGCAGGCATGCTGAAGGTGCGAGGAAGCCGCCTTTCTCCACCATCGATGATGTGGTGGCCTGCCGGAACGAAACGCTGTGGATCAAGCTCATAGTTCGCCATAACCGGCCACTTCTGGGAGGGGATGGGGTTTTCTTTGGGGAGAGGAGGGGGGATTGGTGCAATGTGGGCGGCGATGATGGGACTGGGCAAGCTATCCCAATAACTCCAGCACCGTTCCCCTGACCGGCAGGGTTTTCCGATATACTCGTGCTTTGTTGCAGAGAAATTGGTCGCCAAGCCAAACCATTGGTACGCGCGAAATCATTACAATCCCTGCTAAAGTGACCCATGGGTGAGGAAGCCGTGCAGACCGCTTGCATTACACAAGAGGCTGCAAGGTGGCCCCTGAGATTACAGAGGGTACAAGTTAAAACCCGGGCACCATGTCATTGACCATGGCATCAAACTGTTGTGCTGCTTCTTGCGTGGTGGGTATTTCCTATAGAGGGGTAGGTGGGATTGGGCCAGTAGATGTTTCCAACCTCTCAGAAATTGGGGTATTCTGTGACGAGGCAGGCCCATTAACCATAGAACCAGAGATTGGCCCAACAGATAATTCTGGAGACATTGGGCCAGAACGGTGTGCGTCTGAAGATGATGGGCTAGATCCCAAGCTACCATTTTGAACTGGAGAAATTCCCGCTTCCGCAAATTGAGCAGAAAGATTACCAGAAACCACGGGCCGCGGATCCACAGTTACCAGATCAAGTGTGGACGACGTGGTCGACCGGTGCAACTCCGGCAACGGTTGAACAGTACCAAACACGATAGGTGGCCGAGCCACCGTTCAATGCAAGTCAAGGGGGGCGCTTGTCTAATAACAACACGCTCATGAGCAGATAGATCATAACCCCCATCCATAATAGTATCAATGCAATTTTGAGAAGCAGGATATCTATAACCTTTGTAGGCAGAATACTATTCAAATGTGGCAAAAGACAATTTCTTGCAAACAGTGGTAGCTGACTTAAGAGAAGATCTAACTGGAGGCTTATGCATGGCCAAAAGACCAAAGAAGATCTATGTTTAGTAGGACTTATCAAAATCCAATCAGCATCACATTCCTTACGCCAGATCTTAAGATCCCGAACCCAATTAGGTCCTCCATTGCCCCAAAGATTGAAATAACATTTGAACAGATCGCAAGCAAATGAACGCAGATCCACAATAATAAAACCAACTTGCTTGCATGATACCGTAGATCGAAAGTCGATCCACCAGTTGCAGCCTCCAAAGCTACCGCCACAGACTCCTCCGACAATCGGAACGCATGACGGCTGAAGGACACAATCAATGTGAAAGCCCTCCTTTGTCCCATTGGATGGATCGTTTTACCAGTGGATCTGAAAACCTCATCAGAAAAAGATGCACCCTTGGAGAAATCCAAGCCAAGGGTAGATCCACCAGACGAACCCATCGGAGATGGGTATCGCCTTGATCCAGAAGAGACGCCGGAGAGGATGATTGGAAGGGATCCACAGATTAGTGGAGCATGATGGAGATCGCGGTGGTGAGATCAGAGCCGCGGTGGGTGGTGGGACCCCATCTTTCCAAACCCTGTCCAGCCCCTTCATGTTGGTATCAATGAGTATCTCTTGATGTTGATTCTTTGAAGCTTAGATCTATTCCACCTAAGCATGATATCAATGAGTATGTCAAAGCCATGAGAATTTCCATTGATGAGTGCAAAGAAAGAACCGCTAGGATGCGTGGTAAGAAAGATTGCTTTGTAAAAGCGTGTTCTTCTAATTTTTATGAGAATAAAGCTGAAGGTATAAAAGTTATTGATGTGTCTCCTATTAAATCTTTGTTTTGCAATATGAATCTTGATAATGATGGGACTGGAGATGAGTCAACTTTAGTTAAAAGGCGTCCCAATGATTCGGAGTTTCTAGATCTTGATGCAAAAATTGGTAAAAAGTGGGATTGAAGAGGTCAAAACTCTAGATAGTAATGAACCCACTATGTTGGGTTTCAAGGAATTTAATTATGATAATTGCTCTTTAATATATTGTATTTCCTTGTTGCAATCCGTGCTAAATTCTCCTCATGCTTATAGTCAAAATAAAGCTTTTACTAAACATATTGTTGATGCTTTAATGCAATCTTATGAAGAAAAGCTTGAATTAGAAGTTTCTATCCCTAGAAAACTTTATGATGAGTGGGAACCTACTATTAAAATTAAAATTAAAGATCATGAATGTTATGTTTTGTGTGATTTGGGTGCTAGTGTTTCCACTATTCCAAAAACTTTGTGTGATTTGCTAGGTTTTCGTGAATTTGATGATTGTTCTTTAAACTTGCACCTAGTGGATTCCATCATTAAGAAACCTATGGGAAGAATTAATGATGTTCTTATTGTTGCAAATAGTAACTATATGCCCGTATATTTCATTGTTCTTGATATAGATTGCAATCCTTCATGTCCTATTATTCTTGGTAGACCTTTCCTTAGAACGATTGGCGCAATTATTGATATGAAGGAAGGGAATATTAGACTCCAATTCCCATTAAGGAAAAGCATGGAACACTTTCCTAGAAGGAAAATTAAATTACCTTATGAATCTATTATGAGAGCTAGTTATGGTTTGCATAGCAATTATGATAATACCTAGATCTATCCTTGTTTTTATGCCTAGCTAGGGGCGTTAAACGACAGCGCTTGTTGGGAGGCAACCCAATTTTATTTTTGTTTCTTGATTTTTGGTTCTGTTTAGTAATAAATTTCTGATCTAGCCTAGGGTTGGATGTGGTTTTGTGTTTTAATTAGTATTTGAGCCAAGTAGAACCTTTAGGATAACCTACGGTGATAGTTAATTTGATCTTGCTGAAAAACAGAAACTTTTGCACGCACGAGATTAGTTTTCATAAATCACAGAAACATGATTTTCAGTTGATTCTTTTTGCAGAAGATTAATAAACAAATTTTCAAGGACTTCCTAAATGATCAGAATTTTTTGAGTTACAGAAGTTTGCGTTGGATACAGATTACTACAGACTGTTCTTTTTTTGATAGATTCTGTTTTTCATGTGTTGTTTGCTTATTTTGATGAATCTATGGCTAGTAATGGAACTTATGAACCATAGAGAAGATGGAATATAGTAGGTTTAACACCAATTTAAATAAAGAATGAGTTCATTACAGTACCTAAAAGTGGTTGGTTGTTTTATTTCGCTAACGGAGCTTACGAGATTTTCTGTTAAGTTTTGTGTTGTGAGGTTTTCAAGTTTTGGGTAAAGATTATATGCATTATGGAATAAGGAGTGACAAGAGCCTAAGCTTGGGGATGCCCAAGGAACCCCAGGGTAAAATCCAAGGACAACAAAAAGCCTAAACTTGGGGATGCCCCAGAAGGCAGCCCCTCTATTGTCTTCGTCCATCGGTAACTTTACTTGATGCTATATTTTTATTCACCACATGATATGTGTTTTGCTTGGAGCGTCTTGTATGATTAGAGTCTTTGTTTTTTAGATTTCCACAATCAGCCTTGCAGGACACACCTTTTGAGCGATACACACATGCATCATAATTTATTAGAATACTCTATGTGCTTCACTTATATCTTTTGAGCTAGATAATTTTGCTCTAGTGCTTCACTTATATCTTTTGAGCTAGATAATTTTGCTCTAGTGCTTCACTTATATCTTTTAGAGCACGGTGGTGGTTTTATTTTATAGAAATTATTGATCTATCATGCTTCACTTATATTATTTTGAGAATCCTACAAAACAGCATGGCAATTTGCTTTGGTTGGAATTTTAGTCCTAGAAGTGATGAACATCCAAGATAGGTATAATAAAAACTATCATAGAAAGTGCATTGAATACTATGAGAACTTTGCTACTTGATAATAGTTATGAGATATGAAGATGGTAATATTAGAGTCATGCTAGTTGAGTAGTTATGAATTTGATAAATACTTGTGTTAAAGTTTGTGATTCCCGTAGCATGCACGTATGGTGAACCGTTATGTGATGAAGTTGGAGCATGATTGTCTTCCCTATGTGTGGAGGTCGGGATCGCGCGATGGTTAATTCCTACCAACCCTTCCCCAAGGAGCATGCGTGTAGTACTTTGTTTTTGATGACTTGTAGATTTTTGCAATAAGTATATGAGTTCTTTATGACTAATGTTGAGTCCATGGATTATACGCACTCTCACCCTTCCACCATTCTAGCCTCTCTAGTACCGTGCACACTAGTAGAAAAACCCCCATTCGTCCCGGTTGGTTAGGGCCTTTTGTCCTGGTTCTTGAACCGGGACTAAAGGGTCGTTACTAATGCCCTAGACCTTTAGTCCCGGATCTTACACGAACCGGGACAGATGGGCCTCCACGTGGCCGGTGCACTGAGCCCAGGCAGGAGGCCCTTTAGTCCTGGTTGGTGGCACCAACCGGGACCAATAGGCATCCACGCGTCAGCATTTCAGTGGCTGGGGTTTTTTTTTTTGAAGGGGGGTGGGGGTTTTGGGGGGTTAATTTAGGTGTTTCATATATTGTGTTAGCTAGCTAATTAATAGAGAGAAGTGTCCTCTCTTATGTCCGTGCTTGGTCGACGCTACGTACTATACATAGAGAGGCCCTCGACACGCTAGCTAGTAAGAAAATGAAGGAAACCTTTAAGTACAGAAGTTCGTCATGCATACTGGGAGAAGTGATCGACCTCTCCTTCTCCGAGAGATTGGTCGAACAACAAGTTTTCGTATTATCTATCCGAGCTACTGGCTACATACATATACAATATGTAAAATCTCTTACAATCCCCTAGCATTTGAAATCGACTTCCACATGGTATTCTCCAGCTTTATTGATGATGTGGTCAAGAAAGAATCCCGCCAATTCCTCTTACATTGCTTTAATGCGATCTTGTGGTAGGAGTTCATTCCGCATCTGCCACGTCTAATTTGAAGAAGGGGGTTAATACATATATATGAATGAAACTCAACAGAAATGATGGTGTAATAAAATGAAATTGTGAATATTATTGCTTACGCACTTCATATTGTCTTTTAGAGTAGCCTCGCTTATTTTTCAAAGTCGTGTTGTAGATGAACTCGCACACGTAGTATCCGCAGTAATCATTCCCTTGATCCTGCCACAAGCACTTTACAAGAAATAGAGGTCAATCAAACTGATAATGAAGCATTATAAATGGCATTGATGAAAGTATAGCTATAGAATCAACGGGAGATGCGCGCAACTAGCTAGCTAGCTAGTAGTACTTACTTTCAGGTATGTATATTCCAGCTCCTTCGGCAATCCCGGAGCTTCTGCGGTGAACTGTTTCCAAACCCTGCAAGACAAAGAAAATAATTATTATTACTTGAGATATCAGGAAATGAACAAAAACTTACCGATATGGTGCGATAATGATCGATTGAACTTACTTGCTGAGCATTTTAGTCATGCCCGCATAGGTTTCGGGATCTTTTCGTCTCGAGTCTAAGACGGTTACTAGTCCCTACTCAAGCTTAATCTCCAGGAGAATATAGTGGAAGCTGCGCACGCATGCACATTACTATAACCTCGCTCGAGTAATAAGGGAAACTGAATATGCACACGACAGTAACACTCACTCGAAGTTGTAAGGAAAGAGTATTAAATCTTTGTTTTGATTTTTGATCAACGATTATAGCAAGTAGGCCTCGGCCTCTTCGGCGTCCTTTGTAACCAGAAATTCATCAATATTTGTGTTAATGAACCCAATATCATACATTTCTGCTTTTCTGCACTCGACGATCTTGAATCTGCATAACATAGTGAGGATAATTAATTATAAATACATGCAATGAAAGAGCTGAGCTATATATAGAGACTTAATGAAATAAATAGTACTTACAGACAGTAGCATAAGACCGTTAATTTATCGAGGGCCTTTTGATTGAAGAACTCGAAGAACTCCTCAAATGGAACAAGCAACAGATCAGTTCCAATGAGGTAGTGATACTCTTTAATTCTCAGATACAAAGTATTCGTCCCCCCAGACTCTCTCCAGGTTTTCATGTACCAATTATGGAATCTTCGCATCATTGTTGTTAGAGATTTTTCATCTTTAATCAGAGGCTTCCCGTACTCGTATCTTTGTTCGTCCACCTCCAAGAAATAAAAATGTACATCGTCGGGCAGGTAATCTCCAAGATTGCTATAACCGGGCACCATCCCCGGAGCATTAGCGACGATGTCGCTAGACACATTGAGCGGGGGGGGGGGGCACGATTGCTTTGCTTGTTCGCCGAGCTGGGCAATTTTTTCCCAGCTGCTCGTTCTTTTAACCTTTGATCACTGACAGTACTTCCCGACCGCTCCGCTTTGAGATATGCCTTTTTCAGTAATGCGCTCATAGTTGGTTTTCGGCGGAGACTTTGGTGGATTCCTCAGGGCATCGATAGTGTGCTTTGCTTTCACCGGATCTACCCCGGATCTACCTTCTCCTGCGGAGGTGGATGTCTCTGCGCTTTCAACCCTTCAAAGAAGTCCTTCATTTCTGTCCACACGATCTTCTTGTTTTCCTCCACGGTCATCTCGTACGATAACTTCTCTAATGGCTTGAGAGGTGGACCGTATCTGTATTTCCTCCCGCTTGTGGCTGTACTGCTAGACGCCGGAGCAGACGGAGCGGCTGCGGCTGTCTTCTTTCATGCTTGCTTACGAGGCGGAGGAGAAGGACTACGACGCTCCGGAGCAGCCGGGGCGGCAGCGGGTCTCTTCCGCCCTTGCTGGCGAGGAAGAGAAGGAGGAGGCTGCTGGCTGCTCGGGCGCGCCGGCGCAAGCGGAGAAGGAGGCGGAGTGCCGCCACGCGCCGGAGAAGGAGGCTGAGTGCCCTGATCGTCACTCGCCAGAGGAGGAGGCGGTGGGCAAGGCAGAGTGCCCTGACTCGCCGGAGGAGGAGGAGGAGGCGGAGGCATCCAGTTCGGAAGGTTGATGAACTCCTTCTCCCATAGGCATGGAGTCTTCAGAGCAGAACCCAGCCGACTCTCCCCTTCACCGGTAGGGTGGTCAAGCTGGAGGTCCTCAAATCCCTCCGTTATTTCGTCCACCGTCACCCTAGCATATCCTTCTGGAATCGGACAACAGTGAAAATTTGCGCCGGGTTCAGAAGGTCGAACAGAGCCGACAGCTGCCTTGACTTTTAAGTTCCGCCATTACGTCATAAGGTGGCAATTTTGAGACTCCGTGATAGCATCCACGGGGTAGCTAGCAGGAGCCGTCAAGACATGCTCCGGCTGAAGCAGCTCGGCGGAAGCCACACTGCTTCTCCGCTGAGATGGCGGGGTAGCTTCGGGGGAAGCTTCGGCAGTTCGTTTGCTGCGATTTGCTTCTCGTTCCTCTATCGCTTGTACCCTTGCGTGCAGCGCCTGCAGTTGGGTCTGCTGCACTTTCTTCCTCCTCTCCTGGCATTTGTAACCGCCTACGTCCGGAAATCCAGCCTTCCACGGAACGGAGCCTGGCGTGCCTCGTGTCCGTCCAGGGTGCTCAGGATTCCTGAGGGCCATTGTGAGCTCGTCGTTCTCTGCATGCAGAACGAACGTCCCTTGCTGCGCTGCATCGATATAGTGCTGAAGCCTCTTGACTGGTATTTTCATTTGCTCGTCCGTCCAAAGGCACTTCCCTGATACAGGGTCCAAGGTTCCGCCAGCCCCGAAGAACCAAGTCCGGCAACGGTCTGGCCAGTTCATTGTCTCTGGTTCGATCCCTTTATTAAGCTGATCATTCTCAGCCTTGGCCCAGTTAGGCCGGTGAAGGAGTCCCGGATTAGGGGGTGTCCGGATAGCCGGACTACCATCATCGGCTGGACTATCATCGGCCGGACTATCATCATCGACCGAACTCCAAGACTATGAAGATACAAGATTGAAGACTTCGCCCCATGTCCGGATGGGACTCTCCTTGGCGTGGAAGGCAAGCTTGGCGATACGGATATGTCGATCTCCTACCAATGTAACCGACTCTATGTAACCCTAGCCCTCTCCGGTGTCTATATAAACCGGATGGCTCTAGTCGGTAGGACACAACAACAACCCTTACAATCATACCATAGGCTAGCTTCTAGGGTTTAGCCTCCTTGATCTCGTGGTAGATCCACTCTTATAACATCCACAATATCAATATCAATCAAGCAGGACGTAGGGTTTTACCTCCATCAAGAGGGCCCGAACCTGGGTAAAACATCGTGTCCCTTGTCTCCTGTTACCATCCGCCTAGACGCGCAGTTCGTGACCCCCTACCCGAGATCCGCCGGTTTTGACACCGACATTGGTGCTTTCATTGAGAGTTCCTCTGTGCCGTCACCGATAGGAAGGATGCCTCCTCCCGTCTTCAAGGACGGTATTTTCGCCAAAGGAGCCTTGGCTGCCGGTCAAACTATCCGGCTAGGTGGTTTTCTTATGACCGCCTGTCCGGCCATCACTTCGACAATGACCTCTCAAGTCGTCAAAAGCAATTTTCACGTCAGCTCGGAATTCGCCGAGCGGCTGGATCCAATAGAGCTCTCGTCCGTGAACGAGCTCTTGGATCGCATAGCCGCCCTGGGAGTCGCTACAGACTACAATCGGATTGGGCTTAAAACTGATCTGAGAGAGATTAACTCTCCCCAGGTCACCCACCACATTGTTGTGGTAGAGGAACAATGTGGCGACGCTTCTCCTGTATTGAAAACTAGTCATGTCCGGGCTCCTGAACCCCCCATGCAGGATTCCCGCGGAGGGACGGACTTCGATCAAGCACTGAACTTAAAGTCAGGCATCGGACCAGACTCGTTGGACAACGTCCAGCAATCCAAGCCTCCAAAGTTGGAAACTTCTCGGCCTTCGAGCCTTGAGATGGGTAGGGTTCCGGACTTAGTTCCACCCACCCGCCCAGACATATGCGATCTATCTCTAATTCGGCAAGAGCCCGCTGAGATAGTACATCACTACTGGGCCAGATTCCTCCTGGTTATGGACAGGATAAAGGACTGCCGAGAGGAAAACGCAATCTCAATTTTTTGCAATAATTGCACGGACGAGGGAATCCCACGCAGATTGGCAGAACACAGCCTAAACATCCTAAAAGGATTCAAGCCAGTCAAACAGGCTCTTCGACGATTTTCCGAACCCAAAAGACAGGCAATGGGAGAAGAGCTAGCCAAACTATTGGAAGCCAGATTCATCAGAGACATCAAGCACCCGGATTGGCTAGCAAACCTGGTAATGGTACCAAAGAAGGACAAATCCTGGCGCCTATGTGTCGATTTCAAAGACCTAAATAAAGCCTGCCCAAAGGATCCCTTCCCCCTCCCCCGCATCGACCAAATCATCGATGCCGCTGCGAAACACGATTCATTGTGCTTCCTGCACGCATACTCCGGCTATCATCAAATCAAGATGGCAGAAGCGGATCAAGCCGCGACGGCATTCATTACTCCATATGGACGATTCTGCTTCAACACGATGCCCTTCGGACTTAAAAATGCCGGCGCAACATATCAGCGCATGATTCAGACATGTCTGGCTACCCAGATCGGCAAAACAGTAGAGGCATACGTAGACGACGTAGTCGTCAAAACTAAACACGTCGAAACTCTAGTAGACGACTTGAGGCTCACATTCGACAACCTCAGAGCATATGACATCAAGATGAATCCGGAAAAATGCGTTTTCGGCGTACCAGTTGGAAAGCTGCTGGGCTTCATCGTATCCGGTAGAGGAATTGAAGCAAACCCAGCCAAGATCCGAGCTCTGTCACAGCTAGATATACCAAAAGACCTCAAGCAAATACAAAAATTGACTGGATGCATGGCGGCTCTAAGCCGCTTTATCTCCGTCTAGGAGAAAAGGCATTACCCTCTATCGCCTCCTTAGGCGCACGAACACTTCGAGTGGACGGATGCTGCCACCGCCGGACTCGAAGAAATAAAGGCCATATTGGCAACAATTCCGGTCTGGCTGCGCCCAACCTGGGCGAACCAATGTTGTTATACATCGCAGCTACGCATCAAGTTGTAAGCGCGGTACTGCCGTCGAACGAGAAAAGAAGGGCATAAATTCCCTTTTCAAAAACCAGTATACTACGTATCCACTGTGTTAACCCCCTGCAAGTCCCGTTACCCGCACTATCAGAAGATAGCATACGGGGTGTTCATGGCATCCCGGAAGCTTCGACACTACTTTCAAGAGTGTTCGATAACAGTGGCCTCTGAAGTACCACTTAACGACATTATAAACAACCGCGACGCGACGGGCAGGATTGCAAAATGGGCCATTGAGCTCTTACCTATATATCTTAGAAACCTCGGCGAGCTATAAAGTCACAAGTTTTGGCTGACTTTGTTGCTGAATGGACCGAAGCCGAACTCCCTAAAGAATGCGGCGCATACTCCAATTGGATTATGCACTTCGACGGCTCTAAAATGTTAGCCGAATTGGGGGCTGGCGTCGTATTGACGTCCCTGACCGGGGACACAGTCCAATACGTGCCAGATAATGTACACGGACTCCAACAACGCAGTCGAATCTGAGGCCCTTTACATGGTCTCCGGATGGCAATCTCCATGGGCATTCAACGCCTAGAGGTGCACGGGATTCAAACCTCGCAATATCCCAAATAAACGGAGACTTTGACGCCAAAGATCCGAAAATGGCAGCATATCGCAACGCTGTCCTAAAAATGTCAGCCGGTTCAAGGACTTGAATTCCATCACGTGGCAGGGATAATAACCAAGCAGCCGACGTCTTGCACGCATCGGCGCAAAACGCGACGCTGTCCCTCCTAACATCTTCCTGGAACGGCTCTTCAAGCCATCCGTACTATGGGAAGAGGAGTCCGGAACTAACAAACCGGAACAAGCCGCACCAACCGGCGATTCAGCCGATGACATAACACCTTCCGCCCACGACATAATGGCAGTAATTGCCCCGTGGACAGAACCATTCCTCGCCTACTTGCTTAGGCAGGAGCTTTTCGAAGACCAAAACGAGGCCCGCTGCATTGTCCGGCGATCTAAATCCTACAAGGTCTATGAGGGAGAACTTTATAAGAAAAGCACAACCGGAGTCCTTCAAAGGTGTATCTCCGAAGAGGAAGGGCGAAACCTCCTGGCTGAAATTCATGCCGGACTAGGCGGACACCATGCCGCAGCTCAGGCCCTTGTAGGAAAGGCATTCCCTACAGGATTTTATTGGCCGACGGCCCGAGCAGATGCTCAGGACTTAGTCCACAGATGCGCCGGTTGTCAGCTCTTTGCTAATCAGAGCCAGCTGCCACCCACCGCCCTCAAAACTATACCCATTACCTGGCCGTTCGCATGCAGGGGGCTTGACATGGATGGACCACTTAATGTGGGAACGCAGAATCAAATGTACCTATTGGTCTTTGTGGATATATTCACCAAATGGATAGAGGCCAAGCCGGTTAAACGGCAGAGTCCGGACCAGTGATAGACTTTATATCCGGGTAGTACACCGTTATGGTGTCCCCACAGCATCATCACCGATAACGGCACGAACTTCACCGCCGATGAGGTTAAATCATGGTGCAAAAATATGGGCATCAAGCTCGATTACGATTCAGTCTATCATCCTCAAACCAACGGTCAAGTGGAACGAGCAAATGGTCTAATAATGAGCGGCATCAAACCCAGACTAGTGCGGTCCCTTACGAAATCTGACACGCCTTTGGGTAGAGGCTTCGACTCCGTACTACGGGGGCTGCGGACAACGCCTAACCGTACTACGGATTCGCACCATTTTTTATGGTATACGGCGCAGAAGCAGTTTTGCCCTGCGACATAATTCATGACTCACCTCGAGTGCACATGTACGAAGAAAGAGAAGCCGAGTTGGATCGGCAGGACATCTTGGACGCATTGGAGGAAGAACGCGACGTCGCCAAGGCTCATTCCGCATTCTATCAGCAGCAGGCTCGAAGATATCAAAGCAGAGAAGTATGGGCCAAGACTTACAACGTTGGCGAACTGGTTCTACGCCTGCCGGACAAGAAAAAGGACAAGCTCAAGCCCAAATGGGAAGGCCCCTTCATCATCGATCAAGTCTCGATCAAGTGAGCGTACCGTCTATGAAATGCATCGGATAACCGACTCGAGCCGAACCCATGGAACGCAGCCCGCCTCCGACGATTCTATGCCTAGCGCCGGACAAAGAGTTCGTCCCTTTCCCCCCGTCCAAATTTTTTTATTTCAGCTGCCTTTTGTTTATCTTTTTCTTCTCAACCCTATTCATCCAAGCCTTAAAGGGCCAACTTGCGCAACGTTCGCGTGCAATTGATGTGCTATCCACACTCATTATACCTGGGGGCTTCTTTACCAGAAGCTTAATTATACGGGCTTCATGCCCAGCACATGTGTCAAGCCTCCACATGTACCATTTATTCACCATTATATGCATCGATATGACTTAAGTTTTGGCCAAGCTGGGTTGCCTGGCTCCTGTGCTTACCCCTACGTTCCCGATTGTTCGGCTAGGAGGTAAAGGGAGCACCTCTGCGATTATTCTTGCCGGGTCAGCCGGATGTGTACCTCAGATCGGGTGAAGCCGAAAGCTAGCGTTCTTAAGGGAATATTCGGTCGGTGACTTAAAAGATGATTTTTTATCCACTTATTTATCTGCCCCCAAATGTTTTTCTGCTTTTTTCGCAGTCTGGACATGCACTTTAGGGCATGCCACCCCCAGAGGAAAGGAACCCTTAACGGAACTATTCTCCCTGGAAGATGTTTCTTACTACCCATGTAATATAACATAACTAGTTGGGCACTTGTCTGATAAATCACTAATGACCCCTACGCCTGGTCTCCATGCAAAATTTAGCGGCCAACTCTACTTGGCCATATACTAAACTCACAGGGATCTCCTGCCCTCGGGCCCCACAGGTCCGACTTCGGCCATGTGGTTGGGATCCGCCTTCTTGTACCGCGTCTTTACCATGGCCCAGGCCTCCCTGGCACCTTGGCGGCAGGCCGAAATCTTCCATAAATGGAAGCGCTGCCGCACTCCCTGCAGCTTCTCCGCAAGCTCCCCAAGACCCTCGGGTAAGGAGAAGGCTGGCCATAAAGCCTGGATGACGCTGCTCATTGCCTGCCGAACTCGTTCGATCAGTTGCAACAATTCAGGAAGTTGATCACCCGTTGATACGGGCATCTCCTCCGCAGGGCCACCTGTGAGCATACCTGCAGACATATTCTGTCAAATTGACTTCCTCGCCGAACTCTTCTTTTCAAAGAAGTTCGCTCAAGCACTTACTATATATGCCGCGACGAAGCCGCCGATTCTCCTTAACGGAGCCCGACAGCTCGGCCCGAACGCCTTTCAGCTCTTCTCCAAGCTGGACATGGGCATCCTGGAGCTTGTTCCTTTCATGCGGCACCTTATGCAGCACCCTCTCGCTGGCCTTTAGTTGGCGCAGAAGTTCTCGTCTGTCCGGATCCTGTCCGGCAGCACCTGCAACGTCATTTTTTAGACTTGCTCAAAGGCCAAACGCTACTTATCTTTCTAAAATAATGCGTTACCAGGACAGGTCCTCGCTTTCCTCCTGCGCTTGAGTGCGGCCTCAAGTTGGGCCTTGCACTCTTGCAGCTCCTGAGACAGTTGGGTATTTCTCTCGGTAAGATCCTACGTTTCATATGATCCTTAAATCAGTTAATATAACTACTTGAAGTCTCGGGGGCTACTAGCATATATAACTATTAAATTCTCTTACCCGTATGTCTTTTACATACTGCTCCGTGGCTCTGGTAAAACCATCTTGAGCAGCACGAAGGTGCGCGTCCCCCGTATTAAAGGCATTCAACGCCTCGGGGGAGAAGCACGCGTCACGAAATACTGCCCGGCGGCGCCTGTGATTCATGGCACTCTCCACCTCAGACTTGGTGGCGGACAGTCTGTCGGCATCCTCTGTCGGAGGGACATCCGGCTCGCGCCTTGCGCTCGCGTCCCCCTCCAGACCAGGTGCGGGAGCCTGGCTGGTAGAGGATGGATTGGCAACCTCCACGCCAGCAGTCCGGCGGACGCTTTTTTCCCTATAAAAGTCATGAGCACTCAAACGCTTCCTAGGAACGTTGCTCTAAATAATGAATTGTGAGCTACACCTTTGCGGCGACGTTTCAGTCCGCGCCGCGCTCCTCTTCCGCCTACTGGTCCGGACTGGCCTTTGTTGGTCAGCCACCGCGGGCTCGGCTTCTCGCCCTAGGGGCGCCTCCTGCACAGCGCCATCATATACGGTGGTCAGAAATGAGCAAGGAAGGAATGACGGTGTCAGGGCTTCGGTCGCAATCACCTGGGAAGCCGGATATAGTCCGGGATAGTCGGCCGTTATGGCGACTAAAGCATTGTCCATGCTGAGCTGGTGGAACACCCCGTCGATTAGCTCCACCTTTATGTCCGGATCCTCTTCGGAGGCCGGATCCCGGGATCTCTCCGGATCCTCGGGCTGCGGAGCCGGACTTAGCATGTCCTCCACGGTCCGGCGCAGTTCCTGCGTCGAAAGAAGAACACAATATAAGAAACTTAAGTTTCAAAAGGCACGGGTCGGGCACGCAGAGTGTTCGCTTACCCAAGGCCGGGATTATTCATGGAGAACCCATTTAACGGGTTCGTCTCAAGGAAATCCTCCTTCTCCCCTTATACAGGCCGGACAGGATCGTCACCAGATCTTCGGCCGAATCCGCCCTTTATGCCATGACGGGTGGCATCGTCCTCCCCGTTGAAATCCCACATGGGGTGGCCTCAGCATTGTAGTGGCTGCACCCCGCATAATGCATGTTGCCATGACTCCAATCATGGTCAACCCGGCAAGGGCCAGTAACCTTATTCGGCCCATCAAATAATGGACGCTCTTGTCTTCCTCCAGATGGGGGCTCCGCGGACGCCAACTAAGGCATTTCTTCAGAGGAGCATTGCTGAACTCCGGGAGGCCGATCCGAACAGGGTCCGGCAGCGGAGCGTCTTCTATATAAAACCATTCCGAAGGCCAGTCTTCGGGCGCCTGCTTAGGGGGTCCGGATGGCTATCCGGTCCCGCATGCGCCATATTTCGGCGCCGCCCACTTGACATATGGACCCCTCGTGAGAGCGGGGTACAAGGCAGAACAACCTCTTCCACAGCGCGAAGTGGGGCTCGACGCGCAGGAATAGCTCGCAAAGAGCTACGTAACCCGCAATATGCAAGATTGAGGCGGGCGTGAGGTGATGAAGCTGGAGTCCGTAGAACTCCAGGAGCCCGCGGAGGAATGGATGTACAGGAAATCCGAACCCCCTTATCAGATAGGGGATGAAGCATACCCGCTCCCCTTTGTTGGGATTTGGGGTAACCTCCACTTGCTTCCCACCTTTGTAGGTGGCTAGCCCGGCTCGAACCGGAACCATGAAGGCCGGAGGGAGATATCCCCCACTTGGAGCTTCGCCAGCCAAGCAGCGGCACAGTGCATCTCCTCCAATCTCTGGCAAAGGGCTGGGAGCGCGAGAAGAGGAGCCGCGTTGACGGTCCATGATGGAATGGATTCTTGGTCGAAAAGCGCTCCGATGAGTATTTATGGAGGAAGATGGTGATTTGGATCTGGATTCTTGCCTCCCTTATAGGCAGATTATTCGCACAACTAGGGGGTAAAACATAAAGGACACCCTGGCTTTTCACGTTCGCGCGACGCGTGGAAGAAGGCCATTATTGGGCGTGGAAGCCGAGACGCGCAACATTGATGGGGAAGCTGAACACTGTTCGGCGGGTACGTAGAACTTGAAGGAGAACCCGCCTTGCAACGCTGAAGACTACACACATGCTGGACTTATCGTCATTGAAGCCTGGTTCGGGGGCTACTGATGGAGTCCCGGATTAGGGGGTGTCCGGATAGCCGAACTACCATCATCGGCCGGACTATCATCGGCCGTACTATCATCATCGACCGGACTCCAAGACTATGAAGATACAAGATTGAAGACTTCGCCCCGTGTCCGGATGGGACTTTCCTTGCCGTGGAAGGCAAGCTTGGCGATACGGATATGTAGATCTCCTACCAATGTAACTGACTCTATGTAACCCTAGCCCTCTCCGGTGTCTATATAAACCGGATGGCTCTAATCCGTAGGACACAACAACAACCCTTACAATCATACCATAGGCTAGCTTCTAGGGTTTAGCCTACTTGATCTCGTGGTAGATCCACTCTTGTAAACATCCACAATATCAATATCAATCAAGCAGGACGTAGAGTTTTACATCCATCAAGAGGGCCCGAACCTGGGTAAAACATCGTGGCCCTTGTCTCCTGTTACCATCCGCCTAGACGCACAGTTCGGGACCCCCTACCCGAGATCCGCCGGTTTTGACACCGACAGCCGGGCTTTGAGGTAGCCACCTGACCCCGTGCGATGGTGAAGCTTCTTCTTCGTAGCATTTTTCTTGTTTGTGGCCGACATCTTCTTACTCTTTTCCAATGTCTTGTGGGCCACAAATGCGGGCCAGTGATCTCTGATCTTCTCATATTTGCCGATGAATTCTGGTGTCTCTTCTTTGTCGACAAACCTTTTCAGCTCATTCTTCCACCTGCTGAATAGGTCTGCCATCTTCTTAAGATTAGGAGACTTGATTAATTTATCTTTAACTGGCTTCTCCTGATCCTCCTCTCGCGGTAGGGTGAAATTTTCCTTCAGCTCAGTCCAAAGATCATCTTTCTGCATATCACTGACATAAGACACATCAGGGTCTTCATTCTTAAGCTTATACCATTGGTGGATGCTGATCGGGATCTTGTCCCTAACAAGAACCCCGCACTGAGCAGCAAATGCTTCCTTTGTTCGGATGGGTTCAATCGGTTGGCCGTCGCACGCAATTGCTGTGATCTCAAACCTTTCATCCGAGCGCAACTTTTTCTTCGGGCCTCGTCTCTTTACCAAAGTCATGCTCGATCTGGAGGGCTAGAAAAAGAAGAAAGACGAGAGTTAATTAATATGTGTACATATACCAAAACAATGAATGCATCAATTAGCTAGTCAGCACAGGCTTAACTAATATATATACCTGGCTGGACTCGGTTCGGTCACCGGAGCCGTCATCACGGTCTCCTTCTTGACCGTCATTGGGTCACCGGAGCCATCATAATCATGTCTTTCCTCCTCCATTCTTTGATCACTGTAGCCTGCTTCTTCACCCTGTTCTTCCAGACCATCATTGTCGTTAAGATACGACAAGATATCACCTCCGGCTAAGATTATGTCCCCAACACCTCTTCTCGCTTCCTCGTCTCAGATGCTCCATTGTTTCTGCAAATATTACAACATGGCAATTATTACACAAACATGATAGCAGGTGGATATATTAGTAGCAAACGTAGACCGAGCATATTCCGGGTTTGGGGTGGCCTCGGCAACGCTTCAAGGGTAGGGGCGCGGCGGGAGGGGTAGGAGACCGACATCGTTTTTTTCTAGGGTTTTGGTGTCCTCGAGAGTTTTGGTCGAGTGAGAGGGCCGGGGGTGCTCCCGTGGTATAAGTTATCATGGTCGAAGTTATCCGGAAGGGGTTTATATCGACAACGACGACATACATACATGGGAAAATAATGTTATCGGAGAGGAGGGTAGGTCGAACCCCCCCCCCTCGTGTTGAAGTTATCGGGACACGGGGAGGGGGGTTGGGTGACAAGCGCTGCTAATATTTATTGATCAGATATTGTGGTGTGTCATACTTAGCAGTAGCGTGGGTTTAGATAACAAGCGCTGCTGCTAACTTATACCAGTAGCGCTCTTTCTAGCCAGCACTACTACTAACTACTAGTAGCGTGGGGTCATAAACAAACCCTACTGGTAAACTTCTATCTATAAGCGTTTTCCTAGTAGTGTGGGGGACCCTCGACCCCCCCCCCCCCCTCATGTCGAAGTTATCGGGGTGGGGGTATATCGACCCCCCCCCCCCCACCCTCATGTCGAAATTATCGGGGAGGGGGTATATCGACAATGACATACCCGATAAAAAATAAGAAGAGGAAGAAGAAGAAAAAAATAGGAGAAGAAGAAAGGAATAGAGGAGAAGATCGAAGAAAAAAAAGAAGAAAAAAATGAGGAGAAGAAGAAAGAATAGAGGAGAAGAAGAAATATTTTTTCTTCTTCTCCTCTATTCCTCTTTTCTTCTTCTTTTTTCCTCTTAATATTTATTTCTCCTCTTCTTCCTCTCCTCTTCTTCTCCTTCTTCTTCTCCTTCTTCCTCATCTTATTTCCCCCTTTCCTCTTCTTCTTTTTCTTCTAAATATGAACATATACATAAATTGACAAAAAATATGCACAAAAACATATATATATATATATATATATATATATATATATATATTCCTATACATACACAATTGTTTACAAATATGCACATATATATGAACATATACATAAATTGATAAAAGATACATTTATGAAAAAATGCTATGAACATGTACACATATATACACATACACACACATATACACAAAAATACATTTATGAAAAAATGTTATGAACATGTATACATATATACACATACACACACATATACACAAAAATACATTTATGAAAAAATGCTATGAAATAAAAAATACATCTTGCACGGCAGGCGGGCACAAGGCGCCAACAAGAGGGCAGGGTGGCGTGCACGGCGTCACAGAGGGCAGGGCAGCGTGGCGGCAGCGAAGGGCAGGGCGGCGGCAAGGCTGGCGGCAACGGGCGCCCAGACAGGGACGAGGAGGAGGGATCAGGGCTGCGCCACAGCCGAGGAGGCGTCGGCGACGAGGAGCGGGCTCGAGGCGGCGGACAGCCGACGACGCCCGGTGGCAGGGGTGGGCGCTGGCTCAGGACGACGTCGGGCGACGGCGACAGAGACGACGCCGACGAGGCACGGGCGACAGCGGATGGCGACGGCGTGCTCGGGGGCGACGGTAGGGGCGGCGGACGGCGTCTGGGCAGCCTGGCGGCGTCGAGGAGGTTGGCTTCGTCGGGGGCAACTGGCAAGGGAAATCTGAAAAAGTTTAGTCCCACCTCGCTAGTTGAGAGGGCTCGAGAGTGATTTATAAGCGCTGCTGCGCCCACCCTCTCGAGCTCCTCTCAACTGCAGGCTTTCGGGCCTAATCTCACACTATGCTGTTATGGGCCTATTGGGCCTTCTGCAGGCCTGAATCCTGGCCCGGGTTGGGTTTCTAGTCGTATTCAGGTCGTGGTGGCCCAATAGGTGGCAGTTTTCTTTAGTTTTTTTCCAAAAAAAAATTTGCATTATTTATTTTCTTTTGTTTTTTGCTTTTTTTTTAATTCTTTTTGCTTTTAGGTCAGAAAAATTATAAACTTTCTGTTAGTGCCATTAGTTTTCAAATTTGAATAGTAAAAATTTGAATTCTTTGAAATTTGTGTGAATCACAAGTTTGTGATTAACCTTACTATAAAAATAGGTTTTTTTCATTTTTTGTTTTGTTTTTTGCATTATTTATTTTATTTTGTTTTTTGCTTTATTTTTTTAATTCTTTTTGCTTTTAGGTTAGAAAAATTATAAGCTTTCTGTTAGTGCCATTAGTTTTAGAAAAATTATAAACTTTCTGTTATTGCCATTAGTTTACAAATTTGAATTCTTTGAAATTTGTGTGGATCACAAGTTTGTGATTAACTTCACTATAAATTTTTTTTTCCAGTTTTTTTGTTTTGTTTTTTGCTTTATTTTTTAATTCTTTTTGCTTTTATTTCAGCAAAATTATAAACTTTCTGTTAGTGCCATTAGTTTTAGAAAAATTATAAACTTTCTGTTAGTGCCATTAGTTTTCAAAATTGAATAGTTAAAATTTGAATTGTTTGAAATTTGTGTGAATCACAAGTTTGTGATTAACTTTAGTAAAAAAATGAGCATAGATGCGCCTACAAAGAGAATTCAACCTAAATTCATAATAAATTTCTATGAATTTCAGAGAAATTCAGTATGAATTAGGGTCAAATTCCCTGTATAAGGGCATCTATTTTCACTTTGAGAGGAGCTCAACAAGGTAGAGAGGGAGGGGCTTATAAACTGATGTGAGCGCCCTTCGGTTGGCGAGGTGGGACTAAACTCTGACCGCAACGAGGATGAACCCTTTAGTCCCGGTTTGTGGCACAAACCGGGACTAATAGTCATGGGCCAGGGGCGAGGCGCATTGGTCCCGGTTCGTGCGTGGAACCGGGACCAAAAGGTCCAGACCAACCGGGACTAATGGCCCACGTGGCTGCCCTCTTGAGTGTTCTTGGTGAGAACATAGTTGACAAGGAGCGAACCGGGATTAATGGTATTATGAGGGCCGAACCATAAGACATTAAGGCATTTCAAATGAACTCTGAAAAAGTTGAAAGTAGGCATGGTATCATAATTTCACCCACATAGCATGTGCATGTACAAAACGGACAATGGTATCATACTCATCTGTTACAAAGTTGGCATGGTATCATCATAATAGTTGCGGGAGAAAGTCTTCACTTTTTCTTCGCTTGTGTCATTTGCTTATTGCGCCGTAACCATGGATAATCTTGATCGTTTATCAGGATGCTTGGGCCAGCCTTGACTTTGAAGGGAGGAATTTCATGAAACTTTTCATAATCTTCAGACATGTCTGTCTTCCCCTCCACTCCCACGATGTCCCTTTTTCCTGGAAGAACTATGTGGCACTTTGGCTCATCGTATGATGTATTCTCTTCCTTATCTTTTCTTTTTCTCGGTTTGGTAGACATGTGCTTCACATAGATAACCTGTGCCACATCATTGGCTAGGACGAACGGTTCGTCAGTGTACCCAAGATTTTTCAGATCCACTATTGTCATTCCGTACTGTGGGTCTACTCGTACCCCGCCTCCTGACAGATTGACCCATTTGCACTTAAACAAAGGGACCTTAAAATCATGTATGTTGTCAACTTCCCATATGTCCACTATGTAACCATAATATGTGTCCTTTCCCCTCTCGGTTGCTGCATCAAAGCGGACACCGCTGTTTTGGTTGGTGCTCTTTTGATCTTGTTCAATCATGTAAAATGTATTCCCATTTATCTCGTATCCTTTGTAAATCAATACAGTCAAAGATAGTCCCCTGGACAACATGTGACGCCCTCGATTCAATCGTACACTAATCATGCACGCAAATGTGTACGATCAAGATCAAGGACTCACGGGAAGATATCACAACACAACTCTACAAATAAAATAAGTCATACAAGCATCATAATACAAGCCAGGGGCCTCGAGGGCTCGAATACAAGTGCTCGATCATAGACGAATCAGCGGAAGCAACAATATCTGAGTACATAAGTTAAAACAAGTTTGCCTTAAGAAGGCTAGCACAAACTGGGATACAAATCGAAAGAGGAGCAGGCCTCCTGCTCGATCCTCCTAGCTACTCCCGGTCGTCGCCGCCGGGCTGCACGTAGTAGTAGGCACCTCCAGTAGTAGTAGTCGTCTTCGACGGTGGCGTCGCTCACTGGGCTCCATAGTCTGCTGCAGCAATCGAGTAGAGGTAGGGGAAGGGGGAACAAGGCAACCGTGAGTACTCATCCAAAGTACTGCAAGCAAGGAGCTACACTACATATGCATGGATATATGTGTAAAGGGCCATATCAAGGACTGAACTGCAGAATGCCGTAATAATAGGGGATAGCTAGTCTTAACGAAGACTACGCTTCGCCACCTGTCTTGCAACAGGTAGGAGGGACGATCCAAGTCCTCCAAGTAACATCACATAGCAATAATCCTACCCGCGATCCCTCCTCATATCCACGAGAGAGCGACCACCGGTTGTATCCGCACTTGAAAGGGTGTGTTTTATCAAGTATCCGGTTCTAGTTGTCATAAGCTCAAGGTACAACTCCAAGTCGTCCTGTTACCGAAGATCACGGCTATTCGAATAGATTAACTTCACTGCAGGGGTGCACCATCTTACCCAGCACGCTTGATCCCATTTGGCCGGACACACTTTTCTGGGTCATGCCCGGGCGCGGATGATCAACACGTCGCAGCCCCACCTAGGCACAACAGAGGCCAGCACGCTGGTCTAAACCTAAGCGCATAGGGGTCTGGGCCCATCGCCCATAGCACACCTGCACGTTGCGAGGGCAGCCGGAAGCAGACCTAGCCTAGCAGGCGTTCCAGTCCAATCCGGCCGCGCCCGTTCCGATGTCTGAAGTGCTTCGGCTGATACCACGACGCCGGGATACCCATAACTACTCCTGCGTAGATGGTTAGTGCGTATAAGCTCGTAGCCAACTCAGATCAAATACCAAGACCTCGTTATGCGTGTTAAGCATCCGCGGACGCCGAACAGGGCCAGGCCCACCTCTCTCCTAGGCGGTCTCAACCTGCCCTGTCGCTCCGCCTCAAAGATCCACTCGCGGGTGCTCCATCAGCCGACCCGACTTTAGTCTCCACATGTATCATGTATAAGTATATAGTATATACCCGTGATCACCTCCCGAGTGATCACGGCCCGATAGTATAGCACGGCAGACGGACAAGAATGTAGGGCCACGGATGAATGTACTAGCATCCTATACTAAGCATATAGGATTGCAGGTAAGGTAACAAATGAAGTAACAAGGACAAAGCTATGCAGCAGTATAGGAGTATCTGAAAGCGATGTAGAGAAGAGTAGGCGATATCACGGTGATCAAGGGGGGGGCTTGCCTGGTTTCTCCGGCAAGAGAGAGGGGTCACAACACCGTAGTCAAACTGGCAGCAAAGCAGCCGGGTCTCGTAGTCTACCGGAGAGAAGAGGGGGAAGAAACAATGAATACCATGTAAACAGATGCATATCGATGCATGACATGTAAAGTAGCGATGCTAGGCGTGCCCTAACGTGGTATGAGGTGGTACTGGTTCAGGGGGGAAACATCCGGGAAAGTATTCCCGGTGTTTCGAGTTTTCGGGCAGAGGAGCCGGAGGGGGAAAGTTGTAGGTTCGATAGGCTAGGGGGTGTGGCGGACGAACGGACTGCGTATCCGGATTCGTCTCATCGTTCGGAGCAACTTTCATGTTGAAAATATTTTAATCCGAGTTACGGATCAAAAGATATGATTTTTTAAACATTTTATTAATTTCTAGAATTTAATTAATTAATTAATTAATTCGAAAAATGGAATTCTGACATCAGCATGATGTCATGCTGACGTCAGCAGTCAACAGGGTTGACTGGGTCAACCCTGACATGTGGGTCCCGTTCGTCATACTCTGTTTAACTAATTAACCTAGCTTAGTTTAATTAACAGTAGTTAATTAGGTTAATTAATCAGGATTAATTAGATTAATTATTTACTTAATTAATTATTTAATTAATTAATTAATTAATTAGTTTTATTCATTTTTATTTATATTTATTTAAATTTCATTTTCCTTTTCTTTTTATTTTAAAACGTTCTTTGGGGGTGGGGCCCCCATGTCAGTGGCAGTGGGTGCGGTCAGCCCCACTGACCGAGTCAACAGACCGGTGGGGGGGGCCCTGGGCCCACTAGTCAGTGGCCCAGGCGGTGGCCCCGGGTGGCCACGTCGGCGGCGCTGGGAGCCCTGGGCGTCATGGCGGAGGGCGCCGAGCTCGCCGGACTTCGTCTTCCGGCTGCCAACGGGCGCGGCGCGTTCGAGAGCGGGAGGCGGCGCGTCCGATGGTGGTAGTGGCGCGCCGGGCTCGACTGAATCGCCATGCCGGCGGCGGCGGTGGCGGGGGGTCTCGGGTCTTCGACAGGAGCACGCTACGGGGGGCCGGGGGGTGCTAGCACGGCGCGCCGAGCACCACGGGCTCGGCCCCGTGACCATTTGGTCACCGGGGGGCGCCGGCGACGAGGTCCACGGCGGTGGGGATGTTCGGGTGCGGCGTGCTCGCCGGGGAGCGGCTCGGGCGAGGAGAGGGAGAGGGAGGCCGGGGAGCACGTTCCCGTGCTCCATGGCTGGGGGAGGAGAGGGAGGGCCGGTCTGGGGGCGGAGCAGCGGCGAGGGGGGCGACACTCGGGAGGGGGACGAGGGAGAGGGGTCCGATGGGGGAGGGGAGTGCTCACGGGGGGGGGGGAGCATGGGGTCTTTGCGAGCTGCTCGGGGGCGGTCGGGGTCGACCGTTGAGGAGGAGGGCGGGGAGGCGGCCGACGGCGACGGGATCCGTCGAGGTGGCGTGGGGGTCGGGGTCGGCCCCGCGGCGGCGAGGGCGCCTTGCGCCCGGCGCGGCAGGTCGGGGAGGAGGGGAGGGAGGTGCGGTCGGGGCGGCGGGGGTCGCCGGCGTCGGGGCGCGATCGGATCGGCTGCCCGATCTAGATCGGGCGGGGAGGAGAAGGGATCGGGGAGGCGAATGGGTGCTAGGGTTTCCACCGACAGGGGTGGATAAGGGGCGGCCGGTTGGGGCCGGGCCAGGGGGCTGGCCGACTGGGCCAGGTGGGCTTGGCCCAGTTGGGCCAGTGGGGGTTTTCTCCCCCCACTCCTTTTTCTGTTTTATTTCCTTTTCTTATTTTCCTTTTTCTGTTTTAGTTTATTTAAAATATCCAAACACTTTACAAAAATGTGTGCACCCACTCATAATTAACTTTGTAATATTTGACAACCCCCGAACATTTTAGTTTTCATTTTTGAAAACTTTTATTGTTTGCCTAAGTTTTAAATTTGATTTAAACCGGGTTTGAATCAACGTGAGTTTAATCACAGTGACGTGGCATCATTAGCAGGTATTACTGTAGCTTAATCATCCGGGTGTTACACAACAGGTACAGCTCATCACAAACAGTCTTGTCACCTCTGAGATGTGTTTCCAACCAACTGCTGAAAGTCCTGATGTGTTCACATGTAATCCAGTCGTCGCACTGCTCCGGGTGTTTGGAGCGCAGACTGTTCTTGTGTTCATAGACATATGGGGTCACCAAGTTAGAGTTCTGTAGAATTGTGTAGTGTGCTTGAGACCAAGAATATCCATCCCTGCATATTATTGAGTCCCCTCCACGCGTGCCTTTTCAAGTCAGTCTCCCCTCATACCACGATTTAGGGAGACCTATATTCTTAAGGCCAGGAATGAAGTCAACACAAAACCCAATGACATCCTCTGTTTGATGGCCCATTGAGATGCTTCCTTCTGGCCTAGCGCGGTTACGGACATATTTCTTTAGGACTCCCATGAACCTCTCAAAGGGGAACATATTGTGTAGAAATAAGGGCCCAGAATGACAATCTCGTCGACTAGATGAACTAGGACGTGCGTCATGATATTGAAGAAGGATGGTGGGAACAACAGCTCGAAACTGACAAGACATTGCGCCACATCACTCCTTAGCCTTGGTACGATTTCTGGATCGATCGCCTTCTGAGATATTGCATTTATGAATGGACATAGCTTCACAATGGCTAATCGGACGATTTCCGGTAGAAGCCCCCTTAATGCAACCGGAAGCAGTTGCGTCATAATCACATGGCAGTCATGAGACTTTCGGTTCTGGAACTTTTTCTCTGGCATATTTATTATTCCCTTTATATTCGACGAGAAGCCAGTCGGGACCTTCATATTGAGCAGGCATTCAAAGAAGATTTCTTTCTCTTCTTTCGTAAGAGCGTAGCTAGCAGGACCTTCATACTGCTTCGGAGGCATGCCATCTTTTTCGTGCAAAGGATGCAGGTCCTCCCGTGCCTAAGGTGTATCTTTTTTCTTCCCATACACGCCCAAGAAGCCTAGCAGGTTCAAGCAAAGGTGCTTCGTCACGTGCAGCACGTCGATTGAAGAGCGGACCTCTAGGTCTTTCCAGTAGGGTAGGTCCCATAATATAGATTTCTTCTTCCACATGGGTGCGTGTCCCTCAGCGTCATTCGGAACGGCTAGTCCGTCGGGACCCTTTCCAAAGATTACGTGTAAATCATTGACCATAGCAAGTACGTGATCACCGGTACGCATGGCGGGCTTCTTACGGTGATCTGCCTCACCTTTTAAATGCTTGCCTTTCTTTCGACATTGATGGTTGGTCGGAAGAAATCGACGATGGCCTAGGTACACATTCTTCCTGCATTTGTCCAGGTATATACTTTCAGTGTCATCTAAACAGTGCGTGCATGCGTGGTATCCCTTGTTTGTCTGTCTTGAAAGGTTACTGAGAGCAGGCCAGTCATTGATAGTCACGAATAGCAACGTCTTTAGGTCAAATTCCTCCTGTTTGTGCTCGTCCCACGCACGTACACCGTTTCCATTCCACAGCTGTAAAAGTTCTTCAACTAATGGCCTTAGGTACACATCAATGTCGTTGCCGGGTTGCTTAGGGCCTTGGATGAGAACTAGAATGATAATGAACTTCCGCTTCATGCACATCCAAGGAGGAAGGTTATACATACATAGAGTCATGGGCCAGGTGCTGTGATTGCTGCTCTGCTCCCCGAAAGGATTAATGCCATCTGCGCTTAAAGCAAACCATACGGTCCTTGTGTCACTTGCAAACTCATCCCAGTACTTTCTCTCGATTTTTCTCCACTGCGACCCGTCAGCGGGTGCTCTCAACTTCCCGTCTTTCTTACGGTCCTCACTGTGCCATCGCATCAACTTGGCATGCTCTCCGTTTATGAACAGACGTTTCAACCGTGGTATTATAGGAGCGTACCACATCACCTTCGCAGGAACCCTCTTCCTGGGGGGCTTGCCGTCAACGTCACCAGGGTCATCTCGTCTGATCTTATACCGTAATGCACCGCATACCGGGCATGCGTTCAGATCCTTGTACGCACCGCGGTAGAGGATGCAGTCATTACGGCATGCATGTATCTTCTGCACCTCCAATCCTAGAGGGCATACGACCTTCTTTGCTGCGTATGTACCGTCGGGCAATTCGTTATCCTTTGGATGCTTCTTTTTCAATATTTTCAGTAGGTTCTCAAATCCTTTGTCAGACATAGCATTCTCTGCCTTCCACTACCACAATTCCAGTACGGTACCGAGCTTTGTGTTGCCATCTTCCAAATTGGGGTACAACCTTTTTTTGTGATCCTCTAACATGCGATCGAACTTCAGCCTCTCATTTTGACTTTCGCATTGCATCCTTGCATCGACAATGACCCAGAGGAGATCATCATCATCGGGCACACCGTCTGGTTCCTCTTGATCTTCAGCAGCTTCCCCCGTTGTAGCATCATTGGGCACATCATCTGGTTCCTCTTGATCTTCAGCAGCTTCCCCGGTTGTAGCATCACCGTATTCAGGGGGCACATAGTTGTCATCGTCCTCTTCTTCTTCGCCGTCTTCCATCATAACCCCTATTTCTCCGTGCCTCGTCCAAACATTATAGTGTGGCATGAAACCATTTTAAAGCAGGTGGGTGTGAAGGATTTTTCGGTCAGAGTAAGACTTCGTATTCCCACATTTAGGGCATGGACAACACATAAAACAATTTTGCTTGTTTGCCTCAGCCACTTCGAGAAAATCATGCACGCCCTTAATGTACTCGGAGGTGTGTCTGTCACCGTACATCCATTGCCGGTTCATCTGCGTGCATTATATATAATTAAGTGTGTCAAAAACCATTACAGAACATCATGAATAGATAATTAAGTGACCAAATTAATAGGAGTTCATCATCACATTAAAACCAAAGTACATACATAGTTCTCATCTAACAACATATAGCTTTCCAGAGCATCTAAATTAATCAAACCATACATTGAAACTATGTAAAACATTTCAATGCGAAAACAAATGCAATCATAATTGCAACCAAGGTAACAATTGATCCAACGACATAATGATACCAAGCCTCGGTATGAATGGCATATTTTCTAATCTTTCTAATCTTCAAGCGCATTGCATCCATCTTGATCTTGTGATCATCAACGACATCCGCAACATGCAACTCCAATATCATCTTCTCCTCAATTTTTTTTATTTTTTCCTTCAAGAAATTGTTTTCTTCTTCAACTAAATTTAACTCTCGACAATAGGGTCGGATGGAATTTCCGGTACACATACCTCCTAGATAAATAAAATCTATGTCACGTTGGTCGGCATAATTTTCATAAACAATAAATGAACCAATAGTTATAAAGTTAATATACACCACATCCGAATCATAGACAGGACGAGGGCCGACGGGGGTGGATACCAAAACCATCGCACTATATAATAACAAGCAATAAAATAGTAAGAAAATTAGACAAGTATCTATCTAAAGAAAGAATTTTTTTCTTTCAGAAAGAAGATAAGAACAAGAAGCTCACCACGGTGGAGCCGGCGACGAGATCGGCGCGGGCGATCGACGACAGTGAAGACGGGGACGGGGCGTGACGGGCCGCTAATATACACCTAGACAAATCTCGGGAAAAATAGAGTTCGAAGGTCATGCTTCGAGAGGAGAAAGCTTACCTAGTGTGGCTCGGGCATTTCATCGAACACCTCATGTGCATAGGAGGTGAGCTAGAGCACCACAAAGCCCTCCCCTCCCCGGCCAGAGAAAAATAGAGCAGTGGAGTGCTCTGCTCACGGGCAAGGGGTATATATAGGCACCTCAATGGTCCCCGCTCGTGGCACGAACCGGGACTAAAGCACAGCCTGTTGTCCCGGTTCAAGCCACCAACCGGGACAAATGGTGGTGGGCCAGGAGCCAGGCCCATTGGTCCCGGTTCGTCCCACCAACCGGGACCAAAAGGTCTAGACGAACCGGGACCAATGGCCCACGTGGCCCGTCCGGCCCCCTGGGCTCACGAACCGGGACCAATGCCCCCATGGGTTCCGGTTCTGGACTGAACCGGGACTAATGGGCTGACCCGGCCTGAACCAAAGCCCTCTTTTCTACTAGTGGCAACTTTCGCCGGTACCATAAACCCACCATATATCTTCCTCAAAACAGCCACCATACCTACATATCATGGCATTTCCATAGCCATTCCGAGAAATATTGCCATGCAACATACCACCGTTCCGTTTATTATGACACGCTCATTTCATATTGCTTTGCATGATCATGTAGTTGACATCGTATTTGTGGCAAAGCCACCATTCATAATTTTCATACATGTCACTCTTGATTCATTGCATATCCCGGTACACCGCCGGAGGCATTCACATAGACTCATATTTTGTTCTAAGTATTGAGTTGTAAGTAAATAAAACTGTGATGATCATCATTATTAGAGCATTGTCCCATGTGAGGAAAGTATGATGGAGACTATGATTCCCCCACAAGTCGGGATGCGACTCCAGACTAAAAAAAAGAGGCCATAAAAAGGAGAAAAGGCCCAAATAAAAAAATAAAAAATGAGAGAAAAAGAGAGAAGGGACAATGTTACTATCCTTTTTCCACACTTGTGCTTCAAAGTAGCACCATGATCTTCATGATAGAGAGTCTCCTATGATATCACTTTCATGTACTAGTGGGAATTTTTCATTATAGAACTTGGCTTGTATATTCCAATGAAGGGCTTCCTCAAAATGCCCTAGGTCTTCGTGACCAAGCAAGTTGGATGCATACGACTTAGTTTCTTTTGTTGAGCTTTCATATATTTATAGCTCTAGTGCATCTGTTGCATGGCAATCCCTACTCACTCACACTGATATCTATTAATGGTCATCTCCATAGCCCGTTGATACGCCTAGTTGATGTGAGACTATCTTCTCCTTTTTGTCTTCTCCACATAACCCCCATCATCATACTCTATTCCACCCATAGTGCTATATCCATGGCTCATGCTCATATATTGCGTGAAAGTTGAAAAAGTTTGAAAATTCTAAAGTATGAAACAATTTCTTGGCTGAAACCGGGGTTGAGCATGATGAGAGCATTCTTGTGTGACGAAAATGTAGCATGACCAAACTATATGATTTTCTAGGGATGAACTTTCTTTGGCCATGTTATTTTGAGAAGACATAATTGCTTAGTTAGTATGCTTGAAGTATTATTATTTTTATGTCAACTAGAAGAGTGGCCCGCCCGATGTGCGGGCTCGAATTTTATAAAGTATTTCCACCATTAAACATTATTTTTTTTCTCTATAGAAAATTGCAACCAAATGTGATGACATTCACAAATATGAGCCTTTTCCAAACATAGTTTTGAGATAATCTTTTTTGTTCTGAAGTAATCTAATATCATAATCCCAATTAGATATTTCATATTATATGTTGTAATGAATAAATGTTGTGGAAGCTATTGTGTTTTACATAATATATATAATATGATGTCCTTTTTTCAAGATTTAAAATCTACTAATTCCTTCTTCGCATTTGTCTATTCTACTGGAAAACGTAGGACGTAACAAAAAGCATAGCTAGAAACATAAACTTTGAATTGCATTTTTATGTAAAAAAGTCCTTATCGTATGACAGGTATTTCAGATTCCATGGCCATCTCGAAATGAATAATCCAAAAAAATCTTGTCTTCATCTTATTGTTCTCCCTCCCTCTATGCCAGTTCCTCTAGTGTGCACGCTTCCTCTCATTTTGTCTCGCTTCTATCTTAATTTCATTATTTTGCAAGCTTTTTTGTCCATGTTCTGTCCAAAGATAGATCTCTTGATATGCTTAATAATTGCAACATCGCCATACCTCTTCCATAATAAGGTTTGTAACTTTGTGTCTGAATAATTTCAATGTAAAAGATGTTACTCTACATATTTATTGTCAGTGAGCTAATATATTAGCCCATCTCCTATATCACAGTAAACGAAATATAACGGTGGAGTAATTAAAGAGATACTGAATAACATTTTTGATAGTTTATACTTTGTAGTCTCAAGCCCGAAGTACTCTTCTTAAATCGCCACCATCTCGAAAGAAAACAAAGAGCAATAAACCACCTATGATGACATTGTACATAAATCAGGTATAGTTGTTGCTAAGTTGAGCAATTACCTGCCAAGATCTACAGCAAAATTGTTATTGATGGACAAATTCGCCCTGCTTTCTAAGGCCACAAGTACGACGATTAGTGGTCCAGTCATGCTAGACGATCATGGAGCTGGCCTTGCCACTTGCTGCTGTCAATTGTACTGAGCCGCGTGCAGTTCGTCCTCAACACACCGTCCGCTGAGTCTAGCATTCAACATCAACTTGCCAACATCTGTCAGATTAATTTGTAAGTAAAGGATACAGATTCCCCAGGTCTAGTAGAAGTTCAATATAATATAGGAGAACAAAAATCCAACATACCAAAGAAGAGGAGGCTCTGAAGAGAACATCATGCGGCACAGCTAGTTTAACTAATAGAAGCGCATGCCACAATGATAATAATTCATTATAATCCCTACGCAAATGACTTAAATGTATAAATCATATAACTTCTTCTACAAATGAGTTAATTGGATTTCTACAGAGTCAGGCTGTTGGAAATATGAGCAATTTACCGAATAATTTTATTAACAGAAAAACTAGATAAAGCATGACTAAAATAGCAAATATAGACCAAGTCATGCAATCTGACAGAGAGAAGGTAAACATCGTCTGCATATATGAACTTGAGGTAAACACATCTAGAACAGACACTAGATGAAGATGCTTATACGAAATAGAACCTAACATACGTAGGACAGAGACTAGAGCCAAGAACTGTAGGCGGACTTCTAACAGAAAGGAGAAGAACACGTACGGCACAGCAGCAGCAGAAGCGCCGGACTTGGGATCGGTGTCCTTGCCTGCCATGTCGTCGAGGAGGTCGTGGACGTCGGGGAAAAAGTCGTCGTCGGGGAAGTAGTCGTCGGCGACCGGATCGTCCGTGATGATGAAACAGCCAGTAGTCGCGCTGAGCGCTCCCCAAAAACCTTATCACCCTTCTCCCGTACAGGACTCAAAAGGTGCGGTTCCGGAGGTTTATCGTCTGACGTGCGGTGCACGCCGCAAGCCGGGATGAGGAAGATCGTAGCAGCAGCTCAGTGCTCAGGAACTTGTGGCGAGAGGAGGAAGAGATTCGGGTGCGTCTCTCTGAGAGGAGCGACCTCCCTTTTATAGGCGCAAGAGAAGGAGGCGAGAGGTTGCGCCGGGAGCCGAAAGGAATGCGGGAGACGAAACGAACAGACAGCAGCCGAAGAGGCGCGCCGTTCGGATTCAGTGTCCACTACTGAAAAAAATGTTTTAGCTTCCGAGTGACCTTTCGCATACCCGTAGTGCGTGGCAAAAATTTAGACATCGGCTCGGCTCATTCCCGCAACCCGCGGCGCGTCGTGGCGTGGCGAGGCGGGCGGCGGAGGAGGAGCACGCGTGGATGTCCCTCTTGTTCTCATGCTCATACAAGTGGAGAAAGAACCTCCCTTATAAGGAAGTCCAATTCCCACTCAACTAGCAATGTGGGACTAAACTTTAGTAGTATCCCTTGCCTTGCACAAATGGGCTAAGTAGGCCTCTAGGATTTATTAGGAATTTCTAAAATAGTTATTGGGCTGCCCCAATATAGACTAAATTCCAGCAATCCCCCACCAGATCCCGTGAGGCACACGAATTTGCCTTTGGTTCCAAAACACTGTTTTATATACCGGTACTGCAGTGGAGACTGTTAAGTTGAACTTCCACCTAGAACCCTATGCTACACTAGTTGGCAACTTGAACAGTGGACTGGGCCTTGAACTGCAAGTTTTCTGCGAATCTAGCTTCACATAAAGCCTTGACCGATACGTGGCTACCGTGGGTCTTCCCCGCGGGTGGAGCTTATGCGTCATACTCCGTGACCTTTCATGAGTTTACTAGAGAGAACCCTACTCTCATAGATTGCGACGTTTAACAGCAGACTCATATAGGTGCGTTCTTCAAAAGATGTTCTGCAGGACAACATCTCTGCTTCAAAGAGCCACTTAGAACACATTAAGATATACATCAACCTGCCATGCAGATTAGGAGAGTATTGCATCTTCATGGAGTGGTATTTTAACAAGAAGGATACTCTCCTCTCGGTTGACCAACAGCTTGTCTTCCACATCTAATTCACGGGATCTCCGATCACAAAGAATAGGTTACCACCGTGAACAACTCATATTGTGGGTCTCATACCCATCTCCCTCGATGCATTATCTATCACATTACGCGATAGACCCTTAGTAAAAGGATCTGCCAGATTTTTAGACGTTTGGATATAATCCAACGCAATAACTCTGGAGTTTTTCATTTTCCTGACAGACTTTAACCTTCTCTGAACGTGTCTTGATGACTTCATGTTATCCTTTGAGCTGCTCACTTTCGTGGTCACAGTTTGATTGTCACAGTTCATAAGGACACCCGGTACAGGTTTCTCAACAAACGGCAAGTCATTCAAGAGCCGGCGAAGCCAATCTGCTTCAACCATAGCCGTATCTAGTGCTGTGAGTTCTGCTTCCATTGTTGACCTCGTTAAGATGGTCTGCTTGCAAGACTTCCAAGAAACAGCGCCACCTCCATGAGTGAATACATATCCGCTCGTGGCCTTTATTTCATCAGCATCTGAGATCCAGTTTTAGTCACTATACCCTTCAAGCACCTTTGGGTGCCCGGTGTAGTGAATTCCATAATTTGCAGTGCCTTTCAAATAACGCAAAACTCTCTCTAGAGCTTTCCAATGCACATCTCCTGGTTTTGAGACAAACCGACTCAGTTTGCTAACAGCAAAAGAGATGTCAGGTCTTGTAGCACTGGCTAAGTACATAAGCGAGCCAATAATCTGAGAATACTTCAATTGATCTCTAGCAATTCTTCGATTCTTTCGAAGCAGCACGCTAGCATCATATGGTGTTGGAGAGGGCTTGCAGTCACTATAGCCAAAGCGACTCAAGATCTTTTCCACATAGTGAGATTGAAGCAATGTAATCCCACCATCATCATCTCTCAACAACTTGATGTTCAGAATGACATCAGAAACTCCTAAATCCTTCATCTCAAAACAACGAGATAGGAAATCCTTGACCTCCTTAATAACATTCAGATTTGTTCCGAAAATCAGTATGTCATCAACATACAAGCAAAGCATAACTCCCTCGCCCCCACCATGACGATAGTACACACATTTATCAGCTTCGTTCACAACAAAGCCTGCAGCTGTTAAAGTTCTTTCGAACTTCTCATGCCACTGTTTGGGTGCTTGCTTGAGTCCATACAAAGACTTCAGCAACTTGCACACTTTCCCTTCCTGACCATCTATTACAAACCCATCTGGTTGTTCCATATAAATTTCCTCATCCAACTCTCCATTTAGGAAAGCAGTCTTAACATCCATCTGATGAACGAGAAGACCATGTGAGGCAGCTAGTGAAAGTAGAACTCGAATAGTGGTCAGTCGAGCCACAGGTGAGTAAGTATCAAAGAAGTCTTCACCTTCCTTTTGGGTATAACCCTTAGCCACGAGCCGAGCCTTGTACTTTTCGATAGTACCATCAGGCCTAAGCTTCTTCTTGAATACCCATTTGCATCCTATAGGTTTGCACCCATAAGGACGATCAGTTATCTCCCAAGTTTCATTCGCCAAGATGGAATCCATCTCACTACGAACTGCTTCCTTCCAGTAGTCAGCATCTTCAGATGCATAGGCCTCTGAAGTAGAACTGGGAGTGTCGTCTATGAGATACACAAGAAAATCATCACCAAAGGACTTTGCAGTCCTCTGTCTCTTGCTCCTAGTAGGAACTTCATTATTCTCCTCAACAGGACTATCAAAGTGTTCCATCGAAATGCCAGGTTCGGTAATTGTAACTGGTTCCTGATTCGATGAACTAGGCATCTCCTGATTAGATGAGGTAGCCATATCCTTCATGGGAAAGATATCTTCAAAGAAAGTCGCATCATTCGACTCCATGATCGTACCGACATGCATGTCAGGTACCTCAGATTTTACAACCAAGAATCTATAGCCAATGCTATGAAAAGCATATCCAAGAAAACCACACTCCACAGTCTTTGGTCCAAGCTTCCGCTTCTTTGGAATTGGAACATTGACTTTCGCCAAACAACCCCATGTTCGCAGATAAGAGAGTTTTAACCTTTTCTTCTCCCATTCCTCGAATGGAGTTATCTCTTTGTTCTTTGTGGGGACTCGATTTAGGACATGACATGCTGTCAATATCGCCTCCCCACCATGCCTTGAGAGACCCGATGTGTCTAACATGGCGTTAACCAAATCAGTTAGAGTATCGTTTCTTTCTTTCGTCCACCCCATTTGACTGAGGGGAGTAGGGAGGCGTCCTCTCATGGATTAGACCATGTTCCGCTCAAAAAGAATCAAATTCATTGATAAAATACTCTCCACCACGGTCAGACCTAAGCCTCTTGATTTTCCGATCAAGTTGGTTTTCAACTTCAGCTTTATAGATCTTGAAAAAGTTCAAAGCCTCATCCTTAGATTTCAGAAGATACACACAGCGATTATCTAGTGGAGTCGTCAATTAACATCATGAAATATTTCTTTCCACCTTTTGTCAAAACACCATTCATTTCACATAGATCTGAATGTATAAGTTCTAGTGGTGCAAGATTTCTCATCTCCATGATCACGTGAGACTTACGAGGTTGCTTAGCTTGCACACACACTTGACACTTAGATCCCTTGACAGTGGTGAAACTAGGGATTAAGTTCAACTTCGCTAGTCGCGACATGCAACCAAAGTTAACATGACAAAGACGTGAATGCCACACATTTGATTCACTATTGTTGCAAATATGATTAACAACTTTATTGCAAACGTCTGATAATGATAAACGAAACAGACCTCCTGACTCATAGCCTTTACCGACAAAGGTTCCATACTTGGATATTACAAATTTATTTGACTCAAAGACAAGCTTGTAGCCATCTCTACACAGAAGAGATCCGCTAACAAGATTTTTATTGACGGAGGGGACATAATGCACGTTCTTCAGCCGCACGATCTTCCCCGAAGTAAACTTCAGATCGACCATGCCAACACCACGAACAGAAGCACTTGAACCGTTGCCCATCAGCACGGTTGAAGTCCCTGCGGTCTGATAAGACGAAAACATGGAAATATCACCGCATACATGCACATTAGCACCCGTGTCAATCAACCAGTCAGGAGAATGACATACTGAAAGAATAGTGGGAAATATACCATACCCAGCATCCTTAATGTCAGTGTCTCCAATGACAACATTAGCGGTCTTGCCGCCTTTCCCAGGATGACGCTTGTCATAGCGATTAGGGCAACTAGGAGCCCAATGATCAGGATCTCCACACACATAACAAGCACATTTCTTCTTGCCATTCTTCTTCTTGAAGTTCGTGTGTTGCACAACCTTGTTCTTTCCATCAAACTTTGCTTTACCATCAAACTTGCCCTTGTTCTTGAACTTGTGGGGCTGGAAGTTATGCTTCTGTACCACATTGGCACTAGATCCTCCCTAAATACCTCGAGCACGTGTGTCCTTTGCTCTCGCCTTTTCTTCCACATCAAGAGTACCAATGAGATCCGGAACGGAAAACTCCTGTCTCTTATGCTTCAGTAAGGTAGCAAAGTTCCTCCATGAAGGAGGGAGCTTAGTGATGATTCCCCGACAACAAACTTGTCCGTAGCATGCAATTGAAGTGCTCAAGTTCTCTAGCAAATGACTGTATCTCATGAGCCTGCTCAACCACGGAGAGCTCTTTCACCATCCTGTAATCATAGAATTGCTCCATGATGTACAGCTCAATGCCGGCATCCGAGACCCCAAACTTGGCCTCGAAAAGGCCCCACATATCTTTTCCATTATCAATTGACGATAAGCATCAACTATGTTCTCACCAAGAACACTCAAGAGAGCAGCCTTAAACAAGGTATCCATTTTCTGAAAAGCTTGTGCCTGTTGGGCATCTTGCTCTCCTTCAGGTTTGCCAAGAGTGGCGTCATAACAACTCATGGTCTGAAACCATAAGACTGCTCTCACGCGCCATCTCTTATAGTGGATACCCTCAAACATAGGATGTCTCATGGAAGCAGCAAAACCACTTGGGGTAAATTGCCTATAATAAGGTTTTTGGACTGTTGGAAATATGAGCAATTTACCGAATAATTTTATTCACAGAAAAACTAGATAAAGCATGACTAAAATAGCAAATATAGAGCAAGTCATGCAATCTGACAAAGAGTGCATATATGAACTTGAGGTAAACACATCTAGAACAGACACTAGATGAAGATGCTTATACGAAACAGAACCTAACATACGTAGGACAGAGACTAGAGCCAAGAACTGTAGGAGGACTTCTAACAGAAAGGAGAAGAACACGTACGGGCGAGGCGAGGCGAGGCGAGGCGAGGCGAGGCGAGGCGAGGCGGCAGAGGAGGAGGAGCGCGCGTGGATGTCCCTCTTGTTCTCATGCTCATACAAGTGGAGAAAGAACCTCCCTTATAAGGAAGTCCAATTCCCACTCAACTAGCAATATGGGACTAAACTTTAGTAGTATCCCTTGCCTTGCACAAATGGGCTAAGTGGGCCTCTAGGATTTATTAGGAATTTCTGAAATAGTTATTGGGCTGCCCCAATATAGACTAAATTCCAGCACAGGCATCCACATATAACCTTGTCGTTTGATCAAGTCCATCACATATACAAATATGGGTGTATCGGGCCTACTATTGTTGATTATAGTTCTATGTAATTATTAGGTAATCAGATGTAAACAAAGCAACCAAATCATTTTCTCATGTACGTGCGTGTAGATGGCTAGTGCAAAGCTAGCCTCACGTTCCAGCTAGCCTGAAGGCAATCGATCCAGCTGCATGCCTACTTAACCAAGCAAAGTCTTCGGCACATGCGTGTATACTATCGTCTACTTGCAAACACCTTGGTTTCCTAGCAAACAATGGTCCACTCGGAACTAATGGAGCAGTACAATACATGCGTACATCGCCCGAAAGAACTCGGCAAGTTGCGGCGGAAGATTAGGGCTGTGTCAAGAAATCCAACTGCCACAATATTTTCATTCTCGGTATGCTAGACATATGGATTAATTAAGAATAATCAATCAAGAAATAATATTAAATTAACAGATAAGGCAAATTCTTGAAGTTATCCTCGTCATGTAGATTTCCCGGAAGCAGCAAGAATACAAATTCCTGAAATTAATAACTGAGAGAGCGTACATCCTGGAAAATCATGGACGTGGCTGGCACCATAGGCTGGAACATAAAGGGGTTGAAGGTCCCTGCTCGCCCACCACCATCGGAGATCTAGAACAAAACCAAAAGAACAACACCACGTGAGATTAGTTATCCTCATGCGATGGTCCATAGATATCATACACAGAAATTGCCGGAGACATCGGTGATGGCTAATGGGAGTACAGATTACCTAGAAATCGCTGGATCGCGAGGAAGGCCAAACTAATCATCATCTAAGATCAACCTAGGGGAGGACAACCACCTCGCTGCTGTAGCGGGACAAATTAATGGAATTTGTGGGTTGCTACTTACCTGAGACACCGGAGAGGAGGAGAATTTCTGTAGAGAAGGCATCCCATAGTCTAATGTTGATGGAGGATGTTGCGGCAGCACAGTCTGATGTTCATGGAGGATGTAGACGGTGGCGGCGGCACGAAGGAGATAGAGGATCAATAGGGCTCGTGAGGAATATTTTAGGAAGGGCTCATGATTTTAATTTTGAGGAAAGGGAAGGGCTCGTGACTTATTGGGAGAGATAGGCAAGTGTCTTTGTTTTCTTATATACTGAAACGGGTTTGCTATTTCAAATCTAGATGTGAGATATTATCTCACATCTAACTCCCTCACCCTTAGAGACAAAACTAATCCATGAAAGACTTTTAGAAAAAATCAAAAGATGAGGTAGTTAGATGTGAGAGGGAGTTAGATGTGAAATAATATCTCACATCTGGATGTGACATAGACAGACCCATACTGAAAAGGTATTTTTATATAATGGCAATGGTGGGTAAATTTTCATTGATTTATGTTTAAAAAAAATTGTGTTCATCCAACGGTTATATTTCATTCTCTACGAATTAAGCGGACGAATCTATCTAATTAGTGTGGAGTTTTCTAGCATTTTCTCTTTTTTCTGGTGAGCTCATCAAATAATTTTTATATATAAATAGATATTAAACTTTTATCTTGAATCTTTCAGGTCTGAATGTTCATGCCACAATAAAGATAATTACATTGAAGAATATGCAAGGAAGCATTCCACATCAAAAATTTCATTTTTTCATTTACCTACTCGAGGATGAGCAGGAATTAAGCTCAGGGATGCTTGATACGTCTCCAACGTATCTATAATTTTTTATTGTTCCATGCTATTATATATTCTGTTTTGAATGTTTAATGGGCTTTATTATGCACTTTTATATTATTTTTGGGACTAACCTATTAACCCAAGGCCCAGTGCAAATTGCTGTTTTTTGCCTATTTCAGTGTTTCGCAGAAAAATAAGATGAAACGGAGTCCAAACGGAATGAAACCTTCGGGAGCGTGATTTTTGGAACAAACGTGATCTGGAGGACTTGGACTGGACGTCAAGAAAGAAGCGAGGAGGCCAGGAGGCGGGGAGGCGCGCCTGCCCCCCTGGGCGCGCACCCACCCTCATGGGCCCCTCGTAGCTCGACCGACCTACTTCTTCCTCCTAGTCCTATATATACTCATATACCACGAAAACATCCAGGAGCATGACGAAACCCTATTTCTACCGCCGCAACCTTCTGTACCCGTGAGATCCCATCTTTGGGCCTTTTCCGGCACTCCGCCGGAGGGGAATCGATAATGGAGGGCTTCTACATCAACACCATAGCCTCTCCGATGATGTGTGAGAAGTTTACCTCAGACCTTCGGGTCCATAGTTATTATCTAGATGGCTTCTTCTCTCTCTTTGGATCTCAATACAAAGTTCTGCTCGATTCTCTTGGAGATCTATTCGATGTAACTCTTTTTTGCGGTGTGTTTGTCGAGATCCGATGAATTGTGGGTTTATGATCAAGATTATCTATGAACAATATTTGAATCTCCTCTGAATTCTTTTTTGTATGATTTGTTATCTTTGCAAGTCTCTTCGAATTATCAGTTTGGTTTGGCCTACTAGATTGATCTTTCTTGCAATGGGAGAAGTGCTTAGCTTTGGGTTCAATCATGCGGTGCTCGATCCCAGTGACAGAAGGGGAAACGACACGTATTGTATTGTTGCCATCGAGGATAAAAAGATGGGGTTTATGTCATATTTCTTGAGTTTATCCTTCCACATCATGTCATCTTGCCTAATGCGTTACTCTGTTCTTATGAACTTAATACTCTAGATGCATGCTGGATAGCGGTCGATGTGTGGATTAATAGTAGTAGATGCAGAATCGTTTCGGTCTACTTGTCGCGGACATGATGCCTATATACATGATCATGCCTAGATATTCTCATAACTATGCTCAATTCTATCAATTGCTTGACAGTAGTTTGTTCACCCAGTAATACTTATGCTATCTTGAGAGAAGCCAGTAGTGAAACCTATGGCCCCAGGGTCTATTTTCCATCATATAAGTTTCCGATCTTTTTTATTTTGCATACTTTACTTTCAATCTTTATCATAAAAATACCAAAAATATTATCTTATCCTATCAGGTCATTCCGAGAACTTTTATTTCCACACAAAAATAACACCATGGCAATTCTGCTCAAAACATCGTTAGTCTGGGTTAGTTCCATTCAAGTCATGCAATTTAGGGTCCAAAACAAGGGCAAAAGTGTTTGGAAAAGTAGATACGATGGAGATGTATCAGGAGCATATTCGACTTGACGTCTCCTCTGTGGCTCACGCTCAGTCCAATGGTCAAGCGGAACGAGCTAATCAAGAGATTCTGCTAGGCATCAAGCCCCGGCTTGTGGTTCCTTTGAAAAGAATGTCGGGTTGTTGGGTGGATCCTCGATTTCCGTGCACGAGGGTTGACTTCTCCTCCCCCCGTTATTTCCTCTCAATTCTTTTACCTGTGATTATTTTCATGCATTTACATCGCATCATAACTCTGCATCCGTAGCTCCGTTTTGCACGTGTAATATGTCAAATTGTTCGCCCCGAAGAGTACATCATTTCATTCCATTGCGTCATTTACATTTGAGCTTATCTTGATGCCCGAAATGCTGTTTGAAGAGGGCTATGTGATGTTAGTTTTTGTTTCTTAACAGAACTTGCACTTTTGTCATTTTTGCCATGATTAATGTGTGCATCTTATGAACTTGAGTCCTACATGTGTTTTGTACTATGCCATGCCATATTTACAGGGGTGTATGCCATGTATTTTTGTGATATCTGTGGTGAATAGTACAAGCATGAAAACTAGGCTTCATGATGTTGCTGATTTCAGCCCCTGTTCTGCTGATATTTTTATGCCATGTTAACTTAATGCTACAGAGAGATCCATGCATATTTTGAGATACTTCAGTAAAGATGTTTTGAACATATGGTTATTCTCTATCCATCCATGCCCTTGTTTGCAATTATGGAGTGCCATAGCTTGAGTCAATCGAGCTCTACTTTTGCTATAAAATGTTTCCTGTCAGGTTGTTTACATGTTATTCAATTTTGCCAAGGTTGTTGTAGTTGATCCGTGTATGCTATGATGTTTTTCTTGCCATGTATAGCTTCTATGCCATGTCTTCTTACTATGAGTTGCCTTTCCATGCCATGTATTGCTCTGTGGTGAGTGGTTCAAGCTCACCAACATGCCTACTTATTGTTGTTCCTGCCATGTATGAATCTGTAATATAACTTGCCATGTTTACATGGGTGTCATCATATTTTCTGGTCCTTTGTGGCTCATGGTCAGTAAGGGACTTTTGTTCTATGCATTTAGTAGTATCATGCCATGCCTTTGTTTGCCATGATAATTTCCTATAGCATGTTGTTTGATAGCTCTAAACATTGCAACCTGATGTTAATTCTGCTAAGCCTGTGAACCTGTTATTATTTGCAATCTTGCCATGTGTTTTTGAGCATGTACGCTTAATCGCTGCTTCCACCTCACCACTTTACCCCTTCCTTTCCCATTAAGCTTTGCTAGTCTTGATACCCCTGGTAATGGGATTGCTGAGTCCTCGTGGCTCACAGATTACTAAACCACCAGTTGCAGGTGCAGGTTTGCGATGATCATGACGTGAGAGCGATGTTTGCTTGTTTTGGAGTTCTTCTTCTGCTGCTTCTTCGATCAGGGGATAGGTTCCAGGTCGGCAGCCTGGGCTAGCAGGGTGGATATTGTTCGAGTTTCTATTTATGTTTCATCCGTAGTCGGATGTTGATCTTGTATATGATGTTGATGTATTCTTGTGGCATTTGTGCCTTATGTATGTATCCCCATCTATTATGTAATGTTGATGTAATGATATCCACCTTGCAAAAGCGTTTCAATATGCGGGTCTATCCTTGGTGGGACCGTCGAGTTCCTTTTGGATAGGGTCGCATATTGGGCGTGACATGTTGGTATCAGTGTTATGGAGTATCAATACAACCCCAAACAGATCTACAGGTTACACACCTTTTTTCATGGTTTATGGAGCAGAGGTGGTTCTCCCTAGTGACATCCGTCATGATTCACCCCGGGTGGCGGCTTATGTTGAAGCTGATAATGAAAAGGCACGTCAGGATGCACTTGACCTGTTGGATGAGGAGCGTGATCTCGCGGCAGCTCGTTCGGCGATTTACCAGCAAGACCTACGTTGTTATCAGAGCCGCCGGTTCAAAACCAGAACCTTTCAAGAAGGCGACTTAGTGCTTCGGCTCATCCAGGATCAAACGGATATGCATAAGCTATCACCGCTTGGGAAGGACCTTTTGTGGTAAGCAAGAATCTGCATAATGGGTCATACTATCTTATCGACATTCGAGACCACAAGGACTCACGCAAGTCGGACGAGGAAACCCGTCGTCTGTGGAATATTGCTCATCTTCGGCCCTACTATACTTGAGCCGCCGGCTCTCATGATGTACATAGTCAGATGATGTATATATTATAAACAGTATAATAAAGCCGGCATCCTTGATAATTCAGGGCCTCTGTTGTTTCACTTCCTCGAAGCTGAGTCTTTACCATCGTCTTTCATGTTCATTTAAGAGGCTTGACGCCCAAATTATAGCGATCAAAGAGAGTTGGATGCACAACACAGCTCAAAACATAGGTCCCTGGCGAGCGCAATTTGTCAGTATGTCACTTGGGGGCTTCCTGTTCAAACATAGGTGTATTCACCAAAGAGAACATAGCGTTACTACCCTCTTGACTAGGTTATATTATTCAAACATAGGTGTATTCACCAAAGAGGACATAACCTTTCCGGGTCATCCTACCTGTATACTAGTTGCTTCAACTCCATCAGGTCATCATGATTAACCCGCCGAACTCTTAACAATCAGTCTTTTACGGTGTATTCACCAAAGATCCTGAGCTTGTTAAGGTTAAAACGCCTGTTTGTCATGTGAGAGCACGGTTTACAGATAGTCAGGATAGATCCAGGCTTCATAAGCCGCCTTCCTTGAAACTTGGATAAATCGGCCCGTGATGCATGCTGCTACTCGACCCACAGACTCTGATAAGTCTATCTTTAAACAAGATCTGACTTTATCTGGGTTCAAATGTCGATTGGGTACTGTGAGTGCCAGCTCACGGAAAGCACGTACCTTCCAGTGGCTATCAGGCTAGTTTCGTCGAAGAAGACACTTTGGATTGGCGGCATACAAAAGCCTCGAATTTTTTGATTTCTTATTTTTTTTCATCTCATTTTCGCCATCTGGTTTTACAAATCGGGCCAAGCTACCCTATTTATGGCTCATATTTGAAGCATCTTTTGGGTTTCTACAACCCACCAGGATAGCAGACTCTCAGTCGCCAGGGCATAATAATCTTATGTTTAGAGTTATAGCTCTAAATACTCTAATCGCACAAAGCTGTTAAGCCGACAGTTTAAGCGTACACCACAGGTACGACATTTTATTTAACAATTGTGTCAACATTGTGGTCAGACCGTCCCTGGTTATGGACTATTCATCCCTAGGGGCTTCAATTGGGTAACATGACCCGCCCGGCAAGCTGCCGAGCACGTGTCATTTCTTTGTGTGCAGGGTAATAGTCAATCAGATCTGCATAAATCAAACATTGTCATAAGCATAAAGTGGTGGTTTCTCAAACTAGCGGATCAGCAGTATTGCGCAAAACAGAAACGTGCACGATGGCATGGCAGATTAAAGTTTCACTACCCTATTACATGAATCCATGAGTCAAACAGATCAAGTGTTTCATAAAGATCAAATATAAACCGCCCAGCGGTTCACTCTTCTTGGCCTTGCTGATTTGAGGCCTCTGGATCATCCTTTTCCGGATCTTCGTCCTCTTTCGCCGTCAGGAGGTTCGGTGATGACCAATCAATGCCACATAAGGCTTGAAATTCAGCCTCATCATCTATAAGCCCAGACGGATCAACTTCAGGGGCGAAAGTATGCTTACGGATTGGAGGGATTAGACCCATCACTTTATACGCCAGCGTAGGCATCTTCTGATTCTCCATGCTGTAAGCCGGGTGATATTTCGACAGATCTGTCTCATTCACAATCAGACTGGCCAGAGGGCATATTTCTTTCACACAGGCAGCAAAGTCTTTTTGATCAAATGAAGTGCCATCTTCTTTTAAGCTTGGATATCTAGTAGCTACCTCAAACGGGTCTAGATCTGGTAGCCATGCCTTGGCCCGGCTCAAAGCCGTCACGGCACCGGATCTTGCAGACGACCGCTTCATCTCATCTATCCGGGCAGGTAGCACAGAAAGTCTTTTCAAGCCATCTGTGCTTGATTAGTCGGAGAAATTGTAGCCAGTGTACGCTGAGCGCCAGTGTACAGTTGTTCGACAAGGGTATAAACTGCCTTCAGCTTCACAAGCATGTCTTGGTTAAGGCTGCTGCTCCTAGGACCTGAATAAATCATAGATTGGTTAGAGGCGGTTTATACTATCACAAAAAGGATTCACTTTTGATGATTAGCAAGGCGACTCACCAAAGATAGCAGAAACCATCTGGGATACACGGTGTTTTAAACCGATGAGCTCAGTGGTCACCTCTTGAAGAGCCGCCTCCGCTTTTTCAGCTCGTTGCGTCAAAGCAGTCTTCTCCTCAGCCCAAGTGTTTCTCTCCGCCTCAAAACTGGTCTTTAGCTTTTCCATCTCAGCCATGCTAAATTGGAATTTTGAATCAGCCTTCCGGGTCTCAGATTCTTGGTTTTCCAGCTGGGTCTTTACATCGGTCAGTTGTGATTGAAGTTCAGCAGTGGCATTCTGTACAAACATAGAGTTGCAAATACATTTATATTCGGATTACAGAAACATAAGTCCCAAGCCTTTTGCAAGCAAAAACACTTGGCACTTGGGGGCTAATGCTGGCCGAAACAATTCTTCATATAGACGGTTCATGTCAGTAAAGTCCCAAGCACTTTGCAAGCAAGAGTACTTGGCACTTGGGGGCTAATGCATATCGCTTGAGTCTTCTTACTGCTTTATGATGACCCATTTGTGCTGTAAACAATCACAACCGGCTCATGGGGGCTACATAGATAAGCTCTCTTTGTTAAACAATAATGAACATGACCGGCTGATTCATGTTGATTAAACCGGCCCTTGGGGGCTACGGATGCAATGTTAATTGTTTAAATTTGGCTTAACGTTAATGGTACAAGTCGCCTTTGGAAGGATTCTACTACAGATGTTTACGGTTATTCTAATTCTACAACCTATTCAATCTCATTGCTACCTCTTGAGCACTGCGTTGGTTTCCCTTGAAGAGGAAAGGGTGATGCAGTAAAGTAGTGTAAGTATTTCCCTCAGTTTTGAGAACCAAGGTATCAATCCAGTAGGAGACCACACACGAGTCCCACGCACCTACACAAACAAATAAGAACCTCGCAACCAACGCGATAAATGGGTTGTCAATCCCTTCATGGTCACTTACGAGAGTGAGATCTGATAGATATGATAGGATAATAGTTTTGGTATTTTTATGATAAAGATGCAAAGTAAAATAAACGGTAATAGAAATAGCTAAGTGTTGGAAGATTAATATGATGGAAAATATACCCGGGGGCCATAGGTTTCACTAGTGGCTTCTCTCAAGATAGCATAAGTATTGCGTTGGGTAAACAAATTACTGTCGAGCAATTGATATAACTCAACATCGTTATGAGAATATCTAGGCATGATCATTTATATAGGCATCACGTCCGCGACAAGTAGACCGAAACGATTCTGGATCTACTACTATTACTCAACACATCGACCGCTATCCAGCATGCATCTAGAGTATTAAGTTCATAAGAACGGAGTAACGCATTAAGCAAGATGACATGATGTAGAGGGATAAACTCAAGCAATATGATATAAACCCCATCTTTTTATCCTCGATGGCAACAATACAATACGTGCCTTGCTGCCCCTGTTGTCACTGGGAAAGGACACCGCAAGATTGAACCTAAAGCTAAGCACTTCTCCCATTGCAAGAAAGATCAATCTAGTAGGCAAAACCAAACTGATAATTCGAAGAGACTTGCAAAGATAACCAATCATACATAAAAGAATTCAGAGGAGATTCAAATATTTTTCATAGATAAACTTGATCATAAACCCACAATTTATCGGATCTCGACAAACACATCGCAAAAGAAGATTACATCGAATAGATCTCCAAGAGAGACAAGGAGAACTTTGTATTGAGATCCAGAGAGAGAGAAGAAGCCATCTAGCTAATAACTATGGACCCGAAGGTCTGAGGTAAACTACTCACACATCATCGAAGAGGCTATGGTGTTGATGTAGAAGCCCTCCATGATCAATGCCCGCTCCGGCAGAACGCCGGAAAAGGCCCCAAGATGGGATCTCACGGGTACAGAAGGTTGCGACGGTGCAAATAGGGTTTCGGCCCACCTTCTAATGTTTTTCTGGTATATGGGTATATATAGGATGAAGAAGTACGTCGGTGGAGCAACGTGGGCCCCACGAGGGTGGAGGGCGCGCCCAGGGGGTAGGCGCGCGCCCCTGCCTCGTGCCTTCCTCGTTGATTACTTTACATAGACTCCAAGTCCTCTGGATCACATTTGTTCTGAAAATCACGTTCCCGAAGGTTTCGTTCCGTTTGGACTCCGTTTGATATTATTTTCCTGCGAACACTCAAACAGGCAAAAAACAGCATTTTGGGTCAGGCCTCCGTTTAATAGGTTAGTCCCAAAAATAATATAGAAGTGTATAATAAAGCCCAATAAACATTCAAAATAGAATATAATATAGCATGGAACAATAAAAAATTATAGATATGTTGGAGATGTATCAAGCATCCCCAAGCTTAATTCCTGCTCGTCCTCAAGTACGTAAATGATAAAAACAAAATTTTTGATGTGGAATGCTACTTAGCGCAACTTTTAATGTAACCCTCTTAATTGTGGTATGAATATTCAGATCCGAAAGATTCAAGATAATGGTTTAATATTGACATAAGAGTAATAATACTTCAAGCATACTAACTAAGAAATTATGGCTTCTCAAAATAACATGGCCCAATAAAGTTCATCCCTACAAAATAATATAGTTTGGTTATGCTCCATCTTTGTCACATAAAATACTCAAATCATGCACAACCCCAGTTTCAGCCAAGCAATTGTTTCATACTTTAGAATTTTCAAACTTTTTCAACTTTCATGCAATACATGAGCGTGAGCCATGGACATAGCACTATGGGTGGAATAGAATATAGTGATGGGGGTTATGTGGAGAAGAAAAAAAGGAGAAGATAGTCTCACATTAATGCGGCTAATCAATGGGCTATGGAGATGCCCATCAATTGATGTTAATGTGAGGAGTAGGGATTGCCATGCAACGGATGCACTAGAGCTATAAATGTATGAAATCTCAACAAAAGAAACTAATGGGTGTGCATCCAACTTGCTTGCTCATGAAGACCTAGGGTATTTGAGGAAGCCCATTGTTGGAATATACAAGCCAAGTTCTATAACGAAAAATTCCCACTAGTATATGAAAGTGAAAAAACAAGAGACTATCTATCATAAGGATCATGGTGCTACTTTGAAGCACAAATATGGAAAACGATAGTAGCATTGCCCCTTTTTCTTTTTCTTTATTTTTTTTATTTTTTTTGGAACAATGCTCTATGAATGATGATCATCACACTTCTATTCATTTACAACTCAATGATTACAACTCGATACTAGAACAAAGTATGACTCTATATGAATGCCTCCGGCAGTGTACCGAGAGTGAATCAAGAGTGACATGTATGAAATAATATGCATGGTGGCTTTGCCACGAATACGATGTTAACTACATGATCATGCAAGGCAATATGACAATGATGAAAACGTTTCATGAAAAACGGAACGGTGGAAAGTTGCATGGCAATATATCTCGGAATGGCTATGGAAATGCCATAATAGGTAGGTATGGTGGATGTTTTGAGGAATATATAAGGAGGTTTATGTGTGATAGAGAGTATCGTATGACGGGGTTTGGACGTACCGGCGAAGTTTGCAGTAACTCTCAAGGTGAGAAAAGGCAATGCACGGTACCGAAGAGGCTAGCAATGATGGAAAGGTGAGAGTGCGTATAATCCATGGACTCAACATTAGTCATAAAGAACTCACATACTTATTGAAAAATCTACAAGTCATCAAAACCAAGCACTACACACATGCTCCTAGGGGGGAGGTTGGTAGGAGTTAACCATCGCGCGCCCCCGACCTCCACACAAGGGATGACACTCAAAGAACATCTCATGTTTCAAACTTGTTACACAACGTTTACCATACGTGCATGCTACGGGATTTCCAAACTTCAACACAAGTATTTCTCAATTTCACAATTACTCAACTAGTACAACTTTAATATTACAATCTCCATATCTCAAAACAATCATCAAGCATCAAACTTTTCTTAGTATTCAACGCACTCATAAGAGAGTTTTTACTAAAGTTGAATACCTTGCATATTAGGAGTAATTTCATGATTAAATAAAATTACCATGCTGTTTTGTGGGACTCTCAAAATAATATAAATGAGGCATGAGAGAACAATAATTTCTATAAAATAAATCCACCACCGTGCTCTAAATGATATAAGTGACGCACTAGAGCAAAAACTATATAGCTCTAAAGATATAAGTGAAGCACATAGAGTATTCTAATAAATTACGAATCATGTGTGTTTCTCTCAAAAGGTGTGTACAGCAAGGATGATTGTGGTAAACTAAAAAGCAAAGACTCAAATCATAGAATACGCTCCAAGCAAATACATATCATGTGGTGAATAAAAATATAGCTCCAAGAAGAGTTACCGATGGACGAAGACGAAAGAGGGGATGCCTTCCGGGGCATCCCCAAGATTTGGATTTTTGGTGTCCTTAGATTATCTTGGGGTGCCATGGGCATCCCCAAGCTTAGGCTTTTGCCACTCCTTGTTCCATAATCCATCAAATCTTTACCCAAAACTTGAAAACTTCACAACACAAAACTCAACAGAAAATCTCATAAGCTCCGTTAGCGAAAGAAAACAAAACACCACTTCAAGGTACTGTATTGAACTCATTCTTTATTTATATTGGTGTTGAATTTACTGTATTCCAACTTCCCTATGGTTTATAAACTATTTTACTAGCCATAGATTCATCAAAATAAGCAAACAACACACGAAAATCAGAATCTGTCAAAAACAGAACAGTCTGTAGTAATCTGTGACTAACGCAAACTTCTGGAACGTAAAAAATTCCACCAAATTAGGAAGTTCTAGATAATTTGTTTATTGATATACTTCAAAAATAACAAACTGAAAAGCACGTTCCTGTAATTTATGATAACTAATCTCGTGCGCACAAAGTTTCTGTTTTTTACAGCAGGATCAAATAACTATCACCGTGGGTTATCCTACGGTTTTACTTGGCTCAAACACTAATTTAAACACAAAAACGAATCTAACTAGAGGCTAGATAAAAAAATTATTCGTAAACAGAAGCAAAGAGTAAAAAACTAAAATAAAATTGGCTTGCCTCCCAACAAGCGCTATCGTTTAACGCCCCTAGCTAGGCATTGAGATTTCGATGATGCTCACATGAAAGACAAGAATTGAAGCGCAAAGAGAGCATCATGAAACATGTGACAAACACATCTAAGTCTAACATACTTCCTATGCATAGGCATCTTATAGGCAGACAAATTATCATAGCAAGCAAAAACTAGCAGATGCAAGGAAGCGGAAAGAAACAATAGCAATCTCAACATAACGAGAGGTAATTTAGTGACATGAAAATTTCTACAACCATATTTTCCTCTCTCATAATAATTACACGTAGGATCATAAGAAAATTCAACAAAATAGCTGTCACATAACATATTCTCTACATGATCCACATGCATACAAAGTTGACACTCTTCCAAAATAGTGGGATCAGCATTAACTAAAGTCATGACCACTCCAAACCCACTTTTATCAAAAATTTCGTAAGATTGAGCATTCTCCAAATATGTGGGATCTAAAGTTGACACTCTTCCAAACCCACTTTCCATAATATTGCAAGCACTATTATCAATCTCATATTCATCATGGGGCTTAAATAAATTTTCAAGATCATAAGAAGAATCACCCCAATCATGATCATTGCAACTAGTAGTAGACATAGCAAAACTAGCATCCCCAAGCTTAGGGCTTTGCATATTATTAGCACAATTGACATCAAGAGAATTTATAATAACATAATTGAAATCATGATTTTCATCGAAGGAACTACCAACTATGGATGCAATAGCAACAATCTCATGTTTAACATAAGGAACTATAGCAAATTCATCTTCATAAATATTGGCATCATGACCACAAGAATAGCAAGCATCATGTTCATCAAGTGATATTTCAATCAAATCATCGGAATCATCATTATCTATAGATTCTTGCAGATCGTTATTTTCTTCCAAAGCAAAAGTCATTCTCTCAATAAATTCTTTGACATAGACATTATGAGCATAGTTTTCATAGCAATACTTAAGTATGTCAAAATTTTCAGATTCGTAGAGAGTAATATCATACTTTTCAATCAAAGAAGCAACTTCATAAGAACCCTTAAAAGCAACAAATCTATACCTATACTAATTTGTGACTTCCTAAAAATTCCCACAATAATTAGAATTTACGAGCCGTTAATCTGGTGGGACCAAATTATTACGATGTAGATCTACTCAGGAAATCCTTAATCTGTATTATATAGTTTAGCAAAAAAACAATTGAAAGGTCCACGAACCTTTATGTTGTAACGAGAATAAAATCCTAACCATGTTCAAAAAAAAAATCCTAGCCAGGTACATATCCTCCTGTCTCATCCCATGCAAATACTAATTCCATCAGCCCTCCGTCTCCTTAATTCTCTCTCTCTCTCTCTCTCTCTCTCTCTCTCTCTCCTTGGAAACATACGATCCCTTATCTCTCCGTTTTCTCTCTTCCTTGTATCCTCCTCCTTGTCCTCCTCCTCCTCTGTCTCTCTCTCCCCCGTATCTTTCTCTCCACCAATCTTTTCTGTCTCCATCATCTCTCTCCAACCTGAAGCACTCGAGTTGATGACATCTTAAGGCCTCAAATTTTAGTTCCTCATTTTGATCGGGTTCACCTTGAAAAGAAAAGAAAAAACTCATCTTAAAAGCATCAGGACCTTAACTCTCATCGATACGTGGTATGGCGACAAAAGACTGATAGTGACCCTCGAACTTCATGTGCCCTAGCAGGTCTCAAAGACGAACGGTGTGCATCGAGGCACGCTTCTACCCCCAGCCTACATGGAGATCCCATAGTATATGCTGCAGCGCTTCTTGCCTGCCCCTCTACTCCACTCCGACACAAATCTTGCTGATATCGTGTAACCATGCTCTCCTCTTAAAAGTCAAATCATATGCTGCTTTCATCTAAAACATCCGATGACTAGGAATACATAGATGGGTACTTATAGGTTCTACCATACATGGATGCATTGATCTGATCCTCTTGTAGGTTCTAAACCATTGAATTGCACCAAGATCTGATGTGGTGTATCTCTTTGTTGGAGGCCTCCGGTCCAATCTCCGCATCCAAGTCGAACACATCTACCATCATGAAAAAGAAGGGTCCCAAATTCCAACTCTGCTGTCCTGGTGGCATAACCCGACCTCGCCGATGCAACAAGGGAAGTTCTTTCCAGAGATCACACACCTATGGAAGCTAATTTGACTACTTTTTGAACAGACTGGATGCGGGAAAATAGGCAAGTACATGGCAGCTGGCTTATTGATTCGCGTCAAAGGTGCATGCACATACACGTAACGTTATTTGTCTTTGGCCATAGATTGATTCTGGCATTATGTATTTTGGCATGCGTTATTGCAGGTTGATTAATTTCTTTTTGACCAGATAGCAGCTAACATGACTACTTTTTGAACTGACCGAATGCGGGAAAATAGGCAAGTACATGGCAGGTAGCTTATTGATTCACGTACAATTGATGCACATACACATACCGTTATTTGTCTTTGACCATCGATTGATTCTGGCATTATGTATTTTGGTGTGTGTTTTTGCCGGTTGATTAGTTCGTTTTTGACAAGATAGATTTATACTTGGAGATCGATTCACGCAACATAACAGTAGGGAACAAATGGAGCCAGTTTTTGCAGATATCTTTCACCGGAAAGTACGTCTCAGCACGACGCATCTTATTAGATAATGAAAAGCCCAATCCAGACTCCAGACCAATATGTGAGTTATTTTCTAAGCATTCATGGAGCAGTATTCGCATTTGGGGACATCCTGGGGTAAAGGCTCCAGCATTTTAAGTAAACAACACAAGTGCTCCATGCAGCTCTTCTCCATTTGTACCCAAGTTTGTCCTACTTTCTCCATGTTTGCTTAAGTTTTTCTTACAGACTTCTTAAGGTTCATAAATTATACCCAGTTGTGGTTACGGTAGTCATTTTGCTTGCTAGAAGCTTGGAATAGGCCTTTCTTTCATCAATGATATGGATTGATTATGTTCAATCTTACTAACAAAAATACTATTCCCCTTTTGGTGACATGGAAGAAAACTGAGTGTCGTGTGTAAAGTGAGAGAGGCAACAGATGTGGCTCTTTATCATGTTGTGACTGTCGCACCCATATAAAATAATTAAGTTCAGGTAATTTTTTTCCTGATTTATACTTGAATCCATCCAAACTTTAGCATTGGATTCAGATTACGAAGCATCTTCTGTCCAATTATTTTCTAGCAATTATGTATCATTTTTGACTCCTGTACATGTGTCCACGGTACATTTTGATAATATCACATTATTAGTTAGTAATCTATTCTGCACAGACCCATATATGTTAGTATTATGTATAGGTACAAATTTAAGCTAGAGGAGATGTGTGGCCGGAATGGAACATCAAATTGCACCATGCTTGAGTCATAAGGAAGAAATTTGATAAGCAATGTCAAGATTCTTGATAGATACAAATAATTATGTTATGAACGAGAAGAAAAAAGATTCCAGAAATTACATGGAGAGAGATAGATATATCATGGGAAGCCATCTGGGGCCTTTTGTGAATATTAATAATTGCCGACGATGAGAGGATTTAGTTAGTAAAAACTATCATATACGTATACATATTATGATTCCTGCAAAAAAAGACGGGGTTTATGTGTGATAGAGAGTATCGTATGACGGGGTTTGGATGTACCGGCGAAGTTTGCACTAACTCTCAAGGTGAGAAAAGGCAATGCACGGTTCCGAAGAGGCTAGCAATAATGGAAAGGAGAGAGTGCGTATAATCCATGGACTCAACATTAGTCATAAAGAACTCACATACTTATTGAAAAAATCTACAAGTCATCAAAACCAAGCACTACACGCATGCTCCTAGGGGGGAGGTTGGTAGGAGTTAACCATCGCGCGGCCCCGACCTCCACACAAGGGATGACACTCAAAGAACATATCCACGGGGAATATAAATTTCTCCTTGTTCCATAATCCATCAAATCTTTACCCAAAACTTGAAAACTTCACAACACAAAACTCAACAGAAAATCTCATAAGCTCCGTTAGCGAAAGAAAACAAAACATCACTTCAAGGTACAGTATTGAACTCATTTTTTATTTATATTGGTGTTGAACTTACTGTATTCCAACTTCCCTATGGTTTATAAACTATTTTACTAGCCATAGATTCATCAAAATAAGCAAACAACACACGAAAATCAGAATCTGTCAAAAACAGAACAGTCTGTAGTAATCTGTGACTAACGCAAACTTCTGGAACATAAAAAATTCCACCAAATTAGGAAGTTCTAGATAATTTGTTTATTGATCTACTGCAAAAATAATAAACTGAAAAGCACGTTCCTGTGATTTATGAAAACTAATCTCGTGCGCACAAAGTTTCTGTTTTTTACAGCAGGATCAAATAACTATCACCGTGGGTTATCCTACGGTTTTACTTGGCACAAACACTAATTTAAACACAAAAACGAATCTAACTAGAGGCTAGATAAAAAATTTATTCGTAAACAGAAGCAAAGAGTAAAAAACTAAAATAAAATTGGGTTGCCTCCCAACAAGCGCTATCGTTTAACGCCCCTAGCTAGGTGAGGGAGTCCCGTATTAGGGGGTGTCCGGATAGCCGAACTATCATCTTTGGCCGGACTCCTGGATTATGAAGATACAAGATTGAAGACTTCGTCCCGTGTCCGGATGGGACTTTCCTTGGCGTGGAAGGCAAGCTTGGCGATACGGATATGTAGATCTCCTACCATTGTAACCGACTCTGTGTAACCCTAACCCTATTCGGTGTCTATATAAACCGGAGGGTTTTCGTCCGTAGGACGAACAACAATCATAGCATAGGCTAGCTTCTGGGGTTTAGCCTCTCTGATCTCGTGGTAGATCTACTCTTGTACTACCCATATCATCAATATTAATCAAGCAGGAGTAGGGTTTTACCTGCATTGACAGGGCCCGAACCTGGGTAAAAACATCGTGTCCCTTGTCTCCTGTTACCATCCGCCTAGACGCACAGTTCGGGACCCCCTACCCGAGATCCGCTGGTTTTGACACCGACATTGGTGCTTTCGTTGAGAGTTCCTCTGTGCTGTCACCGTGAGGAAGGATGCCTCATCCGTCTTTAAATACGGCACCATTTCTAAAGGAGCTTTGGCCACCGGCCAGGCACTACGGCTAGGCGGTTTTCTTATGATCGCCTGTTCGGCCGCCGTACCGATCATGACTTCTCGGGTCATCGAAAGCAATCTTCACGTCAACTCGGAACTTGCCGAGCAGCTAGATTCGATGGAGCTCTCCTCCTTAAACAAGCTCTTGGATCGCGCCATCGCACGGGAGTCGCCATGAGACTACGACCAGATTGGGCCTAAAACCGATCTGAGAGAGATCAACTCTCCCCAGGCTACCCACCACATTGCTGTGGTGGAGGAACAGTACGGTGACCCTTCTTCTATCTTAAGGACTAGTTATGTCCGGATTCCCAACCCCTCCATGCCGGATTCCGGCGGAGGGGCAAACGTCAATCAAGTCCTGAACCTAAAGTCAGGCAGCGGGTTGGATTCATTGGACAATATCCAAAAATCCAAGCTTCCATGTTCGGCAGCTTTTCGGCCCCTGAGTCTTAGATTAGACGGGGTTCCGAATTTAATTCCACCCGCCCACCCAGACATAAGCGATCTATCCCGAATCCGGCAAGAGCCCGCTGAAACAGTACACCATTACTGGGCCAGACTCCTCCTGGTCATGGACAGGATAAAGAACTGCCGCGAGGAAGACGCAATTTCACTTTTCTGCAATAATTGCACGGACAAGGGAATCCTAAATGCCATAAGTCATCGTGAAATCACACGCTTCGCCGACTTGGCGTCCATTGTACAGAAGTACTGTGCGATGGAGAGTGCCTGGAAAACCGAAACCAATTTTTGGGATAATCCGGCCCCGAATACAACCCTAGTCCAAAATAAAAGGGTGCATCATCGCCAGGCACCTGGGTAACATACCGAAAAGCAAAAACCCCCTAAAGGGCATGGAACCGTACTGGAAGGGTGGCTCAACGGACCCTACAAAATTCATAATGCAGAGGGCGCCACTCCAACTCATAGCCTTAGAGCATGTTGGATACTACGGCAGGTGGCCAAAAGTGGCGAAGAACTCCTAGTTCCAAAACACCAGCCCAGCAATACCAGTTCGGTATTAACAGTCTTCGAGACTTTGCATCAAATAATATGCGAAAACGAACACTCTGCAGCCTTGCCGAAGTCTACCAGGTAGCAACAATAAACCCATGGAGTGACACGGTTATAACCTTTAATGCCAGTGACGAACCTAAATTCCGAACAGCCCGAGCACCAGCCGCATTGGTCCTCAGTCCAATAGTGGACGACTTTCGCCTTACTAAGGTACTCTTGGACGGCGGCAGCGGATTAAACCTCATCTACGAGGAAACCATTAGAGGAATAATCCTAGTCGGGAAACATGCTGCACAGGGAAAATCACACTGGATGTGGTGTTCGGCTCGCCGGATAATTATAGGTCCGAGAAGGTCACGTTCCAAGTGGCCCCGTTCAGCGGCGGATATCACGCTTTATTAGGGCGATAGACATTCACAATTTTTCAAGCTATACCCCATTACGGGTACATGAAGCTCAAAATGCCCGGGCCCAACGGAATCATCACTCTTGCCAATGACCCGGACATAGCACTCCGCACCGAAAACAAGACAGCCACACTTCCGAAGCCCTAGCGGCAGAGGAACTCACTGCGCTGCGCTCCATGGTGAACAGGGACGATGTGATACTCGATAAGAGATCCAAGTCCACCTCTTTTAAGCCAACGGACAAAATAGTCAAATTTCAAGTCCATCCAACGGACCCTACAAAAACGGCCTCCATCGGGGCACAATTAAACCCTGATGTAGACGCGCCTTCACGAGAATTCTTCACGAAATTGGGACATTTTTGCCTGGCACCCTCCAGACATGCCAGGAATCCCACGCCGGCTGGCCGAGCACAGCCTAAATATCCTAAAAGGATTCAAGCCAGTCAAACAGGCTCTTTGGCGTTTTTCCGAACCCAAGAGACAAGCCATGGGAGAGGAGCTAGCCAAACTTTTGGAAGCCGGATTCATCAGAGCTATAAAACATCCGGACTGGTTAGCAAACCTGGTAATGGTACCAAAGAAGGACAAATCCTGGCGCCTATGTGTCGATTTCAAGGACCTTAACAAGGCTTGCCCAAAGGATCCCTTCCCCCTCCCCCGCATCGATCAAATTAGCGACGCTACCGCAGGACACGATTCATTGTGCTTCCTCGACGCATACTCCGGCTACCACCAGATTAAGATGGCAGAGCCAGACCAAGCCGCAACGGCATTTATCACTCCATACGGCCCATTCTGCTTCAACACAATGCCCTTAGGGCTCAAAAACGTCGGCGCAACATATCAGCGCATGATTCAGACATGTCTGGCCAACCGGATCTGCAAAACAGTGGAGGCATACGTAGATGATGTGGTCGTCAAATCCAAGCATGTCGAAACTCTAGTAGACGACTTGAGGCTCACATTCGACAATCTCCGAACATATGACATTAAGCTCAACCCGGAAAAATGCGTTTTCGGCGTACCAGCCGGAAAGCTCCTGGGCTTCATTGTATCCGGTAGAGGAATTGAAGCAAACCCAGCCAAGATCCGAGCTCTGTCACAATTGGATATCCCAAAGGACCTCAAACAAATACAAAAATTGACTGGATGTGTGGCGGCTCTGAGCCGCTTTATCTCCCGTTTGGGAGAAAAGGCATTACCCCTTTATCGCCTCCTCCGGCGCACCGAACACTTCGAGTGGACGGATGCCGCCACGGCTGGACTCGAAGAAATCAAAGCCATACTAGCAACAAATCCGGTCCTGGCCGCGCCCAACACGGGCGAACCAATGCTATTATATATCGCGGCAACACATCAAGTTGTAAGCGCGGTGCTCGTCGTCGAACGAGAAACGGACGGACACAGGTTCCCTCTTCAAAAACGTTTACTACGTGTCCACTGTCCTAACTCCATGCAAGTCCCGGTATCCTTATTATCAAAAGATAGCATATGCGGTGTTCATGGCATCCCGGAAGCTACGACGCTACTTTCAAGAGTGTTCGATAACGGTAGCCTCCGAAGTACCTCTTAATGACATTATAAACAACCGCAACACGACGGGCCGGATTGCCAAATGGGCCATTGAGCTCCTCCCATTCGACATAACCTATAAGCCACGGCGAGCTATCAAATCGCAAGTTTTGGCCGACTTCGTCGCCGAATGGACTGAAGCCGAACTCCCTAAAGAGTACGGCGCATATTCCAATTGGATCATGCACTTCGATGGCTCCAAAATGTTGGCCGGCCTGGGGGCTGGCGTCGTCCTGACGTCCCCAACCAGAGACACAGTCCAATATGTACTCCAGATAATGTACACGGACTCCAACAACGCAGCCGAATACGAGGCCCTTCTACATGGCCTCCAGATGGCGGTCTCCATGGGCATTAAACACCCAGAGCTCCGCGGGGATTCAAACCTCGCGATATCCCAAATAAATGGAGACTTTGACGCCAAAGATCCGAAAATGGCAGCTTACCGTAATGCCGTCCTAAAAATGTCAGCTCGGTTTGAAGGGCTCGAATTTCACCATATAGCCCGGGACAATAACCAGGCGACGGACGTATAGGCACGCATTGGCGCAAGGCGCGATGCTGTCCCTCCCAACATGTTCCTAGAACGGCTGTTCAAGCCATCCTTACTATGGGAAGGGGAGTCCGGAAACAACAATCCGGACCCAACCGCACCGCCCGACACCGAACATTCTGACACAATCGGTGGTTCTGCTAATGAAATAACACCTTCAGCCCACGAAATAATGGCAGTCATTGCCCCGTGAATGGAACCATACCTAGCCTACCTAACTAGGCAGGAACTCCCCGAGGACCAAAACGAGGCCCGCTGCATAGTACGGCGATCTAAAGCCTACAAGGTCCAAGAGGGAGAGCTTTATAAGAAAAGCACAACCGGAGTCCTTCAAAGGAGTATCTCCGAAGAGGAAGGGCGAAATCTTCTGGCTGAAATTCATGCCGGACTCGGTGGGCACCACGCCGCAGCCCGGGCCCTTGTAGGCAAGGCCTTCCGTACAGGATTTTATTGGCCGACGGCCCGGGCGGATGCTCAGGACTTAGTCCAACGATGGGTCGGTTGCCAGCTTTTGGCTAATCAAAGCCACATGCCACTCACCGCCCTCAAAACTATACCCATCACCTGGCCGTTCGCGGTCTAGGGGCTTGACATGGTTGGACCCCTTAAAGGAGGAACCCACAAGCAAAAATACATATTGGTCATGGTGGATAAATTCACCAAATGGATAGAGGCCAAGCCTGTCAAGACGGCCGAATCCGGACCGGTGATAGACTTCATATCAGGGGTGGTACACCATTACGGCGTCCCCCACGGCATCATCACTGATAACGTCACCAACTTCACGGCCGATGAGGTCAAACTTTGGTGCAAAAACATGGGCATCAAGCTCGACTACGCTTCAGTCTATCACCCTCAAACTAACGGTCAAGTCGAGCGAGCAAATGGTCTAATCATGAGCGGCATTAAACCCAGACTAGTGCGGTCCCTCAAGGAATCTAACACGCACTGGGTAGAGGAGCTCGACTCCGTACTCTGGGGGCTGCGGACCACGCCGAATCGCACTACCGGATTCACACCATTTTTTATGGTATACGGCGCAGAGGCAGTTTTGCCCTGCGACATAATTCATGACTCACCTCGCGTGCGCATGTACGAAGAAAGAGAAGCCGAGTTTGATCGGCAGGACAGTTTGGACGCCTTGGAGGAGGAGGCAGCGACGTGGCAAAGGCTCGTTCCGCATTTTACCAACAGCAGGCTCGAAGATATCAAAGCAGAGATGTACGGGCCAAAGCTTACAATGTTGGCGAACTAGTTCTACGCCTGCCGGACAAGAAAAAGGACAAACTCAAGCCGAAATGGGAAGGTCCCTTCATCATCGACCAAGTCCTGACCGGCGGAGCGTACCGTCTGTGAAACGCATTGGATAACCGACTCGAGCCGAACCCATGGAACGCAGCCCGTCTCCAGAGATTCTACGCCTAGCGCCGGATTCCGAGTTCGTCTCCTTCCTCCGACATTTTATACTTTAGCTGTCTTTTATTTCTCTCCTTCTCCCTCCTTTTTCTTGATGCCTTTGTAGGCTCGTTTGCGCATTGTTCGCACACACTTGACGCGCTACCCGCGCTCATTATTCCTGGGTTCTTCTTTAACAGAAGCTTATTAATATGGGCTTTATGCCCAACACATGTGTCACACTTCCGCATGTACCTTTTATTCACCATTATATGCATCGATATGACTTAAGTTTTGGCCAAGCTGGGTTGCCTGGCTCCTGTGCTTACCCCTATGTTCCCGATTGTTCGGCTAGGTGGTAAAGGGAGCACCTCTGCGATTGTTACTGCCGGGTCAGCCGGATGTGAACTTCAGACTGGGTGAAGCCGAAAGCTAGCGTTCTTTAGGGAATATTTGGTCGGTGAACTAAAAGACGATTTCTTACTTATTTATTTATCTGCCCCCAGATGCTTTTCTGCTTTTTTCGCAGTCTGGACATGCACTTTAGGGCATGCCTCACAGGGAAAGGAACCCCTAACGGAACTGTTCTCCCTGGAAGATGTTTCTTACTAACCATGTAATATAACATAACTAGTTGGGCACTTGTCTGATACAACACTAATGACCCCTACGCCTGGGTATCCATGCATACCCCGGTTCTTATATAACCGCGAGGGTATTCGGACACACTCCAGACTATTGGGTCCCGAGGTCGAATCGAAAAGGTCCGCTATGACAAACGATCTACAATCCAGCTAGAAGGCATTTTACATGTCATCTTTAATTACATAGTCAACTTGACTGATTGTATTCCTCTTCAATACCATCTAATAGGCTGTCTAGTTTACAGTCCTGCTGGGAATACTTCGCGGCCAATTCTACTTGGCTGTACACTAAGCTCACAGGGATCTCCTTCCCGTCGGGCCCCACAGGTCTGACCTCATCCATGTGGTTTGGGTCAGCCTTCGTGTACCGCGTCTTCATCATGGCCCAGGCCTCCCTAGCGCCTTGACGGCAGGCCGATATCTTCCATAGTCGGAAGCGCCGCCGTGCTCCTTGAAGCCTTCCTGCAAGCTCTCCAAGGCCTTCGGGCAGCGAGATAGATGGCCGTAAGGCCTGGGCGACGCCTTTCATCACCTGCCGAACTCGTTCGTGCAGTTGTAGCAGCTCAGGAAGAAGATCACCCGTAGAACCGGGCATTTCCTCTGCAGGACGACCTGTGAGCATACCTACATACATAACCCCGTTAGTCGAATTCGTCGTCGAACTCTTTTTAAAGTTCGTTCAAGCACTTACTGAAAATGCCGCGATGAAGCCGCTGATTCTCCTTAACGGAGTCAGACAGCTGGGCTCGAACATTCTTTAGTTCCTCACCCAGCTGGGTGTTGGCATCTTGGAGGTTATTTTTCTCTTGCCGCACCCTTGTAAGCACATTCTCGCCGGCCTTTAACCGACGCAGGAGCTGTTGCTTGTCCGGATCTACCCCGGCGCCATCTGCAATATTATTGTCAGCCTTATACACACGCCGCACTTCATAAACTGCTTAACTTTTTGAAGTATATATTACCAGAGGGGGTCTTTGCGGCTTCCCCTGTAGCGGCTAGTGCGGCCTCAAGTTGGGCCTTGCACTCTTCAAGCTCCTGGAATAGACGAATATTCTTTTCTGTAAGATCCTGCATAACAAATGATCCTTAAATCAGTTATTCTAACCATTTTAAGTCTCGGGGGCTACTGGCATATATAACTGTCAAAATTGCTCACCCGTATGTCTTTCACATACTGCTCCGTGGCTCTGGCTAGACCATCTTGAGCGGCACGGAGGTGCGCTTCTTCCGAAGTAAAGGCATTCAATGCCTCTTGGGAGAAACATGTGTCACGAAGAACTGTCCGGCGACGCCTATGATTCATGGCACTCTCCACCTCAGATTTGGTGGCGGACAATCTGTCGGCATCCTCCGCTGGAGGAGCATCCGACGCATGCCTTGTGTTCGCCTCCCCTTCTAGACCTGGCTTTGGAGCCTGTCTGGCGGAGGCTCGATTGGCAACCTCTCCGGACACAGTCCGGCGAGCGCTCTTTTTCCTGAAAAGATCGCGAGCATGTCACGACCGGTTTTTCAATAGAAGTATTTATTGAACAACCGACTTATGAAGTCCAATATGAGGAAAAATCCTTCATATAGGTTGACAAAACTTTGATACAATAAGCCAGTAGGATTACAATATTACAGGGGTTGGACTGAAGATGCCCAACCAATTATTACAAACATGCCGATAATCATACATAGTGGCGGATATGACTCAAAGGGGTGGGGTGGAAATACTACTGACTCGAGATATGAGTGGTTGGTGGAATAACACAACGTGGTGGTTAATAAGTCTCATCTGCCTTTGGCGGCTCATCGAAAGGCCGAGGTGAGGCTCGATGAATTTATTTGGGTAGCCAAGCGGATATATCACAATGACTAATCCAGGGTCGTGCGAGACTGGTAGGATTCCTCTAGGCATCGGACTCGCTATCGAATTCTTCATCCATGAGATCGCCTTTCGACAAGATTCGGCCAAATCAACAAGCCAGGTGAGTACTTTGAAAGTACTCGCAAGACAGTTCGGACAAAAGATATAACAAATGGATGCAGGAATGAGTCATGATTAATTTTTTTAACAATGCTCAATCAGTATAACAAAATAAAAATAAGAAGGGAATCGGCGGTAGTCCGCTCGAAAACCCGAAGAAGGATAAACTCAAAACCCATCGGGTGTCTGAAGCGACGCCTCGAAGGGGTGAATAAATAAGCAAAACATGCCACAGTCGGGCGTCTGAGCGACACCTCATAAAGGGCTTATACTGAAATAAAAAATACATGCATGCCGCAGTCGGACGTCTGAGCGACATCACAGAAAGGGCTTATAATGAAAATAAATAACAACAATGCCGCAGTCGGAAGTCTGAGCGACATCGCAGAAAGGGCTTATAATGAGAATCAATAACAGCAATGCCGCAGTCGGACGTCTGAGCGACATCACAGAAAGGGTTTATAATGAGAATAAATAACAGCAATGACGCAGTCGGACGTCTGAGAGACATCACAGAAAGGGCTTATAATGAGAATAAATAACAACACTGCCGCAGTCGGACGTCTGAGCGACATCACAGAAAGGGCTTTCATCACAAGAAATAGCACTCATAATAAATATTCAACACAGGAATATAAACGGGTTAGTCCATCCACAGGAATAAACATTTAACCGGACTTAGTACTCATGTGATTCACCGGATTATCTGTCACCAAAACTGACACTTGTCAGGATAAGATATAGTGAACTTGGACATGGATAATATGAATTCAAGAATTTTGACTCTGCAGAGTTTGTACCAAAATTTGTCCACAGCCAACGGATTTCCGTAGTAACGAAGGGCTAGTTCCGTTTACGGTATTTCAGAGGAAACACAACTAGCTAGTACACACCCATCACACCTCACGTTGCCAGGAATCACCCTAGACAGCGTTTAATAAAAACTTTGAGGTGGGGAGATCACAATCTCGAATAGCATGGGATCAAATTTATATCTGCTACCGTAAGGGGTGCCCCCTCTCGTCCCAACCGAAACACCCATGCCCCCTGACCGGCTGAAAGGCTTTAATCCAGGGCCATGGAACCTTCATCCCGGCCTCTCAATTTGGTGTGTACTAGGAAGTGGTTTGCAACCTACTAAGCCGTATCCCTTGCGGGAAACATGTGGTAGTACGGAAAGGAAGATGGACGGGAAACTGACCGATTTATGTTGACACAGGGTCAACGACGTGGCATAAGCCTGGCATGCTACAACACTGCCATCTTACCCATACTCATGCCAACTCATGGACATGCAACAAGTTTCCAACAACTCACGGATTTACCGAGCTCATTTTCCTCAATGCTCACGAGATAAACTATCATCAAAAATGCTCATGAACGTGCCATGATACAAAATTAATGCAAACATGCTCAGACACTCATCATATCAAAAGTTCAAACTTTGCTTGCCTGGTTCAGAGTAGTCGGGGTCTAGCTTGGCAAAGTTCGCGGTTCCGTCACCTCCTTCGGTATCTACGGTAAATAAAAATACACACGCTAACGTAAATACCGTGGAGTACAGAAGGTTGGTCCAAATATTTTTCAAATAAATATGATAACAAACTAGACACAAATCTGAAGAGGACAGAAAAAGAATCACTCAAAAATTCCTTTCTTTTAAAAAGTTATAAGGGTTTTAACCCAAGGACTCATCTGTAATGAAACAGAAAACTTCCAGGGGGCTTTGCAGAAAAATCCAGAAAAACGGTTCAAAGTGAAAGTGTATTTGCCAAAGTACGCTTTCAATAACGAATCAAAAAAACAACGGAGAGGCTGACGGGCGGGTCCCACCCGTCAGGTTTGAAAATTCAAACGAGGGAGTCGGGGCTCGTCGGCGTCTGGAGAGTCATGGTGAGCGCCCGGCGATCCACAGTGAGGCAGGGAGATCGGAGAGTACCTCCGTGTTCAGGGCGCCATTCCGCGTCTGTGGGAGGTGGTGGTGGTCGCCGGCGAGTACCACATCGGCGGCGACGCTTGCTCCGGCGGATGGCGATTCGGGTGGTCGTGGACCTCGTCGGAGAGACCTGCGGAGGTGAAATTGAGGAGGGGGTTAGCCTCGCGATAGCAGGAGAAGTTATTTGACGAGGTTAGGGCGCTGGAGATGGCCTCACCGGAGTGAATCACGGTGGAGGCCGAGGCGGAACGAAGTGGCCGGAGTCGGGGAAGGAGAGCTCCTCGTGGCCCTTCTAGGGACTTTGCGAGGTCTGGAGAGGTAGAGGAGGTGTGCAGGGGTGAGGGCAAGCTCGGAGTGCTTTATATAGCTGCCCCGAGGCGGTTGCCGAGAACGGGGTTCTCCGGCGAGGTGATTACGGCGGTGCAGTGGTTGCACGGGAGGGTTCAGAGGTTGAGCGTCGTCGTGGGAGTTCCCTGGTTCCGTTTAGGTGCTAACTGCGTCGGGATTTGGTTGCTTAGGGGGAGTTCGACGGAATGGGGCGGCGCGGGCCCGTCGGCGCCTTGGAGCGTGCTCTGTGCGTCCCGCGCCACGGCGACGGTGCTGCATGCATGCGCTGTCGAGGAAGTGGCCACGCGGATCCACCAGAGGGTTTGGGCGGCGCCGAACGACATTACGCCGCCGTTCTGCTCCCTGTCGGCCGCTACGGTGGTTCGGCCACTGCAAGACACGCCGGCGCAGGCGGGCCAGGGTGCCACCGACGCCAAGAACGCGCCAAGCACGCGTGTGAGGCTCCGTACAAGCAAGCTAGGCCGTGAGCAACGTGCCAAGTGCACTGTGAACATGTGACTGAATTTACTGTCGAAGATCGACACTGAAACTCTGAACTTAACTGAAAATGAACAGAAACAGTGCATGCAAGGTGTTCGACAAAATGATTTTGGTATGTAGGGATTTTTCCTTGAGCTGGTTTTTGGTGGAGGGGCCTCTCATTGCATCTAGAGGCTGCCTGAATATTTGTGGAATTTTTGGAGTAGTGTAGATATGAATTTCACCAAATTTGGCAAATCTGGTCCAAACTTGCAGTGAGTGAAATTTGAAATATTTGAAAAGAAGAAGAGTGGATCAAGATGGTTCTGGGTTGTGGGTACCAAGGACTATCCAAGGGAGTTGGTTTGAGGTCACAAATCAAGAGCATTAGGGTACTTGCTTTGCAAATCACTTAGGCTCAAAAGAAAAGACAGAATTATTTTGGGAGAAGAAATAATTGGAATAAAGTCCAAAAATGGATTTTACTAGTTTGGACAGAATGTTTGAGTTGAACCAAAGTGGAAGGAGAGATTTTTGGAAAGGTTTTTACCATGTGGTGCATGGAAGAATCATGAATGATTTCAAAAATGGGAGAGGATGACAAACTCCTAGAGTTTCTTTTTGAAATAAAATAAATTCCAAAGATTCCCTTGAAATTTTGAGAAGAGGGAAATCAGAAGAAAATTTAGAACCAAACACTAGAGTTGAAGGAGATGCAAAAATAACATATTTGCTAAAGGGAAAAGCTTTGAGAGAGATTTTTGGAAGGGTTTTGGAGACCTCCTTCAAATCCAACAAATTTTGAAGAAAACCAAAGGAAAAATTGTGGGGTGTCACAGAGCGTCAGTATGCCTTCCAGGAATCTTTCCTTGAAACACGGTGGCGCACCATACCGTTGCGGCGACGTTTCGATCCGGGCCGCACTTCTTTTCAGCCTGCTGGGCTGAGCTGCCCCTTGTTGGACAGCCGCCGCGGGCTGGGTTTCCCGGCTCAAAGGCACCTCCTGCAAAACACCATTGGTATGCGGTGATCAGAGATAAGCATGGATGGGTCATGGTATCAGGACTTCGGTCACAGTTATCTGGGAGGCTGGAAATATTCCGGGGTAGTCGGCCGTAATGGCGACCAAAGCATTGTCGATGCTAAGTTGGTGGAACAACCCATCGATCAGCTCCACCTTTATGTCTGGATCCTCTTCGGAGGCCGGATCGAGGGACCGTTCCGGATCCTCGGGTTGTGGAGGCGGGCTGTGTATATCTTCTACGGCCCGGTGCAGTTCCTGCGTCGAGATCACAAAATGAGATACTTAACCATGGGAATGTGGATCGGACAGGCAAAAATAAATGTCCGCTGACCAAGCTTCAAGGATTGTTCATGGAAAATCCGTTCAGTGGACTGACACGAAGAAAATCCTCCTTTTCCCCTTTGTACAGGGCGGACAAGATCTTCACCAGATCGGCGACCGATCCCGGCCCCTTACGGCCATGACGGGTGGCATCATCCTCACCGTTGAAATCCCACATGGGGTGGCCCCTATACTGGAGCGGGTGCACCCCCAGCAAAATGCATGTGACCATGACCCCAATCATGGTCAGTCCGGAATGAGCCAATAATCTTATTCGGCTCATCAGGTAAAGGACGTCCCTGTGATTGTCCCTTTGAGGGCTCCGCGGATGCCAACTGAGGCATTTCTTCAGAGGAGCATTACTGAACTCCGGGAGGCCGATCCGAACTGGATCCGGCAGCGGGACATCTTCCATATAAAACCATTCCGAAGGCCAGTCTTTGGACGCCTTCTTCGGGGTTCCGGATAGGTATCCGATACCGGCGATGCGCCATAGTTCGGCTCCGCCCACTTGATATATTGACCCCTCATAATAACGGGGCACAAGGCAGAATAATCTCTTCCACAGCATGAAATGGGCCTCAATGCCCAAAAACAGCTCGCAAAGGGCCACGAAGCCCGCAATATGCAAGATGGAGGCAGGCATAAGGTTGTGTAGCTGGAGGCCTTAGAACTCCAGAAGCCCCCGGAGAAACGGATGAATTGGAAATCCGAGTCCTCTTATTAGATAAGAGACGAAGCATACCCGCTCTCCTTTGGAAGGATCGGGGACGCTCTCCGCCTGCTTTCCGCCCTTATATGTGGCGAGTCCGGCTCGAACCGGAACCATGAAGGCCGGGGGAAGGAATCCCTTGGTTTGGAGCGCCACCAGCTCGCTATGCGGGACTGAGCATCTCTCCCAATCTCCAGGCTGAGGGCTGGGGGCGCGAGAGGAGGAGCCGCGTCAGCTGTCCATGCTGGAATGGATTTTTCCCAGAAACGCTCCGATGAAAGCTCACGGAGGGAGAATGGTGTGATTCGGATCTAGATCCTCGTGTCTTTTATAGGCGGCTCGTTTGCGCAGCTAGGGGGGTAAATGTAAAAATACCCTGACTTTTCACATTCGTTCAACGCATGGAAGATGGCCATTATTCGGCGTGGAAGCCGAGGAGCACGATATTTACGAGAAGCCGGACACTATTCAACACAGGATTTGGAGAAGAACCTGCCTTGCAATGCCGAAGACAATCAACGCGCCGGACTTGTCATCATTGAAGCCTGGTTCGAGGGCTACTGAGGGAGTCCCGGATTAGGGGGTGTCCGGATAGCCAAACTATCATCTTTGGCCGGACTCCTGGACTATGAAGATACAAGATTGAAGACTTCGTCCCGTGTCCGGATGGGACTTTCCTTGGCGTGGAAGGCAAGCTTGGTGATACGGATATGTAGATCTCCTACCATTGTAACCGACTCAGGTAACCCTAACCCTATCCAGGTCGATATAAACTAGAGGGTTTTAGTCCAGAGGATCTAACAACAATCATACCATAGGCTAGCTTCTAGGGTTTAGCCTCTCTGATCTCGTGGTAGATCTACTCTTGTACTACCCATATCATCAATATTAATCAGGCAGGAGTAGGATTTTACCTCCATCGAGAGGGCCCGAACCTGGGTAAAAACATCGTGTCCCTTGTGTCCTGTTACCATCCGCCTAGACGCACAGTTCGGGACCCCCTACCCGAGATCCGCCGGTTTTAACACCGACACTAGGCATTGAGATTTCGATGATGCTCACATGAAAGACAAGAATTGAAGCGCAAAGAGAGCATCATGAAACACGTGACAAACACATCTAAATCTAACGTACTTCCTATGCATAGGCATCCTATAGGCAAACAAATTATCATAGCAACAAAAAACTAGCATATGCAAGAAAGCGGAAAGAAACAATAGCAATCTCAACATAACGAGAGGTAATTTAGTAACATGAAAATTTCTACAACCATATTTTCCTCTCTCATAATAATTACATGTAGGATCATAAGAAAATTCAACAAAATAGATGTCACATAACATATTATCAACATGATCCACATGCATACGAAGTTGACACTCTTCCAAAATAGTGGGATCAGCATTAACTAAAGTCATGACCTCTCCAAACCCACTTTTATCAAAAATTTCATAAGATTGAGCATTCTCCAAATATGTTGGATCTAAAGTTGACACTCTTCTGAACCCAATTTCAATAATATTGCGAGCACTATTATCAATCTCATATTCATCATGGGGCTTAAATAAATTTTCAAGATCATAAGAAGAATCACGCCAATCATGATCATTGCAACAAGTAGTAGACATAGCAAAACTAGCATCCCCAAGCTTAGGGCTTTGCATATTATTAGCACAATTGACATCAAGAGAATTTATAATAACATCATTGAAATCATGATTTTCATCGAAGGAACTACCACGTATGGATGCACTAGCAACGATCTCATGTTTAACATAAGGAACTATAGCAAATTCATCTTGATAAATATTGGCATCATGACCACAAGAATATCAAGCATCATGTTCGTCAAGGGATATTTCAATCAAATCATCGGAATCATCATTATCTATAGGTTCTTGCATATCATTATTTTCTTCCAAAGCAACAGTCATTCTCTCAATAAATTCTTTGACATAGACATTATGAGCAAAGTTTTCATAGCAATACTTCAGTATGTCAAAATTTTCAGATTCATAGAGAGTAATATCATACTTTTCAATCAAAGAAGCAACTTCATAAGCACCCTTAAAAGCAACAAATATATACCTATACTAATTTTTGACTTCCTAAAAATTCCCACAATAATTAGAATTTACGAGCCGTTAATCTGGTGGGATCAAATTATTACGGTGTAGATCTACTCAGGAAATCCTTAATCTGTATTATATAGTTATAACGAGAATAAAATCCTAACCATGTTCAAAAAAAATCCTGACCAGGTACGTATCCTCATGGCTCATCCCATGCAAATACTAATTCCATCAGCCCTCTGTCTCCTTAATTCTCTCTCTCTCTCTCTCTCTCTCCTTGGAAACATACGATCCCATATCTCTCCGTTTTCTCTCTTCCTCGTATCCTCCTCCTTCTCCTCTTCCTCCTCCTCCTCCTCTCTCTCTCTCCCCCGTATCTTTCTCTCCACCAACCTTTTCTCTCTCCATCATCTATCTCCAACCTGAAGCACTCGAGTTGATCACATCTTAAGGCCTCAAATTTTAGTTCCTCATTTTGATCGGGTTCACCTTGAAAAGAAAAGAAAAAACTCATCTTAAAAGCATTAGGACCTTACTCTCATCGATACGTGGTATGGCGACAAAAGACTGATAGTGACCCTCGAACTTCATGTGCCCTAGCAGGTCTCAGCACGAACGGTGTGCATCGAGGCCCAGTTCTACCCCCAGCCTTACGTGATACGGATATGTATATCTCCTACCATTGTAACCGACTCTATGTAACCCTAGCCCCCTCTGGTGTCTATATAAACCGGATGGCTTTAGTCCGTAGGACTACAATCGCAACAACCCTTACAATCATACCATAGGTTAGCTTCTAGGGTTTAGCCTCCTTGATCTCGTGGTAGATCCACTCTTGTAAACATCCACAATATCAATATCAATCAAGCAGGACGTAGGGTTTTACCTCCATCAAGAGGGCCCGAACCTGGGTAAACATCGTGTCCCTTGTCTCCTATTACCATCCGCCTAGACGCACAGTTCGGGACCCCCTACCCGAGATCCGCCGGTTTTGACACCGACATTGGTGCTTTCATTGAGAGTTCCTCTGTGCCGTCACCGATAGGAAGGATGCCTCCTCCCGTCTTCAAGGACGGTATTTTCGCCAAAGGAGCCTTGGCCACCGCCAAACTATCCGACTAGGTGGTTTTCTTATGACCGCCGTCCGCCATCGCTTCGACAACGACCTCTCAAGTCGTCAAAAGCAATTTTCACATCAGCTCGGAATTCGCCGAGCGGCTGGATCCAATAGAGCTCTCATCCGTAAACGAGCTCTTGGATCGCAACGCCGCCCTGGGAGTCGCGATAGACTACGATCAGATTGGGCTTAAAACCTATCTGAGAGAAATTAACTCTCCCCAGGTCACCCACCATGTTGCAGTGGTAGAGGAACAATGCGGCGACGCTTCTCCTGTATTGAAAACTAGTCATGTCCGGATCCCCGAACCCCCCATGCCGGATTCCCGCGGAGGGACGGGCTTCGATCAAACACTGAACTTAAAGTCAGGCATCGGACTGCACTCGTTGGACAACGTCCGTAAATCCAAGCTTCCAAAATTGGAAACTTCTCGGCCTTGAGCCTTGAGATGGGTAGTGTTCGGACTTAGTTCCACCCACCCGCCCAGACATATGAGATCTAACTCTAATTCGGCAAGAGCCCGCCGAGACAGTACATCACTACTGGGCCAGATTCCTCCTGGTTATGGACAGGATAAAGGACTGCCGAGAGGAAAACTGGGACATCTTGATTGCCGAGAGGAAAACAATCATTACCCACTCCCCTTTTGTTTTATTAAACCCTGATGTAGACGCCGCACTACGAGAATTTCTACAAGAAAACTGGGACATCTTTGCCTGGCACCCTTCATGCATGCCAGGAATCCCACGTCAGCTGGCCGAGCACAGCCTAAATATCGTAAAAGGATTCAGGCCAGTCAAACAGGCTCTTTGACGATTTTCCGAACCCAAAAGACAGGCAATGGGAGAGGAGGTAGCCAAACTATTGGAAGCCGGATTCATTAGACATCAAACATCCGGATTGGCTAGCAAATCTGGTAATGGTACCAAAGAAGGACAAATCCTGGCGCCTATGTGTCGATTTCAAAGACCTAAATAAAGCCTGCCCAAAGGATCCCTTCCTCCCTCAAGATCGACCAAATCATCGATGCCACTGCAGGGCACGATTCATTGTGCTTCCTGGACGCATACTCCGGTTATCATCAAATCAAGATGGCAGAAGCGGATCAAGCCGCAATGGCATTCATTACTCCATATGGACCATTCTGCTTCAACACGATGACCTTCGGACTTAAAAACGCCGGCGCGACATATCAGCGGATGATTCAGACATGTCTGGCTACCTAGATCGGCAAAACAGTAGAGGCATACGTAGACGACGTAGTCGTCAAAACTAAACACGTCGAAACTCTAGTAGACGACTTGAGGCTCACATTCGACAAACTCAGAGCATATGACATCAAGCTGAATCCGGAAAAATGTGTTTTCGGTACCAGCGGAAAAGCTAGAGCTTCATCGTATCCGGTAGAGGAATTGAAGCAAACCCAGCCAAGATCCGAAGCTCATCACAGCTAGATGCCCCAAAAGACCTCAAGCAAATACAAAATTGATCGATGTGTGGCGGCTCTAAGCCGCTTCATCTCCCGCCTAGGAGAAAAGGCATTACCCTCTATCGCCTCCTTAGGCGCACGAACACTTCGAGTGGACGGATGCTGCCACCGCCGGACTCAAGAAATAAAGGCCATATTGGCAACAAATCTGGTCCTGGCTGCGCCCAACCCGGGCGAACCAATGTTGTTATACATCGCAGCTACACATCATGTTGTAAGCGCAAGATTGCCGTCGAACGAGAAAAGAAGGGCATAAATTCCCTCTTCAAAAACCAGTATACTACGTATCTACTGTGTTAACCCCCTGCAAGTCCCGTTACCCGCACTATCAGAAGTTAGCATACGCGGTGTTCATGGCATCCCGGAAGCTCCGACACAACTTTCAAGAGAGATCGATAACAGTCGCCTCTGAAGTACCACTTAACGACATTATAAACAACGCTGGCGCGACGGGCAGGATTGCAAAATGGGCCATTGAGCTCTTACCATTTGATATATCTTACAAACCTGGGCGAGCTATAAAGTCACAAGTATTGGCTGACTTTGTTGCCGAAAGGACCGAAGCCGAACTCCCTAAAGAATACGGCGCATACTCCAATTGGATTATGCACTTCGACGGCTCCAAAATGTTAGCCGGATTGGGGGCTCGCGTCGTACTGACGTCCCTGACCGGGGACACAGTCCAATACGTACTTCAGATAATGTACACGTACTCCAACAACGCAGCCGAATACGAGGCCCTTTTACAAGGGCTCCGGATGGCAATCTCCATGGGCATTCAACGCCTAGAGGTGCGCGGGGATTCAAACCTCGCAATATCCCAAATAAACGGAGACTTTGACACCAAAGATCCGAAAATGGCAGCATATCGCAACGCTGTCCTCAAAATGTCAGCCCGGTTCGAAGGACTTGAATTCCATCACGTCACCCGGGATAATAACCAAGCGGCCGACGTACTGGCACGCATTGGCGCCAAACGCGACGCTGTCCCTCCTAATATCTTCCTGGAACGGCTCTTCAAGCCATCCGTATTATGGGAAGAGGAGTCCGGAACTAACAAACCGGAACAAGCCGCGCCAACCGGCGTTTCAGCCGATGACATAACACCATCCGCCTACGACATAATGGCAGTAATTGCCCGTGGATGTAACCATTCCTCGCCTACTTGCTTAGGCAGGAGCTTCCGAAGACCAAAATGAGGCCCGCAGCATTGTCCGTGGTCTAAAGCCTACAAGGTCTATGAGGGAGAACTTTATAAGAAAAGCACAACCGGAGTCCTTCAAAGGTGTATCTCCGAAGAGGAAGGGCGGAACCTCCTGGCTGAAATTCATGCCGTACTAGGCGGACACCACGCCGCAGCTCGGGCCCTTGTAGGAAAGGCATTCCGTACAGGATTTTATTGGCCGACGGCCCGAGCAGATGCACAGGACCTAGTCCAAAGATGCGTCGGTTGTCAACTCTTTGCTAATCAGAGCCATATGCCACCCACCGCCCTCAAAACTATACCCATTACCTGGCCGTTCGCGGTCTGGGGGCTTGACATGGTTGGACCACTTAAAGGGGAACCCACAAGCAAAGGTACCTATTGGTCATGGTGGATAAATTCACCAAATGGATAGAGGCCAAGCCGCTTAAAACGGCAGAGTCCGGACCGGTGATAGACTTTATATCCGGGTAGTACACTGTTATGGTGTCCCCACAAAGATCATCACCGATAACGGCACGAACTTCACCGCCGATGAGGTTAAATCATGGTGCAAAAATATGGGCATCAAGCTTGATTACGCTTCAGTCTATCATCCTCAAACCAACGGTCAAGTGGAACGAGCAAATGGTCTAATAATGAGCGGCCTCAAACCCAGACTAGTGCGGTCCCTTACGAAATCTGACACGCACTGGGTAGAGGAGCTCGACTCCGTACTCTGGGGGCTGCGGACAACGCCTAACCGTACTACCGGATTCACACCATTTTTTATGGTATACGGCGCAGAAGCAGTTTTGCCCTGCGACATTATTCATGACTCACCTCGAGTGCGCATGTACGAAGAAAAAGAAGCCGAGCTAGATCGGCAGGACAGCTTGGACACATTGGAGGAAGAGCGCGACGTCGCCAAGGCTCGTTCCGCATTCTATCAACAGCAGGCTCGAAGATACCAAAGCAGAGAAGTACGGGCCAAGACTTACGACGTTGGCGAACTGGTTCTACGCCTGCCGGACAAGAAAAAGGACAAGCTCAAGCCCAAATGGGAAGGCCCCTTCATCATCGATCAAGTCCTAACCGGCGGAGCGTACCGCCTCTGAAATGCATCGGATAACCGACTCGAGCCGAACCCATGGAACGCAGCCCGCCTCCGACGATTCTATGCCTAGCGCCGGACTAAGAGTTCGTCCCCTTCCCCCGTCCAATTTTTTTTTATTATTTCAGCTGCCTTTTGTTTATCTTTTTCTTCTCAACCCTATTCATCCAAGCCTTAAAGGGCTTTACCTGCGCAACGTTCGCGCGCAATTGATGTGCTACCCGCACTCATTATACCTGGGGGCTTCTTTACCAGAAGCTTAATTATACGGGCTTCATGCCCAGCACATGTGTCAAGCCTCCACATGTACCTTTTATTCACCATTATATGCATCGATATGACTTAAGATTTGGCCAAGCTGGGTTGCTGGCTCTGTGCTTACCCCTCGTTCCCGATTGTTCGGCTAGGAGGTAAAGGGAGCACCTCTGCGATTGTTACTGCCGGGTCAGCCGGATGTGTACCTCAGACTGGGTGAAGCCGAAAGCTAGCGTTCTTAAGGGAATATTCAGTCGGTGACTTAAAAGATGATTTTTTATCCACTTATTTATCCGCCCCTAGATGTTTTCTGCTTTTTTCGCAGTCCGGACATGCACTTTAGGGCATGCCACCCCCAGCGGAAAGGAACCCTTAACGGAACTATTCTCCCTGGAAGATGTTTCTTACTAACCATGTAATATAACATAACTAGTTGGGCACTTGTCTGATAAAGCACTGATGACCCCTACGCCTGGTCTCCACGCATACCCCGGTTGTTTCATAACCGAGAAGGTATTCGGACACACCTGCACTCTAGGGTCCCAAGGTCGAAGCGAAAAGGTCGGCAAAGACAAACGATCTACAATCCGGCTAGAAGGCTTTTTGTATGTCATTTTATAATACATTGTCAAATCGACTGATTGTATTCTTCCTCAATCCCGTCTAACAGGTTGTCTAATTTACAGTCCTGTTGGGAAAATTTTGCGGCCAACTCCACTTGGCCATATACTAAACTCACAGGGATCTCCTTCCCATCAGGCCCCACAGGTCCGACTTCGGCCATGTGGTTGGGATCCGCCTTCTTGTACCGCGTCTTTACCATGGCCCAGTCCTCCCTGGCACCTTGGCGGCAGGCAGAAATCTTCCATACATGGAAGCGCTGCCGCACTACCTGCAACTTCTCCGCAAGCTCCCCAAGACCCTCGGGTATGGAGAAGGCTGGCCATAACGCCTGGATGACGCCGCTCATAGCCTTCCGAACTCATTCGATCAGTTGCAACAATTCGGGAAGTTGATCACCCGGTTTTACGGGCATCTCCTCCGCGGGGCGACCTGTGAGCATACCTACAGATATATTCTGTCAAATTGACTTCCTCGCCGAACTCTTCTTTTCAAAGGAGTTCGCTCAAGCACTTACTATATATGCCGCGACGAAGCCGTTCATTCTCCCTAACGGAGCCCGACAGCTCGGCCCGAACGCCTTTCAGCTCTTCTCCAAGCTGGGCATGGGCATCCTGGAGCTTGTTCCTTTCATGTTGCACCTTATGCAGCATCCTCTCGCCGGCCTTTAGTTGGCGCAGAAGTTCTTGCCTGTCCGGATCTTGTCCGGCAGCACCTCCAATGTCATTATTTAGCCTTGCGCAACGGCCAAGCGCCACTTATCTTTCTAAAAATACTGCGTTACCAGGAGAGGCCCTTGCATTTCCTCCTGCGCTAGAAAATGCGGCCTCCAGTTGGGCCTTGCACTCTTGCAACTCCTGAGACAGTCGGGTATTCTTCTCGGTAAGATCCTGCATTTCATATGATCCTTAAATCAGTTAATATAACTACTTTAAGTCTCGGGGGCTACTGGCATATACGCCTATTAAATTCTCTTACCCGTATGTCTTTTACATACTGCTCCGTGGCTCTGGTAAAACTATCTTGAGCGGCACGAAGGTGCGCGTCCCCCGTGTTAAAGGCATTCAACGCCTCGGGGGAGAAGCACACGCCACGGCACTGTCGGCGGCGCCTGTGATTCAGGGCACTCTCCACCTCGCACTTGGTGGCGGACAGTCTTCGGCATCCTCCGTCGGAGGAACGTCCGCTCGCTTCTGCGCCGCCTCCCTTCTCGCCGGTGTGGGAGCCCGCTGGTAGAGGTTGGATTGACAACTTCCACGCCCGCAACCGCGGACGCTTTTTTCCCTATAAAAGTCATGAGCACTCGGGCGCTTCTTAGGAACGTTGCTCTAAATACTGAATTGTGAGCTACACCTTTGCAGCGACGTTTCAGTCCGCGTCGCGCTCCTCTTCCGCCTACTGGTCCGAACTGGCCCTTGTTAATTGGTCAGCCACCGCGGGCTCGGCTTCTCGCCCTAGGGGCGCCTCCTGCATAGTGCCATCATATACGGTGGTCAGAAATAAGCAAGGAAGGAATGACGGTATCGGGGCTTCGGCCGCAATTACCTGGGAAGCCGGATATAGTCCGGGATAGTCTGCCGTGATGGCGACTAAAACGTTGTCCATGCTAAGCTGGTGGAACACCCCGTCGATTAGCTCCACCTTTATGTCCGGATCCTCTTCGGAGGCCGGATCCCGGGATCTCTCTGGATCCTCAGGCTGCGGAGCCGGACTCAGCATTCCCTCCACAGTCCGGCGCAGTTCCTGCGTCGAAAGAAGAACACAATGTAAGAAACTTAAGTTTCAAAAGGCACGGGTCGGACACGCTGAGTGTTCGCTTACCCAAGGCCGGGGATTGTTCATGGAGAACCCATTTAACGGGTTCGTCCGAAGGAAATCCTCTTTCTCCCCTTATACAGGCCGGACAAGATCGTCACCAGATCTTCGGCCGATTCCGGCCCTTTGCGGCCATGACGGGTGGCATCGTCCTCCCCGTTGAAATCCCACATCGGGTGGCCCCTGTATTGTAGTGGCTGCACCCCGCGTAATGCATGTTGCCATGACTCCAATCATGGTCAACCGGCATGGGCCAAGAACCTTATTCGCCCATCGATAATGGACGCTCTTGTCTTCCTCCAATCGGGGGCTCCGTGGACGCCAACTAAGGCGTTTCTTCAGAGGAGCATTGCTAAACTCCGGGAGGCCGATCCGAACAGGGTCCGGCAGCGGAGCGTCTTCTATATAAAACCATTCCGAAGGCCAGTCTTCGGGCGCCTTCTTAGGGGTTCCGGATGGATATCCGGTCCCGGCAATGCGCCATATTTCGGCGCCGCCCACTTGATATATAGACCCCTCGTGAGAGCGGGGTACAAGGCAAAACAACCTCTTCCACAGCGCGAAGTGGGGCTCGATGCCAAGGAAAAGCTCGCAAAGAGCTACGTAACCCGCAATATGCAGGATTGAGGCGGGCGTGAGGTGATGGAGCTGGAGTGCGTAGAACTCCAAGAGCCCGTGGAGGAATGGATGTACAAGAAATCCGAGTCCCCTTATCAGATAGGGGACAAAGCATACCCGCTCCCCTTTGTTGGGATTAGGGGTAACCTCCGCTTGCTTCCCACCTTTGTAGGTGGCGAGCCAGGCTCGAACCGGAACCATGAAGGCCGGAGGGAGATATCCCCCCATTTGGAGCTTCACCAGCTGCCAGCGAAACAGAGCATCTCCTCCAATCTCTCGGCAATGGGCCGGGAGCGCGATAAGAGGAGCCGCGTTGACGGTCCATGATGGAATGGATTCTTGGTCGAAAGCTCTCCGATGAGTATTTGCGAGAGGAAGATGGTGATTTGGATCTGGATTCTTGCCTCCCTTATAGGCAGATTGTTCGCACAACTAGGGGGTAAAACATAAAAGACACCCTGGCTTTTCACATTCGCACGACGCGTGGAAGAAGGCCATTATTGGGCGTGGAAGCCAAGACGCGCAACATTGATGAGGAAGCCGGACACTGTTCGGCAGGTACATGGAACTTAAGGGAGAACCCGCCTTGCAACGCCGAAGACTACACGCATGCTGGACTTATCGTCATTGAAGCCTGGTTCGGGGGCTACTGAGGGAGTCCCGGATTAGGGGGTGTCCGGATTGCCGGACTACCATCATCGGCCGGACTATCATCGGCCGGACTATCATCACCGACCGGACTCCAAGACTATGAAGATACAAGATTGAAGACTTCACCCCGTTTCCGGATGGTACTTTCCTTGGCGTGGAAGGCAAGCTTGGCGATACGGATATGTAGATCTCCTACCATTGTAAGCTACTCTATGTAACTCTAGCCCCCTCCGGTGTCTATATAAACCGGATGGCTTTAGTCCGTAGGACTACAATCACAACAACCCTTACAATCATACCATAGGCTAGATTCTAGGGTTTAGCCTCCTTGATCTCGTGGTAGATCCACTCTTGTAAACATCCACAATATCAATATCAATCAAGCAGGACGTAGGGTTTTACTTCCATCAAGAGGGCCCGAACCTGGGTAAACATCGTGTCCCTTGTCTCCTGTTACCATCCGCCTAGACGCACAGTTCGGGACCCCCTACCCGAGATCCGCCGGTTTTAACACCGACACCCCTCTACTGCACTCCGACACAAATCTTGTTGATATCAGGTAACCATGCTCTCCTCTTAAAAGTCAAATCATATGTTGCATTCATCTAAAACATCTGACAGACTAGGAATACATAAATGGGTACTTAAAGTTTCTACCATACATGGATGCATTGATCTGATCCTCCTGTACGTTCTAAACCGTTGAATTGCAGCAAGATCTGATGTGGTGTATCCCTTTGTTGGAGTCCTCCGATCCAAAAGTTGAACACATCTACCATCATGAAAAGGAAGGGTCCCAAATTCCGACTCTGCTGTCCTGGTGGCATAACCCTACCTCGCTGATGCAACAAGGGAAGTTCTTTCCAGAGATCACACACCTATGGAAGCTAATTTAACTACTTTTTGAACAGACTGGATGCGGGAAAATAGGCAAGTACATGGCAGTTGGCTTATTGATTCGCGTACAGTGCATGCACATACACAGAACGTTATTTGTCTTTGGCCATAGATTGATTCTGGCATTATGTATTTTGGCAGGTGTTATTGCAGGTTGATTAATTCGTTTTTGACCAGATAGCAGCTAACATGACTACTTTTTGAACTGACCGGATGCGGGAAAATAGGCAAGTACATGGCAGGTAGCTTATTGATTCACGTACAATTGATGCACATACACATACCATTATTTTTCTTTGACCATCGATTGATTCTGGCATTATGTATTTTGGTGTGTGTTTTTGCCGGTTGATTAGTTCGTTTTTGACAAGATAGATTTATACTTGGAGATCGATTCACGCAACATAACAGCAGGGAACAAATGGAGCCAGTTTTTGCAGATATCTTTCACCGGAAAGTACGTCGCAGCTTGACGCATCTTCTTAAATAATGAAAAGCCCAGTCCAGACTCCAGACCAATACGTGAGTTATTTTCTAAGCATTCATGGAGCAGTATTTGCAGTTGGGGACATCCTGGGGTAAAGGCTCCAGCATTTTAAGTAAACAGCACAAGTGCTCCATGCACCTCTTCTTCATGTGTACCCAAGTTTGTCCTACTTTCTCCATGTTTGCTTAAGATTTTCTTACAGACTTCTTAAGGTTCATAAATTATACCCAGTTGTGGTTACGGTAGTCGTTTTTCTTGCTAGAAGCTTGGAATAGGCCTTTCTTTCATCAATGATATGGATTGATTATGTTCAATCTTACTAACAAAAAGACTATTCCCCTTTTGGTGACATGGAAGAAAACTGAGTGTCGTGTGTCAAGTGAGAGAGGCAAACGATGTGGCTCTTTATCATGTTGTGACTGTCGCACCCATATAAAAAAGTTTAAGTTCAGGTAATTTTTTTCTTGATTTATACTTGAATCCATCCAAACTTTAGCATTGGATTCTGATTATGAAGCATCTTCTGTCCAATTATTTTCTAGCAATTCTGTATCATTTTTTACTCCTATACATGTGTCCACGGTACATTTTGATAATATCACATTATTAGTTAGTAATCTATTCTGCACAGACCCATATATGTTAGTATTATGTATAGGTACAAATTTAAGCTAGAGGAGATGTGTGGCGGAATGGAACATCAACTTGCACCATGCTTGAGTCATAAGGAAGAAATTTGATAAGCAATCTCAAGATTCTTGATAGATACAAATAATTATGTTATGAACGAGAAGAAAAAAGATTCCAGAAATTACGTGGAGAGAGATTGATATATCATGGGAAGCCATATGGGGCCTTTTGTGAATATTAATAATTGCCGACAATGAGAGGATTTAGTTAGTAAAAACTATCATATACATATACATATTATGATTCCTGCAAAAAAAAGAATTATAATGTATGTTCAACATTGCTCAAATATAGCATTCTCATGCTAGTTCGCATGTAATGCACGGGTAGACGACTAGTTCTTCAATTTGTTCGATATCATAGTAACTATAAACACCCTTTGCATAAGAAGATAAGATTTCACTTTCAGTGAACTCACATAGGTAGGGAAGGTGTTTTTTAGGGTTCTTAGAGCAACAAGTAAAGTCATGAATTTCACAAAGATTCCAAGCATAACACAACAATCTGTTTATTTGACCCCGTAAGAGTTTCCCCTTTTCAGACAAATGATGACACACAAAACGAGCATGCTCATCTAAAGATTTCCCACCAACTAGGCTAGTTGGGGTTTCAGCACGAGCGCATAAGGATCCAAGATGATCCAAGTAGAACACTTTAAGTGGATCCATATCAATAGATTTTTAGCAAGCAAAGATGCAAGCAAAAAAAGAAGGCACGTGGAAACACAAACAAAAAGACATACGGGAAGAAGGCAAAGAAAAGGCAAAGGTGAAGTGGGAGAGAGGAAAACGAGAGGCAAATGGCAAATAATGTAATGCGAGGGAGACGAGTTTGTGATGGGTACTTGGTATGTCTTGACTTGTGCGTAGACTCCCCGGCAACAGCGCCAGAAATCCTTCTTGCTACCTCTTGAGCACTGCGTTGGTTTTCCCTTGAAGAGGAAAGGGTGATGCAGTAAAGTAGCGTAAGTATTTCCCTCAGTTTTGAGAACCAAGGTATCAATCCAGTAGGAGACCACGCGCGAGTCCCACGCACCTACCCAAACAAATAAGAACCTCGCAATCCACGCGATAAAGGGGTTGTCAATCCCTTCACGGTCACTTACGAGAGTGAGATCTGATAGATATGATAGGATAATATTTTTGGTATTTTTATGATAAAGATGCAAAGTAAAATAAACGGTAATAGAAATGGCTAAGTGTTGGAAGATTAATATGATGGAAAATAGACCCGGGGGCCATAGGTTTCACTAGTGGCTTCTCTCAAGATAGCATAAGTATTGCGCTGGGTAAACAAATTAGTGTCGAGCAATTGATATAAATCAACATAGTTATGAGAATATCTAGGCATGATCATGTATATAGGCATCACGTCCGCGACAAGTAGACCGAAACGATTCTGCATCTACTACTATTACTCAACACATCGACCGCTATCCAACATGCATCTAGAGTATTAATACAACCCCAAACAGATCTACAGGTTACACACCTTTTTTTCATGGTTTATGGAGCAGAGGCGGTTCTCCCTAGTGACATCCGTCACAATTCACCCCGGGTGGCGGCTTATGTTGAAGCTAATAATGAAAAGGCACGTCAGGATGCACTTGACCTGTTGGATGAGGAGCGTGATCTCGCGGCAGCTCGTTCTGTGATTTACCAGCAAGACCTATGTTGTTATCAGAGCCGCCGGTTCAAAACCAGAACCTTTCAAGAAGGCGACTTAGTGCTTCGGCTCATCTAGGATCAAACGGATATGCATAAGCTATCACCGCTTCGGAAGGACCTTTTGTGGTAAGCAAGAATCTGCATAATGGGTCATACTATCTTATCGACATTCGAGACAACAAGGACTCACGCAAGTCGGACGAGGAGACCCGTCGGCCGTGGAATATTGCTCATCTTCGGCCCTACTATACTTGAGCCGCCGGCTCTCATGATGTACATAGTCAGATGATGTATATATTATAAACAGTATAATAAAGCCGGCATCCTTGATAATTCAGGGCCTCTGTTGTTTCACTTCCTCGAAGCTGAGTCTTTACCATCGTCTTTCATGTTCATTTAAGAGGCTTGACGCCCAAATTATAGCGATCAAAGAGAGTTGGATGCACAACACAGCTCAAAACATAGGTCCCTGGCGAGCGCAATTTGTCAGTATGTCACTTGGGGGCTTCCTGTTGAAACATAGGTGTATTCACCAAAGAGAACATAGCGTTACTACCCTCTTTACTAGGTTATCTTATTCAAACATAGGCGTATTCACCAAAGAGGACATAACCTTTCCGGGTAATCCTACCTGTATACTAGTTGCTTCAACTCCATCAGGTCATCATGATTGACCCGCCGAACTCTTAACAATCAGTCTTTTACGGTGTATTCACCAACGATCCTGAGCTTGTTAAGGTTAAAAAGCCGGTTTGTCATGTGAGAGCACGGTTTACAAATAGTTAGGATAGATCCAGGCTTCATAAGCCGCCTTCTTGAAACTTGGATAAATCGGCCCGTGATGCATGCTGCTACTCTGACCCCGCGTACTCCTGATAAGTCTATCTTTAAGCAAGACCTGACTTTATTTGGGTTCAAATGTCGATTGGGTACTGTGGGTGCCGGCTCACGGAAAGCACGTACCTTCCAGTGGCTATCAGGCTAGTTTCACCAAAGAAGACACTTTGGATTGGCGGCCTACAAAAGCCTCGAATCTTTTGATTTCTTAATTTTTTTCATCTCTTTTTCGCCATCTGGTTTTACAAATCGGGCCAAGCTGCCCTATTTATTGCTTATATTTGAAGCATCTTTTGGGTTTCTACAACCCACCAGGATGGAAGACTCTCAGTCGCCAGGGCATAATAATCTTATGTTTAGAGTTATAGCTCTAAATACTCTAATCGCACAAAGCTGTTAAGCCGGTAGTTTAAGCGTACACCACAGGTATGACATTTTATTTAACAATTGTGTCAACATTGTGGTCAGAACGTCCCTGGTTATGGACTATTCATCCCTAGGGGCTTCAATTGGGTATCATGACCCGCCCGGCAGTAAGCTGCCAGGGCACTTGTCATTTCTTTGTGTGCAGGGTAATAGTCAATCAGATCTGCATAAATCAAACATTGTCATAAGCATAAAGTGATGGTTTCTCAAACTGGCGGATCAGCAGTATTGCACAAAACAGAAACGTGCACGATGGCATGGCAGATTAAAGTTTCACTACCCTATTACATGACTCCATGGGTCAAACAGATCAAATATTTCATAAAGATCAAATATAAACCGCCCAACGGTTCACTCTTCTTGGCCTTGCTGATTTGAGGCCTCTAGATCATCCTTTTCCGGATCTTCGTCCTCTTTCGCCGTCAGGAGGTTCGGTGATGACCAATCAATGCCACATAAGGCTTGAAATTCAGCCTCATCATCTATAAGCCCAAACGGATCAACTTCAGGGGCGAAAGTATGCTTACGGATTGGAGGGATTAGACCCATCACTTTATAAGCCGGCGTAGGCATCTTCTGATTCTCCATGCTGTAAGCCGGGTGATATTTCAACAGATCTGTCTCATTTGCAATCAGACTGGCCAGAGGGCATATTTCTTTCACACAAGCAGCAAAGTCTTTTTTATCAAATGAAGTGCCATCTTCTTTTAAGCTTGGATATCCAGTAGCTACCTCAAACGGGTCTAGATCTGGTAGCCATGCCTTGGCCCGGCTCAAAGCCGTCACGCCACCGGATCTTGCAGACGACCGCTTCATCTCATCTATCCTGGCAGGTAGCACAGAAAGTCTTTTCAAGACATCTGTCAAAAGAGTAGGTGCTTGATTAGTCGGTGAAATTCTAGCCAGTGTACGCTGAGCTCCAGTGTACAGTTGTTCGACAAGGGTATAAACTGCCTTCAGCTTCACAAGCATGTCTTGGTTAAGGCTGCTGCTCCTAGGACCTGAATAAATCATAGATTGGTTAGAGGCGGTTTATACTATCACAAAAAGGATTCACTTTTGATGATTAGCAAGGCGACTCACCAAAGATAGCAGAAACCATCTGGGATACACGGTGTTTTAAACCGATGAGCTCAGTGGTCACCTCTTGAAGAGCCGCCTTCGCTTTTTCAGCTCGTTGCGTCAAAGCAGTCTTCTCCTCAGCCCAAGTGTTTCTCTCCGCCTCAAAACTGGTCTTTAGCTTTTCCATCTCAGCCATGCTAAATTTTAATTTTGAATCGGCCTTCCGGGTCTCAGATTCTTGGTTTTCCAGCTGGGTCTTTACATCGGTCAGTTGTGATTGAAGTTCAGCAGTGGCATTTTGTACAAACATAGAGTTGCAAATACATTTATATTCGGATTACAGAAACATAAGTCCCAAGCCTTTTGCAAGCAACAACACTTGGCACTTGGGGGCTAATGCTGGCCGAAACAATTCTTCATATAGACGGTTCATGTCAGTAAAGTCCCAAGCACTTTGCAAGCAAGAGTACTTGGCACTTGGGGGCTAATGCATATCGTTTGAGTCTTCCTATTGCTTTATGATGACCGAGTTGTGCTGTAAACAATCACAACCGGCTCATGGGGGCTACATAGATAAGTTCTCGTTGTTAAACAATAATGAACAGGACCGGCTCATTCATGTTGATTAAACCGGCCCTTGGGGGCTACGGATGCAATGTTAATTGTTTAAATTTGGCTAAACTTTAATGGTACAAGTCGGCTTTGGAAGGATTATACTACAGATGTTTACGGTTATTCTAAGTCTACAACCTATTCAATCTCATTGCTACCTCTTTAGCACTGCGTTGGTTTCCCTTGAAGAGGAAAGGGTGATGCAGTAAAGTAGTGTTAGTATTTCCCTCAGTTTTGAGAACCAAGGTATGAATCCAGTAGGAGACCACGCGCGAGTCCCACGCACCTACACAAACAAATAAGAACCTCGCAACCAACGCGATAAAGGGGTTGTCAATCCCTTCATGGTCACTTACCAGAGTGAGATATGATAGATATGATAGGATAATATTTTTGGTATTTTTATGATAAAGATGCAAAGTAAAATAAACGGTAATAGAAATGGCTAAGTGTTGGAAGATTAATATGATGGAAAATAGACCCGGGGGCCATGGGTTTCACTAGTGGCTTCTCTCAAGATAGCATAAGTATTGCGATGGTTAAACAAATTACGGTCGAGCAATTGATTGAATTGAGCATAGTTATGAGAATATCTAGGCATGATCATGTATATAGGCATCACGTCCGCTACAAGTAGACCGAAACGATTCTGCATCTACTACTATAACTCCATACATCGACCGCTATCCAGCATGCATCTAGAGTATTAAGTTCATAAGAACGGAGTAACGCAATAAGCAAGATGACATGATGTAGAGGTCTAAACTCAAGCAATATGATATAAACCCCATCTTTTTATCCTCGATGGCAACAATACAATACGTGCCTTGCTGCCCCTGCTGTCACTGGGAAAGGACACCGCAAGATTGAACCCAAAGCTAAGCACTTCTCCCATTGCAAGAAAGATCAATCTAGTAGGCCAAACCAAACTGATAATTCGAAGAGACTTGCAAATATAACCAATCATACATAAAAGAATTCAGAGGAGATTCAAATATTGTTCATAGATCAACTTGATCATAAACCCACAATTCATCGGATCTCGACAAACAAACCGCAAAAGAAGATTACATTGAATAGATCTCCTGGAGAGACAAGGAGAACTTTGTATTGAGATCCAAAGAGAGAGAATAAGCCATCTAGCTAATAACTATGGACCTGAAGGTCTGAGGTAAACTACTCACACATCATCAGAGGGGCTATGGTGTTGATGTAGAAGCCCTCCGTGATCAATGCCCCCTCCGGCGGAGCGCCGGAAAAGGCCCCAAGATGGGATCTCACGGGTACAAAAGGTTGCGGTGGTGGAAATAGGGTTTTAGCCCCCCTTCTGATGTCTTCCTGGTATATGGGTATATATAGGAGGAAGAAGTATGTCGGTGGAGCAACGTGGGCCCCAAGAGGGTGGAGGGCGCGCCCAGGGGGGTAGGCGCGCCCCCTGCCTCGTGCCTTCCTCGTTGATCGCTTTACATAGACTCCAAGTCCTCTGGATCACGTTTGTTCCGCAAATCATGTTCCCGAAGGTTTCATTCCGTTTGGACTCCGTTTGATATTCTTTTCATGCGAAACACTGAAACAGGCAAAAAACAGCAATTTGGGGTGCCTCCGGTTAATAGGTTAGTCCCAAAAATAATATAAAAGTGGATAAATCCCAATAAACATTCAAAACAGAATATAATATAGCATGGAACAATAAAAAATTATAGATACGTTGGAGACGTATCACTCATCATACCCAGTAGACTTGGGGCTGGCAGGACGTACATAACTTATTTAAGCAGGGATTCATACCTCGTATTTCTGATGCATCTGCTTCACCATCTCAATTTTAAGACCGCGGCTGGACTGTACTTTGTTGAGGTAGCCAGATAGCACTTCACTACTGCTTAATTGTGCATAGTGGGAGACATCAAACCTCACTTTCCGCCTATCAATAACTTCTTGTTTGGCGGAGTGCTTGGCTAAGACAGTTGGATTCCCTGGTTCTGTAAAACCGGTGCCAGTGATCAGAACATCATCAGTATGAGTCTCCGACGTTTTAAGTGAGCTCGACGGTTCCGTGTTCAAAGAGTCGATGTTGGTATGTTCAATGGAGAGATCAGGGAATTCAGGTGGAGCGTGTGAGGCAGGTTCTTCTGGCTGTTTTTCAGAAGCATCGGGTGCAGAGACTTGCTGCTCCGGTTCAATAACTTTAGGAGTCTCAGTTGGCTTGGTCACTTTTGCCTTCTTTCTAGGCTTTGCTTGACCACTACACGGGTTGTGACAAGTCAGTATAGTTATAAGAGTATAAAGAGGTACAGAATAAAAGTTAATTATTGTTACCCAGGGGCAGTCTTAAAAGCCAGCAGCTGGGTCTGTGATGAGTCACCAGAGGAAGAACGAGAAACCTGCTGGTAGTTTGAATCATAGGAATTGAGTGGCTAGCGAATGAGACCTGCCAGTGGGTAAAAGGAATTTAAGTTTGGAAGGACCTCATTTTGGCATTTCCGTGGAACTGGAGTGTTCGGTAAGCCGGAGGACAATTCTTCACCTCCGTTGTTCCGAGTCTGGCGCCGGTTCTCGTGTTGTTGTTGCTTCAAAAGAAAGTGAGGATCCAAATGAGCTAAGGGATGTGAAAAGCTTACTTTCCGGGTTACTCGTCAAATTTTTTGTCTTGGCAAAGGTGCTGAGCCGGAGGAAATAATAGTTACCTCTTCTTCAACTTCTTGGCTGGCCCCCATCTCATCCTGAGAGTAATGAATGTCAATAAGATAATTGAAAAGGGAGCCAAGGAAGTCGAAGGGCAAAGGTGTCATTCAGCTCAAGCATTTCAGAGGCACTTGGTTTCTTCTTATGCTTCTTGGTGGCTTTCTTGGCAGCCCTGGCCCTTTTGGTGGCTTCATGGTCATATTTTGCCTTCCAAAAATCAGATTTAGCCTCTGGACACTACTAGGAAAAAGCCTAGTAGTAGCGCGGGTTAAAAGCTAGTAGTAGCGCGGGTGCCTGCGCTACTACTACGGCGCTACAGCTAACTAGTAGTAATAGCGCGGTGCATCCTGCGCTACTAGTACGTGTGTTAGTAGTAGCGCGTGTCTGTGACCCGCGCTACTACTATTAATTTGAAAAACCAAAAAAGAATCTCGACCCCATGACGCGCGCACGTTGGCCGGGAGCAGGGAGATATCGGCCATGACGCGTGCCTCGTGGAAGCCGTCGAGGGCGGCCGCGGAGGCCAGCCTGGCGTGGGCCGGGAGCTGGAGGACCTGCATCTTGACATCGTGCGTGGGGAGCAGCACCTCGCGGCGGCCGTCGCCGTTGAGGTCGGCGACGAGTAGCGGCGGGAGGCGGTCCATGTCTCCCGGAACGAGAAGTCGCCCTCGTGCTGCCGGAGGAGGAGGGGGGTGGGTCAGCTAGCGTTCCGAATAGAATCGGAGAGGGGGAGGAGGAGGGCTGACCTGGAGCAAGAAGAAGACCGTGAAGGCGGCGAGGAGGAGGATGTCGAGGTCGCGCTTCCTCATCTTGGCAGCGGCGAGGAGCTCCGGCGACCGCCCACCGGAGGGATCTCGGAGAGGGAGGGGGGAAGAAAGCAGAGTGTACCAGCGGCGGCCACCGCTGGAGTATGAGGGAGAGACGAGGAAATTGAGAGAGGGGGAATGTGAGGGAGAGAGGAGGGATTCGGCTGAGGATAGGGGGATTTCACCTACCTCATACTTAGTAGTAGCGAGGGGTATAAAACCGCGCTACTACTATCAACTTAGTAGTAGCACGGGTTTGTACCCCTCGCTACTACTATGGCATGTCCCGGGAGGGCACGGTAGAGACCGCTTAGTAGTAGCGAGGGTTAAAAACCCGTGCTACTAGTATCAACTTAGTAGTAGCGAGGGGCAAAAACCCGCGCTACTAGTAAGTAGCAGTAGCGAGGGTTATAAACCCTCGCTACTAGTAAGCGTCTGCCTATAAGATTTTCCCTAGTAGTGGGAAGTCAGCAAAGTTGAGTTAATACAATATTTGAATAATGAGATAAAAGTAAGGTAAGTTAGAGACTTACATCTGGCGACGGGTTAAGTTTGCAGAAAGGGTTCAGACCCACTTTGTTGTAGTCTTCGGAATCTTCATTCAGAAGGGTTTTTTTCATCTCAGTAATTGCATCATCAGTCAAACGCAAGGGGCTGTGGCGTAATGGATCCTTTGTGCCGCCTGTATAAGTGCACATTAAGCCGGGCCGGCGGCTCAAGGGTATGATTTGCCACAAGACCCAGCACCGGACCAAATCAATGCCAGTTAACCCGTTCCTCGGTAGGCCCTTGACCTTCACAATAGTGGGGGCGAGTTTTTTATGTTCAGCACCGGTGAGCTTTTCAGGAAGAGGATGCTTCGGGTCAGGACGTCCAGCACGATAACCCGGCAATGGATTCTCGTCAGCCGGAGAGGTATCCTTGCAGTAAAACCACATCTGGTTGGGTGACTCGGCAGGCACGCATAAGGGAAGATGGCACCTCTTCTGCGTGGGTGTTGATTCCGCCAAGTTACAAGTTGGGCCCGTTCGTGAACTCGTTTTGGTAGTTCAAACAAAAGAATTCCCTAAAATGTTCGACACTGGGCTCCTCTTGAAGGTATACTTCACAGAAGACTTGAAAGTTCCAGATGTTTGACATGGAATTGGGTCCGATGTCTTGAGGATTGAGTTGGAAAAAGTGCAGAACGTCTCGGAAAAATTTAGAACCGGGCGGTGAGAAGCCCCGATTCATGTGATCAGTAAAAACAATGACTTCGTCATCCTTTGGCTGAGGTCTTTCTTCGCCTGGATCAGGGGCGCGATAATGCATGACATTTTTTGCTGGCAAGTACCCGATTTTGACAAAGTCTTTGAGTGAGCCCTCAGTGACGATGGAGGGAACCCAGTTACATGAAGTAACCATCTTTGGCGGCATTGTGAAAAGGGAAGCCTAAAAGGAAGAAAGGTTTGCCTGTTTAAGTTACTTCATTTAAGCCGGAGGTAAATGTTACAAGTATCTATTCAGACTGGCGGCTTAAGTGCGGACTAATGATATATGGGTAATTATAAACCGGTGATGTAAGTCGTCATGACCAGCACTGGTATTCAAGATCTGACAAGAGCAAAATTTTACTAAGTGTTGGGACAAACATGTTTCACAGATTGAAGCTATAAGATTGGATCTGCAGCTGTTCAGAAAAATGAAATAAAATCTAAACCTAAGGTGGCGGCAGCAGAAAAGTGGGGATGCCCAGATGAGATCTATTACAATGAGGATATATTTTCATATTAAAAACCAAGTGCTAAGATTGTTACCGCACAAGATTGGTATCGTTTTCTAGATCAACACTATACAATCTAAGAAAGAAAGGGAGGAACGGTGATGAACACCAACGAATAGAGAAACCCTAAGATAGATATGTTGAAGAAGAAAAGTAAAGGCTTACCGACGCTGATGAACAGCGGAGGAGGGCCGCGATGCTATGGTTCATTCAGGGTGACGCAGCGGCCGGAGTCGAAGCAGTGGATGAAGGTCGACGACGGTGGAGTTTTGGTGCGCTGGAGCGTTGTTAGGAGGAAGATGAAGGCGAGAAGGCAAAAGGGGGAGAGTGAAAAGAGGACCTGTGGCCCTATTTATAAGGCTGGAAGGATAAGGGAAAGATATGTGAAGGCGCGGGCGCCTCGATTTTCGGAGGTTCAGTAAAGGAAAAGATTTATTAAGATTTGGGCCATATCTATACCTACTAATAAAGCAAGGCGTGTTTCTCTAATTTTTTCATCCGTTCACCCATATTATACTTTTGAGAATTTTTTCTATCCAAGGTGGTACTATTTTTTGGGTCAATCCACATATATACAAGTGATGGTGTGGGGAGTCAAAATCACGACCAATTTTCCACTCGCCTGCATGTAACCAGCCCATACACCCATAATGGGCCATGCAGCCACCCGGGTGGGCTTTCTGGAAAGAACAAAAAAAAATTAATGGGCCACGCGTAGCGTCATCATGAAATAATTATACCACACTGTGGAATCGAACTCGTGACCTCCCCAAGGCTCAAACTCAAAGAACCAACTAAGCTACAAACTTTTGATGTCAAGTTATCCCACCTCGAGTTTTTAAATCAGTTTGCACCAGTTAATATACCGGATGTGCTGGAAATCAACAAGCAGACCCAGAACATCACCTTCGTTATTGAGGCAAGCTAATCAAATGGATCGGTGAATTAAAGAAATGATTGTGGGCTTAAAAGCAGGAAATAATATGGTCTCAAGTAAATTAACGGAAAGATTGTGGGATCGGATTTGGCTAATTGAATGAAATTGTGATAAATAGGGATAACTAAGGAAAGATTGTGGGCTTGATTGTGTGGTGAGGCTACTAATTAAAAGGAAGCATAAGGAATGATTGATTGTGTGGGCGGGCATACAACTATTGAGGACATGCGTCTTGCTCCCAGGAAGGAAAGGATATTAAAAGAATAAAAACAATTCCTGCCTCAGTAAGAAAATAAAGATGCTACTAGGAAGGGGAAAAACTAACGTGATCCTTTGAAATCTAGAAAGTGTCTCACGTGTTAATAAAAAAATCATGCTACACTTACGATATCATCAGTACAATTTTTGTAGGACGCTGCCAATCAGACCGTCCACATGTCAAGTCAGCCTCGAGTGTAGCACAACTTAGGGTTGGATTTCCCATTGTACTGGAATCGGATGCCCAAGTATCGTATGTGAAGTAGTTTCATTAATTAAAAGAAGGAATTAAACTATCAACAAAAAAACTTGGCCGTGCGCACATCCAACATGGAAAGTGACACACAATTTAATTTTTGTGTCAATTGAAATGTGTTTGTGCCTTTTGAAAGATGTCCTCTAATTTTTAAAATCTTTCATGCATTTTAAAACGTTTGGGTAGTTTTAAGATAAGTGTGCATGTATTAAAATAATGTTGATATAATTTAAGAAATGCTCATCCTTTTCTCAAAAACAAATTTCATGTCATTCTAAAAAGTGTTCAACTTAAGGTTGGATTTCCCATTGTACTGGAATCGGATTCCCAAGTATCATATGTGAAGTAGTTTCATTAATTAAAAGAACAAATTAAACTATCAACAAAAAACTTGGCCATGTGCACATCCAACATGGAAAGTGACACACAATTTAATTTTTGTGTCAATTAAAATATGTTTGTGCCTTTTGAAAGATGTCCTCTAATTTTTAAAATACTTCATGCATTTTAAAACGTTTGTATAGTTTTAAGATAAGTGTTCACATATTAAAATAATGTTGATATAATTTAAGAAATGCTCACGCTTTTCTCAATAACAAATTTCATGTCATTCTAAAAAGTGTCCAGGTGCTTAAAAATATATTCATCATTTTAAAAATATTCACGCTCTTTAAAATGACCATGTGATTTAAAAAAATATTAATGTGTTTTAAAAAGAAGGTTAATGCATTTAAAATAAAATATATACAATTTAAAAGTGAGTGGGTGTATGAGGGATGATGTAGGCCGTAGCTCGGGAAGCGCATACGTTAGATCAAGCTCGACGAGATTAGTTTTCAAACTATTTGACATTCACTTGCAATGGTATGGTTCAATGACAAGTGTGTGTGTCGTGGTCGAGATTATCACATTGGTATTCACCACGTCGGACGCATTGCTATCAGGTGGTCATCACGACCATGGCCGATGAAGGCTGGAAGGACGATAAGCTACAACACGATTCGGCCGCTATGTTAAAATATATAATGTGAACATGTGGAGGGGTCTCCAGTGGAACTTATTATGCTGGAAGCATGCACTCATTTCTCCTGTTGCAACGCACGGGCATGTTTGCTAGTGTAATATTAATAACAGGTGACTCATGGCGGGTTGCCGCAATTTCAGGAGATGATGTCATGGAGGGTTACAGATAACACAGGAACATGAAGAAGAATTTTTTCTAAGTGTTGAAGATTGACATGAACAAGTTCAAATTAACCTGGGGCCTAATGTTGGGGATATGACTATTCGATATGACCCGCCCAAGAGGGGCCGGGTTATCCTAATGGCGGTTCATCTAAACAGAGCCCATGAGTATGTTGAAGATGGCAGTTCATGGAGCAGGCTTATTAAAGGGCCCAAACCCGAAGGTGGCTTAAGGCCCGTAAGTGTAACCGCCATGTATATGTAACTTGTACTGTAAGGCATGTAAGATAAGTCACCGGGCTGGACATGTTTGTATGAGCTGGCCGGGACTCTGTAGGCCGCAGGGCGTCAACCCATGTATATAAGGGGACGCCCCGGCAGCGGCTTAGGACAAGAAACAACAGATCAAAAGCCAGGCAAAAGCGTATTCGCTCCTTGGTAATCGAAACCCTAGCAATACCACCCCAAACTGGATTAGACCTTTACCTTCACCGCAAGGGGCCGAACCAGTATAAACTCCTCGTGTCCTTTGTCCCGTTTAACTCCTTTAAGCTAATCTCGTCGCCATGGCTTTACAACTAGGTCCTTTCACTAGGACATCTGCCGTGACAAATCCACGACAGCGAGGGATGTAGAGGCGAGAGTTTTGGGGGAGCGAGCTAGTGTGCTTGACACGCCGGCTGTGGACTGTAGCCGACGCACCTTCTCGCGTAAGCCATAGGCGTACTATACACTGATGGTGCTCCAATATATTTTCTACTACATCTCACACGGTTGGTGAGAATAAACTGTGTGGGATCTACTTGATTTGAATTACAAAATGGGGTCACGGCGGCAATGGACGGTGTTTGAATTGCAAGACCTTTTACTTGCAGCGAACATGCAATTGTATGTGTCTCATAAAAGAATTGGAATTATTCAGGGTTCATTTGCACATTTCATACATTAAACTGGGTTTCTAGCCATTTCAGGTGCACAATTAAAAATTAAACTACATGCACATGCTCCGGTGCATACAAATTGGTTGAAAAATCAAATATGTGTCCTTCAGTGCATGCTTAGGTCCCATGGAAGAAATGGGAATGAATTTCTCGGGGTTCGTTTGGTCTTTTTTATACATTAACTAGGTTTTCTATGCATTTTATGTGCATTATTCAAATTTGAACTACAAGCACATGCTCCAATGCACTAAAGTTGGTTGAAAAATCACATGTGTGTCGTTGGGTGAATTTCTAGGTCCCATGCAAGAGATGGGAGTGAATTTCAAACACCAGAGCACTGTTGATTACCGGCAAAACATTGAGATACCTGGTTTTTAAATTCTAGTAAATCCAGAACTCGTCTGAAATTCAAGAAACTTGGCATGCTATCATGGAGCGGCATCAACATGCCGTGGTGAAAATTTTGTCCCATTTGGGGCAGGTTTGGGTATAAGCTTCTCACAGACTAGAGCTTCTCACAACAAGCATGATGGTTTCGATAGGGAACGTACCACCTTTGGGGACGGGACGATATCCGTTGCCTCTTATTGCTTTCAAAAAATTTCTAGTGTCAACATAGAACAACAGGAGTGTTGTGTTCAACCTTGGAATTTTTCGGGGTTCGTTTGGCCTTTTTTTATAGATTAACTGGTTTTCTAGGCATTTTATGTGCATAATTCAAATTTGAACTACAAGCACATGCTCCAATGCACCAAAGTTGGTTGAAAAATCACATGTGTGTCCTTGGGTGAATTTCTAGGTCCCATGCAAGAGATGGGAATGAAATTCAAACACCATGGCACTGTTGATTACCGACAAAACGTTGAGATGCCTTGTTTTTAAATTCTAGTAACTCCAAAACTCGTCTGAAATTCATGAAATTTGGCATGCTATCATGGAGCGGCATCAACATGCCGTGGTGAAATTTTTATCCCATTTGGGGCAGGTTCGGGTATAAGCTTCTCACAAACCAGAGCTTCTCACAACAAGTATGATGGTTTCGATAGGGAAAGTACCACCTCTGGTGATGGGATGATATATGTTGCCTCTTATTGCTTTCAAAAAATTTCTAGTGTCAACATAGAACAACAGGAGTGTTGGGTTCAATCTTGGAATTTTTCGGGGTTCGTTTGGCCTTTTTTATAGATTAACTGGGTTTTCTAGGCATTTTATGTGCATAATTCAAATTTGAACTACAAGCACATGCTCCAATGCACTAAAGTTGGTTCAAAAATCACATGTGTGTCCGTGGGTGAATTTCTAGGTCCCATGAAAGAGATGGGAATGAAATTCAAACACCAGGGCACTGTTGCTTGCCGGCAAAACGTTGAGATGCCTGGTTTTTAAATTCTAGTAAATCCAAAACTCATATGAAATTCATGAAACTTGGCATGCTATCATGGAGAGGCATCAACATGCCGTGGTAAATAATTTGTCCCATTTGGGGCAGGTTCGTGTATAAGCTTCTCACAAACCAGAGCTTCTCACAACAAGCATGGTGGTTTCGATAGAGAACGTCAGCATAGAATAACAGGAGTGTTGTGTCAATTTTTGGGATTTTTTGGGGTTCGTTTGGACATTTTTATGCATTAACTGGGTTTTCTAGGCATTTTATGTGCATAATTCAAATTTGAACTACAAGCACATGCTCCAATGCACTAAGGTTGGTGGAAAAATCTAATCTGTGTCCTTGGGTGAATTTCTAGGTCCCATGCAAGAGATGGGAATGAAATTCAAATACCAGGGCGTTGTTGATTGCTGGCAAAACGTTGAGATGCCTATTTTTTAAATTCTAGTAAATACAAAACTCGTCTAAAATTCATGAAACTTGGCATGCTATCATGGAGCGGCATCAACATGCCGTGTTAAAAAATTTGTCCCATTTGGGGCAGGTTCGGGTATATGCTTCTCACAAACCAGAGCTTCTCACAACAAGCATGATAGTTTCGGTAGGGAATGTCCCACCTTTGGGGACGAATTGATATCCATTTCCTCTTATTGCTTTCAAAAAAATTCTCGCGTCAACATAGAACAACGGGAGTGTTGTGTCAATTTTTGGGATTTTTCGGGGTTCGTTTGGATATTTTTAAGCTTAACTGAGTTTTCAATGCATTTATGTGCATAATTCAAATTTGAACTACATGCACATGCTCCAGTGCATATAAATTGGTTGAAAAATCAAATTTGTGTCCTTGGGTGCATGCTTAGGTCCCATGCAAGAAATGGGAATGAATTTCAAACACCATGGCACCGTTGATTGCCGGCAAAACTTTGAGATGCCTCGTTTTTAAGTTCTAGTAAATCCAAAACTCGCCTAAAATTCATGAAACTTGGCATGCTTTCATGGAGCGGCATCAACATGTCGTGGTAAAAATTTTGTCCCGTTTGGGGCAGGTTTGGGTATATGCTTCTCACAAACCAGAGCTTCTCACAACAAGCTTCATGGTTTCGGTAGGGAACATCCCACCTTTGAGGACGAAATGATATCCACTGCCTCTTATGGCTTCCAAAAAATTTCTCGTGTCAACACAGAACAACATTAGTGTTGTGTCAATTTTTGTGATTTTTTGGGGTTCTTTTGGACAGTTTTATGCATTAACTGAGTTTTCAATGCATTTATGTGCATAATTCAAATTTGAACTGCATGCACATGCTCCAGTGCATAGAAATTGGTTGAAAAATAAAAATATGTGTCCTTGGGTGCATGCTTAGGTCCCATGCAAGAAATAGGAATGAATTTCAAACACTAGGGCACCGTTGATTGCCGACAAAAACATTGAGATGCCTGGTTTTTAAATTCTAGTCAATCCAAAACTCGTCTGAAATTCATGAAACTTGACATGCTATCATGGAATGGCACCCGAAATGATGTGGTATTTTTTGTGTTCATTTTGGGAGAAGGCGCACTCAAATAATGACACCCAACAAAGGCATTTTGAAAAAATAGCTGCCACTTTAATATCTCAAACGTTGGTATAATTCAAACCGTGTGCGTTCTGTTAACCATTCACATGACGCCACATGTCTTGGTTTTAATGGCTATAGGAGGTGACATGCGGACAGCTGCTTGACCTTGACTAAACGGGAGGCGTGCGAGCGCACTCCGGTCCGTAGGCTGACCGAGAGGCGTGCAAGTTGTCCTCCAATGCGCAGGCTCACTGGGAAGCATGCGAGCTGTACGCTGCACAGGCTCACTGGGAAGCGAGCCCTTTGACTTCCATGGCCACCCGTCTTCCTATCCATTAATGGTGCCCGAGCCGTTGTTTAATACGGGCGGCCTTACTGTTCACCTCCCATTCCCTCCCCCCTGCAGACCTCCACCGCCATGGCGCAGAATGATCATCTGCTACTAGTCTTCAAGTTTGCTGAAGTCGATTCCGAGCCTGAGGAGATAGAAAATAAAGAGGAATGGGGCCTCATGGACATGGCCTAGAACGAGCTGGTCGCGGCGGTTGCTGCCCCCGCTCCCGTCGCAGCTCCCATCCTCAAGATTCCAGCGCCACCATCCTCAGAGCATTGACGGGCTGGTCGCCGAGCACTATCGCAGAGCTGGATGCCACGGGCGTCAGCGAGGTCTCCACGGACCCGCGCGAGCTGTTGTACATGCCAGCACCAGCGCCCGTGTAACACCCCAAAAATTTAGCCAAGTTTTCAATATTAAAATTTTGCCAGGAATTTTAAAAAATTTATTTCCATTGATTTCAGAGCTTTTCTTTTAATTTTAAGGTTTCTTTTCCTTGTGGAGCTTTCCAAAACATATTGGACTTCTATGCCATCTCATTAAAACAATTTCTAAATCAGTAGATTTATTTATTAAATTATTTCACCCTGAGCTTTAATCATTAAAATGAACTGTTTTAAATTCTGGAGCTCTTTTTGAAGTACAACCATTTGATAGAATCACTTAAAATTCCAACCAAAATTTGGAGATGTCATGTGATGTCTCTAAATCACTTGTGTGCATTAATATAATTATTTCATTGCATACTTTGAGTTTTACACCTGTTTTTCAAATCTGGTCTAGTGGACACTTTTGCACTATAGCCAAATTAAACATTTCCCTAGAGCCTCCACCAAAATTATGTGATGTTAGTAGCAGCATATGGTTCCACTTTATGCAAAAACCCAGTGATCTTATTTGAAAATTTTGAGTGAAACAGCCTCTTCTTCATTCTGGACCAGACTTGTGTTTTCTACTGCAACTCTGTTATTTCTTGCTCTAGTGACCTTGTGTTTTCTCATGCTTGTAGTCAACCCTGCAAAACCCCTAAGTCCAGGAGCATGCTCTATTTGGAACACTTTTGGTCCTTGTAAGGATGTCATTCACTCCCTGTCCAGAATTGTAGTTTTGCATAACTTGCACTAGCAAGTTTCTCCTTTTTGCAAACCAACTCCACCACCCTCTCTTATACCCATAGAGACACTGATCTAGAGAATTTGGCCACTCCAAGAACTACCTAGGTGCCTTTGGCATTTTGTCAAACACCCTGAGTGCACAGCCAGATTTGGCATGACTTGAGGTTTACATGGTGAACTTGAGCCCCTGACCAATCCACCATGTACCTTGATCCCCTTGCTAGTCCTAGACTAGTTCTGTTTATTGCCAGCCTCAACCGCGACCTCTAGGATGCCCTAGCATTTTGTCGAGCATGTCCCGGGCGTGCTCTGGCGCGCCAGGCGTGCGTTGGCACCCAAGGCGCCCGAGTCACCGCGTCACACGCCGCACTCAAATCCGGCCCGTGACCGGCCCCAGCCAGCACGCCGTGTCCCCTTGCACTGCCACACCACCCCGACCAACCTGGCACCCCACAGCGCCACCGTCAGGACGGATGTGGCGGCTAGGTGAAGGACGCTTGCAGGCCCGGCCGTCTCGGCGCCGCCCAAGCCACCAGCGCTTGCCACCTACCTCCTGGAGCAGTGCGTGCTCATCCGCAAGCGTGTCCCCTAGCACTCGTCGCCGCCACGTCGCCCAAGCTACAGCATGGCGGTTCGCCGTCGTCCTTATCGCCGACCGCCTCGGAACCGACCTCCATCGCCTATATAAGGTGGCCCCGAGCTCAAACCCGCACGCAGGAAGCCTCACACCATCCCACTCGTGCCCCCTTAGCCGTCAATTGAGAGGAGAGAGTTGTCTTCTTCCTCTCCGGCAACTCCAGCTGCCGCCACTAACTGTGCCATTCCGGCGCCTCGAGGCCTCCCCCTCTCCACTCTTTTCACCAGGAGCTTCCTCTCCCTCCCGTGATCACATCCCCCTACTCGATTTCCATCGGGAACCACCGCCGCCCCAAAACCACTTTGTTCCCGAAGCCTCCTCCGCCGCAAAGCTCGCCGCCGGCAGCTCACGCCATCCCCGCCAACCCAGCGACCACCGGGAGGACCGCCCCAGTCTTGTGGATCCATCCCGATCATCTGGAGCCCGCAAGGAGCCACCAAACGCCGGTGACGATCGCCGGAGTCCCCGCCTCTGTTCGGCCGGAGGAAGAAGAGGGAAGGAGACTGGTCAAACCTTACCAGTGGGGCCCCCTGGACCCACTGTCAGTGACCCAGGCACAATCCACGTGGGTTAAGTGGAAACGTATTTCTGAAAGGCGCCTTCGACGTGTACGTATATTCGAAACGTTTTCTTTTCTGTTTTTATTTAAATAACATATTTTTGACAAAACTTTGACCGGCTGTATATTTTTAAATACAACTCCAAATGAATTGATTCTTTTTGCTACCTCTCTCAAATATGGTCTAGTTTAATTTAAGGTTTATTTGAAAAAATTTCAGACAACTTTTTTGTGCTGTTTTGTTTTTATGTAATAATTCAAATATATTCTTTTAAATAGGATTTTTGAAGATTTCAAGATGTTTTGGATGCACCCTTCTTTCCCATGACCTGAAGGCAAGCATTCTGAACCCTGGTGTGATTTTGTGTGTGTTGCATAGCACGGTGACAACACCACCCCGACACGAACATACGTCATTTTATGTGACGATGTGTTCCTACTCATGAATGCATGTTAATGAATTTCATGCAAATGGGATTGATATGCTTGTGATAGAAATCACCGTCATGTGCCTTTCATGCCTACCGGGAGGAAAGAAGGGAAGGCCTCGGTCTTGGGTAGACACGGTCCTGTCCCTAATTCTCCGTCGAGACGGTCGTGTCCGGTATGGCATGAGGGGTATGTCGCGTGATGTTTCCATTTGTTGTTTGAAATATATGCATTGTTATGCTAATCATGCAGGAAATATTAGAACCTCCTGAGTCGACCTTAGATCGAGTATTGTGCCAGTAACCCCCATACTTGCTTCGTACTACCACCCGTCTCTACATTTAGTAGGGTATGGTTCAGTAAGTTGTCAACCCCTTTCCTAGCACACACCGTACAAAGAGGCCGTGGTGGAAGATACCGGAGGCATCTGGTAGTCATGCCACCGGGTCCGAGAGCATGGGTGTTTCGGTTGTAGCCGAAGGGGGTAGCTCCCCAGTTTGCGCGCGGTATAAATTTTGTGATCCCATGTTACGTCGAGGTTGTAGCCTCCCCACTAAGAGTTTTGCTTGACAGGTGCCGTGGGTGATTCCAGACACATGTGAGTTAAGCTGGTGCGTGCAAGTTAGGTGTGTTTTCAACAAAAAGAACGTAGACGGAATTAGTCCCGATGGACTAAAGGAATCCGTTACTCGTGGGTAAAGAGTACACCCTCTGCAGAGATTAAACCTATTCGAATAGCCGTGTCCATGGTTAAGGATTACAGTCTAGGATGGGTCAAGTGTCGGTCTTAGTGTCGGTCTTCGGAGGTGAAACTTTAAACCTGTAATCACGATTGTGACTTGTGATAATTATGATTATTATTTTTGATATGGACTAACCCGTGATATTTTTGGTATTATCAAATATCCCTGGGGTGGTTCTACCTCCTGGATATTCACTGTATTTATTTATAAGCCCTTTATGTGGTGTCGCTCAGACGCCCGACTGCGGCATTGTTTTTGTTTATTTATAAGCCCTTTATGTGGTGTCGCTAAGACGCCCGACTGTGGCATTTCTTTTAAAGCCCTTTATGTGGTGTCGCTAAGACGCCCGACTGTGGCATTTCTTTTAAAGCCCTTTATGTGGTGTCGCTAAGACGCCTGACTGTGGCATTTCTTTTAAAGCCCTTTATGTGGTGTCGCTAAGACGCCCGACTGTGGCATTTCTTTTAAAGCCCTTTATGTGGTGTCACTAAGACGCCCGACTGTGGCATTTCTTTTAAAGCCCTTTATGTGGTGTCGCTAAGACGCCCGACTGTGGCATTTCTTTTAAAGCCCTTTATGCGATGTCGCTAAGACGCCCGACTGTGGCATTTCTTTTAAAGCCCTTTATGTGGTGTCGCTAAGACGCCCGACTGTGGCATATTGTTATTTATTTCATAGAATTTTAATACCACTATGTTATTGCATATTCATGAATAACATGCTTGCACGCATCAGCATTTTATTTATCTTTTGTGACTGACGCCCTGAGCATAAAATATTTTCAGCACATCATTGTTATATTATACCTGTGTTCATGATGTTTGCGAGTACATTCAAAGTACTCACTGGCTTGTCCCTGGCTATTGTCTTGGCCAGATTTCTTGCTTGGAGAGGAGCGTTGCGATGACAGCCCCGGAACCTAAGCAATGGTGATAACAGTCTCGTGAAGATAGGAGTTAACCTGGTCAGCTGTTCCTGTGGAAATTGGAGTCCCATAGACGCTGATGATCCATAAACCGCTTCCGCCATCAACCACTAGAAACCATTTGTTGTACTCGCAGGCCAGAATGGTCTTGTACTACATATATTGTATTTTTCTTGGAATTTCTGTATCAATTGGTGCCTTATCAGCTAACAGTTATCCTGGGGCTGGTAAGCACAAGGGCCATTTTTCTGGGATTAACACCCGGAAAATCAGTCGATACAGACTTGGTATCAGAGCCAGGCTGACCATTGGCTAATCCTATATTAGCCAGGTAGCAAAAATTAGGCTAACAAACCACCAAGCCATAACCAAAACCTCAGCCAAGCTTCTCGCACAAGATAGCCACATAGTGACCCGACGCTTTTGGCAGTCGGTGCCCACCCTATCAACCTAGCCCGTCTATCACGCACCAGTGACTAGCACCAAAGGTGTCTCATTCGCAAGCGTGCGAAGGAAGACTCCGTTCCCTTTTTTTCTATAAAAAGGGCACGCCCGCCTCAACCCAGCCCAGCACAGCCGCTACCCCAAAACCAAGCCACAATGCCTGGCCCCGTAGTGCACCATGAGACTACAACAACCAACCTCGGAGGTTTTGTGACCATACTCGCAAACCTTACCCGTCGTGCCTATGCGTTAGAAGAACCACCCAAATATGTTGTGTACCAAGGACCCCTGAGTGGTGAGAGCCGTCAATTCTGGGCCACGGTACATATCTACCAGGGGTCCTGCACCCAAGCGCCTCTGAGTTCACCGAAGGACGACTTCCTTTGAGCCACAAGCCATCCAACTAGCTGCTCGAGAGGCTATAGTTCATCTCAGGCACCTGTCGCTCGTTCCACTACTACCCCAGGCGTGAAGGGTATGGTAGACCACCCCAAGTTGCCAACGGAGATCACGAGACGGATCCCGCATTGCTGCACCTAGTGCGCTATGTAAGTGCACTGGAGGACCTATTCGATCAAATCACCATTGATCTGATCGCAGCTCGTGGAGAACTGGTTCGTCGAGCCCCAGCGAGAGAGGAGATCGATCCCAACGCCGACAACCCAGTCGTGCTGTTTGGACAACCGATCGAGACCCTGAGATCCGCTCCAGCCATCAGCCAAGGTGCTTTGATGACCCCAGAAGTGCTTCGCCGCCTCCTGGGAGCACACTCCAATGTGGTTGTAGTCAACAATCCCCGCGATGGTCATCATCACTACCCCGAGCCTGCAGCCCCTCAGCTCTCTCCAGCTAATTCCGACGGTGAGAACCGTGCAGAAGCCTCGACATCCACAAGGGACGCCCGCTTGGATGTAAACGAAGTAGACTAAGTCACTCGAGTAGTGGCGAGTCCCAGTGTATCCTCGCTTTGTAATTCTGTGATACCTTAAATTTAACGCAGGCTGGCATCGTGCATCTGTTTTATATAGTAGTCTTGCATGGATGTATTAGCATGCAGTATATTTTCTCTATCCTTGGCGCAACTACCAAAAACCACCCCGACAACACCCACAGTGATACGTCACTTTAGTAAGATGTGTGTACCTGTGGTTGACCCCGAGCTGAGCCGGCCAATTCTTTACTTTTTACCACGGTAGATGACCCAGCCCCGGCGCTATAAAAAGGGCCACCGAGTGACCTTGCCAAGCACCCCTCACCTTGTGCACCATCCTCACAACCATTTCTTGCCATGCCGAGCCCTAGTATTTATCTGAGAACTCCAGATGCTACGCCAGGTAGTTTTGTCAAGATATTGTGGGATTTTACCCGCAGTACCATGGGCGCTACCCAGCCACCCCAGTACGAGCTGTTCAAATCGAGGATCACCCCTTCCACCTCAAGATATTGGGCAGCCGTGCACATTCCGCTCAGAACCCAAACCAAGATCCAACGGAGGTCTCCTTCGTAGGGAAATCTATGCCAACCCCGCATATGGCCGTAGAAGCTGCGGCGTATGAAGCGCTCGCTCGCCTTCGATTCGCGGTACCCTATGCCAGCGAACGAGGGTATTATTATTTTCCGAGCCGTGCAGCACCCGGAGGAGTAACATCTTTTCCAGGTGGACGTATTGAGAGAGACCCAGTCTTGGCCAACCTCGTCCAATACGTCATCGCTCAAGAACGTTTTAACCCAACATGTGATGGGTTATCTAGAAAGCCTCGCGGATTTAAACCCTCAGATCGCCATCGGCAGATCACTGAGGCCCGACCAGGAGAGACACATTCATCGACTGGTCAATCCACTTCTTCCGATAGAAGAAGAGTGTATCCCAGTACCAGAGACTTTTTCTCAGGACCCCATCCAGTTACCATTTACAGTTTAGATGCACCGCTGTTTTTATTATCGCAACGTTTATTTATGTGTTGTAACTTATGCTTAGTACCCCGAGTTTCGCAGCGAGTAGGTCATTACAGTAAGTAGCTCTATCGCGGTTTGACTCTAATGTATTGTTGTTTTCTCTCGCGAGAAATCCTGGAGTGAGATTTCTTTTCCCTGAATTGCCGCATCATATATTTTCTCACAACATAGATCATTTATTTCACGCAGCCACACGGCAACGGACTCACCACCACGATTACACGAGCACATACACTGCTTGCAAAATTTTGCAACAGTTAACACCCGACACACCCCACCTACTCCTCGTGATCACCGCCACCACGGAGAGCCAGCAACCGAGCAACGGCATCGCGACGATCATCAAGGATCATCACGCACAGGAGCACGGAGAGCGCCATCACCGCTGCCAGCCCTCCGCACAGCAAGATCACGTACCATTCCGTCACCACCTCCGCCATTAGCGCCTCGTCTCGAGCTCCGGCAAACGGAAACAGAGGAGAAGGAGAAAGAAGGAGGAGCGAGGCCAGGTGTGTGGAAGAAGAAGACAACACCACGGTCATTTTATAGCTCGAGCTCGGTGTACGGTGGGCGAGGTCCACCAGCGCCGCTCGCCGCCCGACCGCCGATGTTCGGAGGCGAATCCGCGAGCAGTGCCGACAGCGCACTGGCCCGCGAGGTGAGTGCACGCTGCACCGGCAGCTAGCGCGCCGCGCACTACCGCAGTACGTCCTAGGTGCCCTACGCGCTAGGCGTCGCCGATGGAGAAAGCGCGGGAGAGCGCGCGGGTGAGAGGAAGAAGAGAGAACCGGAGGAAGAAGAAGAGGCTGACCGTGGGACCGGGTCCACCAGTCAGCCAGAGAGAGCACTGTGCTCTCGGGTGCGACCAGCGTATTTTAAGATTTAGGATTTATTCTAAATTTATGTCAAGTGTAGAAATCGCTAGTTTTTCCCCAAAACCGTAGACTTTTCCCCACACCGCGCCAGTATCCCACACTGTATTTTTGCACCACTTATTGCTCTCACTGTAGCCATTTTCGTTTTTATGCAAATTTATTTAAAATTTAACTCTTAGCGAATCTCGAGGACGAGATTTTTCTTAAGGGGGTAGTAATTGTAACACCCCAAAAATTTAGCCAAGTTTTCAATATTAAAATTTTGCCAGGAGTTTTAAAAATTTTATTTCCATTGATTTCAGAGCTTTTCTTTTAATTTTAAGGTGTCTTTTCCTTGTGGAGCTTTCCAAAACATATTGGACTTCTATGCCATCTCATTAAAACAATTTCTAAATCAGTAGATTTATTTATTAAATTATTTCACCTTGAGCTTTAATCATTAAAATGAACTGTTTTAAATTCTGGAGCTCTTTTTGAACTACAACCATTTGATAGAATCACTTAAAATTCCAACCAAAATTTGGAGAAGTCATGTGATGTCTCTAAATCACTTGTGTGCATTAATATAATTATTTCATTGCATACTTTGAGTTTTACACCTGTTTTTCAAATCTGGTCCAGTGGAAACTTTTGCACTATAGCCTAGTTAAATATTTCCCTAGAGCCTCCACCAAAATTATGTGATGTTAGTAGCAGCATATGGTTCCACTTTATGCAAAAACCTAGTGATGTTATTTGAAAAATTTGAGTGAAACAGCCTCTTCTTCATTCTGGACCAGACTTGTGTTTTCTACTACAACTCTGTTATTTCTTGCTCTAGTGACCTTGTGTTTTCTCATGCTTGTAGTCAACCCTGCAAAACCCCTAAGTCCAGGAGCATGCTCTATTTGAAACACTTTTGGTCCTTGTAATGATGCCGTTCACTCCCTGTCCAGAATTGTAGTTTTGCATAACTTGCACTAGCAAGTTTCTCCTTTTTGCAAACCAACTCCACCACCCTCTCTTATATCCATAGAGACACTGATCTGGAGAATTTGGTCACTCCAAGAACTACCTAGGTGCCTTTGGCATTTTGTCAAACACCCTGAGTGCACAGCCATATTTGGCATGACTTCAGGTTTACATGGTGAACTTGAGCCCCTGACCAATCCACCATGTCCCTTGATCCCCTTGCTAATCCTAGACTAGTTCTGTTTATTGCCAGCCTCAACCGCGACCTCTAGGATTCCCTGGCATTTCATCGAGCATGTCCCGGGCGTGCTCTGGGCGCGCCCAGAGCGTGCGTTTGGCACCCGCGTGCGCCCGAGTCACCGCGTCACACGCCGCACTCAAATCCGGCCCGTGACCGGCCCCAGCCAGCACGCCGTGTCCCCTTGCACTGCCACACCACCCCGACCAACCTGGCACCCCACAGCGCCACCGTCAGGACGGCCGTGGCGGCTAGCTGACGGCCGCTTGCAGGCCCGGCCGGGTCGGCATCACCCAAGCCACCAGCGCTTGCCACCTGCCTCCTGGAGCAGTGTGTGCTCATCCGCAAGCGTGTCCCCTAGCGCTCCTCGCCGCCACGTCGCCCAAGCTACAGCATGGCGGTTCGCCGTCGTCCTTATCGCCGAGCGCCTCGGAACCGACCTCCATCGCCTATATAAGGAGGCCCCGAGCTCAAACCCGCACGCAGGCAGCCTCACACCATCCCACTCGTGCCCCCTTAGCCGTCAATTGAGAGGAGAGAGTTGTCTTCTTCCTCTCCGGCAACTCCAGCCGCCGCCAATAACCAGGCCATTCCGGCGCCTCCAGGGCCTCCCCCTCTCCACTCTTTTCACCAGGAGCTTCCTCTCCCTCCCGTGATCACATCCCCCTACTCGATTTCGATCGGGAACCACCGCCGCCCCAAAACCACTTTGTGCCCGAAGCCTCCTCCGTCGCGAAGCTCGCCGCCGGCAGCTCACGCCATCCCCGCCAACCCAGCGACCACCGGGAGGACCGCCCCAGTCTTGCGGATCCATCCCGATCATCTGGAGCCCGCGAGGAGCCACCAAACGCCGGCGACGATCGCCGGAGTCCCCGCCTCTGTTCGGCCGGAGGAAGAAGAGGGAAGGAGACTAGTCAAACCTGACCATGGGCCCCACAGACCCACTGTCCGCTGACCCAAAGCGCAATCCACGTGGGTTAAGTGGAAACGTATTTCCGAAAGGCGCCTTCGACGTGTACGTATATTCGAAACGTTTTCTTTTCTGTTTTTATTTAAATTACAGATTTGCTACCTCTCTCAAATATGGTCTAGTTTATTTTAAGATTTATTTGAAAAACTTCAGACAACTTCTTTGTGCTGTTTTGTTTTTAAGTAATAATTCAAATATATTCGTTTAAATAGGATTTTTGAAGATTTCAAGATGTTTTGGATGCACCCTTATTTCCCATGACCTGAAGGCAAGCATTCTGAACCCTGGTGTGATTTTCTGTGTGTTGCATAGCACGGTGACAACACCACCCCGACACGAACATACGTCATTTTATGTGAGGATGTGTTCCTACTCATGAATGCATGTTAATGAATTTCATGCAAATGGGATTGATATGATTGTGATAGAAATCACCGTCATGTGCCTTTCATGCCTACCGGGAGGAAACAAGGGAAGGCCTCGGTCTTGGGTAGACACGGTCTTGTCCCTAATCCTCCGTCGAGACGGTCGTGTCGGGTATGGCATGAGGGGTATGTCGCGTGATGTTTCCATCTGTTGTTTGAAATATATGCATTGTTATGCTAATCATGCAGGAAATATTACAACCTCCTGAGTCGACCTTAGATCGAGTATTGTGCCAGAAACCCCCATACTTGCTTCGTACTACCACTCGTCTCTACATTTAGTAGGGTATGTTCAGTAAGTTGTCAACACCTTTCCTAGCACACATTGTACAGAGAGGCCGTGGTGGAAGATACTGGAGGCATCCGGTAGTCATGCCACCGGGTCAGGGAGCATGGGTGTTTCGGTTGTAGCAGAAGGGGGTAGCTCCCAGTTATGCTTGTGTATAAATTTTGTGATCCCATGTTACGTCGAGGTTGTAGCCTCCCCACTTAGAGTTTTGCTTGACAGGTGTCGTGGGTGATTCCAGACACATGTGAGTTAAGATGGTGTGTGCAAGTTAGGTGTGTTTTCAACAAAAAGACCGTAGACGGAATTAGTCCCGATGGACTAAAGGAATCCGTTACTCGTGGGTAACGAGTACACCCTCTGCAGAGATTAAACCTATTCGAATAGCCGTGTCCATGGTTAAGGATTACAGTCTGGGATGGGTCAAGTGTCGGTCTTAGTGTCGGTCTTCGGAGGTGAAACTGTTAAACATGGAATCACGATTCTGACTTGTGATAATTATGATTATTATTTTTGATATGGACTAACCCGTGATATTTTTGGTATTATCGAATATCCCTGGGATGGTTCTACCTCCTGGATATTCACTGTATTTATTTATAAGCCCTTTATGTGGTGTCGCTCAGATGCCCGACTGCGGCATTGTTTTTGTTTATTTATAAGCCATTTATGTGGTGTCGCTAAGACGCCCGACTGTGGCATTTCTTTAAAAGCCCTTTATGTGATGTCTAAGATGCCCGACTGTGGCATTTCTTTTAAAGCCCTTTATGTGGTGTCGCTAAGACACCCGACTGTGGCATTTCTTTTAAAGCCCTTTATGCGGTGTCACTAAGACGCCTCGTGGCATGTCTTTTAAAGCCCTTTATGTGGTGTCGCTAAGACGCCCGACTGTGGCATTTCTTTTAAAGCCCTTTATGCGGTGTCGCTAAGACGCCCGACTGTGGCATTTCTTGTAAAGCCCTTTATGTGGTGTCGCTAAGACGCCCGACTATGGCATATTGTTATTTATTTCATAGAATTTTAATACTACTATGTTATTGCATATTCATGAATAACATGCTTGCACGCATCAGCATTTTATTTATCTTTTGTGACTGACGCCCTGAGCATAAAATATTTTCAGCACATCATTGTTATATTATACCTGTGTTCATGATGTTTGCGAGTACATTCAAAGTACTCACTGGCTTGTCCCTGGCTATTGTCTTGGCCAGATTTCTTGCTTGGAGAGGAGCGTTGCGATGACAGCCCCGGAACCTAAGCAATGGTGATAGTAGTCTCGCAAAGATAGGAGTTAACCTGGTCAGCTGTTCCTGTGGAAATTGGAGTCCCATAGACGCTGATGATACATAAACCGCTTCCGCCATCAACCACTAGAAACCATTTGTTGTATTCGCAGGCCAGAATGGTCTTGTACTACATATATTGTATTTTGCTTGGAATTTCTGTATCAAGTTGGTGCCTTATCAGCTAACAGTTATTCTGGGGCTGGTAAGCACAAGGGCCATTTTTCTGGGATTAACACCCGGAAAATCGGTCGACACAGCCCGTGCCCGTGCGCGCCCCTCCACCCACCGTGGCGCCGACCCCCGTGCGTTTGGCTGCACCAGCCGCGCCCGTGCGCACCCCTCCACCCACCGTGGCGCCGACCCTCGTGCATTTGGCTGCACCAGCCGCGCCCGTGCACGCCCCTCCACCCACAGCGGCGCCGGTCCCCATGCGTTTGTGTCGGTGTCAAAACCGGCGGATCTCGGGTAGGGGGTCCCAAACTGTGCGTCTAGGCGGATGGTAACAGGAGACAAGGGACACAATGTTTTTATCCAGGTTCGGGCCCTCTCGATGGAGGTAAAACCCTACTCCTGCTTGATTAATATTGATGATATGGGCAGTACAAGAGTAGATCTACCACGAGATCGTAGAGGCTAAACCCTAGAAGCTAGCCTATGGTATGATTGTTGTTGTGTCCTACGGACTAAAACCCTCCGGTTTATATAGACACCGGATAGGTTAGGGTCACACAGAGTCGGTTACAATAGTAGGAGATCTACATATCCGTATCGCCAAGCTTGCCTTCCACGCCAAGGAAAGACCCATCCGGACACGGGACGAAGTCTTCAATCTTGTATCTTCATAGTCTTGGAGTCCAGTCGTGGTGATAGTCCGGCTATCCGGACACCCCCTAGTCCAGGACTCCCTCAGTAGCCTCTGAACCAGGCTTCAATGACGACGAGTCCGGCGCGCATATTGTCTTCGACATTGCAAGGCGGGTTCCTGCTCCGAATACTTCATAAAAGGTTTTGAACACAAGGATAGTGTCCGGCTCTGCAAAACAAGTTCCACATACCACCGTAGAGAGAATAACTTTTCGCACAAATCTGCTGACGTATTCCGCGGCGTGACATCACACCACGGCCAGGCCTTCATATGAATCGTTTTTTTCCTTCCACCTTAGCGTGTTTAGCGAGGCTGGCACGTCTTATCAAAGCATAGATCGTGCCCCCTTATTCCAGGATTCTCATCAATACAGACGTGGTTAACCCATCCGCGCCATTGATTACGGCGCTTGGGAGATAAGCGAGTTATACCAGGCTGGTGGGGGACGCATAGCTTCGTCCGTCCATATAAGGGGATAAGGATCCACCTTTTCACCTACGCCTTCTTCCTCCTTTGCTCATCCATTTCCGCGCACTCGAGCTCCAGCGCCCAAGTCCGCACATCCCACCTCAACCTTTCCCCAACCATGTCAGGAGCGGGAGGCAGGTGGATGGCCTCCTCCGTCACGGAGGGGCACATCACAAGACTGCGAGAGGCCGGATACTTGTCCGGCGATATCGCGCACCGGCTGCCCGACGAGGGGCAGCTCATTCCAACCCCCAGGCCCCATGAGAGGGTGTTGTTTCTCCCCCACTTCATCAGCGGACTAGGTTTTCCACTTCACCCATTTGTCCGGGGGCTCATGTTCTAATACGGCCTGGACTTCCCCGACCTGGCCCCGAATTTCATCCTCAACATCTCGGCGTTTATCGTCGTGTGCGAGGCCTTCCTCTGCATCCAGCCCCACTTCTTATGGCTGAAGATCTTCAACGTCCGGCCGAAGGTAGTGGCGGCCGTCAAGCGGAGTGCGGAGGCGCCATGGTTGGCAAGATAGCCAAAGTCATATGGCTCGAGGGCTCCTTTGTGGAGACAATAAAGGGGTGGCAATCGGGGTGGTTCTACATCACCGAGCCCGCGACCCGAATGGGTGGCGGCCCCCGAATTTAGATCTGGCTTCCCCACACGGCTCTCGTCATGGAAAGAGACGGGCCTGAATTGGGGGAATTCGGACGAGACATCCGGACTCCAAACATGCGTCTGAAACCTGGTGGGCAAGAATCTCAGGCTTGTCAACGTAATCCAGGTGATGCTCATCCGCCGGATCCTCCCATGCCAACAACGGGCCTTCAATTTATGGGAGTTCGATCCGGCACAGCACTCGACTCTAAAAAGGCTCTTCGACACTACGTACGAAGATGCCTGGAAGGGGCTGTTCAAGGGCGCCGAGGCTCCCTCATCCGCTACTGAAGATCGCGGATACAGCTCGCTACGTCCAGCCGGCGAGGTAAGTTATTTTGCCCTTTACGGGAAACTTTTTTCATAGATTGACTCTATGTGGGATCTAAAACTCCCTAATCTTTGACAGGACTGGCTGAAGACGTCCGGACAGATTAAGTGTCCGGCTCCTTTGCCGGAAGACCCAGCGGACGCCCGATCGACGAGGCTGTTGGCTCCGGCACCCCATGTGGTGCCGGAGAAGAAGGCCAAGAAGGAGGCCACGTGAACTCGAAGGAGCTCCCGACGCCAGGTGCTGTCAGTTTCTGAATCAGAATCTTCTCCTGAGGACGAGGAGGAGGAAAAAGAAGCTTCTCCCCCAGCGGGGGAGGAGAGGAAAAGGAAGGCCGTCCTAACTGGGGAAGCCGGAGGGTCCAAGAAGGGAAGAAACCTTCCTCCGGACTTCTCCACCAACGCTGACAGCGACGAGGAGGATTGGCCGACAAGGGCCAAGCCCATGGCGAGATCATAAGTGTCCGGATGCCCATGACTTTTTATTATTGCATAATGTTCTTTAATGTCGAACAACCGTGCAGCCTGCCCAAGAGCGATCTAGCCGCTTCGACAAGCGGGTCCCTGGGTTCGTCGGAAATGGAGAGTACTTCACTTCCGATCGCCTCCTCGCCCCACACTGTGGACGACGCCGAGGTGGCGCCCCAAGGGGGGCCTGGTCAAGAGGAGGTGGCGCAGGAGGCGCCACAAGGCGACCTCCCGGACTCCAGGCGCGCGGGGGGCAAGACCCCCAGGGGCTTTAAGCCCAACCCTTGTCCGGACTCCATGCCGGAACCTTCAGTGGTTTCGGAGTCCGGCAAGCGGTCCCTTCGTAAGAAGGGTAAGACGCCGGTGTCCTCCGTCCAACCGGAGGCACCGGATAGCTTACTGGAGGCGCTTAACAGCGCCTCCATCGAGGAGGAGCACCGCATTGTTATGAGTGCGGTGATCCGGACAGTTCAGTCCGCCAAGAGCGGGCTGACCGAAGCCTGTACCAGCCTTCTAACAGGCTTTGAGGTAAGTTTAGAATATGTAAAAATATTACCGCATAGACAGTAGCCCCTGATGCTTAGTTCGGTGTTCGGAAAGAAAAGCCGGACTAAGGATCTAAATAGATATACGCATGAGTCTAACATAAATATGTCAATATGGGAATGCAGGCTGTGCTGCTAACCTCTGCCGCACTAACTGCGGAGGTCAATGCACTGAAGCAGAACCTCGAGCGGTCGGAGAACGAGCTCGGAAAAACCAAGAAGCAGCTCGAGGACAAGGAAGTTAAATAATACCTTATAAGAAAAATACCTTATAGAAAAGGTTTTTGTTGCCAAAAAATAACAGGGATAACATGGGTACTGCAGGGGCCACTAACGAGGTGGCGACCGTGAAGGAAGCGGTGTCCATGGTCGAAAACAAAGCGGCTGCGGAACGCACCGAGCGAGAGAAGGGGGACGCGCAGCTGGCCAAGGTACGACAAGAGCTCCAAGCTCTAGTGGAAAAACACGAGAGTTTGGAGCGTGACTCGAAGACTCGAGAGTCCGAGCTCGCCTCGGCTCTTGAGAGTGCCAAAGCTGCTAAGGCCGAGGCCCAAAAAGCCCTCCAAGAAATTGAATCAATAAAGAAGATAGCGGCGGGTAAGGCATTCTTTATACAAAAGCAAGCACGTGAAAGTGAATTACCTATTACTTACCCGGATTCTGAGCTCTCCAGGAGCGTTCGCAGATTTGCCCCGTAGTGTGTCTGATGCTGCCGCATTCTACCGCGCCAAGGAGGGGAGCTCAATGGAGAAGGTGTTCTGGTCTCGGTATACTGAGGCCGGACGTCCGGTGCCCCTGAGCGACCAGCTGAAGCAGCTGGTCGAGATCCACAAGGTCGCCGAACAGGCCATGAAGGGCCTTATAGCGCGGCTGTGGCCATTGGAGGCCATGCCTGGGAGCTACTTCGGCTTGGTGCAGCGGCTGGTGGACGCCTGTCCACGAATTGAAGTCATCAAGCGCTCCGTCTGCATCGAAGGTGTCCGTCGGGCCCTTGCCCGTGCTAAAGTGCACTGGGGTAAGCTGGATGCGGAGAAGCTTGTGACGGACGGACCACCGAAGGGCAAGGAGCATCGCACGACCGAAATGTACTATGAGGGCCTTTTGAAGGGTGCTCACCGAATAGTGGATGAGTGCTCCAAAGATGTAGTCTTTGAATAGACTCGCATTTGTTATCCTGTACGCTGAAAACTTGTTCATATGCGCTAAGCAACGCTTGTTAATTTAAAATATTACCTTCTGTGCGGCCGTTTATCTAATCTGAGAGATGGCAAATCATTGGCTTCAGCCCCCATGCCACAAGTGCTGGGGTGTTCGGGATAAACTTGAGCACTCTTGTTCCCATTCTTGGGTCCATCTAGGGAGGCACTCAACGCAACGAACAAGGCAACCGGACATATGATGCTTGAACACTCTCACTTAGCCATAGAATTCTATAATTTTAAATTTCGGCGAAGCCCCTAGTATTCAGAAGACCGAGTTCGGGGCGCTATCCACGCCTTGGCCGGACAACTCCGGTTCATCGCTCTAAGCGGCATAAGTCTTTAGGGACCAGAAAAAACCTCTCGAACAGCGACCGGCTCACGCCCTATCGTGACGGTCAGTTTTAGCTTTCTCCACTAAGGTGCTCGACCCAGCTCAACTGGGGCACAATCGCAGTGGTTCTCCCGGTGCTACCTTAGCCGATATAACGGAACGTAAGGTACCAAAACACCGGAGCCGGGCAAACCCAACTATTGACCCAAGACATGATTCGGAGCCGATTCATATAATGCTATAAGTTCGGGGTGCCGCACTTGTGAAAGTGTTCGGACTTAACACACCATAATTTTGGGGTACTTAAGCCCCTTTTGTATTGGTCGTACCAAAGTGTACGGGTGCGACATGTCATGAAATGAACATATATATAGATAAAAAAGAGTGCAAAAAGCTATGCATTGTTTATTTAAAAAGGTACTGCGATGAAGGCAGAACGATACAAATAGTGCGATAAGCAAGGGATGGGACTATCTAACATGTCCCCCTCCAGGGGTCAGCTGCGGGATGGTATGTAAAACAAGTATAATGCTCGTAATAGAGACCACCTGAACACTCGACGTAGCTTTCTGCTTCCCTGGCTGTTGCATCATGAGTTCGGCGATTCTAGTGCCGGACAGGACTTCTGGAAAACGGAGTCCTAAAAAAAAGGGAAAGAAAGAAGAAAAAGAATGACACAATAGGGAGCCCCTGGTGCGGTCGAGCCGCATTCTTGGCGTGCCGTGGTCGTGTCCCTCCCCATTTGCCCATGGTATCTCCAGAGCGTAGTTATGTATGCGTAGTACTTCTTCGCAACTTCGCAAGGGCTGGGGTTGGGGCCGGATTGCTACACGTGCTTGAATCGTGTCAGGCGGTCTTGTTGTAGGTTACTCCGGGCGCGCTTGGCAGTGTCCGGAAGTTAGTGGCCGGACTCGAGAATTGCCGCGAGAGGCTGCTTTGCACCTCTGCCGCGAGGGCCGCCGTGTGCTCCTCCGTTCGGAGAGAGCGTTCGGTGTTTCCATTGACCGTGATTACTCCTCGAGGGCCTGGCATCTTGAGCTTGAGGTATGCGTAGTGCGGCACCGCATTGAACTTTGCAAATGCGGTTCGTCCGAGCAGTGCATGATAGCCGCTGCGGAACGGGACTATGTCGAAGATTAACTCTTCGCTTCGGAAGTTATCCGGGGATCCGAAGACCACTTCGAGTGTAACTGAGCCTGTACAATTGGCCTCTACACCCGGTATGACGCCTTTAAAGGTCGTCTTTGTAGGTTTAATCCTTGAGGGGTCTATGCCCATTTTGCGCACTGTATCCTGATAAAGCAGGTTCAGGCTGCTACCGCCGTCCATCAGGACTCTGGTGAGGTGAAATCCGTGGTCAAGAACCAATGCGGCGAAACCGCCGTGACGGATGCTAGTGGGGTGGTCCCTTCGATCAAAGGTGATCGGGCAGGCAGACCATGGGTTGAACTTTGGGGCGACTGGCTCCATCGCATATACGTCCCGTAGTGCACGCTTCCACTCCCGTTTGGGTATGTGGGTTGCGTATATCATGTTCACCGTCCGCACTTGTGTGGGAAAACCCTTCTGTCCTCTATTGTTCGGTGGCCGGGGCTCTTCCTCGTCATCGCTATGCAACCCCTTGTCATTGAGTTCGGCACTTAACTTGCCTGCTTGCTTGAACACCCAACAATCCCTGTTGGTGTGATTGGCTAGTTTTTCGGGAGTGCCATGTACCTGGCACGAGCGATCGAGTATTCGGTCCAAGTTGGACGGGCCCTGGGTATTTCTTTTGAATGGCTTCTTCCGCTGACCGGGTTTAGAGCCTCTGAATCCGGCATTGACGGCCGTATCTTCAGCATTATCGCCGTTAATTCAGCGTTTGTTCTTGTTGCGACGCGACCTGCCATTGCTATCCTTGTTATCCGAACTATCAAGGAGTTTGGCCAAGTTGTTGCTTCGAGCTAGCCAGCTGTCCTCTCCCGCACAAAAGCGGGTCATGAGGGTTGTGAGGGCTGCCATAGATTTCGGCTTTTCCTATCCTAGGTGTCGGGCAAGCCACTTGTCGCGGATGTTATGTTTGAAGGCTGCAAGGGCCTCTGCATCCAGACGATCAACGATTTGATTTTTCTTTGTTAGGAACCGTGTCCAGAATTGCACGGCCGATTCTTCCGCTACTGAATTATGTGGCTAAGGTCATCGGGCGCCGGGTGGCCGCACATATGTGCCCCGGAAGTTATCAAGGATTGTGGCTTCCGTGTCCTCCCAACAACCAATTGATTCTGCTGGCAAGCTGTTAAGCCAATGCCGAGCTGGTCCTTTAAGCTTGAGGGGGAGGTATTTGATGGCATGTAGATCATCACCGCGGGCCATGTGAATATGGAGAAGATAATCTTCGATCCAAACCGCAGGATCTGTGGTGCCATCGTATGATTTGATGTTTACAGGTTTAAAGCCCTCGGGGATTTGATGATCCATTACATCATCTGTGAAGCATAGTGGGTGTGCGGCGCCTCTTTATTGGGCTATATCACGACGTAGCTCGAATGAGCTTTGTCTATTGTGTTCGGCCTTGCCGGAGTTTCTGTATCCGGCGTGACTGTAATCCTCCCGCGTCGTTGGGCACCCACGCGATCTTCCTTGTCCTCCAATATATCTCGCAAGTCTGGCGCGTTTTTCCGTGCCCTGGTACTTCTGGAATGGCGTCGGGGTACGGCTTGAACGGAGGGTCTCTCTATCGCGGCCACGGGGTGGCCGGTCTGCCATGTCGTGCGCTGGTGACTTGGGTGCTTCCTCCTCTAATCGAGGCAACGGCCTGCGTTTGGGGTAGCTTTTGAGGGCGCCGAGTTCATACTCTTCGCCGCGAGGACTTCAGTCCATCCGTCACCAGCAGGTCTTGATCAGCTCTAAGTTGTTGCTGCTTTTCTTGAGGCTGTTTGCCGTGGCTATAAGCCCGCGTTTGAAACGCCTCCTGTTCGGGCGGGATCCTCGTGCACGACAAATTAAATGCGTCGTCGAGGCTTGCCTCATCTTCGGAGGGAGGCGCGTAGTTATCGTCCTCGACCTCTCTTTCTGCCGCACTGTCGTGCAGACTTGCATCTCCCTCCTCCCGCGCTGAGTCCTGCTGGAGGGGGTTTTCTTCGGCACTGTCCGGGGTGTTATTATCTCCCGTGCCGGAATCACCGTTTTTGCTGTGGCGGGATTTAGAGCGGCGCCGCTGACGTCGGCGCTTCGGTTGCTTCTTGGAGGGGTCATCCTCCGTTGTTCCATCGTCGTTCCCATCTTTTGGGATGTCCACCATGTATATGTCGTATGACGAGGTGGCCTTCCAGTGCCCTGTAGGCGCTGGGTCTTGGTCGTCTCCGGCATCGTCGTCCATACCGTCGATGTCTTCGGAGTCGAAGTCTAGCATGTCGGTTAAATCATCGACAATGGCTACAAAGTGGGTGGTGGGTGGGCGTTGAATTTCTTCGTCGTCCGCATCCCAACTTTCCTGACCGTAATCCGGCCAGGGCTCTCCTGCTAAAGAGAGAGATTTTAGTGATTTCAGGATGTCGCCAAAGGGCGAGTGCTGAAAGACGTCCGCGGCGGTGAACTCCATGACCGGCGCCCAATCGGATTCGATTGGCAAGGGCTCGGAGGGTTCGGAATTCGGAGAGGAGTCTGGCACCTTGGAGTCACGGTCTTGGCAGGGGACAGGGATAGAGTTCGGCTCAATTGCCGTAGAGATTGTAGCCCCCGAGGCAGTGTCCAACCACTCGTCCTCGATCGGGGAATCCGGCTACGGATCAAGGGTCGGAGCGGATCTTTGGTGCGGCCTCCGTGGCACTGTTCGGCTGCAGAGCTAGATCATGCCCATCGAGACAGTGCGACACGCTTGGCTGCGGCTCGAATCCGTCGAATATCAATTCTCCGCGGATATCGGCCGTATAGTTCAAACTACCAAATCTGACCTGATGGCCAGGGGCGTAGCTTTCGATCTGCTCCAGATGGCCAAGCGAATTGGCCCTTGATGCAAAGCCGCCGAATACGAAGATCTGTCCGGGGAGAAAGGTCTCACCCTGGACTGCGTCGTTGTTGACAATCGAATGAGCCATCGGGCCTATCGGTGACGACACAGAGGAACTCTCAATGAAAGCACCAATGTCGGTGTCAAAACCGGCGGATCTCGGGTAGGGGGTCCCGAACTATGCGTCTAGGCGGATGGTAACAGGAGACAAGGGACACGATGTTTTTACCCAGGTCCGGGCCCTCTTGATGGAGGTAATACCCTACTCCTGCTTGATTAATATTGATGATATGGGTAGTACAAGAGTAGATCTACCACGAGATCGTAGAGGCTAAACCCTAGAAGCTAGCCTATGGTATGATTGTTGTTGTGTCCCTACGGACTAAAACCCTCCAGCTTTATATAGACACCGGGTAGGTTAGGGTTACACAGAGTCGGTTACAATGGTAGGAGATCTACATATCCGTATCGCCAAGCTTGCCTTCCACGCCAAGGAAAGTCCCATCCGGACACGGGACGAAGTCTTCAATCTTATATCTTCATAGTCCAGGAGTCCGGCCAAAGATGATAGTTCGGCTATCCGGACACCCCCTAATCCGGGACTCCCTCACCTAGCTAGGGGCGTTAAACGATAGCGCTTGTTGGGAGGCAACCCAATTTTATTTTAGTTTTTTACTCTTTGCTTCTCTTTACGAATAAATTTTTTATCTAGCTTGTTGGGAGGCAACCCAATTTTTTAGTCTTGGAGTCCGGCCGTGGTGATAGTCCGGCTATCCGGAGACCCCCTAGTCCAGGACTCCCTCAGTTTGGCTGTACCCGCCGCGCTCGTTCCCATGCCCGTGCGCCCCCCCCCCCCAGTGGCATGGGACGCTGCCGTCGACCGCTACCACTCAGCGGTGCCAGTTGCTGTCCTCCCGCGCCACGCCTGTTGATCGCGCGATGACATGATGTTTGATTTTCTAGTGAAGAACATTTTGTGCTGCATTGAAGATTTCAACAACGGCATCGTGGAGGACGACAACAAAGGTGCGGCACGCCGCCTCCGCCGCCGCCGGAAATAGATTTTTTTGGGGTTTAATACTGTATCTCGAATTCTCGATCATATGAATATAAATTCGCAGTGTGACTGAATGAAATGTATGGTTCGAACGAACTTGCGTTTTTCTCTCTTAATGTACAGACTTATCAAATGATTTTCTTTTGAAAAAAACATCAACGGTTTTAAATATAAAACACTCATCGCAAACGTTTTAGTTAGAACACCCGTATGCAAACCGACAGCTTCCCCAGGAAGCCAAGGGAAAATGTGTCGAGTAGGATTTCTTCATCCCTTCAACACAAACGGTTGTTTTGCATGACCCGTGTGCAACCACGTACAAACAATTGGGTAAGATTTGCATATCTGTCATTTTGGGCATGTTGCCATTTCTCAAACTGGAAAGATTGACATTTGTTTATCTAGTAACATTGCCATTTGTCAACCTTGTAACCCAGCGATTTGTCAAAATATGCAGCTACAAATCACTAGCACTATCTAATTTTTGCAACTAAAATCACTAGCACTGTTCATATGGACACCACTAGCAGGCGTGAGTTCATGGACGCATATGAAAATGTACCGTTGATTACATACAACAAGTCATCAACCCACAACGACAACGAGGATACACGTTGGCTTATAGATCATTTCCAACAAAACATTCTAGTAAAGTTTTTCTCACACAACAAATAACAAACCGATGAAACGAACTTCAGCTCAACCACTCGTCAGCATTCGAAATGCTTGCTTTGAACCATAAGTGATTCTCTGGGAAGGGCCAGCTACTATCAATCTCGAGACCAACGCAGGACTGATCATCGAGGCTGAAGCGGGCTATGTGAGGACCCATATTGGGACGGTAGGGAAGCATAGTATTGTCCGAGGTATAGATACAATTGCTTCTCATAAATGGTAGTAACGTTGTGTCAACAGCTGGATCGCCTTCCACTACCATTGGATAGTTTTGTCCAAGGAAGAGAGAGTTTCCTCCAAGACATTCAATACTGAACCAGGGAGAAGGTATTGTCGCTAGTACACTAGTATCCATCTCGAATACTCTGCAACGGATGTTGGTATAGGTCCGGAGAGTGCGACCATACGAGACAACACCTGCTTCCTTAGTAACATTAGCAGTGCCCCATATACAGACAAGAAGAGGTGATCCATCGGAATAAGTTGCCAGGCGCCACTGAGTATATGGGTCCTGCTCGTCCTCATGCTCGTGAATAAAATTTTCAAGTATAGGTGGTGGAATGTTCATAGGACCTTGGAAACACAAGAAGATTAATTAGTAAATGGACACTAGCTAACCCGCATGCATGTGGATGAAACAACTATAATTACGGTGGAAGACAAACGTACCGAAATCATAAGGATTCCATGCAAAAACAGTGCCGCGAGTTGTGGCAGCAAACACAAGACCCTCGTATTGAATTGCATCATAGTACTTGTTCGTGTATAGAAACTGATTTTTGAGAAATATCCATTGAGTCGAACCATTAAGGACGGCAACAAGCTTGTCGAAGATAGCGACAATATAAGCATTCATATAACCCCAAGAGCAGTTGGGAACTCGACAAATTGCTATCTTCCGTAGACGCCAGTCAGCATGATCGTATTTGAACTCACATAGAATACCGGTATACTCAACCTCTGGGCAGTCGTCTGAGATTTTTTGAAGTGGAACCGGGTGACGAGTGTACACATTCACAAGTTCCCACTCGCAGTTGTACCCAATATAAACAACCCAATCTCCATTTGCGCTTGCCCAAGCCTTGCCCTCAAGAGATGGCATCTTAACATCATACGTATCATTATCGAGCGGCATCAACTTACACAAGGCGAGGCTTCCCTCGTCCCCACGCCAGTCAGCAGGGTCACGGCAAAGAAGATAAGGGAGATCAAACCGATCCTGGACCCTTGGGTTCCTTGTAATGATGTTATTAGTTGAGTCAAGAATGGTCTTGAACGAACCTGCCATTCTAGCGGAGGTGATGACGTCGCACTGATCAATGAGTTCCTGCACTGTGTCATCATTCAGATCGGGGCAAGAATAATGGGGTCATTTCCGGCTTGTTCCCTCCATGGAGAAGACGATCAAACAATGGTAGAAGGAAGGGTGAAGGCAAATGGAGGAGAAGAGCTAGCGTGCGACAGCAGTTCCAAATCGAGAGGGAAAGGCGAAGAGTCGATGGACGGTTGCCACGGTACACGAAGAGGCGCTTAGGGAGCGAACGGTTGCCACAGATGTCACACACTGATGACAAGGGCCGAGTGAACTGCATGCAATCCCATCGCACAACACACACATCTTGTTAAGTTGAACCGTTGTTGTTCTCTTGTGTTAACTCAAACAGTTCATCCGAGTGAACCGCATGCCGTATATCGCACACACCTTGATATGGCTGACCGTTTATTTTGTGTCGCCTAATCACAAACGGTTCATCCGAGTGAACCGTATGTTGTATATCGCACACACCTTCATCTGGTTGTCCGTTCCTTTTGTGTTGCCTAATTACAAACAGTTCATCCGAGTGAACCGTATGTTGTATATCGCACACGCCTTCATCTGGCTGCCCGTTTCTTTTGTTACTCCTCATCGCAAACAGTTAATTGAACTAAACCTTATGCCCTTCATCGCACACGCAACTAAAATCTGAACTGTGTTTGATGCATCCTCCATCGCAAACATTTTTGCAATAAGTATATGGGTTCTTTATGAGTAATGTTGAGTCCATGGATTATACGCACTCTCACCCTTCCACCATTGCTAGCCTCTCTAGTACCGCGCACACTAGTAGAAAAAACCCAATTCGTCCCAATTGGTTAGGGCCTTTTGTCCCGGTTCTTGAACCGGGACTAAAGGGTCGTTACTAATGCGCTAGACCTTTAGTCCCGGATCTTACACGAACCGGGACAGATGGGCCTCCACGTGGCCGGTGCGCCGAGCCCATGCAGGAGGCCCTTTGGTCCCGGTTGGTGGCACCAACCGGGACCAATAGGCATCCACGCATCAGCATTTCAGTGGCTGGTGTTTTTGTTTTTTTAAAGGGGGGGGGGGGGTTGGGGGTTTTGGGGGTTAACTTAGGTGTTTCATATATTGTGTTAGCTAGCTAATTAATAGAGAGAAGTGTCCTCTCTTATGTTCGTGCTTGGTCGACCCTACGTACTATACATAGAGAGGCTCTTGACATGCTAGCTAGTAAGAAAATGAAGGAAACCTTTAAGTACAGAAGTTCGTCATGCATACGGAGAGAAGTGATCGACCTCTCCTTCTCCTAGAGATTGGTCGAACAACAAGTTTTCGTATTATCTATCCGGCGCTACTGGCTACATACATATACAATATGTAAAATCTCTTACAATCCCCTAGCATTTGAAATCAACTTCCACATGGTATTCTCCAGCTTTATTGATGATGTGGTCAAGAAAGAATCCCGCCAATTCCTCTTGAATTGCTTTATTGCAATATTGTGGTAGGAGTTCATTCCGCATCTGCCACGTCTAATTTGAAGAAGGGGGTTAATACATATATATGAATGATACTCAACAGAAATGATGGTGTCATAAAATAAAATTGTGAATATTATTGCTTACGCACTTCATATTGTCTTTTAGAGTAGCCCCGCTTATTTTTCAAAGTCGTGTTGTAGATGAACTCGCACACGTAGTACCCACAGTAATCATTCCCTTGATCCTGCCACAAGCACTTTACGAGAAATAGACGTCAATCAAACTGATAATGAAGCATTATAAATGGCATTGATGAAAGTATAGCTATAGAATCAACGGGAGATGCGGGCAACTAGCTAGCTAGCTAGTAGTACTTACTTTCAGGTATGTATATCCCAGCTCCTTCGGCAGTCCCGGAGCTTCTGCGGTGAACTGTTTCCAAACCCTGCAAGACAAAGAAAATAATAATTATTACTTGAGATATCAGGAAATGAACAAAAATTTGCCGATATGGTGCGATAATGATCGATTGAACTTACTTGTTGGGCATTTTAGTCATGCCCGCATAGGTTTCGGGATCTTTTCGTTTCGAGTCTAAGACGGTTACTAGTCCCCGCTCAAGCTTAATCTCTAGGAGAATATAGTGGAAGCTGCGCACGCATACATAACTCATCAATTACATTACTATAACCTCGCTCGAGTAATAAGGGAAACCGAATATGCACACGACAGTAACACTCACTCGAAGTTGTAAGGAAAGAGTATTAAATCTTTGTTTTGATTTTTGATCAACGATTGTAGCAAGTAGGCCTCGGCCTCTTCGGCGTCCTTTGTAACCAGAAATTCATCTATGATATTTGTGTTAATGAACGCAATATCATACATTTCTGCTTTTCTGCACTCGACGATCTTCAATCTGCATAATATAGTGAGGATAATTAATTATAAATACATGCAATGAAAGAGCTGAGCTATATATAGAGACTTAATGACAGAAATAGTACTTACAGACAGTAGCAAAAGACCGTTAATTTATCGAGGGCCTTTTAATTGAAGAACTCGAAGAACTCCTCAAATGGAACAGGCAACAGATCAGTTCCAACGAGGTCGTGCTCCTCTTTAATTCTCAGATACAAAGTATTCGTCCCCCAGACTCTCTGCAGGTTTTCATGTACCAATTATGGAATTTTCGCATCATCGTTGTTAGAGATTTTTCATCTTTGACGAGAGTCTTCCCGTACTCAGTATCTGTGGTCGTCCACCTCCAAGAAATCAAAATGTACATCGTCAGGCAGGCAATCTCCAAGATCTTATATTTACTAATTGGAGGCACCTTTCAAGCCATTTAATTAACCCACATCATCAAAACTAATTGTAGCGTTGGATTGTAGAATTTACGGCCAGGATAGAAGGAAAATTTGCATAATAAAGATGGTGCAGTAAATATGGATCTGCCACGTTCATGGGTAGGCAAAAGCGTTGGATTGTAGAATTTACGGCCAGGATAGAAGGAAAATTTGTGTAATAAAGATGGTGCAGTAAATATGGATCTGCCACGTTCATGGGTAGGCAAAAAAAAGGAAAATTTGCGTAATAAAGATGGTGCAGTAAATATGGATCTACCACGTTCATGGGTAGGCAAAAGTGTTGGATTGTAGAATTTACGGCCAGGATAGAAGGAAAATTTGTGTAATAAAGATGGTGCAGTAAATATGGATCTGCCACGTTCATGGGTAGGCAAAAAAAATAGGAGCTTACATGCATGACAAGTCCATGATGTGTTTTTTTAGCAAATCTCCATGATGTGTTGTGTAATAAAGATGGTGCAGTAAGAAAGGATCTGCCACGTCCATGGGTAGTAAAAAAATTAGGAGCCTACATGCATGACAACTCCACGATGTGTTTTTTTAGCAAATCTCCACGACGTGTTGCGTAATAAAGATGGTGCAGTAAGAAAGGATATGCCACGTCCATGGGTAGTGAAAAAAATTAGGAGCCTGCACGCATGAAAACTCCACGATAGAAAAAAAATTGAGACACAACTCCACGATAGATGAAAAAGGAAAAAAAATCCACGAATAGGGATCTCCACGGATTAAAACTGCACCATGTCCACCGGTAGTAAAAAACAGAAACATCCACACGGGAAACTCCACGATAGATGAAAAAGGAAAAAAGATCGAGGTGGAGAAAATTTTCCACGGCGATCTACTAGATGGCGCGTACGCCCTTCCCAACCAGATTACAGATAGAAAAAATTGCAGATTCAAAAAATCAAACATTGCCTTCAACTCCTCTACATACATGGTTGCTGCCTGCTCCTCAGAAACGAAAGTTTGTTGGTTACGGACATGGAGCCGATCGAGACTGACAAGGAGACACGGTGGACAGTGCCACACCTTCTCAGATGCCCACTGCGTTGTGAAAACCAATGACGAGTCCTAAGCCTAATCCCTTAGAACAAGCATTCATGGAATCCCGTGAGCATATTAACCTATTTTTTTCGTCACGTAAGTGCATTAAGAAAGGGGAATCCATACCATGTTGTGATGTATCAAACGAAATATGAGTTGATTGCCTTCTCTCACTTTGCCCTACCCATAGTTCTATACACTGTATTACCTTCAATTAATTAATGTCGCTATTACCAACACCTTAGTCTGTTTCTGGATAGTAGATACAATATGTATATTTCACGACAGACATACCAATATATGTTTTTTTCTTAACTATCATGATTAATTTATGGTTGGAAGTGAAGGCAGGTAAAACTTGTTATTTCCCGACCTAATGATGTGGTATGAGATTGTCCAGCTCAAATTTAGTTTTATGGCCATATTTATTATCTGAATATATATATATATATATATATATATATATATATTGTAAAAAAATTATCATCGTATTAAGAAGCCTAATATGACTAACATGATTTACTATTTCTTTGGGCCATTAAAAGGCGCTAGAGAATGGTTTTGAGGGTTATCGTGGATTTTTAATGGACAAGCTTCATATACTGGGCCCCATATTGTCCTACAAAAGCACACAAAAAAACCCTGAAGATGTAACTTCTACGGTTGGGATGAAGCAAGTATTGTACAGTTCAGTTTAGTTGAGTCCTAAAAGCTTACAATTACATATTCCATTATAGATGATTCAGATGTAGACTCCTTGGTTTTAGGCTGAAAACCCACCTTACAAAATAAAGTACAAGTCTAATAGGCTCAGAAGGTGACTTGCTAACAACGTTCCTTGGTCAGCAAGTTTACATGATGGATGTTAGGCAGTGCTCGATGCCCCCAATCAAGATATATCAATGATGGTTGTCGGCATCGGGCATCTACAATTCAGAACAAGTGTTTCTACTGTAAGATGTTTGGTGGTACGATCAAACAAAAATGCAAGCTGGTGATGGACTGGTCATCATTTACATAGTCGGTGGGTTTGGTTGCATGATATCTCACGTGTGTCATCTCAAACACATAATTGCATGTATTAATTTTTTTACACCACATGATTCTAATAGATGGCTCACATATATTCATGTATGTACTTATTCATCATATTCACTCACGTAACAGTTTCTGCTCTTATGTACAGCCAATGACCACCTAGCAATGATCTATTACTAATGATAGAATCGCTTCTCAGTATATCATGTGACGGCATGAAAATACCTTGAAATCTCAGGTTCACAAATAAAGTATAAAACTGGACAAAATATACAAGACACCTATCTATCTAGATTATATAATGGCCGAATCACATGCATATATATACAGGGTTAGCAATGTCTTAGATTTCATATACATATTAATGCTAGAAGTAAAATAAAGTACATAGATTCAATTTAATGAAAGGAAAAAACTGTGAGGCGTGTATTTGATTTACACCACATGCAGTTGTCCATACATTTGCATCTAGCTTATAATCTATATTTTGCTATTTTTCCATAATCATTTCCTGACTTTTGTTAGCCTTAGCCACATTTTTGGACAAGGATCAGTTGGCCTCAACTTAGCTATGTCAAAGTTACATATGACTGAAACAACTTTAAGTAAGCATGTATCTGTACATGTCCAACAAAAAGGAAAAATAAATAGACTAGAAAAAAGAGAAATACATCACTATACATAGTAGTGAGAATATATTCAGTTACTGGGATAACAATATCCAAATCAGCGTGAGGGATCCATCAAATAAAACGATTTCCACAAGAACATATCACCAGGAAACAATTTTTTGAATGCATATGATTCTTTATTATCGCTCCATAGACCAATAAATCTTTGTGGCACCAACATTTAAAAAAAATGATTTTTCTTATGTTCGTAAACATCAAATACAATTTTGTGGTATTTCAATTGCTAGCCCGTGCAGGTGCACGGGTTGTCGACTAGTTGCTATAACCGGGCACCATCCCTGGAGCATTAGCGACGATGTCGCTAGACACATTGAGCGGGGGGGCACGATTGCTTTGCTTGTTCGCCAAGCTGGGCAGTTTTTTTCCCAGCTGCTCGCTCTTTTAACCTTTGATCACTGACAGTACTTCCCGACCGCTCCGCTTCGAGATATGCCTTTTCAGTAATGTGCTCATAGTTGGTTTTCGACGAAGACTTTGGTGGTTTCCTCAGGGCATCGATAGTGCACTTTGCTTTCACCGGATCTACCTTCTCCTCCGGAGGTGGATGTCTCTGTGCTTTCAACCCTTCAAAGAAGTCCTTCATTTCGGTCCGCACGATCTTCTTTTTTTCCTCCACGGTCATCTCGTACGATAACTTCTCTAGAGGCTTGAGAGGTGGACCGTATCTGTATTGCCTCCCGCCTCTGGCTGTACTGCTAGACGCCGGAGCAGACGGAGCGGCTGCGGCTGTCTTCTTTCGTGCTTGCTTACGAGGCGGAGGAGAAGGACTACGACGCGCCGGAGCAGCCGCGGCGGCGGCGGGCCTCTTCCGCCCATGCTGGCAAGGCAGAGAAGGAGGAGGCTGCTGGCTGCTTGGGCGCGCCGGCGCAGGCGGAGAAGGAGGCGGAGTGCCGCCACGCGCCGGAGAAGGAGGCTGAGTGCCCTGATCGTCACTCGCCGGAGGAGGAGGCGGTGGGCGAGGCGGAGGGCCCTGACTCGCGAGGAGGAGGAGGAGGCGGAGGCGTCCAATTCGGAAGGTTGATGAACTCCTTCTGCCATAGGCATGGAGTCTTCAGAGCAGAACCCAGCCAAGTCTCCCCTTCACCGGTAGGGTGGTCAAGCTGGAGGTCCTCAAATCCCTCCGTTATTTCGTCCACCGTCACCCTAGCATGCCCTTCTGGAATCGGACGACAGTGAAAATTTGCGCCGGGTTCAGAAGGTCGAACAGAGCCGACAGCCGCCTTGACTTTTAAGTTCTGCCATTGCGTCATAAGGTGGCAATTTTGAGACTCCGTGATAGCATCCACGGGGTAGCTAGCAGGAGCTGTCAAGACATGCTCCGGTTGAAGCAGCTCGGTGGAAGCCACGCTGCTTCTCCGCTGAGATGGCGGGGTAGCTTCGGGGGAAGCTTCGGCAGTTCGTTTGCTGCGATTTGCTTCTCGTTCCTCTATCGCGTGTACCCTTGCGTGCAGCGCCTGCAGTTGGGTCTGCTGCACTTTCTTCCTCCTCTCCTGGCATTTGTAACCACCTGCGTCGGAACACCCAGCCTGGCATGCCTCGTGTCCGTCCAGGGTGCTCAGGATTCCCGAGGGCCATTCTGAGCTCGCCGGTCTCTCTGTCTGGAACGAACGTCCCTTCCTGCGCTGCATCGATATAGTGCTGAAGCCTCTTGACTGGTATTTTCATTTGCTCGTCCGTCCAAAGGCACTTCCCTGATACAGGGTCCAAGGTTCCGCCAGCCCCGAAGAACCAAGTCCGGCAACGGTCTGGCCAGTTCATTGTCTCTGGTTCGATCCCTTTCTTAAGCAGATCATTCTCAGCCTTGGCCCACTTAGGCCGGGCTTTGAGGTAGCCACCTGACCCCGTGCAATGGTGAAGCTTCTTTTTCGCAGAATTTTGCTTGTTTGTCGCCGACAGCTTCTTACTCTTTTCCGATGTCTTGTGGGCCACAAATGCGGGCCAGTGATCTCTGATCTTCTCATATTTGCCGACGAATTCTGGTGTCTCTTCTTTGTCGACAAACCTTTTCAGCTCATTCTTCCACCTCTTGAATAGGTCTGCCATCTTCTTAAGAGCATGAGACTTGATTAATTTCTCTTTAATTGGCTTCTCTGGATCCTCCTCTGGCGGTAGGGTGAAATTTGCCTTCAGCTCAGTCCAAAGATCATCTTTCTGCATATCATTGACATAAGACACCTCAGGGTCTTCGTGCTTAGGATTATACCATTGGTGGATGCTGATCGGGATCTTGTCCCTATCAAGAACCCCGCACTGAGCAGCAAATGCTTCCTTTGTCCGGATGGTTTCAATCGGTTGGCCGTCGCGCGCGATTGCTGTGATCTCAAACCTTTCATCCGAGCGCAACTTTTTCTTTGGGCCTCGTCTCTTTACCAAAGTTGTGCTCGATCCGGAGGGCTAGAAAAAAGAAGAAAGACGAGAGTTAATTAATTTGTGTACATATACCAAAACAATGAATGCATCAATTAGCTAGTTAGCACATGCTTAACTAATATATATACCTAGCCGGACTCGGTTCGGTCACCGGAGCCGTCATCACGGTCTCCTTCTTGACCGTCATTGGGTCCCCGGAGCCATCATAATCATGTCTTTCCTCCTCCATTCTTTGATCACCGTAGCTTGCTTATTCACCCTGTTCTTCTAGACCATCATTGTCGTTAAGATACGACAAGATATCACCTCCAGCTAAGATTATGTCCCCCAACACCTCTTCTGCTTCCTCGTCTCGTATGTGCTCCATTGTTTCTGCAAATATTACAACATGGCAATTATTACACAAACATGACAGCAGGTAGATATATTAGTGGCAAACGTAGACCGAGCTTATTCCGGGTTTGGGGTGGCCTTGGCAACGCTTCAAGTGTAGGGGCGCGGTGGGAGGGGTAGGAGACCGACATCGTTTTTTTCTAGGGTTTGGGTGTCCTCGAGAGTTTTGGTCGAGCGAGAGGGCGGGGGTGCTCCGTGGTATAAGTTATCACGGTCGAAGTTATCCGGGAGGGTATATCGACAACGCATTTACACACATACATGGGAAAATAATGTTATCGGGGAGGGGGCTAGTTCGAACCCCCCCCCCCTCGTGTTGAAGTTATCGGGACACGGGGAGGGGGGTTGGGCGAAAAGCACTGCTAATATTTATTATCAGATATTGTAGTGTGTTACACTTAGCAGTAGCGTGGATTTAGATAACAAGCGTTGCTGCTAACTTATACCAGTAGCGCTCTTTCTAGCCAGCGCTACTACTAACTACTAGTAGCGTGGGGTCATAAACAAACGCTACTGGTAAACTTCTATCTATAAGCGTTTTCCTAGTAGTGTCGGCGACCCTCGACCCCCCCTCATGTCGAAGTTATCGGGGAGGGGGTATATCGACCCCCCCCCCTCATGTCGAAGTTATCGGGGAGGGGGTATGTATATGTTTTTGTGCTTATTTTTTTCAATTTATGTATATGTTCATATTTAGAAGAAAAAGAAGGAGAGGAAAAGGGGAAATAAGAAGAGGAAGAATGAGAAGAAGAAGGAGAAGAAGAGGAGAGGAAGAAGAGGAGAAATAAATAAGAAGAGGAAGAAGAAGAAAAAAAAGAGGAGAAGAAGAAAGGAATAGAGGAGAAGATCGAAAAAAAAGAAGAAAAAAACGAGGAGAAGAAGAAAGAATAGAGGAGAAGAAGAAATATCCTTTCTTCTTCTCCTGTTTTCTTCTTCTTTTTTCCTCTTCTTATTTATTTCTCCTCTTCTTCCTCTCCTCTTCTTCTTCTTCTTCTTCTTCTCCTTCTTCCTCTTCTTATTTCCCCTTTTCCTCTCCTTCTTTTTCTTCTAAATATGAACATATACATAAATTGACAAAAAATATGCACAAAAACATATATATATATATTTTCCTATACATACACAATTTGTTTACAAATATGCACATATATATGAACATATACATAAATTGATAAAAGATACATTTATGAAAAAATGCTATGAACATGTACCACTACTGGAATCTGGCACTTTGCCATCTGCCATGGCAGATGGCAAAGGCATGGTCGGCGGATGGCAAAGGCGTTGCCATCTGCCAGCCGATGGCAAACAGTTCGTCTGAAACCCTGCCGGTAAAGGCTTCTTTGCCATCTTCTGCCTGATGGCAAAGAGCATGTGGCTTTGCCATCTGCTGGCAGATGGCAAAGCCTCTTAACGGGGTCAGCTCCGTTAGAAGGCTAACAGCATACTTTGCCATCTGCCAGCAGATGGCAAAGGCTGAATGCTTTGCCGTCTGCCAGCAGATGGCAAAGAGATTTGCCATCTGCTGTCAGATGGCAAAGAGCCCAAATAGGCCAGCCCAAATGTTACATGTTGTAACGACCCGAATCTGAAAAGAAAAGATATGAGTACAAGAGTATGAACTAACAAGTAGACAACAAGTTGTAAAGTAAGTTTTTCACTCATATGGCTTTTCTAATCCATTTTCTAGGGTCACGACCTACAGTCAACACACTGCTCTGATACCATCTGTCACGACCCGAATTTGATAAGATTCGATGTCTCTGTACTCACTGTGCTAGTCCCAGGATCGACTCGCTAGCACATACAGTACATATGAATATCAAATATCAAGTGCATCATTTATTACAACGTATGATCCAGAAGTTATAAAGTATTACAAACTGAATAACACATGGCTAACTTATTCAATAATAACAGCGGAAAGGTAGCATAATCAACGACGAGTCCATCAATGCCCACTGAAGAACATGTCGAGTGAAGACTGCAACCCCATCGTATCTCACTGATCATCTGAAAATCCTGCAACATGATAAGTTGCAGCCATAAGGATCAATACATTGAATGTATTGGCAAATCACACAATATGATATAGCAAACCTACATCCACAAAGCAATGTATGACAAACAAAACACACTAGTTTGGAGAAGAATGTCTTCACCTACCTCCACTACCTGAACTCACAACCGTCTCTAATTTACTCGCCCAAGATAACCCAAAGATTCTAAATAAACATGACAAGAACTTCAGAAGTATGTCTCAAGTGCGCTCTGTCAGTGGCGCATTCTCTAGGAACAATAGAGCGCTCTGCCAAGGACGCATTCACCTGATTTAAGTTCCGAAGACTACACCTCACCTCAAGTGCGCTCTGTCAATGGCGCATTCTCTAGGGACAATAGAGCGCTCTGCCAGTGACGCATTCACCTGGTTAATAATCCCAAGCCTACGGCTATAAACACTCACCACTTTCATGGATCACTCGACGCATGCCCACGTCTACCATATCAAGTTGATCACACCATCACATAACACCATCGATAACAAAACATGGCAACACGAGATACACATATCAAGCCAAACATTTATCATAGCAATGAAACCACACATGCATAGCAGAATATAGGATGAGCAAAATCAAAAGTGCAAACTTGCCTTGAACGGTGCTGAAGTACTCTAACGATTAATTACGATCCGCTTCACACTCCAGACAATCTGTACGATAACGAAGGCACCGATAAATAAACTGTACTCGCACAACAATCACAATAAAGCCAACACCAATGAATTCAAATAAAAACTTAGATAACAGAACATAACATTAGGTATCTATTATCTACATGCTGCTACGATCAAAATGCAAAACGAATCAACTCATTTGGATCTACGGTTTAAAAGGTATGGCCTCCGGAAGTTTGAATTCAAATTTAAACAAATTCAAATCTAAGGAGTTCAAAAATGTGAAATTTTGGTTCTACGGTATTCTTTTGGTCACTACGAGTACACAGGAAAAAGAATCGATGAATTTGGAGTTACGAATCGCAAGATAAACCTAAATGAAAATTTGATATGGAATCTGCAAAGAAAAATTATGCCATAAAAGCGTTCTGGAAAGAACTGCCGCGACACTGTGGATGTGCACGTGGCACTCTGTGATAGCTGTAGGGTGTCTGCTGCGAGGCTTAAGCAACGAAAGGTCACTATTTAGTGGAAAACGGTTCGGCTTAAAGAAAAAAAACAATAGATCTAATCTTGGCCCACGGAGAAATATCGGACGGTGCGTGTTGACTCATCGGAGAAGAACAGAGAGGCTGGCCGCCGGACTTGAGGAAGAATGGCGCGGGGCGGCTCGGGCGGCGATGGTGGCGCCTGCTCCGGTGGTCTCCAGACTCTGGAGGGTAGCGTACGGGGCGTGGATCTATTCTGCAGTCTCGAAGACGTCCTCAGCAGCGTCGGTGGCGAGCGGGGATGACGACAGAGGGTGGCTGGAGCTCGGGCGGTGGGGTGTTCGTTGGGGCGAGCTCGAAGCACTCGGGTGGGTGCTTCCCTGCGAGAACTAATAGGTGAGGGAGAGAGACGAGACCAAGGGGAAGATACTAGGGGCAGGAGGAGAAGCTGGGAACCTCCAGAGGCGATGCAATCGACCGGCAGAAGCTTCAGATGGCGGCGAACTCCGGCGAGATCGCGAAATCAACCTAGAGCACGGGAGAGAGGGATTTTTCCAAAAATAGGCAGCGGAGAGTAAGGGGATTATCTATACGGAGTCAAGATCAAGCGAGGGATGAGATCGATCGGAAACGATGGGGATTTGGATCGGGAGGAGTCTCCAGGAAGAACACGGGAAGGAGAGAGATGACATGTGGGTCAGGGTGGTCAGCGGCAGAGAAAAAAAACGAACCGGTGGGGTGGGCCGCTCACTGGGCTTCGGCCTGCTAGCTGCTGCTGCTTAGCACGCGCCCGGGCGAGGGATAGCTGGCCGCTGTGCGGCCCGACTGCACAGTGCGCGAGTTGTTTTTCTAAAAAAAATCGTTCCACAGGAAGTAAATAAAGCTAAATAAATAGGAAATTAAATCCTATAAAAATACCAGAACAGACAATAAACCATTATTGCTACAAAGTCAGTGAACATTTTTACAACACAAATGCATTTTTGGAAAAATTATTTTATGCAAAACAAGCACATAAAGAGCATTATAATAACAACTACAAAATAATTTTGAGTTTCTACAAAGCCAAAATAATTTAGGTAGACCCCAGAATATATTCTTAGCATTTTCCAATTATAATTAATAGGGGAGAAGTCATATTATCTCCACTCCAAATACTTTGCCTTATTGGAAAACACTTTGAATATTCTGGAAATTTAAATAAGCATAGAAATCATGATGAAAAGAATGATACTATTAACATTCCAAATTTTAAAAATTTGGGATGTTACACATGTAGATGACACGTGGCCTCTTTGCCATCTGCCAGCTGAAGGCAAAGCTCTTTACCATCTGCCAGCAGATGGCAAAGTGACTATATTGCCCCATTTAAATTTTTTTCTTATATCAATTCATTTTCACAGAAATCAAACACAAATATATTTATATGACCAATATAGCATATTCAACACATATTATCAATAGTCATGAACACATATGTATCCAACACATGTTACCAATAGTAGCAAGTTTCATACGTACATATACATAGTTTAATCAATATTACACAGTTTCATCCATAGGTAGCAAGTTTCACAAGGTCAAAACAAAAACTAAATACAAGCACTCCATCAACCCAAGCTTCCGTGATCTTAAGCAAATCTGTAAAATGGGAAAGAAGAAAGTTAGAAGAAGAAGACTAGAAGAAGAAGATTATTATGATGCAACTAAAATGTGAAGATTATTATGATGCAACTTATATCTGTAAAATAGGTCATTTTGGAGCTAAGTATGGTTATTATGTCATTTTGAGCTAGCTAAGCATACTAAGTCATTTTGGTCTAAAACATGCTAAGGTCATTCTAGAGCTAAGTAAGTTTATTATGTCATTTTGGAGCTAGCTAAGCATGTGAAGTCATTTAGGAGCTAAAATATGTCATTTCTTAAGCATACTATGTCATTTTAGAGTTATCTAAGCATATTAAGTCATTTTGGAGGAAAAGATGCTAAGTATAGGTCATTTTAGAGCTATCCTAGGTTAAATAGGTCATTTTTAAGCTAGCTAAGCATAGTAAGTCATTTTGGAGGAAAAAATGCTAAGTATAGGTCATTTTGGAGCTATCCTAGGTTAAATATGTCATTTTGGAGCTAATTAAGCTTATTATGTCATTTTGGAGCTAGCTAAGCATGTGAAGTCATTTAGGAGCTAAACTATGTCATTTCTTAAGCATATTATGTCATTTTAGAGCTAGTTAAGCATATTAACTAATCTTGGAGGAAAAGATTCTAAGTATAGGTCATTTTTAAGCTAGCTAAGTATATTAAGTCATTTTGGAGCAAAAAATGCTAAGTATAGGTCATTTTAGAGCTAGTCTAGGTTAAATAGGTCATTTTGGAGCTAATTAAGCTTATTATGTAATTTTTGAGCTAGCTAAGCATATTAAGTCATTTTGGAGGAAAAATTGCTAAGTATATGTCATTTTAGAGCTATCCTAGGTTGAATAGGTCATTTTGAAGCTAAGTAAGGTTATTATGTCATTTTGGAGCTAGCTAAGCATATGAAGTCATTTAGGACCTAAAATATGTCATTTCTTAAGCATATTATATCATTTTAGAGCTAGCTAAGCATATTAAGTCATTTTGAGGAAAAGATGCTAAGTATAGGTCATTTTAGAGCTATCCTAGGTTAAATAGGTCGTTTTTATGCTAGCTAAGCATATTAAGTCATTTTGGAGGAAAGATACTAAGTATAGGTCATTTTAGAGCTATCCTAGGTTAAATATGTCATTTTGGAGCTAATTAAGCTTATTATGTCATTTTGGAGCTAGCTAAGCATGTGAAGTCATTTAGGAGCTAAACTATGTCATTTCTTAAGCATATTATGTCATTTTAGAGCTAGTTAAGCATATTAACTAATTTTGGAGGAAAAGATTCTATGTATAGGTCATTTTGAAGCTAGCTAAGCATATTAAGTCATTTTGGAGGAAAAAAAGCTAAGTATAGGTCATTTTAGAGCGATCCTAGGTTAAATAGGTCATTTTGGAGCTAATTGAGCTTATTATGTAATTTTTGAGCTAGCTAAGCATATTAAGTCATTTTGGAGGAAAAATGCTAAGTATAGGTCATTTTAGAGCTAGCCTAGGTTGAATAGGTCATTTTGAAGCTATGTAAGGTTATTATGTCATTTTGGTGCTAGCTAAGCATATGAAGTCATTTAGGACCTAAAATATGTCACTTCTTAAGCATATTATATCATTTTAGAGCTATCCTAGGTTAAATATGTCATTTTGGAGCTAATTAAGCTTATTATGTCATTTTTGAGCTAGCTAAGCATATTGAGTCATTTTGGAGGAAAAAATGATAAGTATATGATTATGTCGCTAGTATCCATATGGCAGAGAACCCGGGCCGACATGACTAGTCATAGAACCAAGGTGGCACAAACGTACAGGGACAGGCATACATGACCTAGCAATGCACGTGTCGGTCATCAGCGAGTGCAACCAAGTCGTAGCAAGCTACAAGGACTTCGGTGATACACCGCATGACATTTCCCCGTAGGGACAGACACAGGAGCAAAGAAGGACACATGCCGGTCAATCCATGTGTTCCTAGCACTAGCGAACTACCATGGCTCAGTGGAAGCACTAGGAGGCATTTCCCTGTATGGAAGGCTACCAAAGGCACACGACTAGGTGTCGAATCCCACACATACAATGCATTTCAAACATACACACATTATGCACGATATGTGGTCACGCATACTGATGATTGAATACACCTATAGCTAGCAAGTTTCATCGGCACGAAGACCGGAACAGAGCAAATGAAGGGGGAGAGGAGGAGATGTCATTTGTGCTCACCCACGAACGCAGGGGCGGAGCTCGTCGAATGCACGGGGAGGTCGTTGAACACCAGACCCTCACAACGATGAAACAACTGCACATTTAAATCCACCCGATCAACGCAAATATATATGATGTTTTTCATAACAAAATTGGAAAATATATGACCTAACTCATAATTCACAAATAAATAGGGAGTGTCTATTTAGTACTTGATTGTTTTCCAATTCGGTATCATTCACATTTCCTGACAAATAAATAGAGGACACTTGTATGTCCAAAAACCCACCCAATGAAACACCAGCCAAACACCTAGGTAGTTTTGGTATAACTGTGAAATATCTTGGTTTAAAGAAACTGTAGTATTCATTATGTACACATCTGAATATAGTGGTTTTCAATTACCATGGTTCTCTAGAAACTTTGTTGCCAAACTAAGCCTTAGGCCCCGTTTGTTAGCTTAGTATTTTTAAAGTATTCTGAGAATACTGCAGGTTTTCAAAATACTGCAGGTGCCAGGAGATGCACATCAAGAGACAAGGCACAGGATTGTGCATGGAGTTGTTTTTCTAGCGTGCTCAGTTTTTTTAAAAGAGGTCTGGGGTTCTTGTTTTAAAACAGAGAAAAAACTACGGGTGCGTTTGGGAGCAAAGTATTTTTGTTGTTTTTTAGGAATACTGTGGTTTTTAAGAAAAACTTTGGTATTAAATACTTTGAAGTGTTTGGCTCAAAAAATTACTGTAGTTTAATATACTGTGGTATCTCCCATGCTGTAGTTTTTCTGCAGTATTTTAAGAAGAGGTCCCGACCACTTTTTAAAAAACTGAACCAAGCGAAATCGTTGGGGAGAGCACTCAGTCTGTTGACGTCATCATCTAGGTACAGATCGGAAAATACAAACGCCACCTCTGACGACTGCTCTATCCGTTACTCCTATATTTTAAATGAATTTTTTTGCGGGACATATTTTAAATGAATTCACTGGTTGCCTATTGATTTCTGCATGTCTCGAACAAAGCTAGTTTGTCAAATAGATTGGGACTTAGAGCACACTTTACACAGGAGGCTGACCTCATGCATGGCGGCATGCCCATGTAGCTGTAGGTGATTAATTAAAAAAGGTGATTAATCCGGTTGTACACTAGCACACATTGACAAATCAGGTGGTATTGCTTTTTAGGTGTTGCTAAGTTAGCACATGCTGTTCGGCCATGTAGTTATCAGTAAGAACTGCAACAAAATAATGCCAGCCAAACGCTTCGGTGGACTTGACAAAACTGAGAAAAACTATGGTTTTTGAAAACCAAAGTATTTGTTGCCCACTCATAAGAATACCGTGGTTTGAGAATACTTCGGTTTTTCAAAAACTGTGCTGCAACACTGAGAAAAACCAGAGAACGGAATGGAAATAAAAATGGTGTCCTTCCTACTCCCACAAGCTCTTCTCTTCTCCTTGTACGCGCTGTGCATCAGGTCGGCCCCCTGGACACCACATGCCCAGGTTGATAATGCCATGGTCGCGCAAGCTGATGGCTACAAAGCTAACTCCGAACACACTGCTGGCTGAGCCTGCGTAGGCCCTTGTGCTGAGCCACACCGGCCTTGCTTCCTGTCCATGCGCTCCTCCCGAACGTCGCCCCATGCCTCAGCACGCCACATTAGCAGCTGTCGGTCAAGGCGCAGCCAAGCCAGAGCGACGCCCGCACTTCCGTGCCGCACCGCTGATGCATAGCTTGCCGCCGGGTCTATTTAAGCATGGCCTTTCAGTTTGCAACCACTGGTCAGCTAAGATCGTGCATGTCTTGTGACTGCTATGAAACGACTAGCTAGCTAATTTACATCGTCCTAAACATGCACCAGCCAAACACTGTCAGAGTATTCCCGATACTACAAAATACTTTGATATGTCAAAACTGTGGTTTTTAGAACCTATAGATATTGCTGTCAAAACAGTTGCTCCGTGGATGTGCCATGGAAGCAAAACGACTAGCTAGCTAATTTTCAATACTACAGTTTATGCAATATTTTGCTGTCAAACACACCCGCCTACGTTTTTGCAAATACTACAGTATTGAAATCACAGTTTTTAGAGATGGCCAAAGAGCTCGCTGTAATTAATACTGTGGTAATCTAAAAAACTTTAGTATTCACAAAATACATAGAAAATACTTTGTTATCAAACAGGGCCTCAGTGACCGGTTGGTTGGGAGATACCTGAATCTCAATGGCGCCGTGGCGGGGAGGGCCGCAGGAAGGGGGCGGTGCCGTGGCCTGGCTCGGTGGAGGGGCGGGTCATGGGCAGCCTTGATGGCCGGGAGGCGGGGAGGGCGGCTCGGTGGAGGGACGGCGGCAGTGCTGGGGACGGGCTGCGGTGGAGGGGCCAGGCGCAGGGGAGCTGCAGTGGCGGGAAGGGGTGGGGAGGGCGGGGAGGCCGCTGGCAGGGGAGGCGGGGAGGGCCGGCTCGGTGGAGGGACGGGCGGCAGTGCTGGGACGGGCTGCGGTGGAGGGGCCAGGCGCAGAGGCGAGCTGCGGTGGCGGGAGGGGCGGGAGGGGCGGGGAGGGCTACGGTGGCGGGGAGGCGGGCCGGGCGACGGTGTTGGCGGTGGCAGGCCCGTGGCGCGCTGGGGTCGTCCGGCTAGGGCGCGCGGGTGCGGTTTGGGGCAGACGTTTTTTTTAGACAAGTGGTAGGTGGGTGAGGTGGGGAGAGAGAGGGGTGGGGCCGGGCTGGAAGAGAGAGAGAGAGGGGAGGGCCGGGCTGGGAGAGAGGGGAGGAGAATTTTTTTTAGAAGAAGAGGGGGGAGGAGATAGTCCGACCTCTTTGCCATCTGCCAGCCGCTGGCTGATGGCAAAGATATGGGCCTTTGCCATCCCCTGGCAGATGGCAAAGAGGTGGGGCTACTGGGCCATTACATCGCCGTTATCCATTGGGCCCCACCCAATTCTTTGCCATCTGCCAACAGACGGAAACGATCCTTTGCCATCTGCTGGCAGATAGCAAAGAGGTGGGTTGACAGGCCGTTACAGCACTGGACCCTACCCACCTCTTTGCCATCTGCTGGCAGATGGCAAAGATTATTTGCCATCCACTAGCAGATGGCAAAGAATTGGCTGATGGCAACCATGTTCTTTGCCGTCTGTCAGTTCTTTGCCATCTGTTTTTTACAAGCAGATGGCAAAGACGTTCTTTGCCATCTGCCAGCTGATGGCAAAGAGCTGGCTGATGGCAAATTCCCAGTTTCCAGTAGTGTACACATATATACACATACACACACATATACACAAAAAATACATTTATGAAAAAAATGCTATGAACATGTACACATATATACACATACACACATATACACAAAAAATACATTTATGAAAAAAATGCTATGAAATAAAAAATACATCTTGCACGGCAGGGGCGGCGCACGGCACCAGCGCAGGGCAGGGGCGGCGGCACGGCAGCCGCGTAGGGCAGGGGCAGCGCGTGGTGGCAGCGAAGGGCAGGGGCGGCGGCAGCATCTTGGCCAGGCGCCCAATCTGAGGAGGAGGAGGGATCAGGCGGCGCTCACAGCGAGGCGTCGGCGACGAGGAGCGGGCTCGAGGCGGCGGACGCATTTACGCCTTCGATGGCAGGGGCAGGCGGCGCGAGCTCAAGGACGACGTCGTGGCGGCGACAAAGACGACGACGACGAGGCACAGGTGACAGCGGATGGCGATGGCATACTCGGGGGCGACGGCAGGGGCGGCGGAAGGCGTCTGGGCAGCCTGGCGGCGTCGAGGAGGTCGGCGTCGTTGGGGGCAACTGGCGAGGGAAGTCTGAAAATTTCACAAGTGTTTTCTTATATACCCAAAGTATTGGTCCCAGTTCGTGGCACCAACCGGGACCAAAGGCCCTCTTTCGTCCCGGTTGGTGCCACCAACCGGGACCAAAGGTCAGTTTTCGGCAGCCCAAAGGGCGGGAAGCGGCGGCCTTTGGTCCCGGTTGGTGGCACCAACCGGGACTAAAGGGGGGCCTTAGGTACCGGTTGGTGCCACGAACCGGGACGAAAGCCCACCTTTAGTACCGGTTGGTGCCACCTACCGGGACTAAAGGCCTTGCGCTGCCCGCGGCCAAAAGTTTAGTCCCACCTCGCTAGTTGAGAGGGCTCGAGAGTGGTTTATAAGCGCTGCTGCGCCCACCCTCTCGAGCTCCTCTCAACTGCAGGCTTCGGGCCTAATCTCGAGACTATCTTCTTTGTGGGCCTATTGGGCCTTCTCTGAGCCTGAATCACAGCCCGAGTTGGGTTTCTAGTCGTATTCAGGCCGTGGTGGCCCAAAAGGTGGCAGTTTTTTTAGTTTTTTTCCAGTTTTTTTGTTTTGTTTTTTGCATTATTTATTTTCTTTTGTTTTTTGCTTTGTTTTTTAATTCTTTTTGCTTTTAGGTCAGAAAAATTATAAACTTTCTGTAAGTGCCATTAGTTTTTAAATTTGAATAGTAAAAATTTGAATTCTTTGAAATTTGTGTGAATCACAAGTTTGTGATTAACCTTACTATACAAATAGGTTTTTTCATTTTTTTTGTTTTTTTTTGCATTATTTATTTTCTTTTGTTTTTTGCTTTATTTTTTAATTCTTTTTGCTTTTAGGTCAGAAAAATTATAAACTTTCTGTTAGTACCATTAGTTTTAGAAAAATTATAATTTTTTTGTTATTGCCATTAGTTTTCAAATTTGAATTCTTTAAAATTTGTGTGAATCACAAGTTTGTGATTAACTTTACTATAAAAATATTTTTTTCCAGTTTTTTGTTTTGTTTTTTGCTTTATTTTTTTAATTCTTTTTGCTTTTAGGTCAGCAAAATTATAAACTTTCTGTTAGTGCCATTAGTTTTAGAAAAATTATAAACTTTCTGTTAGTGCCATTAGTTTTCAAAATTGCATAGTTAAAATTTGAATTCTTTGAAATTTGTGTCAATCACAAGTTTGTCATTATCTTTACTAAAAAATGAGCATACATGCGCCTATAGAGAGAATTCAACCTAAATTCATAATAAAATTCTATGAATTTCAGAGGAATTCAGTATGAATTCAGGTCAAATTCCCTGTATAAGGGCATCTATTTTCACTTTGAGAGGATCTCAACAAGGCAGAGAGGGAGGGGCTTATAAACTGGTGTGAGCGCCCTTCGGTTGGCGAGGTGGGACTAAACTCTGACCGCAACATCGACCAACCCTTTAGTCCCGGTTTGTGGCACAAACCGGGACTAATGGTCATGGGCGAGGCGGCGCATTGGTCCCGGTTCGTGCGTGGAACCGGGACCAAAAGGTCGAACGAACCCGGGACCAATGGCCCACGTGGCTGCCCTCTTGAGTGATCTTGGTGAGAACATAGTTGACAAGGAGCGAATCGGGATTAATGGTATTACGAGGGCCGAACCATAAGACATTAAAGCATTTCAAATGAACTCTAAAAAAGTTGAAAGTTGGCATGGTACCATAATTTCACCCACATAGCATGTGCATGTACAAAACGGACAATGGTATCATACTCATCTGTTACAAAGTTGGCATGGTATCATCATAATAGTTGCGGGAGAAAGTCTTCACTTTTTCTTCGCTTGTGTCATTTGCTTATTGCGCCGTAACCATGGATAATCTTCATCGTTTATCAGGATGCTTGGGTCAGCCTTGACTTTGAAGGGAGGAATTTCATGAAACTTTTCATAATCTTCAGACATGTCTGTCTTGCCCTCCACTCGCATGATGTCCCTTTTTCCTGAAAGAACTATGTGGCGCTTTGGCTCATCGTATGATGTATTCGCTTTCTTATCTTTTCTTTTTCTCGGTTTGGTAGACATGTCCTTCACATAGATAACCTGTGCCACATCATTGGCTAGGACGAACGGCTCGTCAGTGTACCCAAGATTTTTTAGATCCATTGTTGTCATTCCGTACTGTGGGTCTACTCGTACCCCGGCTCCTGACAGATTGACCCATTTGCACTTAAACAGAGGGACCTTAAAATCATGTATGTAGTCAAGTTCCCATATGTCCACTATGTAACCATAATATGTGTCCTTTCCCCTCTCGGTTGCTGCATCAAAGCGGACACCGCTGTTTTGGTTGGTGCTCTTTTGATCTTGTTCAATCATGTAAAATGTATTCCCATTTATCTCGTATCCTTTGTAAATCAATACAGTCAAAGATGGTCCCCTGGACAACAAGTACAGCTCATCACAAACAGTCTTGTCACCTCTGAGACGTGTTTCCAACCAACTGCTGAAAGTCCTGATGTGTTCACATGTAATCCAATCGTCGCCTTTGCTCCGGTGTTTGGGCCTTGACTGTTCTTGTGTTCATCGACATCTGGGGTCACCAAGGTAGAGTTCAGAGAAGCTGTGTAGTGTGCTTGAGACCAAGAATATCCATCCTGCATATTATTGAGTCCCTCCAAGCGTGCCTTTTCGGTCAGTCTCCCCTAATACCGCGATTTAGGGAGACCTATCTTCTTCAGGCCAGGAATGAAGTCAACACAAAACCCAATGACATCCTCTGTTTGATGGCCCATGGAGATGCTTCCTTCTGGCCTAGCGCGGTTACGGACATATTTCTTTAGGACTCCCATCAACCTCTCAAAGGGTAACATATTGTGTAGAAATAAGGGCCCCATAATGACAATCTCGTCGACTAGATGAACTAGGACGTGCGTCATGATATTGAAGAAGGATGGTGGGAACACCAGCTCGAAACTGACAAGACATTGCGCCACATCACTACTAGGCCTTGGTACGATTTCTGGATCGATCACCTTCTGAGATATTGCATTTAGGAATGCACATAGCTTCATAATGGCTAATCGGACGTTTTCCGGTAGAAGCCCCCTCAATGCAACCGGAAGCAGTTGCGTCATAATCACGTGGCAGTCATGAGACTTTAGGTTATGGAACTTTTTCTCTGGCATATTTATTATTCCCTTTATATTCGACGAGAAGCCAGTCAGGACCTTCATACTGAGCAGGCATTCAAAGAAGATTTATTTCTCTTCTTTCGTAAGAGCGTAGCTGGCAGGACCTTCATACTGCTTCGGAGGCATGTCGTCTTTGTTGTGCAAACGTTGCAGGTCCTCCCGTGCCTAAGGTGTATCTTTTGACTTCCCATACACGCCCAAGAAGCCTAGCAGGTTCATGCAAAGGTTCTTCGTCACGTGCAGCACGTCGATTGAAGAGCGGACCTCTAAGTCTTTCCAGTAGGGTAGGTCCCAAAATATAGATTTCTTCTTCCACATGGGTGCGTGTCCCTCAGCGTCATTCGGAACAGCTAGTCCGCCGGGACCCTTTCCAAAGATTACGTGTAAATCATTGACCATAGCAAGTACGTGATCACCGGTACGCATGGCGGGCTTCTTCCGGTGATCTGCTTCGCCTTTGAAATGCTTGCCTTTCTTTCGACATTGATGGTTGGTCGGAAGAAATCGACAATGGCCTAGGTACACATTCTTCCTTTATTTGTCCAGGTATATACTTTTAGTGTCATCTAAACAGTGTGTGCATGCGTGGTATCCCTTGTTTGTTTGTCCAGAAAGCTTACTGAGAGCAGGTCAATCATTGATGGTCACGAACAGCAACGCCTTTAGGTCAAATTCCTCCTGTTTGTGCTCATCCCACGTACGTACACCGTTTCCATTCCATAGCTGTAAAAGTTCTTCAACTAATGGACTTAGGTACACATCAATGTCGTTGCCGGGTTGCTTAGGGCCTTGGATGAGAACTGGAATCATAATGAACTCACGCTTCATGCACATCCAAGGAGGAAGGTTATACATACATAGAGTCACGGGCCAGGTGCTATGATTGCTGCTCTGCTCCCCGAAAGGATTAATGCCATCCGCGCTTAAAGCAAACCATACGTTCCTTGGGTCACTTGCAAACTCATCCCAGTACTTTCTCTCGATTTTTCTCCACTGCGACTCGTCAGCGGGTGCTCTCAACTTCCCGTCTTTCTTACAGTCCTCACTGTGCCATCGCATCAACTTGGCATGCTCTCTGTTTCTGAACAAACGTTTCAACCGTGGTATTATAGGAGCATACCACATCACCTTCGCAGGAACCCTCTTCCTATGGGGCTCGCCGTCAACATCACCAGGGTCATCTCGTCTGATCTTATACCGTAATGCACCGCATACCGGGCATACGTTCAGATCCTTGTACGCACCGCGATAGAGGATGCAGTCATTACGGCATGCATGTATCTTCTGCACCTCCAATCCTAGAGGGCATACGACCTTCTTTGCTGCGTATGTACTGTCGGGCAATTCGTTATCCTCTGGAAGCTTGTTCTTCAATATTTTCAGTAGCTTCTCAAATCCTTTGTCGAGCACAGACATTCTACGCCTTCGCTGCCGCAATTCCGATGCAGTACCGAGCTTTGTGTTGCCATCTTCGCAATTGGGGTACAACCCTTTTTTGTGATCCTCTAACATGCGATCAAACTTCAGCCTCTCCTTTTGACTTTCACATTGCGTCCTTGCATCGACAATGACCCAGAGGAGATCATCATCATCGCGCACATCGTCTGGTTCCTCTTGATCTTCAGCAGCTTCCCCAGTTGCAGCATCATTGGGCACATCATCTGGTTCCTCTTGATCTTCAGCAGCTTCCCCCGTTGCAGCATCACCATATTCAGGGGGCACATAGTTGTCATCGTTCTCTTCTTCGCCGTCTTCCATCATAACCTGTAACACCCCGGAAGTAACTTTCCATATTTGTAACTCCAACTCTTGCCATTTTCGGCATTGTGATATGATATTCCCTCCGTGGTTGGGTTTTTTCTTCTTTTTGCATTTTGTCCATGTCATGCATATTATATCATGTCTTCATGTGCATCGCATTTGCATACGTGTTCGTCTCATGATTCCGAGCATTTTTCCCGTTGTCCGTTTTGCAATCCGGCACTCCTATCTCTCCCGGCGGCCCCTTTTACGTTTTTCCGTGTGCGGGTACTAAACCTTCTCGGAATGGACCGAGGTTTGTCTAGTGGCCTTGGTATACCAACCGTAGACCACCGGTCAAGTTTCGGGTCATTTGGAGCTCGTTCGGTACTCCAACGGTTAACCGCACTCTCGCAAAGGCCTCTTTCAAGTTGCAGCCCAACACCCCTCCAAAATAGTCCAATAACCCATCTAAGTCACTTCCATGCTCTCCGTCGTTCGATCACGATCGTGTGGGCGAAAACTACACCTCATTTGGACTCTCCTAGCTCCTTCTATGCCTATTTAAACACCTCCCCCGTTTCAATCCGGGTCTTCTTCCTCCCGAAACCCTAAAACTCCTTCCCGCGCCCGTACGGACACGTCCGCCGCCGCCGGACGAAGCCGCCGCCGCGTCCGCACCAGTCCGCGTGCGCCACGTGTCGGCCAGCGCGCCACCGCGCCGCCGAACGCCCGGGCCCGGCGGCCCGCCGCCGCGCCCGCCTCCTGGCGCCCAGCGTCCGGCCGCCAGCGCCTCCAGCGTCGGTCGCGCCGCCCTCCGCTGCTCCGCGGTCGCCGCCCCTCAGATCTCGCCGCCGCCCGACCCTCGCGGCCACCCCTCGCCGTTGCCGCCCGCCGAAACCGGCGCCTCCGGCCGCCACGCGCCCGGCGACCACCTCCTCCGGCCGCCCGGCCGAGCCCGAGCCACCACCCTCCGCGGCGCCCCTGCCCGGCCGCCTCCTCCCACTCCGGCGCCCGCCACCTTGCCTGATCCGGATCCCGACCGGATCCCGATCCGCTGACTTCTTCCCCCTCCTCTTTTCCTCTAAGTTTTTACATCTTGTTGATATTTTGTGTCATTTTCAACATAGCATAACTCTGTCATCGTAGCTCCATTTTGCGCGTGTAATGTATCAAAATGTTCGCCCCGAAGAGTAGATCATTTAATCTCATTGCATCATTTTCATTTAAGCTCATCTTGATGCCAGAAATGCTGTTGGAAGAGGGCTAAGTGATGTTAGTTTCTGTTTCTTAACAGAACTTGCACTTTTGTTATTTTTGCTATCATTGATGTGTGCACCCTATGAATTTTAGTCCTACATGTGTTTTGTAATATGCCATGCCATATTTCCAGGGGTGGATGCCATGTGTTTTTGTGATCTATATGGTGACTACCACAAGCATGCAAAGTAGGTGTCCTGATGTTGCTGTTTTCAGCTCTGTTTTGCTGATATTTTGATGCCATGTTAACTTGATGATACCGAGAGATCCATGCATATTTTGAGATACTTCAGTTAGGATGTTTTGTTAAACATGTCTTGATCTATCCATCCATGCCCTTGTTTGCAATTATGGAGTGCCATAGCTTGAGTCAATCAAGCTCTACTTTTGCTATCAAATGTTTCCTGGCAGATTGTATACATGTTATTCAATTTTGCCAAGGTTGTTGTGGTTGATCCGTGTATGCTATGATGTTGCTATTGCCATGTATGTCTTCTATGCCATGTCTTCTTGATGTATGTATGCTTAGTTTATCATATAAGGATGTGTAGTGAGTGCATTGAGCTTGTAAACATGCCTACTTGTTATCAGTTTTTGACATGCCATGTTGCTGAATCTGTTAACGAAACGTTCAATATTGACATGGGTGTTACTACATTTTCTGATCCTTTTTGGCTTATGGTCGGTACGGGACTTTTGTTCTATGATTTGAGTAGATTCATTCCATGCCTTGTTTTGCTATTATAAGGTCATGTAGCATGTAGTTTTCTTGCTCTGAACATTGCTACCTGATGCTGTTTTTGCCATGTCCAGCCTTATATTTTGTGCACTTTTGCCATGCTTGTTTGAACCTGTTATGATGTGAACTAGCCGTAGCTCAGTGCTCATCTTTTGTCAAGAATCTTGTGTAGATCACTGCCATATACTTTGTTGGTACGTTTGGGTGCAGTAGCTTAATTTCTTGTTGCTTGCTATGTGGCATCATGCTGTTAATGGCAGATTTGTGCCATTCTTGTTTTGCTTGTCATTTCCAAACCGTGCATCCGATTCCGGTGATCTTTATATCGATTTCAACCGAAATCATCTCATCTTTCCAGTGGCATACTTGGTTCGCCAAGTTGATGCCTAGTTCATCATTTTCCTTCCGGAGCGCACATACGCATTGCATATCACATCCCGCATGTCATGTCATGTTTTGCATCATGTTGCTTGTGCATTGCACCGTGATTTATTGTGGTTCCGTTGTTTGTGTTGTTGCTTTGGGTAGAGCCGGGAGACGAGTACGTGAACGAGGAACCTGTTGAGAACGCTTACGAGGATCAAGCTTTCGACAACTCTGAGAACATTGCAGGCAAGATGACCATACCCTCGAAATCACTTCTATCTTTGCTATGCTAGTTGCTCGCTCTTTTGCTATGCCTATGCTGCGATGCCTACCACTTGCTTTATCATGCCACCCATATTGCCATGTCATCCCCTAACCATCCTTTCCTAGCAAAACGTTGATTGGCTATGTTACCGCTTTGCTCAGCCCTCTTATAGCGTTGCTAGTTGCAGGTGAAGTTGAAGTTTGTTCCTTGTTGGAACATGGAGATGTTGTTCCTTGTTGGAACATGTTTACTTGTTGGGGATATCACAATATATATCTGCTATAATTAATGCATCTATATACTTGGTAAAGGGTGGAAGGCTCGGCCTTATGCACAGTGTTTTGTTCCACTCTTGCCACCCTAGTTTCCGTCATACGGTGTTATGTTCCTTGATTTCGCGTTCCTTACACGGTTGGGTGATTTATGGGACCCCCTTGACAGTTCGCTTTGAATAAGACTCCTCCAGCAAGGCCCAACATTGGTTTTACCATTTGCCACCTATGCTTTTTGCCCCCGGGTTTTCGCGAGCCCGAGGGTCATCTTTATATTAACCCCCCCCCCCCCGGACCAGTGCTCCTTCGAGTGATGGCCCGAACGAGTAGACTGCAAGGGCCACCACGGGAAACTTCGAGGCTTGGTTTTACTCGTAGGATGTCTCATCTGGATGTGCCACGAGCGAGATATGTGCAGCTCCTATCGGGATTTGTCGGCACAATCGGGCGGCTTTGCTGGTCTGGTTTTATTGCTGTCGAAATGTCTTGTAATCCGGGATTCCGAGACTGATCGGGTCTTCCGGTAGAAGGAATATCCTTCGCCGTTGACCGTGAGAGCTTATAATGGGCTAAGTTGGGACACCCCTGCAGGGTATTATCTTTCGAAAGCCGTGCCCGCGGTTATGAGGCAGATGGGAATTTGTTAATGTCCGGTTGTAGAAAACCCGAAGTTGACCTCAATTTAAAATACACATCAACCGCGTGTGTAACCGTGATGGTCTCTTCTCGGCGGAGTCCGGGAAGTGAACACGGTGTTGGAGTTATGTTTGACGTAAGTAGTTCAGGATCACTTCTTGATCGCTACTAGCTTCACGTCCGTGCTTTGCTTCTCTCCTCGCTCTCTTTTGCGATGTAGCCACCATATATGCTAGTCGCTTGCTGCAGCTCCACTTTACAACTCCGTCCTTCCTATAAGCTTAAATAGTCTTGATCTCGCGGGTGTGAGATTGCTGAGTCCCCGTGACTCACAGATTCTACCAAAACAGTTGTAGGTGCCGACGATGCCAGTGCAGGTGAAGCAACCGAGCTCACGTGGGAGTTCGACGAGGAACGTGGTCGTTACTATGTGTCTTTTCCTGATGATCAGTAGTGGTGCCCAGTTAGGACGATCGGGGATCTGTGTAGCATTTGGGGTATCTTCTTTTATTTTGGTTCCGTAGTCGGACCTTGAGTGTACTCTGAATGATGGATGTTTATTTATGTATTGTGTGAAGTGGCGACTGTAAGCCAACTATGTATCTCTTTCCCTTATTTATTACATGGGTTGTGTGAAGATTACCTCACTTGCGACATTGCTTTCAATGCGGTTATGCCTCTAACTCGTGCTTCGACACGTGGGAGATATAGCCGCATCGGGGGCGTTACATAACCCCTATTTCTCCGTGCCTCGTCCAAACATTATAGTGTGGCATGAAACCATTGTAAAGAAGGTGGGTGTGAAGGATTTTTCGGTCAGAGTAAGACTTCGTATTCCCACATTTAGGGCATGGACAACACATAAAACCATTCTGCTTGTTTGCCTCAGCCACTTCGAGAAAATCATGCACGCCCTTAATGTACTCGGAGGTGTGTCTGTCACCGTACATCCATTTGCGTGCATTATATATAATTAAGTGTGTCAAAAACCATTACAAAACATCATGAATAGATCATTAAGTGACCAAATTAATAGAAGTTCATCATCACATTAAAACCAAAGTACATACATAGTTCTCATCTAACAACATATAGCTCTCCAGAGCATCTAAATTAATTAAACCATACATTGAAACTATTGATCATGTTCTCAATGCGAAAACAAATGCGATCATAATCGCAACCAAGGTAACAATTGATCCAACGGCATAATGATACCAAGCCTCGGTATGAATGGCACATTTTCTAATCTTTCTAATCTTCAAGCGCATTGCATCCATCTTGATCTTGTGATCATCGCATTTACATCCGCAACATGCAACTCCAATATCATCTTCTCCTCCTCAATTTTTTTTATTTTTTCCTTCAAGAAATTGTTTTCTTCTTCAACTAAATTTAACCTCTCGACAATAGGGTCGGTTGGAATTTCCGGTACACATACCCCCTAGACAAATAAAATCTATGTCACGTTGGTCGGCATAATTTTCATAAACAATAAATGAACCAATAGTTATAAAGATAATATATACCACATCCGAATCATAGACAGGACGAGGGCCGTGAAGCGGATACCAAAACCATCGCACTATATAATAACAAGCAATAAAATAGTATGAAAATTAGACAAGTATTTATCTAAAGCAAGAATTTTTTCTTTCGTAAAGAAGATAAGAACAAGAGGCTCACCACGGTGGTGCCGGGCGACGAGATCGGCGCAGCGATCGATTTACGGCAAGTGAAGACGGGACGGGCGTGACGGGCCGCTAATATAACCCTAGACAAATCTCGAGAAAAATAGAGTTCGAAGGTCGTGCTTCGAGAGGAGAAAGCTTAACTAGTGTGGCTCGGGCATTTCATCGAACACCTCATGTGGATAGGAGGTGAGCTAGAGCACCACAAAGCCCTCCCCTCCCCGGCCAGGGAAAAACATAGCAGTGGAGTGCTCTACTCGCGGGCGAGGGGTATATAGGCACCTCAATGGTCCCGGTTCGTGGCACGAACCGGGACTAAAGGGCATCCTGTTGTCCCGGTTCAAGCCACCAACAGGGCCCAATGGTGGTGGGCCAGGAGCCAGGCCCATTGGTCCCGGTTCGTCCCACCAACCGGGACCAAAAGGTCCAGACGAACCGGGACCAATGGCCCACGTGGCCCGGCCGGCCCCCTGGGCTCACGAACCGGGACCAATGCCCCCATAGGCCCCAGTTCTGGACTGAACCAGGACTAATGGGCTGACCCGGCCTGAACCAAAGCCCTCTTTTCTACTAGTGGCAACTTTCGCCGGTACCATAAACCCACCATATACCTTCCTCAAAACAGCCACCATACCTACCTATCATGGCATTTCCATAGCCATTCCGAGAAATATTGCCATGCAACTTAACACCGTTCCGTTTATTATGACATGCTCCATCATTTCATATTACTTTGCATGATCATGTTGTTGACATCGTATTTGTGGCAAAGCCACCATTCATAATTTTCATACATGTCACTCTTGATTCATTGCATATCCCGGTACACCGCCGGAGGCATTCACATAGAGTCATATTTTGTTCTAAGTATTGAGTTGTAATTCTTGAGTTGTAAGTAAATAAAACTGTGTGATCATCATTATTAGAGCATTGTCCCATGTGAGGAAAGGATGATGGAGACTATGATTCCCCCACAAGTCGGGATGAGACTCCAGACTAAAAAAAAGAGGCCATAAAAAAGGAGAAAAGGCCCAAATAAAAAAATAAAAAACGAGAGAAAAAGAGAGAAGGGACAATGTTACTATCCTTTTTCCACACTTGTGCTTCAAAGTAGCACCATGATCTTCATGATAGAGAGTCTTCTATGATATCACTTTCATATACTAGTGTGAATTTTTCATTATAGAACTTGGCTTGTACATTCCAATGATGGGCTTCCTCAAAATGCCCTAGGTCTTTGTGACCAAGCAAGTTGGATGCATACCGAATTAGTTTCTTTTGTTGAGCTTTCCTATATTTATAGCTCTAGTGCATCTGTTGCATGTCAATCCCTACTCACTCACAATGATATCTATTAATGGGCATCTCCATAGCCCGTTGATACGCCTAGTTGATGTGAGACTATCTTCTCCTTTTTGTCTTCTCCACATAACCCCCATCATCATACTCTATTCCACCCATAGTGCTATATGCATGGCTCACGCTCATATATTGCGTGAAAGTTGAAAAAGTTTGAAAATTCTAGAGTATGAAACAATTGCTTGGCTGAAACCGGGGTTGAGCATGATGAGAGCATTCTTGTGTGACGAAAATGGAGCATGACCAAACTATATGATTTTGTAGGGATGAACTTTCTTTGGCCATGTTATTTTGAGAAGACATAATTGCTTAGTTAGTCTGCTTGAAGTATTATTATTTTTATGTCAACTAGCAGAGTGTCCCGCCCGATGTGCGGGCTAGAATTTTATAAAGTATTTCCACCATTAAACATTATTTATTTCTCTATAGAAAATTGCAACCAAATGTGATGACATTCACAAATATGAGCCTTTTCCAAACATAGTTTTGAGAAAATCTTTTTTTGTTCTGAAGTAATCTAATATCATAATCCCAATTAGATATTTCATATTATATGCTGTAATGAATAAATGCTGTGGAAGCTATTGTGTTTTACATAATATATATAATATGATGTCCTTTTTTAAAGATTTAAAATCTACTAATTCCTTCTTCGCATTTGTCTATTCTACTGGAAAACGTAGGACGTAACAAAAAGCATAGCTAGAAACATAAACTTTGAATTGCATTTTTATGTAAAAAGGTCCTTATCGTATGACAGGTATTTCAGATTCCATGGCCATCTCGAAATGAATAATCCAAAAAAATCTTGTCTTCATCTTGTTGTTCTCCCTCCCTCTATGCCGGTTCCTCTAGTGTGCACGCTTCCTCTCATTTTGTCTCGCTTCTATCTTATTTTCACTATTTTGCAAGCTTTTTTGTCCATGTTCTGTCCAAAGATAGATCTCTTGATACGCTTAATAATTGCAACATCGCCATACCTCTTCCATAATAAGGTTTGTAACTTTGTGTCTGAATAATTTCAATGTAAAAGATGTTACTCTACATATTTATTGTCAGTGAACTAATATATTAGCCCATCTCCTATATCACAGTAAACGAAATATAACGGTGGAGTAATTAAAGAGGTACTGAATAACATTTTTGATAGTTTATACTTTGTAGTCTCAAGCCTGAAGTACTCTTCTTAAATCGCCACCATCTCAAAAGAAAACAAAGAGCAATAAACCACCTATGATGACATTGTACAGAAATCAGGTATAGCTGTTGCTAAGTTGAGCAATTCGCCCTGCTTTCTGAGGCCACAAGTATGACGATTAGTGGTCCAGTCATGCTAGACGATCATGGAGCTGGCCTTGCCACTTGCTGCTGTCAATTGGACTGAGCCGCGTGCAGTTCGTCCTCAACACACCGTCCGCTGAGTCTAGCACTCAACATCAACTTGCCAACATCTGTCAGATTAATTTGTAGGTAAAGGATACAGATTCCCCAGGTCTAGTAGAAGTTCAATATAATATAGGAGAACAAAAATCCAACATACCAAAGAAGAGGAGGCTCTGAAGAGAACATCATGCGGCACAGCTAGTTTAACTAATAGAAGCGCATGCCACAATGATAATAATTCATTATAATCCCTACGCAAATGACTTAAATATATAAATCATATAACTTCTTCTACAAATGAGTTAATTGGATTTCTACAGAGTTAGGCATCCACATATAACCTTGTCGTTTGATCAAGTCCATCACATATACAAATATGGGTGTATCGGGCCTACTATTGTTGATTATAGTTCTATGTAATTATTAGGTAATCAGATGTAAACAAAGCAACCAAATCATGTTCTCAATGTACGTGCGTGTAGATGGCTAGTGCAAAGCTAGCCTCACGTTCCAGCTAGCCTGAAGGCAATCGATCCAGCTGCATGCCTGCTTATCCAAGCAAAGTCTTCGGCACATGCGTGTATACTATCGTCTACTTGCAAACACCTTGGTTTCCTAGCAAACATTGGTCCACTCGGAACTCATGGAGCAGTACAATACATGCGTACATCGCCGGAAAGAACTCGGCAAGTTGCGGCGGAAGATTAGGGCTGTGTCAAGAAATCCAACTGCCACAATATTTCCATTCTCAGTATGCTAGACATATGGATTAATTAAGAATAATCAATCAAGAAATAAAATTAAATTAACAGATAAGGCAAATTCTTGAAGTTATCCTTGTCATGTAGATTTCCCGGAAGCAGCAAGAATACAAATTCCTGAAATTAATAACTGAGAGAGCGTACATCCTGGAAAATCATGGACGTGGCTGGCACCATAGGCTGGAACATAAAGGGGTTGAAAGTCCCTGCTCGCCCACCACCATCGGAGATCTAGAACAAAACCAAAAGAACAACAACATGTGAGATTAATTATCCTCATGCGATGGTCCATAGATATCATACACAGAAATTGCCGGAGACATCGGTGATGGCTAATGGGAGTACAGATTACCTAGAAATCGCTGGATCACGAGGAAGGCCAAATTAATCATCATCTAAGATCAACCTAGGGGAGGACAACCACCTCGCTGCTGTAGCGGGATAAATTAACGGAAAAACTATCGCCCACACGTGTGGGCGTTTGCACATCGTCCATACGCCTCCATCACCACTCATTTTGTCACGTATGAATAGATGACATTAGCAGAAATCTTTTTGGTTTTTGGCTTAAAAATGTTTTATCTCTTAATTAAAAAAGCGAATTAAAAATCCGTTTTCACTATTAAATCCGTCTCGACGAGATCTTCAAAACTAGACCCCATATTGATATGTTTTGACGAATTTTTCTTTTTGCCCAGAAGTTGCCATGATGTTTACACTGTAGTTGCCATAGTGCTTAAACTAAAGTTGCCATGTGGCAATTTTAGTTTGTAGATCATGGCAATTTTAGTTTTTTGATGGTGGCAATTCCAGTACTTTGACCATGAAAATACTTTTTTGTATGAACCATGATAATTTTAAGTGCATGTATCATGGCAATTTTAATTTATGGTGCATGGCAAGTCTAGTTTCTTAATTCCTGGTGTTATAGTATGTCAAAAATTACTATTAAATGTAAAAGAAAATAACTGAAACATAACATGGCAACTTCAGTGTAAACACCATGGCAATTCATGTGCAATAGACATGGCAACTTTTAACCCAAAAAAATTCGTCGAAATATATTAATATGAGAACTAGTTTCGAAGATCTCGTCGCAAGGGATTTAATGATGAAAACGGATCTTCAATCGGATTTGTCATTTAAGAGATAAAACATTTTAAAAACTGAAAATTCAAAAAGATTCTCACATGCATGCATGCGATGACGCAGCGATCTATTTGTATTAGAGACGTGTGGTGCGTCTCCCTTCCTGTCACACGTGTGGCAGTTATCAACGTCCTAAATTAATGGAATTTGTGGGTTGCTACTTACCTGAGACACCAGAGAGGAGGAGAATTTCTGTAGAGAAGGCATCCCATAGTCTAATGTTGATGGAGGATGTCGCGGCAGCACAGTCTGATGTTCATGGAGGATGTAGACGGTGGTGGCGGCACGAAGGAGATAGAGGATCAATAGGGCCCGTGAGGAATATTTTAGGAAGGGCTCGCGATTTTATTTTTTGAGGAAAGGGAAGGGCTCGTGAGTTATTGGGAGAGATACGCAAGTGTCTTTGTTTTCTTATATGCTGAAACAGGTTTGCTATTTCACATCTAGATGTGAGATATTATCTCACATCTAACTCCCTCATCCTTAGAGACAAAACTAATCCATGAAAGACTTTAAAAAAAATCAAAAGATGAGGTAGTTAGATGTGAGAGGGAGTTAGATGTGAAATAATATCTCACATCTAGATGTGACATAGACAGACCCATACTGAAAAGGTATTTTTATGTAATGGCAATGGTGGGTAAATTTTCATTGATTTATGTTGTAAAAAAATGTGTTCATCCAACGGTTATATTTCATTCTCTACGAATTAAGCGGACGGATCTATCTAATTATTGTGGAGTTTTCTAGCCTTTTCTCTTTTTTCTGGTGAGCTCATCAAGTACTTTTATATAAATAGATATTAAACTTTTATCTTGAATCTTTCGGATCTGAATGTTCATGCCACAATAAAGATAATTACATTGAAGAATATGCTAGGAAGCATTCCACATCAAAAATTTCGTTTTTATCATTTACCTACTCGAGGACGAGCAAGAATTAAGCTCGGGGATGCTTGATAAGTCTCCAACGTATCTATAATTTTTGATTGTTCCATGCTATTATATATTCTGTTTTGGATGTTTAATGGGCTTTATTATGCACTTTTATATTATTTTTAGGACTAACCTATTAACCCAAGGCCCAGTGCAAATTGCTGTTTTTTTGCTTATTTCAGTGTTTCGCAGAAAAAGAATATGAAACGGAGTCCAAACGGAATGAAACCTTCGGGAGTGTGATTTTTGGAACAAACGTGATCCGGGGGACTTGGAGTGGACGTCAAGAAAGAAGCGAGGAGGCCAGGAGGCGAGGAGGCGCGCCTGCCCCCCTGGGCGCGCCCCCACCCTCGTGGGCCCCTCGTAGCTCCACCGACCTACTTCTTCCTCCTAGTCCTATATATACTCATATACCCCGAAAACATCCAGGAGCATGACGAAACCCTATTTCCACCGCCGCAACCTTCTGTACCCGTGAGATCCCATCTTTGGGCTTTTTCCAGCGCTCCGCCGGAGGGGAATCGATTATTGGAGGGCTTCTACATCAATACCATAGCCCCTCCGATGATGTGTGAGTAGTTTACCTCAGACCTTCGGGTCCATAGTTATTAGCTAGATGGCTTCTTCTCTCTCTTTCGATCTCAATACAAAGTTCTCCTCGATCTTCATGGAGATCTATTCTATGTAACTCTTTTTTGCGGTGTGTTTGTCGAGATCCGATGAATTGTGGGTTTATGATCAAGATTATCTATGAACAATATTTGAATCTCCTCTGAATTCTTTTATGTATTATTTGTTATCTTTGCAAGTCTCTTCGAATTATCAGTTTGGTTTGGCCTACTAGATTGATCTTTTTTGCAATGGGAGAAGTGCTTAGCTTTGGGTTCAATCATGCGGTGCTCGATCCCAGTGACAGAAGGGGAAACGACGCGTATTGTATTGTTGCCATCGATGATAAAAAGATGGGGTTTATATCATATTGCTTGAGTTTATCCTTCTACATCATGTCATCTTGCCTAATGCGTTACTCTGTTCTTATGAACTTAATACTCTAGATGCATGCTGGATAGCGGTCGATGTGTGGATTAATAGTAGTAGATGCAGAATCGTTTCGGTCTATTTGTCGCGGACGTGATGCCTATATACATGATCATGCCTAGATATTCTCATAACTATGCTCAATTCTATCAATTGTTCGACAGTTATTTGTTCACCCAGTAATACTTATGCTATCTTGAGAGAAGCCACTAGTGAAACCTATGGCCCCCGGGTCTATTTTCCATCATATAAGTTTCTGATCTTTTTTATTTTGCATACTTTGCTTTCAATCTTTATCATAAAAATACCAAAAATATTATCTTATCATCTCTATCAGATCTCACTTTTGCGAATGGCCATGAAGGGATTGACAACCCCTTTATCACGTTGGTTGCAAGGTTCTTATTTGTTTGTGTAGGTACGAGGGACTTGCGTGTGGTCTCCTACTGGATTGATACCTTGTTTCTCAAAACTGAAATACTTATGCTACTTTGCTGCATCACCCTTTCCTCTTCAAGGGAAAACCAACGCAGTGCTCAAGAGGTAGCAATGATGAAGACGGCGATGGATTCCCCTCTCCGGAGCCCCGAACGGACTCCAGATCAGCCCTCCCGAGAGAGATTAGGGCTTGGTGTGTCACGCCCAATATGTGACCCTATCCAAAAGGTATCGAAGGTCCCACCAAGGATAGACCCGCATATTGAAACGCTTTTGCAAGGTGGATATCATTACATCAACATTACATAATAGATGGGGATACAACCAAGACATACAATGTCACATGAATACAACAGCATATACAAGGTCAACATCCGACTACGGATGGAACATAAACAGAAGCTCAAACGACATCCACCCTGCTAGCCCAGGCTGCCGACCTGGAACCTATCCGCTGATCGAAGAAGCAGAAGAAGAACTCCAAAACAAGCAAACATCGCTCTCGCGTCATGATCATCGCAAACATGTAACTGCAACTGTTGTTGTAGAAATCTGTGAGCCACGAGGACTCAGCAATCCCATTACCATGGGTATCAAGACTAGCAAAGCTAAATGGGAAAGGAAGGGGTAAAGTGGTGAGGTTGCAGCAGCGACTAAGCATATATGGTGGCTAACATACGCAAATGAGAGCGAGAAGAGAAACAAAGGAACGGTCGTCAACTAGTAATGATCAAGAAGTGATCCTGAACTCCTACTTACGTCAGACATAACCCAGAAACCGTGTTCTCCTCTCGATCAACTCCGAAAAGAGACACTCACGGTTACACACACGGTTGGTGTATTTTAGAAGAGTTTACTTCAAGTTTACTACAACCGGATATTAACAAATTCCCATTTGCCACATAACCGCGGGCACGGCTCTCGAAAGTTTATACCCTGCAGGGGTGTCCCAACAGCCCATGATAAGCTCTCGCGATCAACGAAGGATATTCCTTCTCCCCAGGAAGACCCGATCAGTCTCGGAATCCCGGCTACAAGACATTTCGACAGCAATAAAACAAGACCAGCAAAGCCGCCCGATGCGCCGACAATCCCGATAGGAGCTGCACATATCTCGTTCTCAGGGCAACACCGGATGAGACATCCTACGAGTAAAACCAAACCTCGAAGTTTCCCGAGGGGCCCCGCATGATCTACTCGGTTCGGGCCAACACTTAGACAAGCATTGGCCCGGGGGCTAAATAAAGATGACCCTTGGGTTAATTACTCCCAAAGGGAAATGTAGGTGGTGGTGAGGCAAATGGTAAAACCAATGTTGGGCCTTCTTTGGAGGAGTCTTATTCAAAGCTAACTGTCAAGGGGGTCCCATAAATCACCCGACCGCGTTAGGGACGCAAAATCCGGGAACATAATACCGATATGAAGGAAACTAGGGCGGCAAGAGTGGAACAAAACACCAGGCATAAGGCCGAGTCTTCCACCCTTTACCAAGTATATAGATGCATTAATAATATTAGATATATTGTGATATCCCAACAAGTAAACATGTTCCAACAAGGAACAACATCTCCATGTTCCAACAAGGAACAAACTTCATCTTCACCTGCAACTAACAACGCTATAAGAGGGGCTGAGCAAAGCGGTAACATAGCCAAACAACGGTTTGCATAGGAAAGGTGTCAAAGGTTAGAGGCTGACATGGCAATTTGGGATGGCTTGATAAACAGGTAATAGGTAGCGCAGTATAGCGATAGAACGAAGCAACTAGCATAGCAATGATAGTAGTGAGATCCAGGGTAGCGGTCATCTTGCCTGAAATCCCGCTAGGTAGAAGAACGAGTCCATGAAGAAGACGAACGGATGAAGCCGAACCGGCGTGAGCGAGCGAATCCTCGCGATCGCAACGAAACGGGAACTATCGAGAAGAAGCACACAACATAGTAAACACACCACACATAGCCAAGACATGATGCACAACCAAGTATGATGCATGACAAAGCTACATGAAGCTACTCATGGCAAGAGATGATGCATACAAGACCAACACATCAAAGCAAGTTTAAATGAGGCCAGAAGCAACATAGAACAATTCCGGTAAGTCCTCATATGCATATTTCAAAATTGGTCCAGATCTGAATAACTTTATGTTCAAGTTGTTAAACAGCAAGTTAAGATGCACCAATATGATCTACACGAAAATCTAGTCAAGTTACATATAAAGTTCATTAGATTCAGAGCTACGGCCTAGAAGATATGAGCAAAACAAGTTAAGCATGGCATTGATGCAAAATGCATTCAAACATCAAACAAACACCTCAAAACAAGGATTCAACATGATAATATGAAACTACATGCAAAACCAAGCAAGTTTCATATAGAGCACACTCAAAACGGAGCAACGGTTCAACACATACACTCTATACAAGTTATAGCAACAATCTGTCCAAAACAGCAAGTAGGCATATTACAAGCATCAAAAAAACAAGCTACGGCATCCCAACGTAATAACAAAAGGCATGGACATGATGTACAGGTAAAGCATGGAAAAATATGAACACTAAGCTATCTCCAGAAATCACTAGAACATGCTCAAAATGACATGGCAAGATTGCAAATAATAACAGTTTCAGACTTATCAGGATATAACATCAGGTTGCAATGTTTAGAGCTATCAAACAACATGTTACAGGAACTAAACTTCGCAAACAAAGGCATTGAATGAATCTACTAAATGCATAGATCAAATGTCCTTTAGTGACCATGAGCCACAAAGGATCAGAAAATATGATGGCACCCATGTAAACATGGCAAGTCATATTACAGATTCATACTTGGCAGAAACAACAATAAGTAGGCATGCTGGTGAGCTTGAACCACTCACCACAGAGCAATACATGGCATGGAAAGGAAACTCACAGTAAAAACACATGGCATAGAAGCTATACATGGCAAGAAAAAGGTCATAGGGTGCATGGATCACTATCAACAACCTTGGCAAAATTGAATATAATGTAAACAATCTGCCAGGAAACATTTTATAGCAAAAGTAGAGCTCGATTGAGAAAAACTATGGCACTCCATAATTGCAAACAAGGGCACGGATGGATAGAAAACAACCATATGTTAAAAACATCCTTACTGAAGTATCTCAAAATAAGCATGGATCTCTCGGTAGCATCAAGTTTACATGGCATAAAAATATCAGCAGAACAGGGGCTGAAATCAGCAACATCATGAAGCCTAGTTTGCATGCTTGTGCTAGTAACCACAGAGATCACAAAAATACATGGCATACATCCCTGTAAATATGGCATGGCATATTACAAAACACATGTAGGACTCAAGTTCATAGGATGCATACATCAATCATGGCAAAAATGACAAAAGTGCATGTTCTGATAAGAATCTGAAACTAACATCACATAGCCCTCTTCCAACAGCATTTCGGGAATCAGGATGAGCTCAAACGAAAATGACGCAATGAGATGAAATGATTTAATCGTCGAGTCGAACAATTTGATATATTACACGCACGAAACGGAGCTACGGATGCAGAGATATGATGCTATGAACATGACATGAAAATAACGAAAATCTGGGACTTAGTGGATTCGGGGTCAACCTCCGGATTTGCACGGATTTCGAGGCGGCCGGAAAACTCGCCGGAGACGACGGGGAAGACGCCGGGGTGGCCGGAGATGGCGGATCCGGGCCGGATCTCGCCGGATCCGGCCGGATCCCGGCGCGGGGAGGCGGAGGAGGTCGCCCGGCGCGCGGGCGAGGCATCGGTGCACCGGCGCGGTCGGGCGGCGGCGGCGGCCGTGGCGGCGCGACGGGAAAAGGTTCCGGGAGGCGGAGGCGGAGGTCGGGCCGGCGAGGTGGTGACGGGCGAGGGTCGGCGGAGGAGCGACGGGCAGCGTGAGCACGCTGGCGGCGAGGCAGCGCCGGCGAGGCCAGCGGCTTTCAGGCGCACGGACCGGCGGATGCCAGAGGGCCGGAGGCGGGCGGGCCAGCGGGCAGCCAGCGGGGAGCGCCATGTGGCACGCGGCGATTAGGCGCGGTGGCGGCGGTTGCGGAGGTGGCGGCCTCTGATTGGCCGGGCGACGTGGCCGGTGGCGGTGGACACATCCGACGCGGACGCGGACACGTCCGGCGGCGGGGAGGAGCGGGGCTAGGGTTTCATCTGCGCGAAAATCCGGGGGGAAGCACATATTTATAGGTAGAGGGAGCTAGGAGAGTCCAAATGAGGTGCGGTTTTCGCCCACACGATCGTGATCGAACGACCAAGAGCATGGAGGGGAGTTTGCTGGGTTTTGGGCCACTTTGGAGGGGGTGTTGGGCTGCACACAAAAGAGGCCTTTACGGTTACCCGGTTAACCGTTGGAGTATCAAACGACCTCCAAATGGCACGAAACTTGACAGGCGGTCTACCGGTGCTATACCAAGGCCGCTTGAAAAACCTCGGTCCATTCTGAGAATGTTTAATACCCACACACGAAAAGAGGTAAAAGGGGGCGCCGGGAGACATATGAGTGCCGGATTGCAAAACGGACAACGGGGAAAATGCTCGGAAGCATGAGACGAACACGTATGCAAATGCGATGCACATGACGACATGATAAAAATGCAGATGATGACATGGAAAAGAGAGACACGCAAGCACATTACATGGCAACGACGGCGAATAACTGGCAGACACCTGGCGCATCGAATCCGGGGCGTTACATGGCGGCAGCTCCGTATAGTAAAACGCGATGAATCCTTCTCTCTGATTTTTCTTCTCCCCAAACGTGAATATATGGAGTTGGAGTTGAGGTCGGTGGAGCCTCAGGGGGCCCCCGAGACAGGGGGGCGCCCAGGGGGTAGGCGTGCCCCCCACCCTCGTGGACAGGGTGTGAGCCCCCTAGTCTTGATTCTTTCGCCAGTATTTTTTATATATTCCAAAAATATTCTCTGAGAAGTTTCAGGTCATTCCGAGAACTTTTATTTCCGCACAAAAATAACACCATGGCAATTCTGCTGAAAACAGCGTCAGTCTGGGTTGGTTCCATTCAAGTCATGCAAGTTAGGGTCCAAAACAAGGGCAAAAGTGTCTGGAAAAGTAGATACGATGGAGACGTATCAGGAGCATATTCGACTTGACGTCTCCTTTGTGGCTCACGCTCAGTCCAATGGTCAAGCGGAACGAGCTAATCAAGAGATTCTGCGAGGCATCAAGCCCCGACTTGTGGTTCCTTTGAAAAGAACGCCAGGTTGTTGGGTGGAGGAGTTACCCTCAGTGTTATGGAGGATCAATACAACCCCAAACAGATCTACAGGTTACACACCTTTTTTCGTGGTTTATGGAGCAGAGGCGGTTCTCCCTAGTGACATCCGTCACGATTCACCCCTGGTGGCGGCTTATGTTGAAGCTGATAATGAAAAGGCACGTCAGGATGCACTTGACCTGTTGGATGAGGAGTGTGATCTCGCGGCGGCTCGTTTAGCGATTTACCAGCAAGACCTACGTTGTTATCAGAGCCGCCGGTTCAAAACCAAAACCTTTCAAGAAGGCGACTTAGTGCTTCGGCTCATCCAGGATCAAAAGGATATGCATAAGCTATCACCGCCTTGGGAAGGACCTTTTGTGGTAAGCAAGAATCTACATAATGGGTCATACTATCTTATCGACATTCGAGACCACAAGGACTGACGCAAGTCGGAGGAGGAGACCCGTCGTCCGTGGAATATTGCTCATCTTCGGCCCTACTATACTTGAGCCGCCGGCTCTCATGATGTACATAGTCAGATGATGTATATATTATAAACAGTATAATAAAGCCGGCATCCTTGATAATTCAGGGCCTCTGTTGTTTCACTTCCTCAAAGCTGAGTCTTTACCATCGTCTTTCATGTTCATTTAAGAGGCTTAACACCCAAATTATAGCGATTAAAGAGAGTTGGATGCACAACACAGCTCAAAACGTAGGTCCCTGACGAGCGCAATTTGTCAGTATGACACTTGGGGGCTTCCTGTTCAAACATAGGTGTATTCACCAAAGAGAACATAGCGTTACTACCCTCTTGACTAGGTTAAATTATTCAAACATAGGTGTATTCACCAAAGAGGACATAACCTTTCCGGGTCATCCTACCTGTATACTAGTTGCTTCAACTCCATCAGGTCATCCTGATTGACCCGCCGAACTCTTAACAATCAGTCTTTTACGGTGTATTCACCAAAGATCCTGAGCTTGTTAAGGTTAAAACGCCGGTTTGTCATGTGAGAGCATGGTTTACAGATAGTCAGGATAGATCCAGGCTTCATAAGCCGCCTTCCTTGAAACTTGGATAAATCGGCCCCTGATGCATGCTGCTACTCTGACCCTGCGTACTCCTGATAAGTCTATCTTTAAACAAGACCTGACTTTATCTAGGTTCAAATGTCGATAAGGTACTGTGAGTGCCGGCTCACGGAAAGCACGTATCTTCAAGTGGCTATCAGGCTAGTTTCATCGAAGAAGACACTTTGGATTCGCGGCCTACAAAAGCCTTGAATTTTTTGATTTCTTATTTTTTTCATCTCTTTTTCGCCATCTGGTTTTACAAATCGGGCCAAGCTGCCCTATTTATGGCTCATATTTGAAGCATATTTTGGGTTTCTACAACCCACTAAAATGGAAGACTCTCAGCCGCCAGGGCATAATAATCTTATGTTTAGAGTTATAGCTCTAAATACTCTAATCGCACAAAGCTGTTAAGCCGGCAGTTTAAGCGTACACCACAGGTACGACATTTTATTTAACAATTGTGTCAACATTGTGGTCAGACCGTCCCTGATTATGGACTATTCATCCCTAGGGGCTTCAATTGGGTATCATGACCCGCCCAGCAGTAAGCTGCCAGGGCACTTGTCATTTCTTTGTGTGCAGGGTAATAGTCAATCAGATCTGCATAAATCAAGCGTTGTCATAAGCATAAAGTGATGGTTTCTCAAACTGGCGGATCAGCAGTATTGCGCAAAATAGAAACGTGCACGATGGCATGGCAGATTAAAGTTTCACTACCCTATTACATGACTCCATGAGTCAAACAGATCAAGTGTTTCATAAAGATCAAATATAAACCGCCCAGTGGTTCACTCTTCTTGGCCTTGCTAATTTGAGGTGAGGGAGTGCTGGACTAGGGGGTGTCCGGATAGCCGAATTATATCTTTGGCCGGACTCCTGGACTATGAAGATACAAGATTGAAGACTTCGTCCCGTGTCCGGATAGGACTTTCCTTGGCTTGGAAGGCATGCTTGGCGATCCGGAAATGTAGATCTCCTCCCATTGTAACCGACTCTGTGTAACCCTAACCCGATTCGGTGTCTATATAAACCGAAGGGTTTTAGTCCGTAGGACGAAGAACAATCATACCATAGGCTAGCTTCTAGGGTTTAGCCTCTCTGATCTCGTGGTAGATCTACTCTTGTACTGCCCATATCATCAATATTAATCAAGCAGGAGTAGGGTTTTACCTCCATCGAGAGGGCCCGAACCTGGGTAAAAACATCGTGTCCCTTGTCTCATGTTACCATCCGCCTAGACACACAGTTCGGGACACCTTACCCGAGATCCGCCGGTTTTGACACCGACATTGGTGCTTTCATTGAGAGTTCCTCTGTGTCGTCACCTATAGGCCTGATGGCTCCTTCGATCATCAACAACGACGCAGTCCAGGGTGAGACTTTTCTCCCCGGTTAGATCTTCGTATTCGGCGGCTTTGCACTGCGGGCCAATTCGCTTGACCATCTGGAGCAGATCGAAAGCTACGCCCCTGGCCATCAGGTCAGATTTGGAAATTTAAACTACACGGCCGACGTCCGCGGAGACTTGATCTTCGACGGATTCGAGCCATAGCCGAGCGAGCCGCACTGTCTCGATGAGCACGACCTAGCTCTGACGCCGAACAGTGCTTCAGAGGCCGCACCAGCGTCCGCTCCGACCCTTAGTTCGGAGCCGACTTCGCCGATCGAGGATGGGTGGCTGGACCCCACCTCGGGGGCCGAGATCTCTATAGCGATCGAGCCGAACACCATCCCTGTCCTTTGTGAAGCACGTGACTCCAAGGTGCCGGACTCCGAACCTTCCGCACCCCTGTCGGTCGGATCCGATTGGGCGCCGGTTATGGAGTTCACTGCCGCGGACATCTTTCAGCACTCGCCCTTTGGCGACATCCTGAACTCACTAAAGTCTCTCTCTTTATCAGGAGAGCCTTGGCCGGACTATGGTCAGGAAGGTTGGGACACGGAAGACGAAGAAATTCAACGCCCACCCACCACCAACTTTATAGCCACGGTCGATGATTTAACCGACATGCTTGACCTTGACTCCAAAGACATCGACGGTATGGACAACGATGCCGGAGACGACCAAGAACCAGCGCCTACAGGGCACTGGAAGGCCACCTCAACTCACGATGTATATATGGTGGACACACCTAAAGGAAGCGATAACGAGGAACAACGGGACGCTGCGAAGAATAATTCCCTCGGAAAGCAGTCAAAACGGCGACGTAAGCGCCGCTCAAAATGTCAGGACCCCGATTCCAAGTTACATCGATCTAGCCGGTAACACTTCATATCACTTTGCGGCCTCACGCACGGTATTCCCACGGGTGTCGCCTTACCATGGCCCGGGACCGTTTGCGTCTTTTGGCTCACGTATATGATAGTGTCGCTAGCATCCATATGACAAAGAACCCGGGCCGACATGGCTAGTCGTGAACCCAAAGCGGCGCTAACCTATGGGGAGAGGCATACATGAATCACAACGGGCATGTCGGTCATCAACGTATAAATTCGGGCTGTAGCACTGGGCTAACAGGACTCCGGTATCCCGGGCTGTAGCAGGCTAGGCAGGACTCGAATAACACCGTGACATTTCCCGAAGAAACGGACATAAGGAACGAAGTGAAACACATGCCGCCAGTCAAGTGTCCAAGCAGTAGTGCTGGGCTAGCAGGTCTACGGTGATCCGGGCTGTAGAGGACTACTATCGCTCATAATCTTGAGACTAGATTTACCCATATGAGAGGCTGCCAAGGATAAACAACTAGTTTGTCGGATCCCACACATACCAAGCATTTCAAACATACACACATTATGCTCAATATGCGTAGATACAACATGGCATCACAACATAACTCTACGACTCAAATATTTATTCATTAGGCTCCGAGGAGCGAGATATTACAAACATGGGTCTCATGACCCAACACTCAGAGCATACAAGTCGAAGCACAAGCGGAAGCTAAAACATGTCTGAGTACAGACAACTATAAATGAGGAAGGCTGAGAAGCCGACTATCTACCAGATCCTGCCGAGGGCACAAGATCGTAGCTGAGGTAACAAGCTAAACATCGAAGTCCACGTGGAACTACTAACGAGACTAACGTCTCTCTGCAAAAACATAAAATAGGCAAACGTGAGTACAATTGTACTCAGCAAGACTTACATCAGAACTAACTACATATGCATCATTATCAAAAGGGGGTGGTGGAGTTTGACTGCAGCAAGCCAGCTTTGACCCGGTGGCTATCCTGAACTACGACTGCAAGTAACTCTTTGAGGTGGCGCACACGAGTCCACATATTCACCATATCAATACACCACTATGGACCCGCTCCCGTCTCCCTACGAGAACGCCATCCATAGCACTCACACTTATCTTGCGCATTTTAGAGTATCCACTTTCACTTGTCTATGAACTGATATAGGCAACCCAGAAGTCCTTTTCCGCGGACACGGCTATTCGAATAGATCATATTAAACCCTGCAGGGGTGTACTTCTTCACACACGCTCTCACCACTTACCGCCGTTTACACGACATGTACTCGTCAACCTTCAAGCGGAAGCCCAACGTGGGTGTCGGCCACGGCCTACCTAAACACTCAAGTCCCTAGTCCAGGTTTATCGCCTATTCGGGTTCCATCCGCAGGGAGTCCGGCCGAGGTTTCCCATACAGCCCCGACCGATGTGTGCAGGGTTCCCGAGATACCAAACGGGCATTCGGTACACCGGGCCACGGTGTATCTACCGCATCATAGCCCACCCCTAGGGTCAGCGCTACGCACGGCCTCCAACACATATCCTACAAACACCAGAAACTAGTTGCAACTCCTGGACAGAGAACAGGGGTGGTTAAGAAGCCGAGAGGGTCAATTAAGGATCCCAATGCGTGGTAGTAACTGTATCATGGATCACAAACACAGAACTCAGTTCCTGAGGACGGCTGCAATGAGACAACCCACCATGTACTCCTACATGGCCTCTCACCGCTACCTTTACCAAATCGTGTTCACACACTTAGCTCACACACGCAGTAGGACATGTTCACACAACCATTCCAATTCATTCCCGATGAATCAGACCTGACTCAACTCTAAGCAGTAGCAGGCATGACAAACAAGCAAAATGAGTAGGCACAACAGGGCTCAAACAACTCCTACTCATGCTAGTGGGTTTCATTTAATTACTGTGGAATGACAGGTCATCCAGAGGATAAAGAGGTTCAACTACCGCAGCAAGTAACACATGAGTCGTTGTTGTCCTAATGCAGTAAAATAGAGCAGGAGCGAGAGAGTGGGATTGTATCGGAATGAACAAGGGGGTTTTGCTTGCCTGGCACTTCCGAAGATAATATAGTTCTTCATCGGTGTCATCGAATTCATCGTCGGTACGTCGTCTACTGAGAGGGGACAATTACCGGCAAACAAGAGAGAACACAATCAATGCAATGCACATTCATATGAATGACATGTCATGTTAAGGTACTGAATTCACCTAATGCAATATCTAGTCAAGTTAATTGAAGTGGAGCTCAAACAAGAACAAATTCCAACTCCAAATGTTATTTCATAATTTGCCCTAATCATGATTCATCCTATTCAGTGAGCTTAACTTGTTCAAACATGCATGATTATGGCATAAACAGATTCTTCATATTTTTCTGATCATTTTTCATATATAAATTATTTCCATTGGAGTTACGGTTAAATTTCTATGAATTTTAGAAGTTTAGGCAATTTTCTGAAATTTCCTGAATTATTTAAATTCCAGAAAATCAATAACTGCGTCAGCACTGCGTCTGGGTGACGTCAGCAGAGTCAACAGGGCTGCCCCGGGTCAAACCTGACCAGTGGGGTCCACTGGTCAGTGACTCAGGCTAAAAAGAGTTAGTTTTAGCACTAACTAAAATTAGCAGGACCCGGGGCCCACATGTCAGTGACCCGGGGGGGGGGGGGGGGTAATTAGTCTTAAACTAAACTAGTCAAGGGCGGGGCCCACATCGCCGACGACCCGGTGGTCAAACCCCGGTCAGTGGGTCAACGCCACCCGGCTTAACGCCGGCGACGGCGAACGCGGTGGAGCGCTGCGGGGTTGCTCCTCCGGTGGCTAAAAACGGGGCGGAGGGCACCAGGGGGGAGCCCTTCCTCCTGCGCATCCAACAGAGGCAGCAGGGGGGCGCAGGGTCGCCGGAGTTGGCGACGGCGTCGTGTTTGGCGGCGGCCGGAGCTCGGGCGAGCTCGGGCACGTCGCTAGGAGGCACGGCAGGAGGTGTGGAGGGTGCTGGGTGCTCCTGCAAACGTGCTGAGCACGGTGACGCTCTCAGACGCGGCGAAGGTGGGCTCTAGCCACAGCGGCGACGAAGCGCAACGGCGGCGAAGCCGGGCCGGGTGGCCAAAGGCGCTAGAGGAGAAAATCGACAGAGGGGAGAGAGGGGTTGGGTAGAGGAGCTCACGGTGAGGTCGTCGGTGCTCTCAGCGTGCTCGGGGGCGGCTCGATGACGGCGGAGTCTCCGGTGATCTCTGTGGCTGAAGGGGGAAGAAGGGGGCGGGGACGGCGCGTTGGGGCTCTTCTGGTCGCCTGAGATGACGAGGAGGACGATGGCGGAACGGCGGATCTCGGGGGCGTGTCGGAGAGGCCTGGGGATGCTCATGTCAGCATGAAAGGCTGGTTGGCGGCGACGGCGGCGCTCGGGGAAGAGAGGGGAAGGGAGCCAGGGGAGGGGATGAGCATGGGGAGAGTGAGAGCGGTCCAGGGGGGCTGCGTGGCGCTCGGGGATGACCCCAGGGCGCTAGGGAGGCCAGCAGGGAGGCAGGAGGTGGCCACGGGTGGCTGTGCGCGCCGCACGCAGCTGCTTCTCCTCCTGGCAGAGGAGGAAGACGACAGGAGCTGCGGTGGTGGGCTGGGCCTCCAGCTGGGCCAGCGAGGGGGGGTAAGCTGGGCCGGTTCGTGGCGCCAGGTAAGTGGGCTTCTCTCTCTCTCTCTTTAATATTTGTTTTAGTTTTCTATTATCTGCTTTAAGTTTGCTATTAAAAACCCAACCAAAACACTTTGTATAATTTCAGAGATTTTTGTGAGGTATATTTGAATTATTTTCAAACCACACAATAAATCTCAGAATATTTGTAACAACCAATATTTAATGGTAACTTTTAAACTCCAACTCAAATACCATAATGATTTAATTCAATGACCAAAATGTCATGGAAAAATATGCATTATCTCTGGTAGAGGCTTTCACCTCTTTCCATAAATCATGGACATTTTAGAAGGATATTTTGAGGTCATTGAAAATATTTTGGTTGAACCTATTTGAATTGCTTTAATACTAGGGTTTAGGCAATCCCCATTTCAAGTTTCTTAGGAATTTACACATGATGCATGGATGCAATGCCACTAGTTACAAGCAAGCTCTAGGGCTGTGACACAAAAACCCCACCTCGACAAAGACAGCGCCCACACAGACCCAGCCATAGAGCAGGGCAAAGCGGCCAACGACGAACATGCCATCGGGCAACCATTCGAACAGAATAACTTGGATAAACAACCCGTCACCGGCAAAGACAACAGTCCGGACGATCTCACGCCGGACACATCACTGGAGCAGAAGAACCTCCACAAAGAGCTCGTCGCTACTGCATGTAGCCTGAAAAAGCAGAAACAGAAGCTCAAAACCGCGGAAGACGCACTCCGAATGAGATGGAGCAAAGTAATCAACACCGCAGACAAATATGGCGATAGCCGCCAAACAAAGAGCTACCCAAAGCGCAAACTACTGCCTGCATTCGACGAGGAGGCCGTAGAGCCCCCACGATCAAAGAACAAAGAGGACGCCCGGTCGGATAGACGTCCACATGGCAAACATAGAGCGGCAAGTGGCGCCGCACACAAGCCGTCACGCGATCCGCATAAGGAATCGCACCAAAAGGATGGCCTAGTCAGGTATATCTATGGGCCAAGAAAGAAAGCTCTAGAAAGCAACGCAACACGTCGAGTATTTGAACTTCACGGCACACCCAAATAGAGGGGTGCGGCACACCCCCTATGTTTCACCGATGAGGTGCTGGATCATGAATTTCCAGCGGGATTCAAGCCCGTAAACATAGAGGCATACGACGGAACAACAGACCCTGGAGTCTGGATTGAGGATTACATCCTGCACATACACATGGCCAGAGGAGATGACCTCCACGCCATAAAATACTTACCCCTCAAGCTCAAAGGGCCAGCCCGGCATTGGCTTAAAAGCCTCCCCGAAAACACCATCGAAAATTGGGAAGAGCTCGAGGATGCGTTTCTGGCAAATTTTCAGGGGACTTATGTCCGCCCTCCGGATGCAGACGATCTAAGTCACATAACTCAACAGCCCGGAGAGTCAGCCCGTAAATTCTGGAACAGGTTCCTCATCAAAAATAACCAATAGTCGACTATCCGGACGCCGAAGCCTTAGCAGCTTTCAAACACAACGTCCGAGACGAATGGCTCGCCACACACCTTGGCCAAGAAAAGCCGAGAACAATGGCCGCACCAACAAGCCTCATGACCCGCTTTTGCGCGGGAGAGGATAGCTAGCTGGCAAGATGCAGCACCAGCGACCCAAGTACATCTGAGGTCAGGGATGGAAATGGGAAACCACGACGCAACAAGGACCAGCGCCGGACCAAGGGGAACAGTCCGAGGAGCACGGCAGTCAACGCCGGATCCAAAAGCTCTCGGCAGAATAATAAAAAATTGCCCCTTAAGGATAATAGCGACGAGCTATCCAACTTAAACAAAATCTTGGACAAGATATGCCAAATCCACAGTACTCCTGGGAAGCCTGCAAACCATACCCACAGAGATTGTTGGGTCTTCAAGCAGTCCGGCAGACTCAACACCGAACACAAGGGGCTCGACACACCAAGTGAGGATGATGACGAGCACCACAAGCAGAGCACCGGAAAACAAAAGAATTTCCCACAAGAGGTCAAAACAGTAAACTCACTTCAAGTGACAAAAGGGAAAAACAGAGCGGCGCCCATTGAAATACGCGCCGCACAGTCTACCCCAGCGGAGTCCCAACACTGGTTGTCAAAACCAATTACCTTCGACCATCAGGACTACTCCGAAAATATCCGGAACGCAGGATGGACTGCCTTGATATTAGATCCTATAATCGACGGACTCCAGTTCACACAAGTCTTAATGGACGGCGGAGTGATCTAAACCTGCTATATCAGGACACAATCCGCAGGATGGGGATAGACCCAACCAAAATTAGCCATAGCAACACCTCCTTTCAAGGAATAATGCTAGGCACATATGCCCATTGTACGGGCTCCCTAACATTAGAATTTATGTTCGGCTCATCCGACAACTTCCGTCGCGAAAAGTTAGTCTTCCACATCGCCCCATTTAAAATTAGCCATCAAGCACTATTGGGACGCGAAGCTTTCGCCCACTTTAGTGCAATACCGCATTATGCATCTCTTACACTTAAAATGCCCGGTCCACGAGGCATCATCTCATTAAAGGGAAACCCCGAGTATTCCTCGAATACGGAAGAAGGTGAAACTGCCTTGACAGCCACACACCAATCCGGCTTTGCTGGTCAAAGCATCTAAACAGGTCATTCAGATCCCGGACACAGTTAGGCGAGTCCGGCATAAATAAACAAGGGGCTTACTAGCCGCGTACCCCATTACAAGGGGCTCCACGCATGTACAACAAGAGACAATAAAGCTCAATTTTATTCATTTTTTGAATCATACTCTGTTTATCTCAAAATACATTTTTCGCACGATCTTTTTCAACTAAGTTCCTCTCTTTTTACAGATGAACGCCGTGCTATACCCGTCCACGATACGACACAACGGAGACACCGGCGCAGACGTGCAGCAGGGACCCGTTGCGAGGATTCTTTTCAGATTAAGACCCTGCGTAAACCTTTTTTACTGTCTCTTGTTGTTACACATCCCCCGGTCTCTTGTTATAACCGAGGAGGAGGCTGGCGTTTTGGCATCGGCCGCGTCAGAATTTTGCACGTACCTGGACACCAGGGGATCGTTACCAAGGGCGTTGTTCGGCCCGCTTTTATAAAAGACCGAATACCTTAGGGAGTGTTCGGCATCTCGAGTTAGGCCTTATATGCATCAGCTCCGAATCATGTCTTTCGTCAAATGTTGGGTTTGCCCGGCTCCTATGTTTTTCTGCCTTACATTCTGTTCTATCGGCTAACGCGGCACCAGGAGAACTACTGCGATTGTGCCCCGGTTCGGCAAGGCGAGCACCTCAGTAGAGAAAGCCGAAAACTGACTGTCATGATATAGCGAGAGACTGGTCAACCACTCGATGACCCACCAGAATGTTTAGAATTCCTCCGCATTAACGAAGGACCATTTTCCGGTCAGGCACATACGCGCCCCGAATTCGGGAGAGTGCGGTGCCCCCAGGGGCTATATAGTAGCCCCACCATCGAACTCCTATGGCTAAGTGAAAGTGATAAAGCATTATAGTCCGGTTGCCTAGTTTGCTACGCTACCACCTCCTTTACAGGACCAAGACGTTGGATTAAGTGTGAAAATGCACCTTTTTGCAAACACCCACGCACTATGTGCGTAATAAGTCAAGACTGCCATCTTTCAGGTTATATACACATATACATTAACGGACGCACAAGAGGTAGTTTACTACTTGAACGCACAAGTATAAAAAGCTCTTATATTCTATTGAAACGTTGTTTCACAAATCATACATGTCATTCGAACATAACATCCTTCGAGCACTGTGTCTCTATTAAACGAGCGCTCTGAAGAACTTCCTCAAAATAGCGCTCGACTGGCACTCGGCTTTCGTCCGAATCCGTGGATGCAATGTCGGTGGCCTTCATCTCTACCCAGTATGTCTTGACATGGGCAAGAGCCATCCGCGCACCCTCTATGCATGCCGACCGCTTCATTGCGTCGATACACGGCACCGCACGAAGGAACTGCTGCACCAAGCAAAAATAACTCTTCGGCTCAGGCCCTTTCGGCCACAAATGAGTAACGTCATGCTTCATGGAAAGTCCGGACAACCTATTCAGCTCAGCCAATTCGGCCAACCGATCCGTTAGCGGAAGTGGACGCTCCGGACTATGGAACTGCGACCAAAATAGCTCTTCCCTTCTGTGACCCTTTTGGCCTCGGAAGTGCTCGACCGCGTCCGCCGCACTCGCCGCTAAGTCCAGATAAGCATCCTCCGCACCCCACAGCCGGTCCAATCGAGCATACCGGATCCGTGAACTTCCTCCGCAGATGAAAGGGCTTTCCACCGCAATATCCCGGCCGACGTAGCTCCTCCTTTATAGCTCTCATCGTGGAGCGAGCATCCTTGGCTTCGGCGGTGGCCTTTTCAGGTCCTCCGCTCCGCTCGACGTTCTTTTTCAAGTAACTCGCAGCGATCGGTAGCGTTCTTCAATTTCACGGCCATCTCGGCCATTTCCTTCCTGCTTTGGCAATGAGCAGCCTGTTCGGCTCTTAGCTCTTCGGCCGCCTTCAAGGCAGCCGCATCACTTTTCCTGGCTTGCTCCTTGACTCGGGCGAGCTCCGCCCGTAGGTTCTCCATAGCAGCGGCAGCATCTGCATCAAGCATACATGTTGTAAGGCATGAGCATCACGCTCCCTTACCAGGTGTCCGCGGGGAAGTTGCATACCTTGTGACTCGTCAAGTCGCTTATTGACAAGCGTGATGTCCGCATCCGCCATGTCAAATTGCCACTTTAGTTCGGCAAACTCATCAGTCCGGCTGGCCACCGGACGCTCCGCCACCTACATAGGAAAGGTGACATATTATAACTGAGATTATGATCCTCGGCACGCTGTCACTTTTGACAACGTACCGAGTCTCAGGGGCTACTATCTTTACAGGGCGCATTCTATATGCAAAACTGTCAGAAGGTACATCATTCTCGCGTACCTCAAATCCCGTCAGTAAACTTCTGATGGCTTCATGCAATCCGCTCTCAGCGGATGAAATCCTTTCAATCACTGTACCCATTAACGCACGGTGATCCTCTGAGATAGACGCTCGCCCGAGTAGATCCTTCAGCTCCTCCGACCGCACACCAGTTGGCGCCGGACCTTCCGGCCCCGCCGGACTCGGGGAAACCCTCCGTGACGACACCTCAGGGTCGTCCGCCTCGCATGACGGTGCGGCAGGTGGAGGCGTTCGCTCTACATCATTTCCTATCGAAGATCCCCAAGACGAAGCTCACGAGAAGGGCTGAGATCCGAACTGCAAGGTAAAATTTTGGTTATCTGCAGAAATAAAAACAGGGATATCCCTTATTACAAAACTCCCCTTTCTACTTACGGCTCGTTGGAGGGCTGATTCCCTTGGGGAGATAGTGGGGTTGGGGCTTCTCCCGGTGCAGGACCCTCTGGCGAAGATTTCTTCCCCCGCTTTGAGGCCTTGGCCTCCGGATCATCAGAAGCGGTCCTTTTCTCCCCCTGGAGGGAGGGATTCTTGGTCTCCCCTTTATTGATAGCCTCCTCCGTGGAGGCAGTAGCTTCCCTGTTCTCCCCTTCGCCTTCTTCCAAAGGCGCGGCCTTCAGCATCTTGGTCAACACGGGATCCGGCGTGGTCTGTGGGAGGGGAGCCGGACACCTTATCAGTTTTGCTTTCGCTATCCACTCCTGTTCAAGAGACAGCTCCTTTAAGAGCAAGTTTATGATAAATGTACGGATAGCATGTCCGGGCACAGGACTACTTACTTGGGTATCCGGGCAATTGCAGCTTAGACCTGCATCCTCGGTCAAGTCCGGACACATTCCTTGCGATCCGAAGAACAGTTTATACATCCCCACGGGCGTCGCGCTCGCGAAGTGTTGGAGAGCTCGTGGTCCCTCCGGATTAAATTCCCACAGGCGGAGGGGGCGACGTTTGCAGGGCAGAAGGCGCCGAATCAGCATGACTTGCGCCACTACGACCAGATTGATCTCTCTCTCTTGGAGGTCTCGAATACGGCCCTGCAGCAGAGGTACGTCCTTGGACGGCCCCCAGTCAAGCCCTTTGTTGACCCATGACACCAGCCGCTGTGGAGGACCCAAAAGGCAAGGCCGGAGGCGCCACCCATTTGGTGCCTGTCGGTGTCAAAACCGGCGGATCTCGGGTAGGGGGTCCCGAACTGTGCGTCTAGGTGGATGGTAACACGAGACAAGGGACACAATGTTTTTACCCAGGTTCGGGCCCTCTCGATGGAGGTAATACCCTACTCCTGCTTGATTAATATTGATGATATGGGTAGTACAAGAGTAGATCTACCACGAGATCAGAGAGGCTAAACCCTAGAAGCTAGCCTATGGTACGATTGTTGTTCGTCCTATGGACTAAAACCCTTCGGTTTATATAGACACCGAATAGGGTTAGGGTTACACAGAGTCGGTTACAATGGTAGGAGATCTACATATCCATATCACCAAGCTTGCCTTCCACGCCAAGGAAAGTCCTATCCGGACACGGGACGAGGTCTTCAATCTTTTATCTTCATAGTCCAGGAGTCCGGCCAAAGATGATAGTTCGGCTATCCGGACACCCCCTAGTCCAGGACTCCCTCAGTAGCCCCAGAACCAGGCTTCAATGACGACGAGTCCGGCACGCATATTGTCTTCGGCATTGAAAGGCGGGTTCCTCCTCCGAATACTTCATAAAAGGTTTTGAACACAAGGATAGTGTCCGGCTCTGCAAAACAAGTTCCACATACCACCGTAGAGAGAATAATTTTTTCACAGATCTGCTGACGTATTCCGCGGCGTGACATCACACCGCGGCCAGGCCTTTATTCGAATCGTTTTTTACTGTCCCACCTCAGCGCGTTTAGCGAGGCGGTTTCCTTGGCACATCTTATCAAAGCGTAGATCGTGCCCCCTTATTCCGGGATTCTCATCAATACGGACGTGGGTAACCCAACCGTGCCCGTTGGTCACGCCTCCTCTAACAAAGGTGAGTCCCGATCGACCACGGGGAGGGCTCTTGGTATTCAACCTCTTTATAATGAGAGCAAGGCCCTCTTATTTTTCCCAATCTCAATCAAATCCGCCTCTCGCTCCGAGTTCCAACACCCAAAGCTTCAGTTTTAGGCGCTTCGCACCCTTGACGATGTCCGGCTCCGACCAGCACGGCCGATGGATGCCTTCTTCCCTCACGGAAGAAGACGTGCTAAAGCTGCGAGACGCCAGGTATCTAACCGGCGAGATTTCGCATAGGCTGCCTGCTCCAGGGCAGGCCGTTCCCACTCCTGAGCCCGGCGAGAGCATGGTTCGTGTCTCACTTCCTTCAGGGTTTAGGCTTCTCGACGGATCCCTTTAGGCGGGGGCTCATGTTTTATTATGGGTTGGAATTCCATGACTTGAATCCGGAGTCCATCCTCCACATCTCGTCATTCATTTTCGTATGTGAAGCCTTCCTCCATATTACCCCTCACTTTGGATTGTGGCTCAAGACCTTCAGGGTGGAGCCGAAGATGATCGAGGGGCAAGAAGAAGAGTGCGGAGGGGCGGTCATAAGCAAGTGCGCTGATGCTCCGTGGCCCGAGGGCTCTTTTCAGGAGGAGCTTGGTTTGTGGCAACGGGAGTGGTTTTATATCACCGCTCCCTGGGGCACCAAATGGGTGGCGCCACCCGCCTTCCGCTCAGGTCCACCACAGCGGCTGGCATCTTGGGTCAACCGGGGGCTCGACTGGGGGCCGTCCAAGGACGTTCCTCTGTTGCAGGGCCGCATTCGAGACCTCCAAGAAAGAAAGATCAATCTGGTCGTGGCGGCGTAGGTTATGGTAATTCGGCGCCTTCTGCCCTACAAACGTCGCCCCCTCCGTCTATGAGAGTTTAATCCAGAGGGACCACGAGCTCTCCAACATTTTATGGGCGCGACGCCCGTGGAGATGTATAAACTGTTCTTCGGATCACAAGTGTCCGGACTTGACCGAGGACGCAGGTCTAAGCTGCAATCGCCCAGATACTCAAGTAAGTAGTCCTGTAACCGGACAGGCTGTTTATTCATTTATCATATATATGCCCTTTGAGGGAGCCGTTTCTTGAACAGGAGTGGGTAGCCAAGGCAAAGTTGATAAGGTGTCCGGCTCCCCTCCCAGAGACCATGCCGGATCCCATGCTGACCAAGATGTTAAAGGCCGCGCCTTTTAAAGAAGGCGAAGGGGGGAGCAGGGAAGCAACTGCCTCCGCGAAGGAGGCTTTCAAGGAAGAGGGGATCAGGGATCCTCCCCTCCAAGGGGAGAAGAGGACCGCTTCCGAAGACCCGGAAGCCAAGGCCTCAAAACGGGGAAAGAAGTCTTCGTCAGAAAGTCCGGCGCTGGGAAGTACCCCAGCCGCACTATTTCCCCAAGGGGATCAGCCCTCCAGCGAGCCGTAAGTAAAAAGAAGGGGTTTTGTGAATAAAGGATATCCCTGTATTTATTTCTGAAGATAACCGAAATTGTACCTTGTAGTTCGGATCTCAGCCCTTCTCAGCAGAGCTCGTCTTCGGGGGATCTTCGTCCGGAGATGATAGAGAGCGAAACGCCTCCAACTATCGCGCCTTCATGCGAGGCGGGCGATCCTGAGGTGTCGTCATGGAGAGTTTCCGATTCGCGGGCCGAAGGTCCGTGCCAACCGGGCGTCGGTCGGAGGAGCTGAAGGATCTGCTCGGGTGAGCGTCTATCTCAGAAGATCACCGTGCGGTAATGGCTACGGTAATTGAAAGAATTTCATCCGCTGAGAGCGGATTGCATGAAGCCGTCAGAAGTTTACTGACGGGGTTTGAGGTACGCAAAAATGATGTACCTTCTGACAGTTATGCATATAGAATGCGCCCTGTATAGATAGTAGCCCCTGAGACTCGGTATGTTGTCAAAATTGACAGCGTGCCGAGGATCATGATCTCAGTTATAACATGTCGCCGTTCCTATATAGGTGGTGGGGCGTCCGGCGGCCAGCCGGACTGATGAATTTGCCGAACTAAAGCGGCAACTTGACGAGGCGGATGCGGACATCGCGCTTGTCAATAAGCGGTTTGACGAGTCACAAGTTATGCGACTTCTCCGCGGACACCTGGTAAGGGAGCTTGACGCCCGTGCCTTACTACTTGTGTGCTTTAATGCAGATGGTGCCGCTACTGTGGGGAAGCTGCGGGTGGAACTCGCCCGAGCTAAAGAGCAAGCCCGAAATAGTAATGCGGCCGCTTTAAAGGCGACCGAAGAGCTGAAAGCCAAACGGGCTGCTCACTGCCGAAGCAAAGAGGAAATGGCCAATATGGCCCTTAAGCTGAAGAATGCTACCGACCGTTGCGGGGTTCTTGAAAAACAACGGGAAGCGGAACAAGAGGACCTGAAAAAGGCCACCGCCGAAGCCAAGGATGCCCGTGCCACGATGAGAGCTGCCAAGGAGGAGCTGAGTCAGGCCGGGGATATTGCGGCTGGAAAACTGTTTCTGCTGCGGAGGAAATATACGGATCCGAAGTATGCTCAATTGGAAAAGATGTGGAGTTCGGAGGATGCTTATCTGGACTTAGCGACGAGCGCTGCGGACACGATTGAGCACTTCCGAGGCCAGAAGGGACACAGAAGGGAAGAGCTGTTTTGGTCGCAATTCCATAGTCCGGAGCGTCCTCTTCCATTAACCGGTCGGTTGGCCGAATGGACCGAGCTGAATCGATTGTCCGGACTTGCCATGAAGCATGTTGTGACTCATTTGTGGCCGGGGGGACCTCAGCCGACAAGTTATTTTAGCTTAGTGCAGCAGTTCCTTGATGCGGTGCCGCGTATCGACGCAATGAAGCGGTCGGCGTGCATAGAGGGTGCGCAGGTGGCTCTTGCCCGTGTGAAGACATACTGGGCAGAGATGAAGGCCATCAACATTGCATCCCCGGATTCGGACGGAAGCCGAGTACCAGTCGAGCGCTATTTTGAGGAAGTTCTTCCGGCGCTGCTTAATAGAGACGCAGTGCTCGAAGGATGTTATGTTTGAATGACATGTATGATCTTATGAAACAACGTTTCAATTTACTGTAAGAGCTTTTTATACTTGTGCCTTCAAGTAGCAAACTACTCCTGTGCGGCCGTTGATGTATATATGTATATAAACTGAAAGATGGCAGTCTTCGGCTTCAGCCCCCACGCACATAGTGCGGGGGTGTTTGCAAAGAAGTCACATTTTCACACTTAATCCAACGTCTTGGTCCTATAAAGGAGGTGGTAGCGTAGCAAACTAGGCAACCGGACTATAATGCTTTATCACTTTCACTTAGCCATAGGAGTTCGATGGTGGGGCTACTATATAGCCCCTGGTGGCACCGCACTCTCCTGAATTCGGGGTGCGTATGTGCCTGACCGGGAAACGGTCCTTCGTTAATGCGGAGGAATTCTAAACATTCCGGTGAGTCATCGAGTGGTTGACCAGTCTCTCGCTATATCATGATAGTCAGTTTTCGGCTTTCTCTATCAGGTGCTCGCCCGGCCGAACCGAGGCACAATCGCAGTAGTTCTCCTGGTGCCGCGTTAGCCGATAGAATGGAATGTATGGCAGCAAAACACAGGAGTCGGGCAAACCCAACATTTGACCAAAGACATGATTCGGAGCTGATGCATATAAGGCCTAACTCGAGACGCCGAACACTCCCAAAGGTATTCGGTCTTTTATAAAGCGGGCCGAACAATGCCCTTGGTAACAAGCCCCTGGTGTCCAGGTACGTGCAAAATTCTGACGCGGCCGATGCCAAAACGCCAGCCTCCTCATCGGTTATAATAAAAGACCGGGGGATGAGTAACAACAAGAGATAGTGAAAAAGGTTTATGCAGGGTCTTAATCTGAAAAGAATCCTTGCAACGGGTCCCTGCTGCACGTCTGCGCATGTGTCTCCATTGTGTCGTATCCTGGACGGGTATAGCATGGCGTTCATCTGTAGAAGAGAGGAACTTAGTTTGAAAGAGATCGTGCGAAAATGTAATTAGAAATAAACAGAGTACGATTCAAAAATGAATAAAATTGAGCTTTATTGTCTCTTGCTGTACATACATGGAGCCCCTTGTAAGGGGGCTACGCGGCTAGTAAGCATCATGTTTATTTATGCCGGACTCGCCTAACCGTGTCCAGGGTCTGACCGACCTGCTTTAGACGCTTTTGGCCAGCAAAGCCGTGTTAGTGTGAGGCTGTTAAGGCAGTCTCACATTCTTTCTTACTTGAGGGACACGCGCAGCTTCCCCTTAATGAAATGATGCCTCGTGGACCGGGCATTTTAAGTTTAAGGGATGCATAATGCGGTATTGCGTTAAAGCGGGCAAAGGCTTCGCGTCCCAGTAGTGCTTGATGGCTACTTTGAAATGGGGCGACGTGGAAGACCAACTTTTTGCGACGGAAGTTGTCGGGTGAGCCGAACATGACTTCCAATAGTAGGGAGCCCGTACAATGGGCATATGTGCCTGGCATTATTCCTTGGAAGGAAGTGTTGCTATGGCTAATCCTGTTTGGGTTTATCCCCATATTGCGGATTGTGTCCTGATATAGCAGGTTTAAATCACTGCCGCTGTCCATTAGGACTTGCGTAAATTGAAGACCGTCGATTATAGGTTCTAGTATCAAGGCAGTCCATCCTGCGTAGAGAGAATAATTTTTGCACAGATCTGCTGACGTATTCCGCGGTGTGACATCACACCACGGCCAGGCCTTTATTCGAATCGTTTTTTACTGTCCCACCTCAGCGCGTTTAGCGAGGCGGTTTCCTTGGCACGTCTTATCAAAGCGTAGATCGTGCCCCTTATTCCGGTATTCTCATCAATACGGACGTGGGTAACCCAACCGTGCCCGTTGGTCACGCCTCCTCTAACGAAGGCGAGTCCCGATCGACCACGGGGAGGGCTCTTGGTATTCAACCTCTTTATAATGAGACCAAGGCCCTCTTCTTTTTCCCAATCTCAATCAAATCCGCCTCTCGCTCCGAGTTCCAACACCCAAAGCTTCAGTTTTAGGCGCTTCGCACCCTTGACGATGTCCGGCTCCGACCAGCACGGCCGATGGATGCCTTCTTCCGTCACGGAAGAAGACGTGCTAAAGCTGCGAGACGCCAGGTATCTAACCGGCGAGATTTCGCATAGGCTGCCTGCTCCAGGGCAGGCCGTTCCCACTCCCGAGCCCGGCGAGAGCGTGGTGTTCGTGTCTCACTTCCTTCGGGGTTTAGGCTTCCCGACGGATCCCTTTGTGCGGGGGCTCATGTTTTATTATGGGCTGGAATTCCATGACTTGAATCCGGAGTCCATCCTCCACATCTCGTCATTCATTGTCGTATGTGAAGCCTTCCTCCATATTACCCTTCACTTTGGATTGTGGCTCAAGACCTTCAAGGTGGAGCGGAAGATGATCGAGGGGCAACAAGCAGAGAGCGGAGGGGCGGTCATAAGCAAGTCTTGATGCTCCGTGGCCCGAGGGCTCTTTCAGGAGGAGCTTGGTTTGTGGAAAGCAGGAGTGGTTTTATATCACCGCTCCCAGGGGCACCAAATGGGTGGCGCCACCCGCCTTCCGCTCAGATCCACCACAGCGGCTGGCATCTTGGGTCAACCAGGGGCTCGACTGGGGGCCGTCCAAGGACGTTCCTCTGTTGCAGGGCCGCATTCGAGATCTCCAGGAAAGAGAGATCAATCTGGTCGTGGCGGCGCAGGTTATGCTAATTCGGCGCCTTCTGCCCTGCAAACGTCGCCCCCTCCGTCTGTGGGAGTTTAATCCGGAGGGACCACGAGCTCTCCAACATTTTATGGGCGCGACGCCCGTGGAGATGTATAAACTGTTCTTCGGATCACAAGAGAAGTGTCCGGACTTGACCGAGGACGCAGGTCTAAGCTGCAATCGCCCAGATACTCAAGTAAGTAGTCCTGTAACCGGACAGGTTGTTTATTCATTTATCATATATATGCCCTTTGAGGAAGTCGTTTGTTGAACAGGAGTGGATAGCCAAGGCAAAGTTGATAAGGTGTCCGGCTCCCCTCCAGAGACCATGCCGGATCCCATGCTGACCAAGATGTTAAAGGCCGCGCCTTTTAAAGAAGGCGAAGGGGGGAGCAGGGAAGCAACTGCTGCTGTGAAGGAGGCTTTCAAGGAAGGGGGATCAAGGATCCTACCCTCCAAGGGGAGAAGAGGACCGCTTCCAGCAGACCGGAAGCCAAGGCCTCAAAGCGGGAAAGAAGTCTTCGTCGGAAAGTCCGGTACTGGGAAGTACCTCAGCCGCACTATTTCCCCAAGGATCAGCCTCCAATGAGCCGTAAGTAAAAAGAAGGGGTTTTGTGAATAAAGGATATCCTCAGATTTATTTCTGAAGATAACCGAAATTGTACCTTGTAGTTTGGATCTCAGCCCTTCTCAGCAGAGCTCGTCTTCGGGGGATCTTCGTCCGGAGATGATAGAGAGCGAAATGCCTCCACCTATCGCGCCTTCATGCGAGGCGGGCGACCCTGAGGTGTTGTCACCGAGAGTTTCCCGCAGTCCGGGCGGGGCCGGAAGGTCCGGTGCCAACTGGCGTGCGGTCGGAGGAGCTGAAGGATCTGCTCGGGTGAGCGTCTATCTCAGAAGATCACCGTGCGGTAATGGCTACGGTAATTGAAAGAATTGCATCCGCTGAGAGCGGATTGCATGAAGCCGTCAGAAGTTTACTGACGGGGTTTGAGGTATGCAAAAAGGATGTACCTTCTGACAGTTATGCATATAGAATGCGCCCTGTATAGATAGTAGCCCCTGAGACTCGGTATGTTGTCAAAATTGACAGCGTGCCGAGGATCATGATCTCAGTTATAACATGTCGCCATTCCTATATAGGTGGCGGGGCGTCCGGTGGCCAGCCGGACTGATGAATTTGCCGAACTAAAGCAGCAACTTGACGAGGCGGATGCGGACATCGCGCTTGTCAATAAGCGGTTTGACGAGTCACAAGGTATGCGACTTCTCCGCGGACACCTAGTAAGGGAGCTTGACGCCCGTGCCTTGCTACTTGTGTGCTTTAATGCAGATGGTGCCGCTGTTGTGGAGAAGCTGCGGGCGGAACTCGCCCGAGCTAAAGAGCAAGACCGAAATAGTAATGCGGCCGCTTTAAAGGCGACCGAAGAGCTGAAAGACGAACGGGCTGCTCACTGCCGAAGCAAAGAGGAAATGGCCAATATGGCCCTTAAGCTGAAGAATGCTACCGACCGCTGCGGGGTTCTTGAAAAAGAACGGCAAGCGGAACAAGAGGACCTGAAAAAGGCCACCGCCGAAGCCAAGGATGCCCGTGCCGCGATGAGAGCTGCCAAGGAGGAGCTGAGTCAGGCCGTGGATATTGCGGCTGGAAAACTGTTTCTACTGCGGAGGAAATATATGGATCCGAAGTATGCTTAATTGGACAAGATGTGGAGTTCGGAGGATGCTTATCTGGACTTAGCGGCGAGCGTTGCGGACGCGATTGAGCACTTCCGAGGCCAGAAGGGGCACAGAAGGGAAGAGCTGTTTTGGTCGCAATTCCATAGTCCGGAGCGTCCTCTTCCATTAACTGATCGGTTGGCCGAATGGGCCGAGCTGAATCGATTGTCCGGACTTGCCATGAAGCATGTCGTGACTCATTTGTGGCCGGGGGGACCTCAGCCAAAAAGTTATTTTAGCTTAGTGCAGTAGTTCCTTGATGCGGTGCCGCGTATCGACGCAATGAAGCGGTCGGCGTGCATTGAGGGTGGACGGATGGCTCTTGCCCGTGTCAAGACATACTGGGAAGAGATGAAGGCCATCAACATTGCATCCCCGGATTCGGACGGAAGTCGGGTACCAGTCGAGCGCTATTTTGAGGAAGTTCTTCCGGGCGCTCGTTTAATAGAGACGCAGTGCTCGAAGGATGTTATGTTTGAATGACATGTATGATCTTATGAAACAACGTTTCAATTTAATGTAAGAGCTTTTTATACTTGTGCCTTCAAGTACCAAACTACTCCTGTGCGGCCGTTGATGTATATATGTATATAACCTGAAAGATGGCAGTCTTCGGCTTCAGCCCCCACGCACATAGTGCGGGGGTGTTTGCAAAGAAGTCGCATTTTCACACTTAATCCAACGTCTTGGTCCTATAAAGGAGGTGGTAGCATAGCAAACTAGGCAACCGGACTATAAATGCTTTATCACTTTCACTTAGCCATAGGAGTTCGATGGTGGGGCTACTATATAGCCCCTTGGGGCACCGCACTCTCCCGAATTCAAGTGCGATATGCCTGACCGGAAATGGTCCTTCGTTAATGCGGAGGAATTCTAAACATTCCGGTGAGTCATCGAGTGGTTGACCCGTCTCTCGCTATATCATGACAGTCAGTTTTCGGCTTTCTCTACTGAGGTGCTCGCCCGGCCGAACCGGGGCACAATCGCAGTAGTTCTCCTAGTGTCGCGTTAGCCGATAGAACGGAACGTAAGGCAGCAAAACACAGGAGCCGGGCAAACCCAACATTTGACCAAAGACATGATTCGGAGCTGATGCATATAAGGCCTAACTCGAGACGCCGAACACTCCCTAAGGTATTCGGTCTTTTATAAAGCGGGCCAAACAATGCCCTTGGTAACAAGCCCCTGGTGTTCAGGTACGTGCAAAATTCTGACGCGGCCGATGCCAAAACCCCAGCCTCCTCATCGGTTATAATAAAAGACCGGGGGATGAGTAACAACAAGAGACAGTGAAAAAGGTTTACGCAGGGTCTTAATCTGAAAAGAATACTTGCAACGGGTCCCTGCTGCATGTCTGCGCATGTGTCTCCGTTGTGCCATATCCAGGACGGGTATAGCACGGCGTTCATCTGTAGAAGAGAGGAACTTAGTTTGAAAAAGATCGTGCGAAAATGTAATTAGAAATAAACAGAGTACGATTCAAAAATGAATAAAATTGAACTTTATTGTCTCTTGCTGTACATGCGTGGAGCCCCTTGTAAGGGGGCTACGCGGCTAGTAAGCATCATGTTTATTTATGCTGGACTCGCCTAACCGTGTCCGGGGTCTGAACGACCTGCTTTAGATGCTTTTGGCCAGCAAAGCCGTGTTAGTGTGAGGCTGTTAAGGCAGTCTCACATTCTTTCTTACTTGAGGGACACGCGCAGCTTCCCCTTAATGAAATGATGCCTCGTGGACCGGGCATTTTAAGTTTAAGGGATGAATAATGCGGTATTGCGTTAAAGCGGGCGAAAGCTTCGCGTCCCAGTAGTGCTTGATGGCTACTTTGAAATGGGGCGATGTGGAAGACCAACTTTTCGCGACGGAAGTTGTCGGGTGAGCCGAACATGACTTCCAATAGTAGGGAGCCCGTACAATGGACATATGTGCCAGGCATTATTCCTTGGAAGGAAGTGTTGCTATAGCTAATCCTGTTTGGGTTTATCCCCATATTGCGGATTGTGTCCTGATATAGCAGGTTTATATCACTGCCGCTGTCCATTAGGACTTGCGTAAATTGAAGACCGTCGATTATAGGTTCTAGTATCAAGGCAGTCCATCCTGCGTTCCGGATCCTTTCGGAGTAGTCCTGATGGTCGAAGGTGATTGGTCTGACAACCAGTGTTGGGACTCCGCTGGGGTAGACTGTGCGGCGCGTGACTCAACGGGCGCCGCTCTATTTTCCCCTCTTGTTACTTGAAGTAAGTTTACTGTTTTGACCTCTTGTGGGAAATTCTTTTGTTTTCCGGGGCTCTGCTTGTGGTGCTCGTCATCATCCTCACTTGGTGTGTCGAGCCCCTTGTGTTCGGCGTTGAGTCTGCCGGACTGCTTGAAGACCCAACAATTTCTGTGGGTATGGTTTGCAGGCTTCCCAGGAGTACTGTTCATTTGGCATATCTTGTCCAAGATTTTGTTGATGTTGGATAGCTCATCGCTATTATCCTTAAGGGGCAGTTTTTTATTGTTCTGCCGTGAGCTTTTGAATCCGGCGTTGACTGTCGCGCTCTTTTGAGCGTTCCCCTTAATCCGGCGCTGATCCTTGCTGCGTCGTGGTTTCCCATTCCCATCCCGGACTTCGGATGTACTTGGGTCGCTGGTACTGCATCTTGCTAGCCAGCTAACCTCTCCCGCGCAAAAGCGGGTCATGAGGCTTGTTAATGCGGCCATTATTCTTGGCTTTTCCTGGCCAAGGTGTCTGGCGAGCCATTCGTCTCCGACGTTGTGTTTAAAAGCTGCTAAGGCTTCGGCGTCCGGACAGTCGACTATTTGGTTCTTTTTGGTGAGGAACCTGTTCCAGAATTTTCAGGCTGACTCTCCGGGCTGTTGGGTTATGTGACTTAAATCGTCTGCGTCCGGAGGTCGGACATAGGTTCCCTGGAAATTGGCCCGAAAAGCATCCTCAAGCTCTTCCCAACTACCAATGGTGTTTTCGGGGAGGCTTTTAAGCCAATGGCGGGCTGGCCCTTTGAGCTTGAGGGGTAGGTATTTTATGGCGTGGAGATCATCTCCTCCGCCATGTGTATGTGGAGGATATAATCCTCAATCCAGACTCCAGGGTCTGTTGTTCCGTCGTATGCCTCTATGTTTACGGGTTTGAATCCCGCCGGGAATTCATGATCCAGCACCTCATCGGTGAAACATAGAGGGTGCGCGGCGCCCCTGTATTTGGGTATGCCGTGATGTTCGGATACTTGACGTGTTGTATTGTTTGCTAGAGCTTGTTTCCTTGGCCCATAGATAGATCTAACTGGGCCATCCTTTTGGTGCGAATCCTCATAAGGATCGCGTGCCGGCTGTGTGTGGCGCCGCTTGCCGCTCTATGTGTGCCATGTGGTCGCCTATCTGACCGGGCGGCCTCTTTGTTTTTTGATCGTGGGGACTCTACGGCCTCCTCGTCGAATTTGAGCAGTAGTTTGCGCTTTGGGTAGCTCTTTGTTTGGCGGCTGTTGCCGTATCTGTCTGCAGTGTTGAGTACTTTACTCCATCTTATTCGGAGTGCGTCTTCCGCTGTTCTGAGCCTCCGTTTCTGCTTTTTCAAGCTACGTGCAGTGGCGAGGAGCTTTTTGTGGAGATCCTTCTGTTCCAATGACGTGTCCGGCGTGAGATCGTCCGGACTGTTATCTTTGCCGGGGACGGGTTGTTTGTCCAAGTTGGCCTGTTCGGATGGTTGCTCAATGGCATGTTCGCTAAATCGACCGGCTCACCCTGCTCTATGGCTGGGTCTGTGTGGGTGCTGTCTTTGTCGAGGTGGGGTTTTGAGCGGCGCTTACGCCGTCGTTTTGACTGATTTCGAGGGATTATCCTTTGCAGCGTCTGTTGTTCCTCGTTATCGCGTCCCTTAGGTGTGTCCACCATATATACATCGTAAGTTGAGGTGGCCCTCCAGTGCCCTGTGGGCGCTGGTTCTTGGTCGTCTCCGGCATCGTCATCCATACCGTCGATGTCTTCGGAGTCGAAGTCGAGCATGTCGGTTAAATCATCGACATTGGCTACGAAGTGGGTGGTGGGTGGGCGTTGAATTTCTTCGTTGTCCGAATCCCGACCTTCCTGACCATAGTCCGGCCAGGGCTCTCCTGATAAAGAGAGAGATTTTAGTGAGTTTAGGATACCACCGAAGGGCGAGTGCTGAAAGATGTCCGCGGCGGTTAATTCCGTAACCGGCGCCCAATCGTATTGGACTGGCAGGGGCGCGGGAGGCTCGTAGTCCGGAGAGGAGTCCGGCACCTGGGAGTCACGAGCTTCGCAAAGGACAGGGATAGAGTTCGGCTCGATCGCCGTAGAGATTTCAGCCCCCGAGGTGGCGTCCAACCATCCATCCTCGATTGGCGAAATCGGATCCGAATTGATGGTCGGAGCGGATACTGGTGCGGCCTCCAGGGCATTGTTCGGCGGCAGAGCTAAATCATGCCCATCGAGACAGTGCGGCACGCTTGGCTACGGCTCGAATCCGTCGAAGATCAAGTCACTGTGGATGTCGGCCGTGTAGTTCAAACTTCCAAATCTGACCTGATGGCCAGGGGCGTAGCTTTCGATCTGCTCCAGATGGCCTAGCGAATTGGCCCGCAGTGCAAAGCCGCCGAATACGAAGATCTGTCCGGGAGAAAAGTCTCACCACGGACCGCGTCGTTGCTGATGATTGAAGGAGCCATCGGGCCTATAGGTGACGACACAGAGGAACTCTCAATGAAAGCACCAATGTCGGTGTCAAAACCGGCGGATCTCGGGTAGGGGGTCCCGGACTGTGCGTCTAGGCGGATGGTAACAGGAGACAAGGGACACAATGTTTTTACCCAGGTTCGGGCCCTCTTGATGGAGGTAATACCCTACTCCTGCTTGATTAATATTGATGATATGGGTAGTACAAGAGTAGATCTACCACGAGATCAGAGAGGTTTAACCCTAGAAGCTAGCCTATGGTATGATTGTTGTTCGTCCTATGGACTAAAACCCTTCGGTTTATATAGACACCGAATAGGGTTAGGGTTACACAGAGTCGGTTACAATGGTAGGAGATCTACATATCCATATCGCCAAGCTTGCCTTCCACGCCAAGGAAAGTCCTATCCGGACACGGGACGATGTCTTCAATCTTGTATCTTCATAGTCCAGGAGCCCGGCCAAAGATGATAGTTTGGCTATCCGGACACCCCTAGTCCAGACTCCTCAAGAGCCCCTGAACCAGGCTAAGTGTTGGAAGATTAATATGATGGAAAATAGACCCGGGGGCCATAGGTTTCACTAGTGGCTTCTCTCAAGATAGCATAAGTATTGCGATGGGTAAACAAATTACTGTCGAGCAATTGATATAACTCAACATAGTTATGAGAATATCTAGGCATGATCATGTATATAGGCATCACGTCCCCGACAAGTAGATCAAACAATTCTGCATCTACTACTATTACTCCACACATCGACCGCTATCCAGCATGCATCTAGAGTATTAAGTTCATAAGAACGGAGTAACGATTAAGCAAGATGACATGATGTAGAGGGATAAACTCAAGCAATATGATATAAACCCCATCTTTTTAACCTCGAGGGCAAAAATACAATACGTGCCTTGCTGCCCCTGTTGTCACCGGAAAGGACACCGCAAGATTGAACCCAAAACTAAGCACTTCTCCCATTGCAAGAAAGATCAATCTAGTAGGCCAAACCAAACTGATAATTCAAAGAGACTTGCAACGATAACCAATCATACATAAAAGAATTCAGAGGAGATTCAAATATTGTTCATAGTTAAACTCGATCATAAACCCACAATTTATCGGATTTCGACAAACACACCGCAAAAGAAGACTACATCAAATAGATCTCCAAGAGAGACAAGGAGAACTTTGTATTGAGATCCAAAGAGAGAGAATAAGCCATCTAGCTAATAACTATGGACCCGAAGGTCTAAGGTAAACTACTCACACATCATCGAAGAGGCTATGGTGTTGATGTAGAAGCCCTCCATGATCAATGCCCCCTCCGGCAGAGTGCCGGAAAAGGCCCCAAGATGGGATCTCACGGGTACAGAAGGTTGCGGCGGTGGAAATAGGGTTTCGGCCCCCCTTCTAATGTTTTCCGGGTATATGGGTATATATAGGAGGAAGAAGTACGTCGGTAGAGCAACGTGGGCCCCACGAGGGTGGAGGGCGCCCCCAGGGGGTAGGCGCACGCCCCTGCCTCGTTCCTTCCTCGTTGATTGCTTTACATAGACTCCAAGTCCTCTGGATCACGTTTGTTCTGAAAATCACGTTCTCGAAGGTTTCACTCCGTTTGGACTCCGTTTGATATTATTTTCCTGTGAAATCTTGAAACAGGCAAAAACAACAATTTGGGTCGGGCCTCCGTTTAATAGGTTAGTCCCAAAAATAATATAAAAGTGTATAATAAAGCCCAATAAACATTCAAAACAGAATATAATATAGCATGGAACAATCAAAAATTATACATACGTTGGAGACGTATCAAGCATCCCCAAGCTTAATTCCTGCTCGTCCTCGAGTAGGTAAATGATAAAAACAAAATTTTTGATGTGGAATGCTACTTAGCGTAATTTTTAATGTAACCCTCTTAATTGTGGTATGAATATTCATATCCGAAAGATTCAAGATAATGGTTTAATATTGACATAAGAGTAATAATACTTCAAGCATACTAACTAAGCAATTATGGCTTCTCAAAATAACATGGCCCAATAAAGTTCATCCCTACAAAATCATATAGTTTGGTTATGCTCCATATTTGTCACATAAAATACTCAAATCATGCACAACCCCGGTTTTAGCCAAGCAATTGTTTCATACTTTAGAATTTTCAAACTTTTTCAACTTTCATGCAATACATGAGCGTGAGCCATGGACATAGCACTATGGGTGGAATATAATATAGTGATGGGGGTTATGTGGAGAAGACAAAAAGGAGAAGATAGTCTCACATTAACACGGCTAATCAACGGGCTATGGAGATGCCAATCAATTGATGTTAATGTGAGGAGTTGGGATTGCCATGCAACGGATGCACTAGAGCTATAAATGTATGAAAACTCAACAAAAGAAACTAATGGGTGTGCATCCAACTTGCTTGCTCATGAAGACCTAGGGTATTTGATGAAGCCCATTGTTGGAATATACAAGCCAAGTTCTATAACGAAAAATTCCCACTAGTATATGAAAGTGAAAAAACAAGAGACTATCTATCATAAGGATCATGGTGCTACTTTGAAGCACAAGTATGGAAAAGGATAGTAGCATTGCCCCTTTTTCTTTTTCTTTCTTTTTTATTATTTTTTGGGACAATGCTCTATGAATGATGATCATCACACTTCTATTCATTTACAACTCAACGATTACAACTCGATACTAGAACAAAGTATGACTCTATATGAATGCCTCCGGCGGTGTACCAGGAGTGAATCAAGAGTGACATGTATGAAATAATATGCATGGTGGCTTTGCCACGAATACGATGTTAACTACATGATCATGCAAGGCAATATGACAATGATGAAAACGTGTCATGAAAAACGGAACGGTGGAAAGTTGCATGGCAATATATCTCGGAATGGCTATGGAAATGCCATAATAGGTAGGTATGGTGGACGTTTTGAGGAAGATATAAGAAGGTTTATGTGTGATAGAGCGTATCGTATGACGGGGTTTGGATGTACCAGAGAAGTTTGCACTAACTCTCAAGGTGAGAAAAGGCAATGCACGGTACCGAAGAGGCTAGCAATGATGGAAAGGTGAGAGTGCGTATAATCCATGGACTCAACATTAGTCATAAAGAACTCACATACTTATTGAAAAATCTAAAAGTCATCAAAACCAAGCACTACACACACGCTTCTAGGGGGGAGGTTGGTAGGAGTTAACCATCGCGCGCCCCCGACCTCCACACAAGGGATGACACTCAAAGAACATCTAATGTTTCAAATTTGTTACACAACGTTTACCATACGTGCATGCTATGGGATTTGCAAACTTCAACACAAGTATTTCTCAATTTCAAAATTACTCAACTAGCACAACTTTAATATTACTACCTCCATATCTCAAAACAATCATCAAGCATCAAACTTTTCTTAGTATTCAACGTACTCATAAGAGAGTTTTTACTAAAGTTGAATACCTTGCATATTAGGAGTAATTTCATGATTAAAGTATATTACCATGATGTTTTGTGGGACTCTCAAAATAATATAAGTGAGGCATGAGAGAACAATAATTTCTATAAAATAAATCCACCACCGTGCTCTAAATGATATAAGTGACGCACTAGAGCAAAAACTATATAGCTCAAAAGATATAAGTGAAGCACATAGAGTATTCTAACAAATTACGAATCATGTGTGTTTCTCTCAAAAGGTGTGTACAGCAAGGATAATTGTGGTAAACTAAAAAGCAAAGACTCAAATCATACAAGACGCTCCAAGAAAAACACATATCATGTGGTGAATAAAAATATAGCTCCAAGTAGAGTTACCGATGGGACGAAGATGAAAGAGGGATGCCTTCCGGCATCCCCAAGATTTGGATTTTTGGTGTCCTTAGATTATCTTGGGGTCCCATGGGAATCCCCAAGCTTAGGGTTTTGCCACTCCTTGTTCCATAATCCATCAAATCATTACCCAAAACTTGAAAACTTCACAACACAAAACTCAACAAAAAATCTCATAAGCTCCGTTAGCGAAAGAAAACAAAACAACACTTCAAGGTACTGTATTAAACTCATTCTTTATTTATATTGGTGTTGAACTTACTGTATTCCAACTTCCCTATGGTTTATAAACTATTTTACTAGCCATAGATTCATCAAAATAAGCAAACAACACACGAAAATCAGAATCTGTCAAAAACAGAACAGTCTGTAGTAATCTGTGACTAACACAAACTTCTGGAACGTAAAATTTCCACCAAATTAGGAAGTTCTAGATAATTTGTTTATTGATCTAATGAAAACATAATAAACTGAAAAGCACGTTCCTTTGATTTATGAAAACTAATCTAAATGCGCACAAAGTTTCTGTTTTTACAGCAGGATCAAATAACTATCACCGTGGGTTATCCTACGGTTTTACTTGGCACAAACACTAATTAAAACACAAAACGAATCTAACTAGAGGCTAGATCAAATTTTATTCCTAAACAGAAGCAAAAAAGTAAAAACTAAAATAAAATTGGGTTGCCTCCACAAGCGCTATCGTTTAACGCCCTAGCTAGGCATTGAGATTTCGATGATACTCACATGAAAGACAAGAATTGAAGCGCAAAGAGAGCATCATGAAACACGTGACAAACACATCTAAGTCTGACATACTTCCTATGCATAGGCATCTTATAGGCAAACAAATTATCATAGCAAGAAAAAACTAGCATATGCAAGGAAGCGGAAAGAAACAATAGCAATCTCAACATAACGAGAGGTAATTTAGTAACATGAAAATTTCTACAACCATATTTTCCTCTCTCATAATAATTACATGTAGGATCATAAGAAAATTCAACAAAATAGTTGTCACATAACATATTCTCAACATGATCCACATGCATACGAAGTTGACACTCTTCCAAAATAGTGGGATCAGCATTAACTAAAGTCATGACCTCTCCAAACCCACTTTTATCAAAAAATTCATAAGATTGAGCATTCTCCAAATATGTGGGATCTAAAGTTGACACTCTTCCGAACCCACTTTCAATAATATTGCAAGCACTATTATCAATCTCATATTCATCATGGGGCTTATATAAATTTTCAAGATCATAAGAAGAATCACCCCAATCATGATCATTGCAACAAGTAGTAGACATAGCAAAACTAGCATCCCCAAGCTTAGGGCTTTGCATATTATTAGCACAATTGACATCAAGAGAATTTATAATAACATCATTGAAATCATGATTTTCATCGAAGGAACTACCAAGTACGGATGCAATAGCAACGATCTCATGTTTAACATAAGGAACTATAGCAAATTCATCTTCATAAATATTGGCATCATGACCACAAGAATAGCAAGCATCATGTTCATCAAGGGATATTTCAATCAAATCATCGGAATCATCATTATCTATAGATTCTTGCATATCATTATTTTCTTCCAAAGCAACAGTCATTCTCTCAATAAACTCTTTGATATAGACATTATGAGCATAGTTTTCATAGCAATACTTAAGTATGTCAAAATTTTCAGATTCGTAGAGAGTAATATCATACTTTTCAATCAAAGAAGTAACTTCATAAGCACCCTTAAAAGCAACAAATCTATACCTATACTAATTTTGACTTCCTAAAATTCCCACAATAATTAGAATTTCTGAGCCGTTAATCTGGTGGGACCAAATTATTACGGTGTAGATCTACTCAGGAAATGCTTAATCTGTATTATATAGTTTAGCAAAAACAATTGAGAGGTCCACGAACCTTTATGTTGTAACGAGAATAAAATCCTAACCATGTTCAAAAAAATATCCTAACCAGGTATGTATCCTCCTGTCTCATCCCATGCAAATACTAATTCCATCAGCCCTCTGTCTCCTTAATTCTCTCTCTCTCTCTCCTTGGAAACATACGATCCCTTATCTCTCCGTTTTCTCTCTTCCTCGTATCCTCCTCCTTCTCCTCCTCCTCCTCCTCCTATCTCTCTCTCTCTCTCCCCCGTATCTTTCTCTCCACCAACCTTTTCTCTCTCCATCATCTCTCTCCAACCTGAAGCACTCGAGTTGATCACATCTTAAGGCCTCAAATTTTAGTTCCTCATTTTGATCGGCTTCACCTTGAAAAGAAAAGAAAAAACTCATCTTAAAAGCATCAGGACCTTAACTCTCATCGATAAGTGGTATGGCGACAAAAGACTGATAGTGACCCTCGAACTTCATGTGCCCTAGCAGGTCTCGGACTGAACGGTGTGCATCGAGGCCCAGTTCTACCCCCAGCCTACATGGAGATCCCACAGTATATGCTGCAGTGTTTTCTTGCCTGCCCCTCTACTCCACTCCGACATAAATCTTGCTGATAGCAGGTAACCATGCTCTCCTCTTAAAAGTCAAATCATATGCTGCTTTCATCTAAAACATCTGACAGACTAGGAATACATAGATCGGTACTTATAGGTTCTACCATACATGGATGCATTGATCTGATCCTCCTGTAGGTTCTAAACCATTGAATTGCACCAACATCTGATGTGGTGTATCCCTATGTTGGAGGCCTCTGATCCAATCTCCGCATCCAAGTCGAACACATCTACCATCATGAAAAAGAAGGGTCCCAAATTCCGACTCTGCTGTCCTGGTGGCATAACCCGACCTCGCCGATGCAACAAGGGAAGTTCTTTCCAGAGATCACACACCTATGGAAGATAATTTGACTACTTTTTGAATAGACTGGATGCGGGAAAATAGGCAAGTACATGGCAGCTGGCTTATTGATTCGCGTACAGTGCATGCACATACACAGAACGTTATTTGTCTTTGGCCATAGATTGATTCTGGCATTATGTATTTTGGCATGTGTTATTGCAGGTTGATTAATTCGTTTTTGACCAGATAGCAGCTAACATGACTACTTTTTGAACTGACCGGATGCGGGAAAATAGGCAAGTACATGGCAGGTAGCTTATTTATTCACGTACAATTGATGCACATACACATAACGTTATTTGTCTTTGACCATCGATTGATTCTGGCATTATGTATTTTGGTGTGTGTTTTTGCCGGTTGATTAGTTCGTTTTTTACAAGATAGATTTATACTTGGAGATCGATTCATGCAACATAACAGCAGGGAACAAATGGAGCCAGTTTTTGCAGATATCTTTCACCGGAAAGTACGTCACAGCTCGACGCATCTTCTTAGATAATGAAAAGCCTAGTCCAGACTCCAGACCAATACGTGAGTTATTTTCTAAGCATTCATGGAGCAGTATTCGCATTTGGGGACATCCTGGGGCAAAGGCTCCAGCATTTTAAGTAAACAGCACAAGTGCTCCATGCAGCTCTTCTCCATTTGTACCCAAGTTTGTCCTACTTTCTCCATGTTTGCTTAAGTTTTTCTTACAGACTTCTTAAGGTTCATAAATTATACCCAGTTGTGGTTACGGTAGTCGTTTTGCTTGCTTGAAGCTTGGAATAGGCCTTTCTTTCATCAATGATATGGATTGATTATGTTCAATCTTACTAACAAAAAGACTATTCCCCTTTTGGTTACATGGAAGAAAACTGAGTGTTGTGTGTCAAGTGAGAGAGGCAAACGATGTGGCTCTTTATCATGTTGTGACTGGCGCGCCCATATAAAAAAGTTTAAGTTCAGGTAATTTTTTTCTTGATTTATACTTGAATCCATCCAAACTTTAGCATTGGATTCGGATTACGAAGCATCTTCTGTCCCATTATTTTCTAGCAATTCTGTACCATTTTTTACTCATGTACATGTGTCCACGGTACATTTTGATAATATCACATTATTAGTTAGTAATCTATTCTGCACATACCCATATATGTTAGTATTATGTATAGGTACAAATTTAAGCTAGAGGAGATGTGTGGCCGGAATGGAACATCAACTTGCACCATGCTTGAGTCATAAGGAAGAAATTTGATAAGCAATCTCAAGATTCTTGATAGATACAAATAATTATGTTATGAACGAGAAGAAAAAAGATTCCAGAAATTACGTGGAGAGAGATTGATATATCATGGGAAGCCATATGGGGCCTTCTGTGAATATTAATAATTGCCAACAATGAGAGGATTTAGTTAGTAAAAACTATCATATACGTATACATATTATGATTCCTACAAAAAAAGACGGGGTTTATGTGTGATAGAGCGTATCGTATGACGGGGTTTGGATGTACCAGCGAAGTTTGCAGTAACTCTCAAGGTGAGAAAAGGCAATGCACGGCAATCAAGAGGCTAGCAATGATGGAAAGGTGAGAGTGCGTATAATCCATGGACTCAACATTAGTCATAACGAACTCACATACTTATTGAAAAAATCTACAAGTCATCAAAACCAAGCACTACACGCATGCTCCTAGGGGGGAGGTTGGTAGGAGATAACCATCGCGCGCCCCCGACCTCCACACAAGGGATGACACTCAAAGAACATCTCATGTTTCAAATTTGTTACACAACGCTTACCATACGTGCATGCTACGGGATTTGCAAACTTCAACACAAGTATTTCTCAATTTCACAATTACTCAACTAGCACAACTTTAATATTACTACCTCCATATCTCAAAACAATCATCAAGCATCAAACTTTTCTTAGTATTCAACGCACTCATAAGAGAGTTTTTACTAAAGTTCAATACATTGCATATTAGGAGTAATTTCATGATTAAAGAAAATTACCATGCTGTTTTGTGGGACTCTCAAAATAATATAAGTGAGGCATGAGAGAACAATAATTTCTATAAAATAAATCCACCATCATGCTCTAAATGATATAAGTGACGACTAGAGCAAAAACTATATAGCTCAAAAGATATAAGTGAAGCACATAGAGTATTCTAATAAATTACGAATCATGTGTGTTTCTCTCAAAAGGTGTGTACAGCAACGATGATTGTGGTAAACTAAAAAGCAAGGACTCAAATAATACAAGACGCTCAAAGAAAAACACATATCATGTAGTGAATAAAAATATAGCTCCAAGTAGAGTTACCGATGGACGAAGACGAAAGAGGGGATGCCTTCCGGGGCATCCCCAAGATTTGGACTTTTGGTGTCCTTATATTATCTTGGGGTGCCATGGGCATCCCCAAGCTTAGGCTTTTGCCACTCCTTGTTCCATAATCCATCAAATCTTTACCCAAAACTTGAAAACTTCACAACACAAAACTCAACAGAAAATCTCATAAGCTCCGTTAGCGAAAGAAAACAAAACACCCCTTCAAGGTACTGTATTGAACTCATTATTTATTTATATTGGTGTTGAACTTACTGTATTCCAACTTCCCTATGGTTTATAAACTATTTTACTAGCCATAGATTCATCAAAATAAGCAAACAACACACGAAAATCAGAATCTGTCAAAAACAGAACAGTCTGTAGTAATCTGTGACTAACGAAAACTTCTGGAACGTAAAACTTCCACCAAATTAGGAAGTCCTAGATAATTTGTTTATTGATCTACCGCAAAAATAATAAACTAAAAAGCACGTTCCTGTGATTTATGAAAACTAATCTCGTGCGCACAAAGTTTCTGTTTTTTACATCAGGATCAAATAACTATCACCGTGGGTTATCCTACGGTTTTACTTGGCACAAACACTAATTAAAACACAAAAACGAATCTAACTAGAGGCTAGATCAAAATTTTATTCCTAAACAGAAGCAAAAAAGTAAAAAACTAAAATAAAATTGGGTTGCCTCCCAACAAGCGCTATCGTTTAACGCCCCTAGCTAGGCATTGAGATTTCGATGATGCTCACATGAAAGACAAGAATTGAAGCGCAAAGAAAGCATCATGAAACACGTGACAAACACATCTAAGAATAACATACTTTATATGCATAGGCATCTTATAGGCAAACAAATTATCATAGCAAGCAAAAACTAGCATATGCAAGGAAGCGGAAAGAAACAATAGCAATCTCAACATAACGAGAGGTAATTTAGTAACATGAAAATTTCTACAACCTTATTTTCCTCTCTCATAATAATTACATGTAGGATCATAAGAAAATTCAACAAAATAGCTGTCACATAACATATTCTCAACATGATCCACATGCATACGAAGTTGACACTCTTCCAAAATTGTGGGATTAGCATTAACTAAAGTCATGACCTCTGCAAACCCACTTTTATCAAAAAATTCATAAGATTGAGCATTCTCCAAATATGTGGGATCTAAAGTTGACACTCTTCCAAACCCACTCTCAATAATATTGCAAGCACTATTATCAATCTCATATTCATCATGGGGCTTAAATAAATTTTCAAGATCATAAGAAGAATCACCCCAATCATGATCATTGCAACAAGTAGTAGACATAGCAAAACTAGCATCCCCAAGCTTAGGGCTTTGCATATTATTAGCACAATTGACATCAAGAGAATTTATAATAACATCATTGAAATCATGATTTTCATCGAAGGAACTACCAAGTATGGATGCAATAGCACCGATCTCATGTTTAACATAAGGAACTATAGCAAATTCATCTTCATAAATATTGGCATCATGACCACAAGAATAGAAAGCATCATGTTCATCAAGGCATATTTCAATCAAATCGTCAGAATCATCATTATCTATAGATTCTTGCATATCATTATTTTCTTCCAAAGCAACGGTCATTCTCTCAATAAATTCTTTGACATAGACATTATGAGCATAGTTTTCATAGCAATACTTAAGTATGTCAAAATTTTCAGATTCGTAGGGAGTAATATCATACTTTTTAATCAAAGAAGCAACTTCATAATCACCCTTAAAAGCAACAAATCTATACCTATACTAATTGGTGACTTCCTAAAAATTCACACAATAATTAGAATTTACGAGCCGTTAATCTGGTGGGACCAAATTATTACGGTGTAGATCTACTCAGGAAATCCTTAATCTGTATTATATAGTTTAGCAAAAAAACAATTGAAAGGTCCACGAACCTTTATGTTGTAACGAGAATAAAATCCTAACCATGTTCAAAAAAATCCTAACCAGTGCACGTATCCTCCTGTCTCATCTCATGCAAATACTAATTAAATCAGCCCTCCGTCTCCTTAATTCTCTCTCTCTCTCCTTGGAAACATACGATCCCTTATCTCTCTGTTTTCCCTCTTCCTCGTATCCTCCTCCTTCTCCTCCTCCTCCTCTCTCTCTCTCTCTCTCCCGTATCTTTCTCTCCACCAACCTTTTCTCTCTCCATCATCTCTCTCCAACCTGAAGCACTCGAGTTGATCACAACTTAAGGCCTCAAATTTTAATTCCTCATTTTGATCGGGTTGACCTTGAAAAGAAAAGAAAAAACTCATCTTAAAAGCATCAGGACCTTAATTCACATCGATACGTGGTATGGCGACAAAAGACTAATAGTGACTGTCGGTGTCAAAACCGGCGGATCTCGGGTAGGGGGTCCCGAACTGTGCGTCTAGGCGGATGGTAACAGGAGACAAGGGACACGATGTTTACCTGTGTTCGGGCCCTCTTGATGGAGGTAAAACCCTACGTCCTGCTTGATTGATATTGATATTGTGGATGTTTACAAGAGTAGATCTACCACGAGATCAAGGAGGCTAAACCCTAGAATCTAGCCTATGGTATGATTGTAAGGGTTGTTGTGATTGTTGTCCTACGGACTAAAGCCATCCGGTTTATATAGACACCGGAGAGGGCTAGGGTTACATAGAGTCGGTTACAATAGTAGGAGATCTACATATCCGCATCGCCAAGCTTGCCTTCCACGCCAAGGAAAGTCCCATCCGCATACCGAGGAAGTCTTCAATCTTCTATATTCATAGTCTTGGAGTCCGGTCGATGATGATAGTCCGCAAATGATAGTTCGGTGATGATGGTAGTCCGCTATCCGGACACCCCTAATCCAGACTCCTCAAGAGCTCCCCTGAACGAGGCTTCAATGACGATAAGTCCGGCATGTATATTGCTTGGCATTGCAAGGTGGGTTCCTCCTCCAAATGATAGAAGATCGTGAACACCAGGATAGTGTCTGGCTCTGCAAAATAAATTCCACATTCCACCGTAGAGAGAATAATAATATATACACAAGTTCAATCTGCTGACGTTTTCCGTGGCATGACATCACACCACTACCAAGCCATTACTCGAATTGTTTTTTACTTTACCACCTCAGCGCATTTAGCGAAGCGGTTTCCTTGGCACGCCTTGTCGGGCAGAGATCGTGTTTCCCCTTAATCCGGATTCTCATCAATACGGGCGTGGGTAACCAAACTGCGCCCGTCGCCACGCCCCCTCTATCGAAGGCGAGTCCCAAACGGTCACGGAGTCGGCTCTTGGTATTCTCCCTCTTTATAACGGGACCAAGGCTCGTTTCTTTTTCTTCAATCTTCTATCGAATCCTCTCCACGCTCCAAGTTCCAACACCTAGAGCCCCAGATTCGAGCGCTTTGGACCTTCAACGATGTCCGGTTCCGACCTCCAGGGCCGGTGGATGCCCTCCTCCGTCACGGAGGAGGACGTGCTAAAGCTGCGGGAGGCCAAGTACCTGTCTTACGAGATTTCGCACAGGTTGCCTGCCGAAGGGCAGGCCATCCCTACCCCTGAGCCCGGCGAGTATGTCGCCTTCAGATCCCACCTCCGTCGGGGTTTAGGCTTCCCGATGGATCCTTTTGTGAGAGGGCTCATGTTTTACTATGGGTTGGAATTCCACTACTTGGCTCCGTAGTCCATCCTCCATATATCCGCATTCATCGTTATCTGTGAAGCCTTCCTCCGCGTTACCCCACACTTCGGCCTGTGGCTGAAGACTTTTAATGTGGCGCCGAAGATGATCGGGGGGCGTCAAGCGGAGTGTGGCGGGGCGGCCATAAGTAGGAGAGTCGATGCCCCGTGGCCCGCTGGCTCCTTCCAAGAGGAGCTCGGCCTGTGGCAGCAGGAGTGGTTCTATATTACCGTTCCGAGGGGCCGCAGACAAAAGCCGCCGCCCCTATTCCGCCCGGGACCTCCACAACGATTGATGTCGTGGGTCAACCAAGGGCTCAATTGGGGGCCGTCAAAGGACGTGCCCCTATTGCAGGGTCGTATTCGAGATCTCTTAACGAGGGAGATCGATATGGTGGTGGTGATGCAAGTTATGCTAATTAGGCGCCTCCTGCCCTGCAAAAGCCGTCCTCTCCAGCTATGGGAGTTCAATCCGGAGGGCCCACGGATTCTTCAACACTTCATGGGTATGACACCCCTGGAGATGTATAACTTATTCTTCGGATCGCAAGAGGTGCGTCCGGAATTGACCGAGGATGCTGGACTAAGCTGCAATCGCCCGGATACTCAAGTAAGTAGTTCCAAGTCCGTACATACCATTTGTTTGCCTTTTGATGACCCGCCTTATGACCGATCTCCTTCTACACAGGAGTGGATAGCGGAAGCAAAATTGATACGGTGTCCGACCCCCCTCCCCGAGACCACGCCGGATCCCGTGCTGGTCCGGATGCTGGAGGTTGCGCCTTCAGAGGAAGGCGAAGGGGAAAGCGAGGAAGCTACTGCCCCACCTAAGGAGGCTCTTTAAAGAGGGGGGGATCGAGAATCCCTCCCTCCAAGGGGAGAAGAGGACTGCCTCCGAGGACCCGGGGGCAAAAGCCCCTAAACGGGGGAAGAAATCGCCAGAGGGTCCTGCGTCCGGGGAGGCCCCGGCCGCACAATCTCCCTTAATGAGTCAGCCCTCCAGCGAGCCGTAAGTAGAAAGAAAGGAGTTTTGTAATAAGGGACATCCCTATTTGTGCTTCTGAGGATAACTAAAGTGTTTACCTTGTAGTTCGGATCTCCGTCCTTCGCAAATGAGCTCGTCTTCGGGGGACCTTCTTCCAGAGATGATGGAGAGCGAGACGCCTCCGTCCGGGGCGCCGTCGGATAGGGCGGACGAGCCTGAACTGTCGTCACGGAAGGAGCCCCCGGGTGTGGCAAAGCCGGATAGTTCGGTGCCAACTGGTGTACGGCTGAAGGATCTGCTTCAGAAGGCGTCTATCTCAGAAGATCAGCATGCATTGATGAGCATGGTGATTGAAAGGATTGCGTCCGCCGAAGGCGGATTGCATGATGCCGCCGAGTTCTTGGCGGGATTCGAGGTACGTAAAATGACACACCTTTTAACAGTTTTGCATATAGAATGCGCCTTTGTATAGATAGTAGCCCCTAAGACTCGGTAGGTTGTCGATATCGACAGCGTGCCGAGGATCAAAATCGCAGGTTTAAATTCCCGTCATGCCGATGCAGGTGGCGGATCGTCCGGGGGCCAGCCGGACTGACGGAGTTGCTGAATTAAAGCGGCAACTCGATGTGGCGGATGAAGACATCGCGCTGATTAACAGGTGACTTGATGAGTCGCAAGGTAAGTGTTACTGTGCGGTCACGTGGTAAGGGAGCCGAAGCCAACTCCTTACAATATGTGCGTGAAATGCAGATAGTGCCGCTGCCGTGGAGAATCTTCGGGCCGAACTTGCTCAAGTCAAGGAGCAGGCCAGAAGGAGTAATGCGGCAGCCTCGAAGGCGACCGAGGAGTTAGCGGCCGAAAGGGCCGCACACTGCCGGAGCAGGGAAAAAATAGCCGAAATGGCTATGAAGTTAAAAGATGCTACCGACCGCAATGAGGCTCTTGTGAAGGAGCGCCTAGCAGAGCAAGAAGACCTGGAGAAGGCCACCGCCGAAGCCAAGGATGCCCGCTCTGCAATGCGGGCTATAAAGGAGGAGCTGCGCCAGGCCGGAGATATTGTAGCTGGTAAGCCCTTTCTGCTGCGCCGAAGGTTTACGGATCCAAAGTATGCTCAGCTGGGCCAACTGTGGGGTTCAGAGGACCCTTATATGGACTTAGCAGCGAAAAGGGCGGATGCCGCCAGCATTTTCGGAGTCAGAAGGAGCACAAGACGGAAGAGCTGTTTTGGTCTCAATTCCATAGTCCGGAGCGTTCACTTCCGCTGACCGACCATTTGGCCGAGTGGGCTGAGCTAAATAGGTTGCCCGGGCTTGCTATGACGGATATAGTGACCCATATCTGGCCGGATAGGCCCAAGCCGAAGAGTTACTTTGGCTTGTTGCAGCAATTTCTTGGGGTGGTGCCGCATATCAAGGCGATGAAGCGGTCGGCCTGCATAGAGGGTGCGCGGATGGCGCTCGCCCGTGTGAAGACACATTGGACAGAGATGGATGCCACCGCTGTTGCGACCCCGGGTTCGGATGATAACCGGTTACCCGCCGAGCACTATTTTGGCGAAGTGTTGCGTGGTGCTCGTGTAATAGAGTCGCAGTGCTCAAAAAATCTTACGTTCAAATGAACGTTTTGTAAAATGATATTTATGATGTAAGCGCCTTTTATACTTGTGCGTTCAAGTAATAGAGTATCTCCTCTACGGCCGTTCGTGTATACGTGTGTATAACCTGAAAGATGGCAGTCGTCGGCTTCAGCCCCACGCACAAGGTGCGGGGTGTTCATAAAAATAGCGTTTTCACACTTAATCCGACGTCTCGGTCCTGTAAAGGAGGTGGTAGCGTAGCAAACGAGGCAACCGGACTATAATGCTTTATCACTTTCACTTAGCCATGGAGTTCGAGGGTGGGGCTACGACATAGCCCCTGGGGGGCACCGCGCTCTTCGAATTCCGGGCGCATATGTGCCTGGCCGGGAAACGGCCCTTCGTCAAAGCGGAGGAATCCTAAACATTCCCATAGTCGATCGAGTGGTTGACCAGTCTCTCGCTGTATCATGATAGTCAGTTTTCGGCTTTCTCTACTGAGGTGCTCGCCCAGCCGAACTGGGGCACAATCGCAGTAGTTCTCCTGGAGCCGCGTTAGCCGGCGATACGGAACGTAAGGCAGCAAAACACAGGAGTCGGGCAAACCCAACATTTGACCAAAGACATGATTCGGAGCTGATGCATATAAGGCCTAACTCGAGACGCCGAACACTCCCGAAGGTGTTCGGTCTTTATAATAGCGGGCAAAAACAAAGCCCTAAGCCCCTTGTGTCCAGGTACGGGCAGATTCTTCTGGCGCGGCCGATCCCAAAACGCCAGTCTCCACTCTGGTTATAATGATAAACCAGGGGATTATAGCAACAAGAGACAGTAAGAAAGGTTTACGTAGGGTCTTAGTCTGAAAAGAGTCCTTAACGGGTCCCTCATCGCACGTCTGCGCCTGTGTCTCCGTTGTGCCGTATCCTGGACGGGTGTGCACGCTGTTCATCTGTAAAAAGAGAAGAACTTGGTTGGAAAAGAAATCGTGCGAGAAAGTGCATAAAAAATTGAAAATAGGGATTAAGGAAGCTGAGCCTATGCTAGCTCATTATGGCTTATATGTGCAAACCCTTGTGAAGGAATGTGCGGCTAGGTAGCCCCTAGCTTAATTATTCCGGACTCGTCCAGCCGTGTCCGGGGTCTCAAGCGACCTTTTAATGAAATGATGCCACGTGGACCGGGCATTTTAAGCGTAAGAGACGCGTAATGTGGTATTGCATTGAAGCGGACGAGAGCTTCCCATCCCGTGGTGCTTGATAGCTGGCTTAAGGGCCTGGCGCCACTCCTTTGAAGGAAGTGCGACTATGCCGAGTTGTAATAGGGTCTATCCCCACTTGCGGATTGTGTCCGGATATAGCAGGTTTAAGTCATCGCCACCGTCCGTCAACACCTGCGTTAAATGCAGTCCGCCTATTGTGGGATCCGATATCGTAAGCAGTCTATCCCGCGTTCGGATACTTCCGGACTAATCCAGTGGTCGAAAGTGATTGGTTTTTACATCCAATCTCGGTCCATCGAGTGGATCGTCCGACACTTGTCTTGGCGAGTGCCGTGTTGGCTTTCCGTACTATCACGTGAAGCGAGTTTACTGTTTTGACTTCTTGTGGGAAAGTCTTTTGACTTCCGGTGCTCTGCTAGTGGGGCTCATCATCGCCCTTGTTTGGCGCTGTCGAGCCCCTTGTGTCCGGGCGTTGAGTCTGCCGGACTGTTTGAAAACCCAACAATTTCGGTTGGTATGGTTTGCGTGCCTTCCGGAGGTATCGTGGATTTGACATATCCGATCTAAAATTTTGTTTAAATTTGATAGCTCGTCTCGTTTCTCCTTAAGAGGCCGTGTTGTATTGTTCGCCGCGAAGCTTTTGAATCCGGCGTTGACCGCCGTGCCTGCGGGCTTTTTCTTTATTCCGCGCTGATCTTTCTGCGCCGTGATTTTCCGCTTTCCATCTCTGATCTCGGATGTACTGGTCGCTGGTGCTGCATCTTGCTAGCCAGCTGTCTTCTCCTAGCAAAAGTGCGTCATGAGGCTTGTTAAGCGCGGCCATTGTTCTTGGCTTCTCTTGGCGAGGTGTCCGGCAAGCCATTCGTCACGGACGTTGTGTTTAAAAGCTGCTAGGGCTTCTGCGTCCGAACAATCGACTATTTGGTTCTTTTTGGTAAGGAACATGTTCCGCATTTGTCTGCTGATTCTCCGGGCTGTTGGGTTATATGACTCAAATCGTCTGCATTCGGAGGGCGGACATAAGTCCCTTGAAAATTTGCTCTAAACGCGTACTCAAGCTCTTCCCAACTTCCAACAGTATTTTCTGGGAGGCCTTTGAGCCAATGCCGAGCTGGCCCTTTGAGCTTGAGGGGTAGGTATTTTATGGCGTGGAGATCGTCTCCTCTAGCCATGTGTATGTGTAGTATGTAGTCTTCTATCCAGACTCCGGGGTCTGTTGTGCCGTCGTATGCCTCTATGTTTATGGGTTTAAACCCTGCTGGAAATTCATGATCCAGCACCTCATCGGTGAAACATAGCGGGTGTGCGGCGCCCCTGTATTTGGGTGTGCCGCTGTCTTCGAACACTTGTCGTGGTGTGTTACTTCCTGGGGTCCTCTTTTTTGGCCCGTAGATGGACCTAGTTGGGCCGTCCGTTTTACCAGGATTATAATTCGGCTTGTGTGCGGCCCCGTTTGTCGCTTTGGGCCTGTCATCTGGCCGTCTATCCGCCGGTGGCCTCTTTATTTTTGACCGTGAAGGCTCGATGGCTTCCTCGTCAAATTCTGGCAGCAACTTGCGCCGGGTAGCTCTTGGTTTGATGGCCATTGCCATATTTGTCTTCGTTCTTGAATACTTTGCTCCACTTCATTCTCGGCGTGTCTTCTCGCTGTTTTGAGCTTCCATTTCGCCTTCTTCAAACTTCTTGCGATGGCGACTAGTTTTTTGCGTATGTTATTATGCTCGTGTTGTGGCCGGACTGTTGATTGCTCCGTGAAGGGTTGACTATCCGGCTCGCCCTGTTCGTCGTCCGCTGGCTTGCCCCTGCTCTATCGCTGGAGTCGTTAGGAAGGCTGCTTTGATCGAGGCAGGACTTAGGGCGGCGTTCGCGTCGCCGTTTTGGTTCTTTATCGGCGAGATTATCCTCTGCCGCGTCCGTTGTTCCTCGTTATCGCTTCCTTCGGTGTCCACCATGTATATGTCGTATGACGAGGTGGTCTTCAAAGGTCCTGTAGGCACTGGTTCTTGGTAGTCTCCGGCATCGTCGTCCATACCGTCGATGTCTTCGGAGTCGTAGTCGAGTACGTCGGTTAAATCGTCGACGGTAGCTGCGAAGTGGGTGGTGGGTGGGATCTGAATTTCTTCATCATCCGCGTCCCAACCGTCCTGGCCGTAGTTCGGCCAGGGCTCTCCGGATAGCGAGAGATGCTTCAATGAATTTATGATATCGCCGAAGGGCGAGTGCTGAAAGATGTCCGCAGCGGTGAATTCCATGATCGGCGCCCAATCGGATTCGACTGGCAGGAGCGCAGGAGGTGCGGAGTCCGGCAGGGAGTCCGGCACCTCGGAGTCATGGGCTTTATGTGGGACAAGGTAAGTGTTCGGCTCCATCGCCGTAGGGATTACGGCTCCCGAGGCGGTGTCCAGCCATCCGTCCTTGATTCGAGCGATCGGCTCCGGACTAAGAGTCGGAGCGGATCCGGGTGCGGCCTCCAAGGTGCTGTCCGGCGGCAGAGTTAGGTCATGCCCATCGTGATAAAGACGGCACGCTCGGCTGTGGCTCAGATCCATCGAGGATCAAGTCCCCGCGGATATCGGCCGTGAAGTTTAGGCTTCCAAACCTGACCTGACGGCCAGGGGCGTAGCTTTTGATCTGCTCCAGATGGCCAAGCGAGTTAGCCCGCAGTGCGAAGCCGCCGAATACGAAGATCTGTCCGGGGAGAAAAGTCTCACCCTGGACTGCGTTGTTGTTGATTGAAGAGGCCATCCAGCCTATCGGTGACGACACAGAGGAACTCTCAATGAGAGCACCAATGTCGGTGTCAAAACCGGCGGATCTCGGGTAGGGGGTCCCGAACTGTGCGTCTAGGCGGATGGTAACAGGAGACAAGGGACACGATGTTTACCCAGGTTCGGGCCCTCTTGATGGAGGTAAAACCCTCGTCCTGCTTGATTGATATTGATATTGTGGATGTTTACAAGAGTAGATCTACCACGAGATCAAGGAGGCTAAACCCTAGAAGCTAGCCTATGGTATGATTGTAAGGGTTGTTGTGATTGTTGTCCTACGGACTAAAGCCATCCGGTTTATATAGACACCGGAGAGGGCTAGGGTTACATAGAGTCGGTTACAATAGTAGGAGATCTACATATCCAAATCGCCCAGCTTGCCGTCCACGCCAAGGAAAGTCCCAACCGGACACGGGGAAGTCTTCAATCTTCTATCTTCATAGTCTTGGAGTCCGGTCGATGATGATAGTCCGCAAATGATAGTTCGGTTGATGATGGTAGTCCGCTATCCGGACACCCCCTAATCCAGGACTCCTCGGTGACCCTCGAACTTCATGTGCCCTTGCAGGTCTCAGCACGAACGGTGTGCATCCAGGCCCTGTTCTACCCCCAGCCTACATGGAGATCCCACAGTATATGCTGCAGCGTTTTCTTGCCTGCCCCTCTACTCCACTCCGACACAAATCTTGCTGATATCACCTAACCATGCTCTCCTCTTAAAAGTCAAATCATATGCTGCTTTCATCTAAAACATCTGACAGACTAGGAATACATAGATGGGTACTTATAGGTTCTACCATACATGGATGCATTGATCTGATCCTCCTGTAGGTTCTAAACCGTTGAATTGCACCAAGATCTGATGTGGTGTATCCCTTTGTTGGAGGCCTCTGATCCAATCTCCGCATCCAAGTCGAACACATCTACCATCATGAAAAAGAAGGGTCCCAAATTCCAACTCTGCTGTCCTGGTGGCATAACCCGACCTCGCCGATGCAACAAGGGAAGTTCTTTCCAGAGATCACACACCTATGGAAGCTAATTTGACTACTTTTTGAACAGACTGGATGCACGAAAATAGGCAAGTACATGGCAGCTGGCTTATTGATTCGCGTACAGTGCATGCACATACACAGAACGTTATTTGTCTTTGGCCATAGATTGATTCTGGCATTATGTATTTTGGCATGTGTTATTGCAGGTTGATTAATTCGTTTTGACCAGATAGCAGCTAACATGACTACTTTTTGAACTGATCGAATGCGGAAAATAGGCAAGAACATGGCAGGTAGCTTATTGATTCACGTACAATTGATGCACATACACATACCGTTATTTGTCTTTGACCATCGACTGATTCTGTTATTATGTATTTTGGTGTGTGTTTTTGCCGGTTGATTAGTTCATTTTTGACAAGATAGATTTATACTTGGAGATCGATTCATGCAACATAACAGCAGGGAACAGATGGAGCCAGTTTTTGCAGATATCTTTCACCGGAAAGTACGTCGCAGCTCGACGCATCTTCTTAGATAATGAAAAGCCCAGTCTAGACTCCAGACCAATACGTGAGTTATTTTCTAAGCATCGGTGAAACATAGAGGGTGCGCGGCGCCCCTGTATTTGGGTATGCCGTGATGTTCGGATACTTGACGTGTTGTATTGTTTGCTAGAGCTTGTTTCCTTGGCCCATAGATAGATCTAACTGGGCCATCCTTTTGGTGCGAATCCTCATAAGGATCGCGTGCCGGCTTGTGTGTGGCGCCGCTTGCCGCTCTATGTGTGCCACGTGGTCGTCTATCTGACCGGGCGGCCTCTTTGTTTTTTGATCGTGGGGACTCTACGGCCTCCTCGTCGAATTTGAGCAGTAGTTTGCGCTTTGGGTAGCTCTTTGTTTGGCGGCTGTTGCCGTATCTGTCTGCGGTGTTGAGTACTTTACTCCATCTTATTCGGAGTGCGTCTTCCGCTGTTCTGAGCCTCCGTTTATGCTTTTTCAAGCTACGTGCAGTGGCGAGGAGCTTTTTGTGGAGCTCCTTCTGTTCCAATGACGTGTCCGGCGTGAGATCGTCCGGACTGTTATCTTTGCCGGGGACGGGTTGTTTGTCCAAGTTGGCCTGTTCGGATGGTTGCTCAATGGCATGTTCGTCGTCGACCGGCTCACCCTGCTCTATGGCTGGGTCTGTGTGGGTGCTGTCTTTGTCGAGGTGGGGTTTTGAGCGGCGCTTACGCCGTCGTTTTGACTGATTTCTGAGGGGATTATCCTTTGCAGCGTCCTGTTGTTCCTCGTTATCGCTTCCCTTAGGTGTGTCCACCATATATACATCGTAAGTTGAGGTGGCCCTCCAGTGCCCTGTGGGCGCTGGTTCTTGGTCGTCTCCGGCATCGTCGTCCATACCGTCGATGTCTTCGGAGTCGAAGTCGAGCATGTCGGTTAAATCATCGACATTGGCTAGGAAGTGGGTGGTGGGTGGGCGTTGAATTTCTTCGTTGTCCGAATCCCGACCTTCCTGACCATAGTCCGGCCAGGGCTCTCCTGATAAAGAGAGAGATTTTAGTGAGTTTAGGATACCACCGAAGGGCGAGTGCTGAAAGATGTCCGCGGCGGTTAATTCCGTAACCGGCGCCCAATCGTATTGGACTGGCAGGGGCGCGGGAGGCTCGTAGTCCGGAGAGGAGTCCGTCACCTGGGAGTCACGAGCTTCGCAAAGGACAGGGATAGAGTTCGGCTCGATCGCCGTAGAGATTTCAGCCCCCGAGGTGGCGTCCAACCATCCATCCTCGATTGGCGAAATCGGATCCGAATTGATGGTCGGAGCGGATACTGGTGCGGCCTCCAGGGCATTGTTCGGCGGCAGAGCTAAATCATGCCCATCGAGACAGTGCGGCACGCTTGGCTACGGCTCGAATCCGTCGAAGATCAAGTCTCCGCGGATGTCGGCCGTGTAGTTCAAACTTCCAAATCTGACCTGATGGCCAGGGGCGTAGCTTTCGATCTGCTCCAGATGGCCTAGCGAATTGGCCCGCAGTGCAAAGCCGCCGAATACGAAGATCTGTCCGGGGAGAAAAGTCTCACCCTGGACCGTCGTTGTTGATGATTGAAGGAGCCATCGGGCCTATAGGTGACGGCTACAGAGGAACTCTCAATGAAAGCACCAATGTCGGTGTCAAAACCGGCGGATCTCGGGTAGGGGTTCCCGGACTGTGCGTCTAGGCGGATGGTAACAGGAGACAAGGGACACAATGTTTTTACCCAGGTTCGGGCCCTCTTGATGGAGGTAATACCCTACTCCTGCTTGATTAATATTGATGATATGGGTAGTACAAGAGTAGATCTACCACGAGATCAGAGGTTTAACCCTAGAAGCTAGCCTATGGTATGATTGTTGTTCGTCCTATGGACTAAAACCCTTCGGTTTATATAGACACCGAATAGGGTTAGGGTTACACAGAGTCGGTTACAATGGTAGGAGATCTACATATCCATATCGCCAAGCTTGCCTTCCACGCCAAGGAAAGTCCTATCCGGACACGGGACGATGTCTTCAATCTTGTATCTTCATAGTCCAGGAGCCCGGCCAAAGATGATAGTTTGGCTATCCGGACACCCCCTAGTCCAGGACTCCCTCAGTAGCCCCTGAACCAGGCTAAGTGTTGGAAGATTAATATGATGGAAAATAGACCCGGGGGCCATAGGTTTCACTAGTGGCTTCTCTCAAGATAGCATAAGTATTGCGATGGGTAAACAAATTACTGTCGAGCAATTGATATAACTCAACATAGTTATGAGAATATCTAGGCATGATCATGTATATAGGCATCACGTCCCCGACAAGTAGACTGAAACAATTCTGCATCTACTACTATTACTCCACACATCGACCGCTATCCAGCATGCATCTAGAGTATTAAGTTCATAAGAACGGAGTAACGCATTAAGCAAGATGACATGATGTAGAGGGATAAACTCAAGCAATATGATATAAACCCCATCTTTTTAACCTCGAGGGCAAAAATACAATACGTGCCTTGCTGCCCCTGTTGTCACTGGGAAAGGACACCGCAAGATTGAACCCAAAACTAAGCACTTCTCCCATTGCAAGAAAGATCAATCTAGTAGGCCAAACCAAACTGATAATTCAAAGAGACTTGCAACGATAACCAATCATACATAAAAGAATTCAGAGGAGATTCAAATATTGTTCATAGTTAAACTCGATCATAAACCCACAATTTATCGGATTTCGACAAACACACCGCAAAAGAAGACTACATCAAATAGATCTCCAAGAGAGACAAGGAGAACTTTGTATTGAGATCCAAAGAGAGAGAATAAGCCATCTAGCTAATAACTATGGACCAAGGTCTAAGGTAAACTACTCACACATCATCGAAGAGGCTATGGTGTTGATGTAGAAGCCCTCCATGATCAATGCCCCTCCGTGAGTGCCTAAAAGGCCCCAAGATGGGATCTCACGGCATGTACAGAAGGTTGCGGCGGTGGAAATAGGGTTTCGCCCCTTCTAATGTTTTCCGGGTATATGGGTATATATAGGAGGAAGAAGTACGTCGGTAGAGCAACGTGGGCCCCACGAGGGTGGAGGGCGCCCCCAGGGGGTAGGCGCACGCCCCTGCCTTGTTCCTTCCTCGTTGATTGCTTTACATAGACTCCAAGTCCTCTGGATCACGTTTGTTCTGAAAATCACGTTCTCGAAGGTTTCACTCCGTTTGGACTCCGTTTGATATTATTTTCCTGTGAAATACTGAAACAGGCAAAAAACAACAATTTGGGTCGGGCCTCCGTTTAATAGGTTAGTCCCAAAAATAATATAAAAGTGTATAATAAAGCCCAATAAACATTCAAAACAGAATATAATATAGCATGGAACAATCAAAAATTATAGATACGTTGGAGACGTATCAAGCATCCCCAAGCTTAATTCCTGCTCGTCCTCGAGTAGGTAAATGATAAAAACAAAATTTTTGATGTGGAATGCTACTTAGCGTAATTTTTAATGTAACCCTCTTAATTGTGGTATGAATATTCATATCCCAAAGATTCAAGATAATGGTTTAATATTGACATAAGAGTAATAATACTTCAAGCATACTAACTAAGCAATTATGGCTTCTCAAAATAACATGGCCCAATAAAGTTCATCCCTACAAAATCATATAGTTTGGTTATGCTCCATATTTGTCACATAAAATACTCAAATCATGCACAACCCCGGTTTTAGCCAAGCAATTGTTTCATACTTTAGAATTTTCAAACTTTTTCAACTTTCATGCAATACATGAGCGTGAGCCATGGACATAGCACTATGGGTGGAATATAATATAGTGATGGGGGTTATGTGGAGAAGACAAAAAGGAGAAGATAGTCTCACATTAACACGGCTAATCAACGGGCTATGGAGATGCCCATCAATTGATGTTAATGTGAGGAGTTGGGATTGCCATGCAACGGATGCACTAGAGCTATAAATGTATGAAAACTCAACAAAAGAAACTAATGGGTGTGCATCCAACTTGCTTGCTCATGAAGACCTAGGGTATTTGATGAAGCCCATTGTTGGAATATACAAGCCAAGTTCTATAACGAAAATTCCCACTAGTATATGAAAGTGAAAAAACAAGAGACTATCTATCATAAGGATCATGGTGCTACTTTGAAGCACAAGTATGGAAAAGGATAGTAGCATTGCCCCTTTTTCTTTTTCTTTCTTTTTTATTATTTTTTGGGACAATGCTCTATGAATGATGATCATCACACTTCTATTCATTTACAACTCAACGATTACAACTCGATACTAGAACAAAGTATGACTCTATATGAATGCCTCCGGCGGTGTACCACGAGTGAATCAAGAGTGACATGTATGAAATAATATGCATGGTGGCTTTGCCACGAATACGATGTTAACTGCATGATCATGCAAGGCAATATGACAATGATGAAAACGTGTCATGAAAAACGGAACGGTGGAAAGTTGCATGGCAATATATCTCGGAATGGCTATGGAAATGCCATAATAGGTAGGTATGGTGGATGTTTTGAGGAAGATATAAGAAGGTTTATGTGTGATAGAGCGTATCGTATGACGGGGTTTGGATGTACCAGAGAAGTTTGCACTAACTCTCAAGGTGAGAAAAGGCAATGCACGGTACCGAAGAGGCTAGCAATGATGGAAAGGTGAGAGTGCGATAATCCATGGACTCAACATTAGTCATAAAGAACTCACATACTTATTGAAAAATCTAAAAGTCATCAAAACCAAGCACTACACACACGCTTCTAGGGGGGAGGTTGGTAGGAGTTAACCATCGCGCGCCCCCGACCTCCACACAAGGGATGACACTCAAAGAACATCTAATGTTTCAAATTTGTTACACAACGTTTACCATACGTGCATGCTATGGGATTTGCAAACTTCAACACAAGTATTTCTCAATTTCAAAATTACTCAACTAGCAAAACTTTAATATTACTACCTCCATATCTCAAAACAATCATCAAGCATCAAACTTTTCTTAGTATTCAACGTACTCATAAGAGAGTTTTTACTAAAGTTGAATACCTTGCATATTAGGAGTAATTTCATGATTAAAGTATATTACCATGATGTTTTGTGGGACTCTCAAAATAATATAAGTGAGGCATGAGAGAACAATAATTTCTATAAAATAAATACACCACCTTGCTCTAAATGATATAAGTGACGACTAGAGCAAAAACTATATAGCTCAAAAGATATAAGTGAAGCACATAGAGTATTCTAACAAATTACGAATCATGTGTGTTTCTCTCAAAAGGTGTGTACAGCAAGGATAATTGTGGTAAACTAAAAAGCAAAGACTCAAATCATACAAGACGCTCCAAGAAAAACACATATCATGTGGTGAATAAAAATATAGCTCCAAGTAGAGTTACCGATGGACGAAGATGAAAGAGGGGATGCCTTCCGGGGCATCCCCAAGATTTGGATTTTTGGTGTCCTTAGATTATCTTGGGGTCCCATGGGAATCCCCAAGCTTAGGGTTTTGCCACTCCTTGTTCCATAATCCATCAAATCTTTACCCAAAACTTGAAAACTTCACAACACAAAACTCAACAGAAAATCTCATAAGCTCCGTTAGCGAAAGAAAACAAAACACCACTTCAAGGTACTGTATTAAACTCATTCTTTATTTATATTGGTGTTGAACTTACTGTATTCCAACTTCCCTATGGTTTATAAACTATTTTACTAGCCATAGATTCATCAAAATAAGCAAACAACACACGAAAATCAGAATCTGTCAAAAACAGAACAGTCTGTAGTAATCTGTGACTAACACAAACTTCTGGAACGTAAAAATTTCCACCAAATTAGGAAGTTCTAGATAATTTGTTTATTGATCTAATGAAAACATAATAAACTGAAAAGCACGTTCCTTTGATTTATGAAAACTAATCTCGTGCGCACAAAGTTTCTGTTTTTTACAGCAGGATCAAATAACTATCACCGTGGGTTATCCTACGGTTTTACTTGGCACAAACACTAATTAAAACACAAAAACGAATCTAACTAGAGGCTAGATCAAATTTTATTCCTAAACAGAAGCAAAAAAGTAAAAAACTAAAATAAAATTGGGTTGCCTCCACAAGCGCTATCGTTTAACGCCCCTAGCTAGGCATTGAGATTTCGATGATACTCACATGAAAGACAAGAATTGAAGCGCAAAGAGAGCATCATGAAACACGTGACAAACACATCTAAGTCTGACATACTTCCTATGCATAGGCATCTTATAGGCAAAAAAATTATCATAGCAAGAAAAAACTAGCATATGCAAGGAAGCGGAAAGAAACAATAGCAATCTCAACATAACGAGAGGTAATTTAGTAACATGAAAATTTCTACAACCATATTTTCCTCTCTCATAATAATTACATGTAGGATCATAAGAAAATTCAACAAAATAGTTGTCACATAACATATTCTCAACATGATCCACATGCATACGAAGTTGACACTCTTCCAAAATAGTGGGATCAGCATTAACTAAAGTCATGACCTCTCCAAACCCACTTTTATCAAAAATTTCATAAGATTGAGCATTCTCCAAATATGTGGGATCTAAAGTTGACACTCTTCCGAACCCACTTTCAATAATATTGCAAGCACTATTATCAATCTCATATTCATCATGGGGCTTATATAAATTTTCAAGATCATAAGAAGAATCACCCCAATCATGATCATTGCAACAAGTAGTAGACATAGCAAAACTAGCATCCCCAAGCTTAGGGCTTTGCATATTATTAGCACAATTGACATCAAGAGAATTTATAATAACATCATTGAAATCATGATTTTCATCGAAGGAACTACCAAGTACGGATGCAATAGCAACGATCTCATGTTTAACATAAGGAACTATAGCAAATTCATCTTCATAAATATTGGCATCATGACCACAAGAATAGCAAGCATCATGTTCATCAAGGGATATTTCAATCAAATCATCGGAATCATCATTATCTATAGATTCTTGCATATCATTATTTTCTTCCAAAGCAACGGTCATTCTCTCAATAAACTCTTTGATATAGACATTATGAGCATAGTTTTCATAGCAATACTTAAGTATGTCAAAATTTTCAGATTCGTAGAGAGTAATATCATACTTTTCAATCAAAGAAGTAACTTCATAAGCACCCTTAAAAGCAACAAATCTATACCTATACTAATTTTTGACTTCCTAAAAATTCCCACAATAATTAGAATTTACGAGCCGTTAATCTGGTGGGACCAAATTATTACGGTGTAGATCTACTCAGGAAATGCTTAATCTGTATTATATAGTTTAGCAAAAAAACAATTGAGAGGTCCACGAACCTTTATGTTGTAACGAGAATAAAATCCTAACCATGTTCAAAAAAATATCCTAACCAGGTATGTATCCTCCTGTCTCATCCCATGCAAATACTAATTCCATCAGCCCTCTGTCTCCTTAATTCTCTCTCTCTCTCCTTGGAAACATACGATCCCTTATCTCTCCGTTTTCTCTCTTCCTCGTATCCTCCTCCTTCTCCTCCTCCTCCTCCTCCTATCTCTCTCTCTCTCTCCCCCGTATCTTTCTCTCCACCAACCTTTTCTCTCTCCATCATCTCTCTCGAACCTGAAGCACTCGAGTTGATCACATCTTAAGGCCTCAAATTTTAGTTCCTCATTTTGATCGGCTTCACCTTGAAAAGAAAAGAAAAAACTCATCTTAAAAGCATCAGGACCTTAACTCTCATCGATACGTGGTATGGCGACAAAAGACTGATAGTGACCCTCGAACTTCATGTGCCCTAGCAGGTCTCAGCACGAACGGTGTGCATCGAGGCCCAGTTCTACCCCCAGCCTACATGGAGATCCCACAGTATATGCTGCAGTGTTTTCTTGCCTGCCCCTCTACTCCACTCCGACACAAATCTTGCTGATAGCAGGTAACCATGCTCTCCTCTTAAAAGTCAAATCATATGCTGCTTTCATCTAAAACATCTGACAGACTAGGAATACATAGATCGGTACTTATAGGTTCTACCATACATGGATGCATTGATCTGATCCTCCTGTAGGTTCTAAACCATTGAATTGCACCAACATCTGATGTGGTGTATCCCTATGTTGGAGGCCTCTGATCCAATCTCCGCATCCAAGTCGAACACATCTACCATCATGAAAAGAAGGGTCCCAAATTCCGACTCTGCTGTCCTGGTGGCATAACCCGACCTCGCCGATGCAACAAGGGAAGTTCTTTCCAGAGATCACACACCTATGGAAGATAATTTGACTACTTTTTGAATAGACTGGATGCGGAAAATAGGCAAGTACATGGCAGCTGGCTTATTGATTCGCGTACAGTGCATGCACATACACAGAACGTTATTTGTCTTTGGCCATAGATTGATTCTGGCATTATGTATTTTGGCATGTGTTATTGCAGGTTGATTAATTCGTTTTGACCAGATAGCAGCTAACATGACTACTTTTTGAACTGACCGGATGCGGGAAAATAGGCAAGTACATGGCAGGTAGCTTATTTATTCACGTACAATTGATGCACATACACATAACGTTATTTGTCTTTGACCATCGATTGATTCTGGCATTATGTATTTTGGTGTGTGTTTTTGCCGGTTGATTAGTTCGTTTTTTACAAGATAGATTTATACTTGGAGATCGATTCACGCAACATAACAGCAGGGAACAAATGGAGCCAGTTTTTGCAGATATCTTTCACGGAAAGTACGTCACAGCTCGACGCATCTTCTTAGATAATGAAAAGCCTAGTCCAGACTCCAGACCAATACGTGAGTTATTTTCTAAGCATTCATGGAGCAGTATTCGCATTTGGGGACATCCTGGGGCAAAGGCTCCAGCATTTTAAGTAAACAGCACAAGTGCTCCATGCAGCTCTTCTCCATTTGTACCCAAGTTTGTCCTACTTTCTCCATGTTTGCTTAAGTTTTTCTTACAGACTTCTTAAGGTTCATAAATTATACCCAGTTGTGGTTACGGTAGTCGTTTTGCTTGCTTGAAGCTTGGAATAGGCCTTTCTTTCATCAATGATATGGATTGATTATGTTCAATCTTACTAACAAAAAGGCTATTCCCCTTTTGGTTACATGGAAGAAAACTGAGTGTTGTGTGTCAAGTGAGAGAGGCAAACGATGTGGCTCTTTATCATGTTGTGACTGGCGCGCCCATATAAAAAAGTTTAAGTTCAGGTAATTTTTTTCTTGATTTATACTTGAATCCATCCAAACTTTAGCATTGGATTCGGATTACGAAGCATCTTCTGTCCCATTATTTTCTAGCAATTCTGTACCATTTTTACTCATGTACATGTGTCCACGGTACATTTTGATAATATCACATTATTAGTTAGTAATCTATTCTGCACATACCCATATATGTTAGTATTATGTATAGGTACAAATTTAAGCTAGAGGAGATGTGTGGCCGGAATGGAACATCAACTTGCACCATGCTTGAGTCATAAGGAAGAAATTTGATAAGCAATCTCAAGATTCTTGATAGATACAAATAATTATGTTATGAACGAGAAGAAAAAGATTCCAGAAATTACGTGGAGAGAGATTGATATATCATGGGAAGCCATATGGGGCCTTCTGTGAATATTAATAATTGCCGACAATGAGAGGATTTAGTTAGTAAAAACTATCATATACGTATACATATTATGATTCCTACAAAAAAAGACGGGGTTTATGTGTGATAGAGCGTATCGTATGACGGGGTTTGGACGTACCGGCGAAGTTTGCAGTAACTCTCAAGGTGAGAAAAGGCAATGCACGGTACCGAAGAGGCTAGCAATGATGGAAAGGTGAGAGTGCGTATAATCCATGGACTCAACATTAGTCATAACGAACTCACATACTTATTGAAAAAATCTACAAGTCATCAAAACCAAGCACTACACGCATGCTCCTAGGGGGGAGGTTGGTAGGAGATAACCATCGCGCGCCCCCGACCTCCACACAAGGGATGACACTCAAAGAACATCTCATGTTTCAAATTTGTTACACAACGTTTACCATACGTGCATGCTACGGGATTTGCAAACTTCAACACAAGTATTTCTCAATTTCACAATTACTCAACTAGCACAACTTTAATATTACTACCTCCATATCTCAAAACAATCATCAAGCATCAAACTTTTCTTAGTATTCAACGCACTCATAAGAGAGTTTTTACTAAAGTTCAATACATTGCATATTAGGAGTAATTTCATGATTAAAGAAAATTACCATGCTGTTTTGTGGGACTCTCAAAATAATATAAGTGAGGCATGAGAGAACAATAATTTCTATAAAATAAATCCACCATCATGCTCTAAATGATATAAGTGACGCACTAGAGAAAAAACTATATAGCTCAAAAGATATAAGTGAAGCACATAGAGTATTCTAATAAATTACGAATCATGTGTGTTTCTCTCAAAAGGTGTGTACAGCAACGATGATTGTGGTAAACTAAAAAGCAAGGACTCAAATAATACAAGACGCTCAAAGAAAAACACATATCATGTAGTGAATAAAAATATAGCTCCAAGTAGAGTTACCGATGGACGAAGACGAAAGAGGGGATGCCTTCCGGGGCATCCCCAAGATTTGGACTTTGGTGTCCTTATATTATCTTGGGGTGCCATGGGCATCCCCAAGCTTAGGCTTTTGCCACTACTTGTTCCATAATCCATCAAATCTCTACCCAAAACTTGAAAACTTCACAACACAAAACTCAACAGAAAATCTCATAACCTCCGTTAGCGAAAGAAAACAAAACACCACTTCAAGGTACTGTATTGAACTCATTATTTATTTATATTGGTGTTGAACTTACTGTATTCCAACTTCCCTATGGTTTATAAACTATTTTACTAGCCATAGATTCATCAAAATAAGCAAACAACACACGAAAATCAGAATCTGTCAAAAACAGAACAGTCTGTAGTAATCTGTGACTAACGAAAACTTCTGGAACGTAAAAACTTCCACCAAATTAGGAAGTCCTAGATAATTTGTTTATTGATCTACCGCAAAAATAATAAACTGAAAAGCACGTTCCTGTGATTTATGAAAACTAATCTCGTGCGCACAAAGTTTCTGTTTTTTACAGCAGGATCAAATAACTATCACCGTGGGTTATCCTACGGTTTTACTTGGCACAAACACTAATTAAAACACAAAAACGAATCTAACTAGAGGCTAGATCAAAATTTTATTCCTAAACAGAAGCAAAAAAGTAAAAAACTAAAATAAAATTGGGTTGCCTCCCAACAAGCGCTATCGTTTAACGCCCCTAGCTAGGCATTGAGATTTCGATGATGCTCACATGAAAGACAAGAATTGAAGCGCAAAGAAAGCATCATGAAACACGTGACAAACACATCTAAGAATAACATACTTTATATGCATAGGCATCTTATAGGCAAACAAATTATCATAGCAAGCAAAAACTAGCATATGCAAGGAAGCGGAAAGAAACAATAGCAATCTCAACATAACGAGAGGTAATTTAGTAACATGAAAATTTCTACAACCTTATTTTCCTCTCTCATAATAATTACATGTAGGATCATAAGAAAATTCAACAAAATAGCTGTCACATAACATATTCTCAACATGATCCACATGCATACGAAGTTGACACTCTTCCAAAATTGTGGGATTAGCATTAACTAAAGTCATGACCTCTGCAAACCCACTTTTATCAAAAAATTCATAAGATTGAGCATTCTCCAAATATGTGGGATCTAAAGTTGACACTCTTCCAAACCCACTCTCAATAATATTGCAAGCACTATTATCAATCTCATATTCATCATGGGGCTTAAATAAATTTTCAAGATCATAAGAAGAATCACCCCAATCATGATCATTGCAACAAGTAGTAGACATAGCAAAACTAGCATCCCCAAGCTTAGGGCTTTGCATATTATTAGCACAATTGACATCAAGAGAATTTATAATAACATCATTGAAATCATGATTTTCATCGAAGGAACTACCAAGTATGGATGCAATAGCACCGATCTCATGTTTAACATAAGGAACTATAGCAAATTCATCTTCATAAATATTGGCATCATGACCACAAGAATAGAAAGCATCATGTTCATCAAGGCATATTTCAATCAAATCGTCGTAATCATCATTATCTATAGATTCTTGCATATCATTATTTTCTTCCAAAGCAACGGTCATTCTCTCAATAAATTCTTTGACATAGACATTATGAGCATAGTTTTCATAGCAATACTTAAGTATGTCAAAATTTTCAGATTCGTAGGGAGTAATATCATACTTTTTAATCAAAGAAGCAACTTCATAATCACCCTTAAAAGCAACAAATCTATACCTATACTAATTGGTGACTTCCTAAAAATTCACACAATAATTAGAATTTCTGAGCCGTTAATCTGGTGGGACCAAATTATTACGGTGTAGATCTACTCAGGAAATCCTTAATCTGTATTATATAGTTTAGCAAAAAAACAATTGAAAGGTCCACGAACCTTTATGTTGTAACGAGAATAAAATCCTAACCATGTTCAAAAAAAATCCTAACCAGGTACGTATCCTCCTGTCTCATCTCATGCAAATACTAATTAAATCAGCCCTCCGTCTCCTTAATTCTCTCTCTCTCTCCTTGGAAACATACGATCCCTTATCTCTCTGTTTTCCCTCTTCCTCGTATCCTCCTCCTTCTCCTCCTCCTCCTCCTCTCTCTCTCTCTCTCTCCCGTATCTTTCTCTCCACCAACCTTTTCTCTCTCCATCATCTCTCTCCAACCTGAAGTACTCGAGTTGATCACAACTTAAGGCCTCAAATTTTAATTCCTCATTTTGATCGGGTTGACCTTGAAAAGAAAAGAAAAAACTCATCTTAAAAGCATCAGGACCTTAATTCACATCGATACGTGGTATGGCGACAAAAGACTAATAGTGACTGTCGGTGTCAAAACCGGCGGATCTCGGGTAGGGGGTCCCGAACTGTGCGTCTAGGCGGATGGTAACAGGAGACAAGGGACACGATGTTTACCCAGGTTCGGGCCCTCTTGATGGAGGTAAAACCCTACGTCCTGCTTGATTGATATTGATATTGTGGATGTTTACAAGAGTAGATCAACCACGAGATCAAGGAGGCTAAACCCTAGAATCTAGCCTATGGTATGATTGTAAGGGTTGTTGTGATTGTTGTCCTCTGGGACTAAAGCCATCCGGTTTATATAGACACCGGAGAGGGCTAGGGTTACATAGAGTCGGTTACAATAGTAGGAGATCTACATATCCGCATCGCCAAGCTTGCCTTCCACGCCAAGGAATGTCCCATCCAGACACGAGGGGAAGTCTTCAATCTTCTATATTCATAGTCTTGGAGTCCGGTCGATGATGATAGTCCGGCAAATGATAGTTCGGCTGATGATGGTAGTCTGGCTATCCGGACACCCCCTAATCCAGGACTCCCTCAGTAGCCCCTGAACGAGGCTTCAATGACGATAAGTCCGGCATGTATATTGCTTGGCATTGCAAGGTGGGTTCCTCCTCCAAATGATAGAAGATCGTGAACACCAGGATAGTGTCTGGCTCTGCAAAATAAATTCCACATTCCACCGTAGAGAGAATAATAATATATACACAAGTTCAATCTGCTGACGTTTTCCGTGGCATGACATCACACCACTACCAAGCCATTACTCGAATTGTTTTTTACTTTACCACCTCAGCGCATTTAGCGAAGCGGTTTCCTTGGCACGTCTTGTCGAAGCAGAGATCGTGTTTCCCCTTAATCCGGGATTCTCATCAATACGGGCGTGGGTAACCAAACTGCGCCCGTCGCCACGCCCCCTCTATCGAAGGCGAGTCCCAAACGGTCACGGAGTCGGCTCTTGGTATTCTCCCTCTTTATAACGGGACCAAGGCTCGTTTCTTTTTCTTCAATCTTCTATCGAATCCTCTCCACGCTCCAAGTTCCAACACCTAGAGCCCCAGATTCGAGCGCTTTGGACCTTCAACGATGTCTGGTTCCGACCTCCAGGGCTGGTGGATGCCCTCCTCCGTCACGGAGGAGGACGTGCTAAAGCTGCGGGAGGCCAAGTACCTGTCTTACGAGATTTCGCACAGGTTGCTTGCCGAAGGGCAGGCCATCCCTACCCCTGAGCCCGGCGAGTATGTCGTCTTCGTATCCCACCTCCGTCGGGGTTTAGGCTTCCCGATGGATCCTTTTGTGAGAGGGCTCATGTTTTACTATGGGTTGGAATTCCACTACTTGGCTCCGTAGTCCATCCTCCATATATCCGCATTCATCGTTATCTGTGAAGCCTTCCTCCGCGTTACCCCACACTTCGGCCTGTGGCTGAAGACTTTTAATGTGGCGCCGAAGATGATCGGGGGGCGTCAAGCGGAGTGTGGCGGGGCGGCCATAAGTAGGAGAGTCGATGCCCCGTGGCCCGCTGGCTCCTTCCAAGAGGAGCTCGGCCTGTGGCAGCAGGAGTGGTTCTATATTACCGTTCGAGGGGCCGCAGACAAAGCCGCCGCCCTATTCCGCCCGGGACCTCCACAACGATTGATGTCGTGGGTCAACCAAGGGCTCAATTGGGGGCCGTCAAAGGACGTGCCCCTATTGCAGGGCCATATTCGAGATCTCTTAACGAGGGAGATCGATATGGTGGTGGTGATGCAGGTTATGCTAATTAGGCGCCTCCTGCCCTGCAAAAGCCGTCCTCTCCAGCTATGGGAGTTCAATCCGGAGGGCCCACGGATTCTTCAACACTTCATGGGTATGACACCCCTGGAGATGTATAACTTATTCTTCGGATCGCAAGAGGTGCGTCCGGAATTGACCGAGGATGCTGGACTAAGCTGCAATCGCCCGGATACTCAAGTAAGTAGTTCCAAGTCCGGACATACCATTTGTTTGCCTTTTGATGACCCGCCTTATGACCGATCTCCTTCTACACAGGAGTGGATAGCGGAAGCAAAATTGATCTGGTGTCCGACCCCCTCCCGAGACCACGCCGGATCCCGTGCTGGTCCGGATCTTTGGAGGTTGCGCCTTGAGAGGAAGGCGAAGGGGAAAGCGAGGAAGCTACTGCCCCACCTAAGGAGGCTCTTTAAAGAGGGGATCGAGAATCCCTCCCTCCAAGGGGAGAAGAGGACTGCCTCCGAGGACCGGGGCAAAAGCCCCTAAGCGGGGAAGAAATCGCCGGAGGTCCTGCGTCCGGGAGGCCCCGGCCGCACAATCTCCCTTAATGAGTCAGCCCTCCAGCGAGCCGTAAGTAGAAAGAAAGGAGTTTTGTAATAAGGGACATCCCTATTTGTGCTTCTGAGGATAACTAAAGTGTTTACCTTGTAGTTCGGATCTCCGTCCTTCGCAAATGAGCTCGTCTTCGGGGGACCTTCTTCCGGAGATGATGGAGAGCGAGACGCCTCCGTCCGGGGCGCCGTCGGATAGGGCGGACGAGCCTGAACTGTCGTCACGGAAGGAGCCCCCGGGTGTGGCAAAGCCGGATAGTTCGGCGCCAACTGGTGTACGGCTGAAGGATCTGCTTGAGAAGGCGTCTATCTCAGAAGATCAGCATGCATTGATGAGCATGGTGATTGAAAGGATTGCGTCACCAAGGCGGATTGCATGATGCCGTCGAGGAGTTCTTGGCGGGATTCGAGGTACGTAAAAATGACACACCTTTTAACAGTTTTGCATATAGAATGCGCACTGTATAGATAGTAGCCCCTAAGACTCGGTAGGTTGTCGATACCGACAGCGTGCCGAGGATCAAAATCGCAGGTTTAAATTCCCGTCATGCCGATGCAGGTGGCGGGTCGTCCGGGGGCCAGCCGGACTGACGGAGTTGCTGAATTAAAGCGGCAACTCGATGTGGCGGATGAAGACATCGCGCTGATCAACAGGTGACTTGATGAGTCGCAAGGTAAGTGTTACTGTGTGGTCACGTGGTAAGGGAGCCGAAGCCAACTCCTTACAATATGTGCGTGAAATGCAGATAGTGCCGCTGCCGTGGAGAATCTTGGGCCGAACTTGCTCAAGTCAAGGAGCAGGCCGGAAGGAGTAATGTCGGCAGCCTCGAAGGCGACCGAGGAGTTAAGCGGCCGAAAGGGCCGCTGCTTGCCGAGCAGGGAAAAATAGCCGAAATGGCCTTGAAGTTAAAAGATGCTACCGACCGCAATGAGGCTCTTGTGAAGGAGCGCCTAGCGGGGCAAGAAGACCTGGAGAAGGCCACCGCCGAAGCCAAGGATGCCCGCTCTGCAATGCGGGCTATAAAGGAGGAGCTGCGCCAGGCCGGAGATATTGTAGCTGGCAAGCCCTTTCTGCTGCGCCGAAGGTTTACGGATCCAAAGTATGCTCAGCTGGGCCAACTGTGGGGTTCAGAGGACCCTTATATGGACTTAGCAGCGAGTGCGGCGGATGCCGTTGTGCATTTTCGGAGTCAGAAGGAGCACAAGACGGAAGAGTTGTTTTGGTCTCAATTCCATAGTCCGGAGCGTTCACTTCCGCTGACCGACCATTTGGCCGAGTGGGCTGAGCTAAATAGGTTGCCCGGGCTTGCTATGACGGATATAGTGACCCATATCTGGCCGGATAGGCCCAAGCCGAAGAGTTACTTTGGCTTGTTGCAGCAATTTCTTGGGGTGGTGCCGCATATCAAAGGCGATGAAGCAGTCGACCTGCATAGAGGTTGCGCGGATGGCGCTCGCCCGTGTGAAGACACATTGGACAGAGATGGATGCCACCGCTGTTGCGACCCCGGGTTCGGATGATAACCGGTTACCCGCCGAGCACTATTTTGGCGAAGTGTTGCGTGGTGCTCGTGTAATAGAGTCGCAGTGCTCAAAAAATCTTACGTTCAAATGAACGTTTTGTAAAATGATATTTATGATGTAAGCGCCTTTTATACTTGTGCGTTCAAGTAATAGAGTATCTCCTCTATGGCCGTTCGTGTATACGTGTGTATAACCTGAAAGATGGCAGTCGTCGGCTTCAGCCCCCACGCACAAGGTGCGGGGGTGTTCGCAAAAAATAGCGCGTTTTCACACTTAATCCGACGTCTCGGTCCTGTAAAGGAGGTGGTAGCGTAGCAAAGCGAGGCAACCGGACTATAATGCTTTATCACTTTCACTTAGCCATGGAGTTCGAGGGTGGGGCTACGACATAGCCCACAGGGGGCACCGCGCTCTTCGAATTCCGGGCGCATATGTGCCTGGCCGGGAAACGGCCCTTCGTCAAAGCGGAGGAATCCTAAACATTCCCATAGTCGATCGAGTGGTTGACCAGTCTCTCGCTGTATCATGACAGTCAGTTTTCGGCTTTCTCTACTGAGGTGCTCGCCCAGCCGAACTAGGGCACAATCGCAGTAGTTCTCCTGGAGCCGCGTTAGCCGATGATACGGAACGTAAGGCAGCAAAACACAGGAGTCGGGCAAACCCAACATTTGACCAAAGACATGATTCGGAGCTGATGCATATAAGGCCTAACTCGAGACGCCGAACACTCCCGAAGGTGTTCGGTCTTTATAATAGCAGGCAAAAACAAAGCCCTAAGCCCCTTGTGTCCAGGTACAGGCAGATTCTTACAGCGCGGCCCGATCCCAAAACGCCGATCTCCACTCTGGTTATAATGATAAACCTAGGGATTATAGCAACAAGAGACAGTAAGAAAGGTTTACGTAGGGTCTTAGTCTGAAAAGAGTCCTTGCAACGGGTCCCTACTGCACGTCTGCGCCTGTGTCTCCGTTGTGCCGTATCCTGGACGGGTGTGCATGTTGTTCATCTGTAAAAAGAGAAGAACTTGGTTGGAAAAGAAATCGTGCGAGAAAGTGCATAAAAAATTGAAAATAGGGATTAAGGAAGCTGAGCCTATGCTAGCTCATTATGGCTTATATGTGCAAACCCTTGTGAAGGAATGTGCGGCTAGGTAGCCCCTAGCTTAATTATTCCGGACTCGTCCAGCCGTGTCCGGGGTCTCAAGCGACCTTTTAATGAAATGATGCCACATGGACCGGGCATTTTAAGCGTAGGAGACGCGTAATGTGGTATTGCATTGAAGCGGACGAGAGCTTCCCATCCCGTGGTGCTTGATAGCTGGCTTAAGGGCCTGGCGCCACTCCTTTGAAGGAAGTGCGGCTATGCCGAGTTGTAATAGGGTCTATCCCCATTTGCGGATTGTGTCCGGATATAGCAGGTTTAAGTCACTGCCACCGTCCGTCAACACCTGCGTTAAATGCAGTCCGCCTATTGTGGGATCCGATATCAGGGCAGTCTATCCCGCGTTCCGGATACTTCCGGACTAATCCAGGTGGTCGAAAGTGATTGGTTTTTACATCCAATCTCGGTCCACTGGAGTGGATCGTCCGACACTTGTCTTGGCGAGTGCCGTGTTGGCTTTCCGTACTATCACGTGAAGCGAGTTTACTGTTTTGACTTCTTGTGGGAAAGTCTTTTGACTTCCGGTGCTCTGCTAGTGGGGCTCATCATCGTCCTTGTTTGGCGCGTCGAGCCCCTTGTGTCCGGCGTTGAGTCTGCCGGACTGTTTGAAAACCCAACAATTTCGGTTGGTATGGTTTGCAGGCCTTCCGGAGGTACTGTGGATTTGACATATCCGATCTAAAATTTTGTTTAAATTTGATAGCTCGTCTCTGTTCTCCTTAAGAGGCCGTGTTGTATTGTTCGGCCGCGAGCTTTTGAATCCGGCGTTGACCGCCGTGCCCTGCGGGCTTTTTTCTTTATTCCGGCGCTGATCTTTCCTGCGCCGTGATTTTCCGTTTCCATCTCTGATCTCGGATGTACTCGGGTCGCTGGTGCTGCATCTTGCTAGCCAGCTGTCTTCTCCTGCGCAAAAGCGCGTCATGAGGCTTGTTAGCGCGGCCATTGTTCTTGGCTTCTCTTGGCCGAGGTGTCTGGCAAGCCATTCGTCACGGACGTTGTGTTTAAAAGCTGCTAGGGCTTCTGCGTCCGGACAGTCGACTATTTGGTTCTTTTTGGTAAGGAACCTGTTCCAGAATTTGCGCGCTGATTCTCCGGGCTGTTGGGTTATATGACTCAAATCGTCTGCATTCGGAGGGCGGACATAAGTCCCTTGAAAATTTGCTCTAAACGCGTACTCAAGCTCTTCCCAACTTCCAACAGTATTTTCTGGGAGGCCTTTGAGCCAATGCCGAGCTGGCCCTTTGAGCTTGAGGGGTAGGTATTTTATGGCGTGGAGATCGTCTCCTCTAGCCATGTGTATGTGTAGTATGTAGTCTTCTATCCAGACTCCGGGGTCTGTTGTGCCGTCGTATGCCTCTATGTTTATGGGTTTAAACCCTGCTGGAAATTCATGATCCAGCACCTCATCGGTGAAACATAGCGGGTGTGTGGCGCCCCTGTATTTGGGTGTGCCGCTGTCTTCGAACACTTGTCGTGGTGTGTTACTTCCTGGGGTCCTCTTTTTTGGCCCGTAGATGGACCTAGTTGGGCCGTCCGTTTTACCAGGATTATAATTCGGCTTGTGTGCAGCCCCGTTTGTCGCTTTGGGCCTGTCATCTGGCCGTCTATCCGGCCAGGCGGCCTCTTTATTTTTTGACTGTGAAGGCTCGATGGCTTCCTCGTCAAATTCTGGCAGCAACTTGCGCTTCGGGTAGCTCTTGGTTTGATGGCCATTGCCATATTTGTCTTCGTTCTTGAATACTTTGCTCCACTTCATTCTGAGCGTGTCTTCTGCTGTTTTGAGCTTCCATTTCGCCTTCTTCAAACTTCTTGCAGTGGCGACTAGTTTTTTGCGTATGTTATTATGCTCTGGTGTTGTGGCCGGACTGTTGATTGCTCCGTGAAGGGGTTGACTATCCGGCTCGTCCTGTTCGTCGTCCGCTGGCTTGCCCTGCTCTATCGCTGGGTCGTTAGGAAGGCTGCTTTGATCGAGGCAGGACTTAGGGCGGCGTTTGCGTCGCCGTTTTGGTTCTTTATCGGCGAGATTATCCTCTGCCGCGTCCCGTTGTTCCTCGTTATCGCTTCCCTTTGGGGTGTCCACCATGTATATGTCGTATGACGAGGTGGTCTTCCAGTGTCCTGTAGGCACTGGTTCTTGGTAGTCTCCGGCATCGTCGTCCATACCGTCGATGTCTTCGGAGTCGTAGTCGAGTACGTCGGTTAAATCGTCGACGGTAGCTGCGAAGTGGGTGGTGGGTGGGATCTGAATTTCTTCATCATCCGCGTCCCAACCGTCCTGGCCGTAGTTCGGCCAGGGCTCTCCGGATAGCGAGAGATGCTGCAATGAATTTATGATATCGCCAAAGGGCGAGTGCTGAAAGATGTCCGCAGCGGTGAATTCCATGATCGGCGCCCAATCGGATTCGACTGGCGGGGGCGTAGGAGGTTCGGAGTCCGACAGGGAGTCCGGCACCTCGGAGTCATGGGCTTTATGTGGGACAAGGTAAGTGTTCGCTCCATCGCCCGTGGGATTACGGCTCCCGAGGCGGTGTCCAGCCATCCGTCCTCGATTCGAGCGATCGGCTCCGGACTGTGAGTCGGAGCGGATTCGTGTGCGGCCTTCAAGGTGCTGTCCGGCGGCAGAGTTAGGTCATGCCCATCGTGACAGCGCGGCACGCTCGGCTGTGGCTCAGATCCGTCGAAGATCAAGTCCCCGCGGATATCGGCCGTGAAGTTTAGGCTTCCAAACCTGACTGACGGCCAGGGCGTAGCTTTGATCTGCTCCAGATGGCCAGCGAGTTAGCCCGCGAAGCCGCCCGAATCTGAAGATCTGTCCGGGAGAAAAGTCTCACCCTGGACTGCGTTGTTGTTGATTGAAGAGGCCATCCAGCCTATCGGTGACGACACAGAGGAACTCTCAATGAGAGCACCAATGTCGGTGTCAAAACCGGCGGATCTCGGGTAGGGGGTCCCGAACTGTGCGTCTAGGCGGATGGTAACAGAAGACAAGGGACACGATGTTTACCCAGGTTCGGGCCCTCTTGATGGAGGTAAAACCCTACGTCCTGCTTGATTGATATTGATATTGTGGATGTTTACAAGAGTAGATCTACCACGAGATCAAGGAGGCTAAACCCTAGAAGCTAGCCTATGGTATGATTGTAAGGGTTGTTGTGATTGTTGTCCCTACGGACTAAAGCCATCCGGTTTATATAGACACCGGAGAGGGCTAGGGTTACATAGAGTCGGTTACAATAGTAGGAGATCTACATATCCGTATCGCCAAGCTTGCCTTCCACGCCAAGGAAAGTCCCATCCGGACACGGGGGGAAGTCTTCAATCTTCTATCTTCATAGTCTTGGAGTCCGGTCGATGATGATAGTCCGGCAAATGATAGTTCGGCTGATGATGGTAGTCCGGCTATCCGGACACCCCCTAATCCAGGACTCCCTCGGTGACCCTCGAACTTCATGTGCCCTTGCAGGTCTCAGCACGAACGGTGTGCATCCAGGCCCTGTTCTACCCCCAGCCTACATGGAGATCCCACAGTATATGCTGCAGCGTTTTCTTGCCTGCCCCTCTACTCCACTCCGACACAAATCTTGCTGATATCACCTAACCATGCTCTCCTCTTAAAAGTCAAATCATATGCTGCTTTCATCTAAAACATCTGACAGACTAGGAATACATAGATGGGTACTTATAGGTTCTACCATACATGGATGCATTGATCTGATCCTCCTGTAGGTTCTAAACCGTTGAATTGCACCAAGATCTGATGTGGTGTATCCCTTTGTTGGAGGCCTCTGATCCAATCTCCGCATCCAAGTCGAACACATCTACCATCATGAAAAAGAAGGGTCCCAAATTCCAACTCTGCTGTCCTGGTGGCATAACCCGACCTCGCCGATGCAACAAGGGAAGTTCTTTCCAGAGATCACACACCTATGGAAGCTAATTTGACTACTTTTTGAACAGACTGGATGCACGAAAATAGGCAAGTACATGGCAGCTGGCTTATTGATTCGCGTACAGTGCATGCACATACACAGAACGTTATTTGTCTTTGGCCATAGATTGATTCTGGCATTATGTATTTTGGCATGTGTTATTGCAGGTTGATTAATTCGTTTTTGACCAGATAGCAGCTAACATGACTACTTTTTGAACTGATCGGATGCGGGAAAATAGGCAAGAACATGGCAGGTAGCTTATTGATTCACGTACAATTGATGCACATACACATACCGTTATTTGTCTTTGACCATCGACTGATTCTGTTATTATGTATTTTGGTGTGTGTTTTTGCCGGTTGATTAGTTCATTTTGACAAGATAGATTTATACTTGGAGATCGATTCATGCAACATAACAGCAGGGAACAGATGGAGCCAGTTTTTGCAGATATCTTTCACCGGAAAGTACGTCGCAGCTCGACGCATCTTCTTAGATAATGAAAAGCCCAGTCTAGACTCCAGACCAATACGTGAGTTATTTTCTAAGCATTCATGGAGCAGTATTCGCATTTGGGGACATCCTGGGGCAAAGGCTCCAGCATTTTAAGTAAACAGCACAAGTGCTCCATGCAGCTCTTCTCCATTTGTACCCAAGTTTGTCCTACTTTCTCCATGTTTGCTTAAGTTTTTCTTACAGACTTCTTAAGGTTCATAAATTATACCCAGTTGTGGTTACGGTAGTCGTTTTTCTTGCTAGAAGCTTGGAATAGGCCTTTCTTTCATCAATGATATGGATTGATTATGTTCAATCTTACAAACAAAAGACTATTCCCCTTTTTGTGACATGGAAGAAAACTGAGTGTCGTGTGTCAAGTGAGAGAGGCAAACGATGTGGCTCTTTATCATGTTGTGACTGTCGCACCCATATAAAAAAGTTTAAGTTCAGGTAATTTTTTCCTGATTTATACTTGAATCCATCCAAACTTTAGCATTGGATTCGGATTACGAAGCATCTTCTGTCCAATTATTTTCTTGCAATTCTGTATCATTTTTGACTTCTGTACATGTGTCCACGGTACATTTTGATAATATCACATTATTAGTTAGTAATCTATTCTGCACAGACCCATATAGGTTAGTATTATGTATAGGTACAAATTTAAGCTAGAGGAGATGTGTGGCCGGAATGGAACATCAACTTGCACCATGCTTGAGTCATAAGGAAGAAATTTGATAAGCAATCTCAAGATTCTTGATAGATACAAATAATTATGTTATGAACGAGAAGAAAAAAAGATTCCAGAAATTACGTGGAGAGAGATTGATATATCATGGGAAGCCATCTGGGGCCTTTTGTGAATATTAATAATTGCCGATAATGAGAGGATTTAATTAGTAAAAACTATCATATACATATACATATTATGATTCCTGCAAAAAAAGAATTATAATGTATGTTCAGCATTGCTCAAATATAGCATTCTCATGCTAGCCCGTGCGAATGCACGGGTAGACGACTAGTTCTTCAATTTGTTCGATATCATAGTAACTATAAACACCCTTTGCATAAGAAGATAAGATTTCATTTTCATTAAACTCACATAGGTAGGGAAGGTGTTTTTAAGGGTTCTTAGATCAACAAGTAAATTCATGAATTTCAGAAAGATTCCAAGCATAACACAAAAATCTGTTTATTTGACCCCGTAAGAGTTTCCCCTTTTCAGACAAATGATGACACACAAAATGACCATGCTCATCTCAAGATTTCCCACCAACTAGGCTAGTTGGGGTTTCAGCATGAGCGCATAAGGATCGAAGATGATCCAAGTAGAACACTTTAAGTGGATCCATATCAATAGATTTTTAGCAAGCCAAGATGCAAGCAAAAAAGAAGGCACGTGGAAACACAAACAAAAAGACATATGGGAAGAAGGCAAAGAAAAGGCAAAGGTGGAGTGGGGAAGAGGAAAACGAGAGGCAAATGGCAAATAATGTAATCCGAGGGAGATGAGTTTGTGATGGGTACTTGGTATGTCTTGACTTGTGCGTAGACTCCCCGGCAACGGCGCCAGAAATCCTTCTTGCTACCTCTTGAGCACTGCGTTGGTTTTCCCTTGAAGAGGAAAGGGTGATGCAGTAAAGTAGCGTAAGTATTTCCCTCAGTTTTGAGAACCAAGGTATCAATTCAGTAGGAGACCACGCGCGAGTCCCACGCACCTACCCAAACAAATAAGAACCTCGCAATCAATGCGATAAAGGGGTTGTCAATCCCTTCACGGTCACTTACGAGAGTGAGATCTGATAGATATGATAGGATAATATTTTTGGTATTTTCATGACAAAGATGCAAAGTAAAATAAACGGTAATAGAAATAGCTAAGTGTTGGAAGATTAATACGATGGAAAATAGACCCGGGGGCCATGGGTTTCACTAGTGGCTTCTCTCAAGATAGCATACGTATTGCGATGGTTAAACAAATTGCTGTCGAGCAATTGATATAATTGAGCATAGTTATGAGAATATCTAGGCATGACCATGTATATAGGCATCATGTCCGCGACAAGTAGACCAAAACGATTCTGCATCTACTACTATAACTCTACACATCGACCGCTATCCAGCATGCATCTAGAGTATTAAGTTCATAAGAACGGAGTAAAGCATTAAGCAAGATGACATGATGTAGAGGGATAAACTCAAGCAATATGATATAAACCCCATCTTTTTATCCTCGATGGCAATAATACAATACGTGCCTTGCTGCCCCTAACATCCTTTGGGAAAGGACACCGCAAGATTGAACCCAAAGCTAACACTTCTCCCATTGCTAGAAAGATCAATCTAGTAGGCCAAACCAAACTGATAATTCGAAGAGACTTGCAAAGATAACCAATCATACATAAAAGAATTCAGAGGAGATTCAAATATTGTTCATAGATAAACTTGATCATAAACCCACAATTCATCGGATCTCGACAAACACACCGCAAAATAAGATTACATCGAATAGATCTCCTGGAGAGACAAGGAGAACTTTGTATTGAGATCCAAAGAGAGAGAATAAGCCATCTAGCTAATAACTATGGACCCGAAGGTCTGAGGTAAACTACTCACACATCATCGGAGAGGCTATGGTGTTGATGTAGAAGCCCTCCGTGATCAATGCCCCCTCCAGCGGAGCACCGGAAAAGGCCCCAAGATGGGATCTCACGGGTACAGAAGGTTGCGGCAGTGGAAATAGGGTTTCAGCCCCCCTTCTGATGTTTTCCTGGTATATGGGTATATATAGGAGGAAGAAGTATGTCGGTGGAGCAACGTGGGCCCCACGACGGTGGAGGGCGTGCCCCCCTGCCTCGTGCCTTCCTCGTTGATTACTTTACATAGACTCCAAGTCATCTGGATCACGTTTGTTCCGAAAATCACGTTCCCGAAGGTTTCATTCCGTTTGGACTCCGTTTGATATTCTTTTCCTGTGAAACACTAAAACAGGCAAAAAACAGCAATTTGGGGTGCCTCTGGTTAATAGGTTAGTCCCAAAAATAATATAAAATTGTATAATAAAGCCCAATAAACATTCAAAAAAGAATAAAATATAGCATGGAACAATCAAAAATTATAGATACGTTGGAGACGTATCACTCATCATACCCAGTAGACTTGGGGGCTGGCAGGATGTACATAACTTATTTAAGCAGGGATTCATACCTCGTATTTCTTATGCATCTGCTTCACCATCTCAATTTTAAGATCGCGGCTGGACTGTACTTGGTTGAGGTAGCCAGATAGCACTTCACTACTGCTCAATTGTGCATAGTGGGAGACATCAAACCTCACTTTCCGCCTTTCAATATCTTCTTGTTCGGCGGAGTGCTTGGCTAAGACAATTGGATTCCCTGGTTCTGTAAAACCGGTGCCAGTGATCAGAACATCATCAGTATGAGTCTCTGACGTTTTGAGTGAGCTCGACGGTTCCGTGTTCAAAGAGTCGATGTTAGTATGTTCAATGGAGAGATCAGGGATTTCAGGTGGAGGGTCTGAGGCAGGTTCTTCTGGCTGTTTTTCAGAAGCATCGGGTGCAGAGACTTGCTGCTCCGGTTCAACAACTTTAGGAGTCTCAGTTGGCTTGGTCACCTTTGCCTTCTTGCTAGGCTTTGCTTGACCACTGCACGGGTTGTGACAAGTCAGTATAGTTATAAGAGTATAAAGAGGTACAGAATAAAAGTTGATTATTGTTACCCAGGGCCAGTCTTGAAAGCCGGCAGCTGGGTCTGTGATGAGTCGCCAGAGGAAGAAAGAGAAACCTGCAGGTAGTTTGAATCAGAGGAATTGAGTGGCTAGCGAATGAGACCCGCCAGCGGGTAAAAGGAATTTAAGTTCGGAAGGACCTCGTTTTGGCGTTTCCGTGGAACTAGAGTGTTCGATAAGCCGGAGGACAATTCTTCACCTCCGTTGTTCCGAGTCTGGCACCGGTTCTCGTGCTGTTGTTGCTTCGAAAGAAAGTGAGGATCCAAATGAGCTAAGGGATGTGAAAATCTTACTTTCCGCGTTACTCATCGAATTTTTTGTCTTGGCAAAGGTGCTGAGCCAAAGGAAATAATAGTTACCTCTTCTTCAAATACTTGGCTGGCCCCCGTGTCATCCTGAGAGTAATAAATGTCAATAAGATAATAGAAAAGGGAGCCAAGGAAGTCAAGGGCTACCTCCGACTCAAAGGTGTCATTCAGCTCAAGCATTTCAGAGGCACTTGGTTTCTTCTTATGCTTCTTGGCGGCTTTCTTGGCAGCCCTGGCCCTTTTGGTGGCTTCATGGTCATATTTTGCCTTCCAAAAATCAGATTTAGCCTCTGGAAGTCAGCAAAGTTGAGTTAATACAATAATTGAATGATGAGATAAAAGTAAGGTAAGTTAGAGACTTACATCTGGCGGCGGGTTAAGTTTGCAGAAATGGTTCAGACCCACTTTGTTGTAGTCTTCGGAATCTTCATTCGGAAGGGTTTTTGTCATCTCAGTAATTGCATCATCAGTCAAACGCAAGGGGTTGTGGCGTAATGGATCCTTTGTGCCGCCTGTATAAGTGCACATTAAGCTGGGCCGGAGGCTCAACGGTATGATTTGCCACGAGACCCAGCACCGGACCAAATCAATGCCAGTTAAATCGTTCCCCGGTAGGCCCTTGACCTTCGCAATAGTGGGGGCGAGTTTTTTACGTTCAGCACCGGTGAGCTTTTCAGGAAGAGGATGCTTCGGGTCAGGACGTCCAGCACGATAACCCGGCAATGGATTCTCGTCAGCTGAAGAGGTATCCTTGCAGTAAAACCACATCTGGTTCCAATCCTTGGGGTGACTCGGCAGGCACGCATAAGGGAAGATGGCATCTCTTCTGCATTGGGTTGAGATTCCGCCAAGTTCCAAGCTGGGCCCGTTCGTGAACTCGTTTTGGCAGTTCAAATAAAAGAATTCCCTAAAATGTTCGACACTGGGCTCCTCTTGAAGGTACACTTCACAGAAGACTTGAAAGTTGCAGATGTTTGGCATGGAATTGGGTCCGATGTCTTGAGGATTGAGTTGGAAAAAGTGCAGAACGTCTCGGAAAAATTTAGAGCCGGGCGGTGAGAAGCCCCAGTTCATGTGATCAGTAAAAACAATGACTTCATCATCCTTTGGCTGAGTTCTTTCTTCGCCTGGATCAGGGGCGCGATAATGCATGACATTTTTTGCTGGCAAGTACCCGATTTTGACAAAGTCTTTGAGTGAGCCCTCAGTGACGATGGAGGGAACCCAGTTACATGAAGTAACCGTCTTTGGCGGCATTGTGAAAAGGGAAGCCTAAAAGGAAGAAAGGTTTGCCTGTTTAAGTTACTTCATTTAAGCCGGAGGTAAATGTTACAAGTATCTATTCAGACTGGCGGCTTAAGTGCGGACTAATGATATATGGGTAATTATAAACCGGTGATGTAAGTCGCCATGACCAGCATTGTATTCAAGATCTGACAAGAGCAAAATTTTACTAAGTGTTGGGACAAACAGGTTTCACAGGTTGTAGCTATAAGATTGGATCTGCAGTTGTTCAGAAAAATGAAATAAAATCTAAACCTAAGGTGGCGGCAGTAGAAAAGTGGGGATGCCCAGATGAGATCTATTACAATGAGGATATATTTTCATATTAAAAACCAAGTGCTAAGACTGTTACCGCACAAGATTGGTATCGTTTTTTAGATCAACACTATACAATCTAAGAAAGAAAGGAAGGAACAGTGATGAACACCGACGAACAGAGAAACCCTAAGATAGATATGTTGAAGAAGAAAAGTAAAGGGTTACCGACGCTGATGAACAGCGGAGGAGGGCCGCGATGCTATGGTTCATTCAGGGTGACGCAGCGGCCGGAGTCGAAGCAGTGGATGAAGGTCGACGGCGGCGGAGTTTGGGTGCATTGGAGCATTGCGAGGAGGAAGATGAAGGCGAGAAGGCAAAAGGGGGATAGTGAAAAGAGGACCCGTGGCCCTATTTGTAAGGCTGGAAGGATAAGGAAAAGATATGTGAAGGTGCGGGCGCCTCGATTTTCGGAGGTTCGGTAAAGGAAAAGATTTATTAAGATTTGGGCCATATGTAATATTAATAACAGGTGACATCATGGCGGGTTGCCGCAATTTCAGGAGATGACGTCATGGGGGGCTACAGATAACACATGAAGATGAAGAAGATTTTTTTTCTAAGTGTTGAAGATTGACATGAACAAGTTCAAATTAACCTGGGGCCTAATGTTGGGGATATGACTATTGGATATGACCCACCCAGGAGGGGCCGGGTTATCCCAATAGCGGTTCATCTAAACAGAGCCCATGAGTATGTTGAAGATGGCGGTTCATGAAGCAGGCTTATTAAAGGGCCCAAACCCGAAGGTGGCTTAAGGCCCGTAAGTGTAACCTGTTGGGGAACGTAGTAATTTCAAAACAAATTCCTACGCACACGCAAGATCATGGTGATGCATAGCAACGAGAGGGGAGAGTGTTGTCCACGTACCCTCGTAGACCGAAAGCGGAAGCGTTATGACAACGCGGTTGATGTAGTCATACATCTTCACGATCCGACCGATCCAAGTACCGAACGTACGGCACCTCCGAGTTCAGCACACGTTCAGCTCGATGACGATCCCCGGACTCCGATCCAGCAAAGTGTCGGGGATGAGTTTAAATCGACGCACGGCGTGGTGACGATGATGATGCTCTACGGCGAGGCTTCGCCTAAACTCTGCGACGATATGACCGAGGTGGAATATGGTGGAGGGGGCATCGCACACGGCTAAGGAACGATCACGTAGATCAACTTGTGTGTCATGGGGTGCCCCCCTGCCCCCGTATATAAAGGAGCAAGGGGGGAGGAGGCCGGCCCTAGGAGGGGGCGCGCCAAGTGTGGTGTCCTACTAGGACTCCTTAGTCCTAGTAGGATTCCACCTCCCTTACTGGAGTAGGAGAAGGGGAAAGAGGGGGAGAGGAATAAGGAAAAGGGGGCTGCGACCCTTGTCCAATTCGGACCAGAGGGGGGGCGCAGGCCTCCTTCCTTTTGGCCTCTCTCCTATATTCCCGTATGGCCCAATAAGGCCCATATACTCCCGGGCGAATTCCCGTAACTCTCCGGTACTCCGAAAAATACCCGAATCACTCGGAACCTTTCCGAACTCCGAATATAGTCGTCCAATATATCGATCTTTACGTCTCGACCATTTCAAGACTCCTCGTCATGTCCCCGATCTCATCCGGGACTCGAACTCCTTCGGTACATAAATACACATAAACTCATAATATAACTGTCATCGAAACCTTAAGCGTGCGGACCCTACGGGTTCGAGAACTTTGTAGACATGACCTAGAACTATTCTTGGTCAATAACCAATAGCGGAACCTGGATGCTCATATTGGCTCCTACATATTCTACGAAGATCTTTATCGGTCAAACCGCATAACAACATACGTTGTTCCCTTTGTCATCGGTATGTTACTTGCCCGAGATTTGATCGTCGGTATCCAATACCTAGTTCAATCTCGTTACTGGCAAGTCTCTTTACTCATTACGTAATGCATCATTCCGTAACTAACTCATTAGCTACATTGCTTGCAAGGCTTATAGTGATGTGCATTACCAAGAGGGCCCAGAGATACCTCTCCGACAATCGGAGTGACAAAACCTAATCTCGAAATACGCCAACCCAACATGTACCTTTGGAGACACCTGTAGTACTCCTTTATAATCACCCAGTTACGTTGTGACGTTTGGTAGCACCAAAGTGTTCCTCCGTAAACGGAGTTGCATAATCTCATAGTTACAGGAACATGTATAAGTCATGAAGAAAGCAATAGCAATATACTAAACATCAAGTGCTAGGCTAACGGAATGGGTCATGTCAATCACATCATTCTCCTAATGATGTGATCCCATTAATCAAATAACAACACATGTCTATGGTTAGGAAACATAACCATCTTTGATTAATGAGCTAGTCAAGTAGAGGCATACTAGTGACTATATGTTTGTCTATGTATTCACACATGTATCATGTTTCCGATTAATACAATTCTAGCATGAATAATAAACATTTATCATGAAATAAGGAAATAAATAATAACTTTATTATTGCCTCTAGGGCATATTTCCTTCAGTCTCCCACTTGCACTAGAGTCAATAATCTAGTTCACATCATCATGTGATTCAACACTAATATTCACATCTGTATGTGATTAACGACCATAGTTCACATCGTCATGTGACCAACACCCAAAGGTTACTAGAGTCAATAATATAGTTCACATCGCTATGTGATTAACACCCAAAAAGTACTAAGGTATGATCATGTTTTGCTCGTGAGAGAAGCTTAGTCAACGGGTCTGTCACATTCAGAGCCGTATGTATTTTGCAAATATTCTATGTCTACAATGCTCTGCACGGAGCTACTCTAGCTAATTGCTCCCACTTTTAATATGTATCCAGATTGAGACTTAGAGTCATCTGGATCAGTGTGAAAAGCTTGCATCGATGTAACTCTTTCTGACGGGCTCTTTTATCACCTCCATAATCGAGAAATATTTCCTTAGTCCTCACTAAGGATGTTCTTGACCAATGTCCAGTGATCTACTCCTAGATCACTATTGTACTCCCTTGCCAAATTCAGAGCAAGGTATACAATAGGTCTGGTACATTGCATAGCATACTTTGTAGAACCTATGACTGAGGCATAGGGAATGACTTTCATTCTCTTTTCTATTTTCTGTCGTGGTCGGGATTTGAGTCTTACTCAATTTCACACGTTTGCAACACAGGCAAGAACTTTTCTTTGACTGTTCCATTTTGAACTACTTCAAAATCTTGACAAGGTATGTACTTATTGAAAAACTTATCAAGCGTCTTGATCTATCTCAATAGATCTTGATGCTCAATATGTAAGTAGCTTTACTGAGGTCTTTCTTTTAAAGAACTCCTTTCAAATACTCCTTTATGCTTTCCAGAAAAATTATACATCATTTCTGATCAACAATATGTTACTCACATATATTTATCAAAAAGGCGGTAGTGCTCCCACTCACTTTATTGTAAATACAGGCTTCACCGCAAGTCTGTATAAAACTATATGCTTTGATCAACTTATCAAAGCGTGTATTCCAACTATAAGATGCTTGCACCAGTCCATAGATTGATCGCTGGAGCTTGCACATTTTGTTAGCTCCTTTAGGATTGACAAAACCTTCTGGTTGCATCATATACAACTCTTCTTTAATAAATCCATTAAAGAATGTTGTTTTGACATCCATTTGCCAGATTTCATAAAATGTGGCAATTGCTAACATGATTCGGACAGACTTTAAGCAACGCTAGAGTTGAGAAAATCTCATTGTAGTCAACAACTTGAACTTGTCGAAAACCTTTTGCAACAAGTCGAGCTTTGTAGATAGTAACACTACTATCAGTGTCCGTCTTCCTCTTGAAGATCCATTTATTTAACTTGACTTGCTGATCATCGAGCAGGTCAACCAAAGTCCCCACTTTGTTCTTATATATGGATCCTATCTCAGATTTTATGACCTCAAGCCATTTCGCGGAATCTGGGCTCATCATCGCTTCCTCGTAGTTCGTAGGTTCATCATGGTCTTGGAACATGACTTCTAGAATAGGATTACCATACCACATTGGTGTGGATCTTATTTTGGAAGACCTACGAGGTTCGGTAGTAACTTGATCTGAAGCTTCATGATCATCATCATTAGCTTCCTCACTGATTGGTGTAGGAATCACAGGAACTGATTTCCGTGATGAACTACTTTCCAGTTCGGGAGAAGGTACAATTACCTTATCAAGCTCTACTTTCCTCCCACTCACTTCTTTCGAGAGAAACTTCTTCTCTAGAAAGGATCCATCTTAACAACGAATAACTTGCCTTCGGATCTGTGATAGAAGGTGTACCCAATAGTTACCTTTGGGTATTCTATGAAGACGCACTTTTCCGATTTGGGTTCGAGCTTATCAGGTTGAAACCTTTTCATATAAGCATCGCAACTCCAAGCTTTATGAAACGACAGCTTAGGTTTACTGCTAAACCATAGTTCATACGGTGTCATCTCAACGGATTTAGATGGTGCCCTATTAAACGTGAATGCAGCTGTCTCTAATGCATAACCCCAAAAACGATAGTGGTAAATCGGTAAGATACATCATAGATCGCACCATATCCAATAAAGTGCGGTTACGACGTTCGGACACACCATTATGTTGTGGTGTTCCATATGGCGTGAGCTGAAACTATTCCACTTTGTTTTAATTGAAGACCAAACTCGTAACTCAAATATTCATCTCCACGATCAGATCGCAGAAACTTTATTTTCTTGTTACGATGATTTTTCACTTCACTCTGAAATTCTTTGAACTTTTCAACTATTTTAGACTTATGTTTCATCAAGAAGATATACGCATATCTGCTCAAATCATCTGTGAAGGTCAGAAAATAATGATACTTGCCACGGGCATCAACACTCATTGGATCGCATACATTGGTATGTATTATTTCCAACAAGTCGGTAGCTCGTTCCATTGTTCTAGAGAACGGAGTTTTAGTCATCTTGCCCAAAAAGCACGGTTCACAAGCATCAAATGATGCATAACCAAGTGATTCCGAAAATCCATCTTTATGGAGTTTCTTCATGCGTTTACACCGATATGACCCAAACGGCGGTGCCACAAATAAGTTGCACTATCATTATTAACTTTGCATCTTTTGGCATCAATATTATGAATATGTGTATCACTACGATCGAGATCCAACAAACTATTTTCATTGGGTGTATAACCATCGAAGGTTTTATTCATGTAAACATAATAACAATTATTCTTTAACTTAAAATGAATAACCGTTTTGCAATAAACATGATCAAATCATATTCATGCTCAACGCAAACGCTAAATAACATTTATTTGGCTTTTAACACTAATCTCGAAAATATAGGGAGTGTGTGATGATGATCATATCAATCTTGGAACTATTTCCAACACTCATCGTCACTTCCCCTCAACTAGTCTCTGTTTATTATGTAACTCCTGTTTCGAGTTACTAATCTTAGCAACCGAACAAGTATCAAATACTCAGGGGCTACTATAAACACTAGTAAGGCACACATCAAAACACTTGTATATCAAATATACCCTTGTTCACTTTGCCACCCTTCTTATCTACCAAATATTCAGGTCATTTCTGCTTCCAGTGATCATTTCCTTTGAAGTAGAAGCACTCAGTTTCAGGCTTTGGTCCAGCTTTGGGCTTCTTCGCGGGAGCGACAACTTGCTTGTCATTCTACTTGAAGTTCCCTTTCTTTCCCTTTGCCCTTTTCTTGAAACTAGTGGTCTTGTCAATCATCAACACTTGATGCTCTTTTCTTGATTTCTACCTTCGTCGATTTCAGCATCACGAAGAGCTTGGGAATTACTTTTGTCATCCCTTGCATATTATAGTTCATCACGAAGTTCTACTAACTTGGTGATGGTGACTAGAGAATTCTGTCAATCACTATCTTATCTGGAAAATTAACTCTCAGCTGATTCAAGCGATTGAAGTACCCAGACAATCTAAGCACATGCTCACTAGTTGAGCGATTCTCCTCCATCTTTTAGCTATAGAACTTGTTGGAGACTTCATATCTCTCAACTCGGGTATTTTCTTCAAATATTAACTTCAATTCCTGGAACATCTCATATGGTCCAGGACGTTCAAAACGTCTTTGAAGTCCCGATTCTAAGCCGTTAAGCATGGTGCACTAAACTATCAAGTAGTCATCATTTTGAGCTTGCCAAACGGGCATAACGTCTGCATCTGCTTCCTGCAATAGGTCTGTCACCTAGCGGCGCATCAAGGGCATAATTCTTCCGCGCAGCAATGAGGATAAACCTCAGATCACGGATCCAATCCGCATCATTGCTACTAACATCTTTCAACACAGTTTTCTCTAGGAACATATTAAAATAAACATATGAAAGCAATAAACATAGGGAAGCAACAACGCAAGCTATTGATCTACAACATAATTTGCAAAATACTACCAGGACTAAGTTCATGATAAATTAAAGTTCAATTAATCATATTACTTAAGAACTCCCACTTAGATAGACATCCCTCTAATCTTCTAAGTGATTATGTGATCCATATCAACTACACCATGTCCGATCATCACGTGAGATGGAGTAGTTTCAACGGTGAACATCAATATGTTGATCATATCTACTATATGATTCACGCTCGACCTTTCGGTCTCCGTGTTCCGAGGCCATATCTGTTATATGCTAGGCTCGTCAAGTTTAACCTGAGTATTCGGCATGTGCAACTGTTTTGCACCCGTTGTATTTGAACGTAGAGCCTATCACACCCGATCATCACGTGGTGTCTCAAAGACGAAGAACTTTCGCAACGGTGCATACTCAGGGAGAACACTTCTTGATAATTTTGTGAGAGATCATCTTAAAATGCTACCGTCAATCAAAGCAAGATAAGATGCATAAAGGATAAACATCACATGCAATCAATATAAGTGATATGATATCATCTTAAAATGCTACCGTCAATCATCATCTTGTTCTTGTGATCTCCATCTCCGAAGCACCGTCGTGATCACCATCGTCACCGGCGCGACACCTTGATCTCCATCGTAGCATCGTTGTCGTCTCGCCAATCTTATGCTTCTACGACTATCGCTACCGCTTAGTGATAAAGTAAAGCATTACAGAGGCGTTGCATTTCATACAATAAGCGACAACCATATGGCTCCTGCTAGTTGCCGATAACTTCGGTTACAAAACATGATCATCTCATACAATAAAATATAGCATCACGTCTTGACCATATCACATCACAACATGCCCTGCAAAAACAAGTTAGACGTCCTCTACTTTGTTGTTGCAAGTTTTACGTGGCTGCTACGGGCTGAGCAAGAACCGTTCTTACCTACGCATTAAAACCACAACGATAGTTCGTCAAGTTAGTGATGTTTTAACCTTCGCAAGGACCGGGCGTAGCCACACTCGGTTCAGCTAAAGTGAGAGAGACAGACACCCGCCAGTCACCTTTAAGCACGAGTGCTCGCATAGCGGTGAAACCAGTCTCGGCGTGGCGTCTGGCGTGATGTCTGTTCGGGCCGCTTCATCTCACAATACCGCTGAACCAAAGTATGACATGCTGGTAAGCAGTATGACTTGTATCGCCCACAACTCAATTGTTTTCTACTCGTGCAAATAACATCAACGCATAAAACCTGGCTCGGATGCCACTGTTGGGGAACGTAGTAATTTCAAAAAAAATTCCTACGCACACGCAAGATCATGGTGATGCATAGCAACGAGAGGGGAGAGTGTTGTCCACGTACCCTCGTAGACCGAAAGCGGAAGCGTTATGACAACGCGGTTGATGTAGTCGTACGTCTTCACGATCCGACCGATCCAAGTACCGAACGTACGGCACCTCCGACTTCAGCACACGCTCACCTCGATGCCGATCCCCGGACTCCGATCCAGCAAAGTGTCGGGGATGAGTTCCGTCAGCACGATGGCGTGGTGACGATGATGATGCTCTACCGGCGCAGGGCTTCGCCTAAACTCCGTGACGATATGACCGAGGTGGAATATGGTGGAGGGGGGCACCGCACACGGCTAAGGAACGATCACATAGATCAACTTGTGTGTCATGGGGTGCCTCCCTGCCCCCGTATATAAAGGAGCAAGGGGGGAGGAGGCCGGCCCTAGGAGGGGGTGCGCCAAGTGTGGAGTCCTACTAGGACTCCCTAGTCCTAGTAGGATTCCACCTCCCTTATTGGAGTAGGAGAAGGGGAAAGAGGGGGAGAGGAATAAGGAAAAGGGGGCTGCGCCTTGTCCAATTCGGACCAGAGGGGGCGAGGCCTCCTTCCTTTGGCCTCTCTCCTCTATTCCTGTATGGCCCAATAAGGCCCATATACTCCCGGCGAATTCCCGTAACTCTCCGGTACTCCGAAAATACCGAATCACTCGGAACCTTTCCGAACTCCGAATATAGTCGTCCAATATATCGATCTTTACGTCTCGACCATTTCGAGACTCCTCGTCATGTCCCCGATCTCATCCGGGACTCCGAACTCCTTCGGTACATCAAAACTCATAAACTCATAATATAACTGTCATCGAAACCTTAAGCGTGCGGACCCTACGGGTTCGAGAACTATGTAGACATGACCTAAAACTATTCTTGGGCAATAACCAATAGCGGAACTTGGATGCTCATATTGGCTCCTTGTCTAGGGACATGTTGTGGTCTATGTATTCACACATGTATTACAATTTCCGATTAATACAATTATAGCATGAACAATAGACAATTATCATGAACAAGGAAATATAATAATAAACATTTTATTATTGCCTCTAGGGCATATTTCCAACAATTTTCTCTCAAGTGGATGACCTAAGGTTTATCAATCCGTGGGAGGTGTAGGATGAAGATGGTCTCTCTCAAACAACCCTGCAACCAAATACAAGAAATCTCTTTTGTCCCCAACACACTCAATACAATGGCAAATTGTATAGGTGCACTAGTTTGGCTAAGAGTGGTGATAAAAGCGTAATATTGATGGTAGAAATATATTTTTTATAATCTGAATAAATAAAAACAGCAAGGTAGCAAATAGTAAACGGGCACAAAAACGGTATAGCAATGCTTGAAAATGAGGTCTAGGGTCCGTACTTTCGATAGTGCAATCTCTCAACAATGTTAATATAATTGGATCATATAACCATCCCTCAACGTGCGATGAAGAATCACTGCAAAGTTCCTATCTAGCGGAGAACATAAGAATAAATTGTTTGCAGGGTACGAAACCACCTCAAAGCTATTCTTTCCGTTCGATCTATTCAAGAGTTTGTACTAAAATAACACAGAGCTATTCTTTCCGTTCGATCTATCCTAGAGTTCATACTAAAATAACACCAAAGCAAATTCATATTCATAATACTCAATCCAACACAAAGAACTTCAAAGAGTGCCCCAGATTTCTACCAGAGAAACAAAGACAAGAACGTGCATCAACCCCTATGCATAGATTACCCCAATGTCACCTCGGGAATCTGCGAGTTGAGTGCCAAAACACATATCAAGTGAATCAATACGATACCCCATTGTTACCATGAGTATTCAATTGCAAGACATGTATAAAGTGTTCTCAAATCCATAAAAGTATTCAATCCGATAACAACGAAATCTCAAAGGGAAAAACTCAATTCATCACAACAAGATAGAGAGGGGAAAACACCATATGATCCAACTACATTAACAAAGCTCGCGATATATCAAGATCGTGACATCTCAAGAACAAGTGAGAGAGAGAGAGAGAGAGATTAAACACATAGCTACTAGTACAAACCCTCAGCTCCGAGGGTGGAATACTCCCTCCTCATCGTGGTGGTCGTCGGGATGATGAAGATGGCCACCGGTGATGATTCCCCCCTCCGGCAAGGTGCCGGAATGGTGTCTAGATTGGATCTCGTGGATATAGAGGCCTTGCAGCGGCGAAACTTCTGATCTAGGGCTCTCCCGAAGGGTTTTGGAATATTTGGGAATTTATAGGGCGAAGAGGGGTTGTGCCCCCCTCGGGGCACCCCCTAGGTGCTGCTCTGGCCCATTGGTGGTCTTCTGGTCCATAAAAAATCCACAAAAAGTTTCGCAGTGTTTGGACTCCGTTTGATATTGATTTCCTGTGATGTAAAAAACAAGCAAAAAAACAGCAACTGGCACTGGGCACTGGGTCAATTGGTTAGTCCCGAAAAATGATATAAAGTTGCTATAAAATGATTGTAAAACATCCAAGAATGATAATATATTAGCATGAATACTTCATAAATTATAGATACGTTGGAGATGTATCAGTGCCGAGCTCGTTTGGTCTTCGTGACCTCTTCTTCTTTGGTGCTTTACCGGCTACAACAGCATCGTTGCCAGTCGCGGGGGTGGTGTCGGTGCCGGTGCCACTGTTGGTGTCGGTGTCAGCGTCGGTGTCAGGGTTGGTGCCACTGCCGCCACCATGCAACCCCATCTGGTGTTCATCCAGGTAATTTAAATAGTGATTTGCTGCCTCGATGGGGTCTACTGCGAGGCGAGCAGAACCCCCGACTTCGGCGTCGGTAGACATGTTTCCTATTCAACAATTGTAAATAAAAGATATAATGAAGAGAAAAAAGGGGCCTATATTTGGTCGGAATGTTGATTCATTCCCCTTCGGCAAATCCCGGGTACTCCATATGTCGTAGTTTCTAGCACAAGTCGTGCCAAAAATCACGGAAATTTTCGGCATGACCTTTGCTAAAAAGTGGACATATGGAGCGCCTGAAATTTGCCGGAACAGAAACGAATCAACATTCGGGGAAAACATAGGCCACTTGGATATTTTTTGACATTCAACCAACATTGCAAAACCAACATATAACATCAATGACATATATCATTTGCAAAATATATCATTCAAGCAAAAGTATGCTTGTACTTAAATACACAAAAATGACAAAATGGCATATGCTATGAAAATAACATGTATGCAAACTTGCTCAAATGATGAACCTAGATAATGCCATATAGATGGATTAGTCTGATTCTCCTAGCACAAACTTTCTCTCTCTCTCTCTCTCCCTCTCTCTCTGCTACAACTCGTAGGGTTCATACATAGCTAACTAATATAGCTAAACTAGTTTTTGCTACTGTTTTTTAGTTGCTCAAAATATATCATTCAAGCACAAACATGCTACAAAAATTTGATAACTTGCTAAAAAACAAAAAACAAAAATTTGTTAAGTAGCTACTGCCCTACTTAGCTACTGCCCTAATTTGCTAACTTGCTAAAAAAATGCTAAATTTGCTAAATTTGCTAACTTTGCTAAATTTGCCTTAAAATTTGCTAAATTTTCCCTAAAATTTGCTAAATTTGCTCTAACATTTGCTACTAGTTAGCTAGTGCATTTGCTAAATTTGCCCTACCTAATTGAACCCTAAATTGAAAACCTACTTTCATTTTTTTTTTAAAGAAAACCTAATAGACAGAGACAGGGGGAGGTGGGGACAGGGGGTCGGTAGTACCTGAGGAGGAGGAGGAGGCCGGAGTGGACGAGGAGGAGGAGGAGGGCGGAGCGGACGAGGAGGAGGAGGAGGCCGGAGCGGCGGCGGCACAGACGAGGAGGAGGTCGGAGCGGCGCGGACAAGGAGGAGGAGGAGGCCGGCGTCGAGGACGAGGGCGGGCAAGGGCTCGGGCCGGCGTCAAGGTCCAGGTCGAGGGGCAACGCAGGCAGGGCGACGACGGCGGCGCGGGCGATGACAGAGAGGAGGAGGAGAGGTGGGAGAGTGCGGTGGAATGGGACTTGGCAAAATTTTGAGCCCCCGGGGGCGGTGGTTAACTCAAAATAGCAGTATCGCTGGTTTAGGGACCAGCGCTATAGCTAACTTAGCTATAGCGCTGGTTCCTAAACCATCGCTACTGCTAAATATTCCAAATTTTTTATTTCTAAAATACAAGTAGCAATAGCGCTGGTTTACATTGAGCTTCTTCCCTTTCTTGTTCATTGCCGAATAATTGATCCCCTCCTTGTGACTTTTCCATGACCATGGAGTACGATCTTTCTTAGGTAATGTAGTATTGATTCTTCTTTTCACGTATGCTTCATCGTCATCGTCATCTTCCCTCATCGGGTTGCCGTATTGGTCATAGTCTTCCTCGTTGGCGACTCCATCCATTCCGACAATGCTCCTTCTGGATCTCCTCACGACAACACGACTGGGATTGGTCGGGTCGGTTATGAAGAAGCATTGTGTCATGTACTTAGCGTATACCCATGGCTCATTTTTGACGATGACCTTAACGTTCACGGGAGTGCTCTTCGCGTCGGGTATAGACATGGTAGTGAAATACTTGTTTTCTCTTATGACGTCCTTGGCCCATCTGACATGGAACATCGTCGCATCATGCATTCCAGCATAATCAAGCTCCCAAATCTCTTCGACCCTTCCGTAGAATCTTTTAGTTCTGCCGTTGGCGTCGGTCACGCATTAATTATCACCCCAGAGTTCTGGTAATCACTGTCCATGTCTTTGGCCTCCATGTAGAACGTGTACCCGTTGATATTGTATGAATGATAGGTCGCGAGCTTGTGCGGGGGGCCATGTTCTAAGGTGTGTATGAGCAATCCGTCCAAACTGCCCTCTTCCGGGGGATTTTCAAGAACTTTATCTTTGAACCAACGCAAGAAAGTGGTGTTGTGCTCTGTAGTAACTTCGTCATCCGTCTTGAGCATCCCCTTATCACGATACTTCTTTGCGATGCTTTCTTTGTGCCGTGCCACATAATAATCTACCACATCTAGGTGTTGTAGCACTACTAAGTTAGCCCTATCAAAGTCGTTCCGTTGATCCGAGTAGTCCACGTGCAATTCCCTCCGGCCATTGTTGTGACCATCTCCTTCGAGCTTCCCATCCTTCTTCTTGACAGGCAAACCAACAACATGGTCTCTGGCGCCTATATAATTCTCGCAAAAGGATATGCACTCATACGTTAGATACCCCTGGACGATGCTCCCATCGGGACGGGGTATGTTACGAATGAATCCTTTGATGACCCCATTCATCCTCTTGAACGACATCATGCTGTGAAGGAATGTCGGCCCGAGGTCGATGATGTCGTCCACAATGTGGACAGACAGATGCACCATGACGTCAAAGAACGCGGGCGGGAAGTACATCTCAAGCTCACATAGTATGACAATGATCTCTTCCTGTAGCCTTCGGAGCTGCTTCACACTTATGGACTTTCGAAAGATAACGTCGAAGAAGTTGCAGAGACCAGTAAGCGTGTCACGGACATGCTTCTCCATTATCCCTCTAATGGCAACTGGGAGTATCTGCATCATCATCACGTGACAGTCATGAGACTTCATCCCGCTGAACCATTTCTTCTAGGGGTCTAGAAATCTGCTTATCTTCCCACGGTAACCGGATCTGACTTTGATTCCAATAAGGCACTTGATGAATTGATCGATCTCCTTCGCACTTAAGGTGAAGCAGGAAAGGGGGCAATAATTCTCCTCCTTCTTGTTGACTTTTTTGCCCCTTTCCCCCTCCTCCGTCGAATTTTTACGGTGGAGATCTTTCCTAATCTTCCAAGTCTTTCCTTGCCTTCGGCCCATCCTTGGTCTTCTCCGGCATGTTCATTAGTGTGCCAAGCAAGATCTCGAGGACATTCTTCATGATATGCACTTGATCAAGGCAATGAGGCGTGTCGTGATTGGGCCAGTACTCCAAGTCCCAGAAAACAGACCTTGTTTTCCATACCTTCAGCAGTGGCTCCGACACCTTTTTCATCTTTCCCGGCGCGGGGCACTGTTCCCAGTTTCACAACAGCTCGTCAATTTCAGCGCCGCTTCTCTTACGTGGAGGTCCTTGATGCTCAGCCAACCCATTGAATAGATCTCCACGCTTTCTCCACAGGTCATCCTTCTCAAGCCATCTATGATGCCCCATGTACACGATTTTTTGGACCCGCCATCTTTCATTGACATAAGCTGCTGAGATGTTGTATCATTCACGCACCTCGTGCATCCGCAGTATCCGTGGCACACCTGGCCTGAGGTGTACCTGTAACCGAGATAGTCGTGCACCATCGTCATCAGCGCGGATCTCATATAGAAATACTCTCCTTTGCTGGTGTCCCATTTCCATGACGGTGTTTTCCATAACGTGTCTAGCTCCTCTTACGGAAGCCCCATATACAGGTTAATACTATTTCCCGGTTGTTTCGGCACTTGAATCAGCATGCTCATGTGTATGTACTTTGTCTTCATGCACTTCCATGGGGGAGGTTGTACATCCATACAAACACGGGCCATGTGCTGTGGTTGGTGTTCTGGTTTCCAAATGGATTCATGCCATCAGTACTCGCACTAAGCACGATGTTCCTTGGATCTTCTGCGGCAAATTCATATACGGCGTTGAATGCTCTCCACTTTCTACCATGTACGAGGTGTCTCAGCTTCAGATCATCTCCATTGTCGGGCTTCTTCCTCTTCGCGTGCTAGCGCATGAGCTTTGCTTCCATAGGATCTACGAAATACCGCTGCAGACGAGGAGTGATCGGAAAGTATAATACAACTTTCTGAGGAGCTTTCTTTCCTGCCTTCTTGTATCGAGAAGCATTGCACACTGGACAGCTAGTTTTTTCCGCGTGCTCCCCCCGATAAATGATGCAATCATTGATGCATGTGTGGTACCTAATGTGCGGCAAATCAAAAGGGCAAATGATTTTATTGGCCTCCTCGACACTAGTAGGACACAGGTTCCCCACGGGAAGTACTTTATTATGTAGATACTTGAAAGACTCATCGAGGATTTTGTCTGTCCATTTGTTTTAGGCCTTCGTCTTTAGAAGTTTGAGCATGAAACTCAAGCGGGTCACCTCGGGATCGCAGTCTTCATACAATGGTGTCTTCGAGTATACTTCAAGTTGCGCCAGCTTGGCCTCCTCTCTAGAAGCAGCTCTCTCGCTAGTCATACTCTTGCGAAGGAGGTCTCGAACATGAGGGTCCTGCACGACTGCACTTAGTAGTGTTGAAGACTGCGGCGTGACCGCCGCCTCTTCCTTGCCATGTCAGGATTATTCTTTGCCGTGTCCGGAATCTTCTCCGCCGCCGTCATTTCCGGACTCTTCCCCGCCGTCATGTCCGCCGCCATCGTCTTGGTGTCGATTGGTCATCTCTTCGTCTAGCCCCGCCGCCATGTCGCCTCTGGGTGTTCATTCGCAGTAAGCCCTGTATACATGCATGCATGGGTGTGTCAACAAGTTGTGAGATAAAGGGAAGAAAAGAACTAGACAGAAGTTATACCTTAAGTGCTAGTATTAATTATTATTAGCTCATTGATCCATACATGTGTAGTATGAGCATAGAGATATTACATAACCATAGTACTGTGGTAATATGTATGGGAATATGTCCTGGGCCAATGTGATTATGAGCTAGAAAACCAAGAATGAGAACACATGTACTTAAGATGCTAGTACTGCACATAGCCCATGTAAACACAAACTAAAAGGAGGAATATTTTACATGCTAGACAAGTCAGGAGAGAAAAAATATCAAGGTCACCTTAACTAAATTAGGCTAAGTCGGTGCTCCATCTCTATCATTTGCACATATAGATACATAAGATAAATTTTTAGATGGTGTCCCAAAAGATGGATACATGCTAATTAGCCAATACAAATAACAAAAACAAAACTAGTCAATTTAATCTATAAAGAACCAACTGAATCTATTTAGCTAGGATTTAAAATTTTATGCACATCACATGCATCACACTTACGCTTGCACAAATACTTTTTGAGCAACTATTAGTAGATTAAGAACAAGAATAATAGTATATGGCCTTTTTCAAGAAGATTACATAGGCAAATGGTCCCGGTTTGATAGAAGAGCCAGAAGAACAATAGAGGAACTTGGTCTTAAACAAATCGTGCAAAAGAACAAGAGAGGAACATGAGGGGTCACATACCCTATGAAAGCTTTTGGTTCAGTACCTAGGGTTCTCAGTTGCTGTCTTGTCCTTGTTGTGTGCTTGCTTGCTTGCTTCCTTGCTCGTTGTGTTCTTACTTCTTGTGGATGGTTGCCTTTTTATAGTGGAGGTGCCTCAATGGCGCGGTCTTGATAACCCATAAGTATAGGGGATTGCAACCATTTTTTAGGGTAGAGTATTCAACCCAAATTTATAGATTCGACACAAGGGGAGCCAAAGAATATTTGAAGGTATTAGCAGTTGAGTTTTCAATTCAACCACACCTGGAGATTAATTATCTGCAGCAAAGTGATTAGTAGCACAGTAGTATGATAGTTTTGATGATAGCAGCAGTAGTAACGGTAACAGTAATAGTGATAGCACTGATATTGTAGCAGTAGCAACAGTAGTAACTTCACAGGAACAATATATGATAAATTTGTAGGCATTGAATCGGTGACTCGTTGGATGATATTCATCATGAGACAGTTACAACCTAGGGCGATACGGCGCTAGCTCCAGTTCATAAATATAATGTAGGCATGTATTCCGTAAATAGTCATGCGTGCTTATGGAAAGAACTTACATGACATCTTTTTTCCTACCCTCCCGTGGCAGCGGGGTCCTATATGAAACTAAGGGATATTAAGGCCTCCTTTTAATAGAGAACCAGAACAAAGCATTAGCACATGGTGAATACATGAATTCCTCAAACTACGGTCATCACCGGGAGTGGTCCTGACTATTGTCACTCCGGGGTTGCTGGATCATAACACGTAGTAGGTGACTATAACTTGCAAGATCGGATCTAGAACATGGATATAATGGTGATAACATAAACGGTTCAGATCTGAAATCATGGCACCCGGGCCCAAAGTGACAAGCATTAAGCATGGCAAAGTCATAGCAACATCAATATCAGAACATAGTGGATACTAGGGATCAAGCCCTGACAAAACTAACTCGATTACATGATGAATCTCATCCAACTCCTCAGCGACCAGCGAGCCTACGAAGGAATTACTCACTCCCAGTGGGGAGCATCATGGAATTGGCGATGGAGATGTGTTGGTTATGACGAAGATCGAAGATCCCCGTCTCCGGTGCCCCAAACGGACTCCAGATCTGGCCTCCCGATGAAGAACAGGAGATGGCGGCGGCTCCGTCTCGTGAAACGTGATAAGTCTTTCTCCTTGATTTTTTCTAGAAATATGGGATTTTATAGCGTCGGTTTGAGGGTCAGCGGAGCCACGAGGGGGGCAACACCCACCAGGGCATGCCTGGGGGGCTGGCGCGCCCTGGTGGGTTCTGCCCACCCAGGTGCCCCCCTCAGGTACCTCCTGGCTCCAGAAATTTGCTTATTTGATATAAAAAATCCTCTCAAAGTTTCGTTCCATTCCGAGAACTTTTATTTCTGCACAGAAACAACACCATGGTAGTTCTGCTGAAAATAGCGTCAGTCCGGGTTAGTTTCATTCAAATCAAGCAAATTAGAGTCCAAAACAAGAGGAAATGCGTTAGGAAAAGTAGATACATTGGAGACGTATCAAACCCATCCGTGCAGATGGTGACTCGAGGATGCCTTGGATCTGCCGCTTTTTCATGATGTAATGCATCGAAGCGCTTCCACGCTTCACCATCCGATGTGTGCACCATCACCAGCTTCCCATCTGCATCTAGTTGGGTTCTTTTGCCCATTTTGTGCCATGTCATCTGTCTGGCCGTCTCTTCGACCATGAAAAGACGTTGAAGTCTTGGTACGATTGGCATATACCGAAGAACATTCACTGGGATTTTGGTCTGCGTCTTCTCACCCATACCGTTGTCTACCATAACATACATGGATGACTTGCAAATGGGACAATAGTTCAAGTCCGCATACTGAAGCCTAAATAAGGCACATCCTTTCTCACAGGCATGTATCTTCTCATAGGGCATCTTAAGAGCACAGAGGATTTTGTCTGACTGGTATAGGTTTGTAGGTAGTACATGACCTTTGGGTAGAAAACGTCCAAATACTATCATCGCGTCGTAGCATTCTTTGCCCAAGTTGAATTGAGCCTTCAGAGCCATTATTTGTGAGATGGCATCCAGCTGACAAAGCTCAGTGTGCTCGTGGAGAGGATGTTTTGAAGACTCCAACGTTTCATTGAAGGCCTATGCAGATTCCTCCATCTCATCGTCTGAGTCCCGAGAATCATCAAAGTCTTGCACCATGCCTTCCATCCCGGTACCATAATCTTTGCCTTCCAAAGATTAAGGCACATATTTCAAATAATTAAGCCAAATAACCCAAATTCCAATAAATTCCAACAAAGAGTTGATATACAAGGATTAGACAAGGCATACACAAGGGCATGACATAAGGGCCTCTTTGTCCCCTCTTGACACAAGATTACACAAGACATAAATAAGGAGCACCTGACTACATGACATAAGGGTCTCTTTGTCCCCTCTTGACTACATTCTTTTCCTTTCTCTGGCCACTTCTTCCCTTCCCTTCCCTTTACTTTTCTTTCTTTTCCCTTCTCTAGCTAATTCTTTCCTTTCATTTTCTTTTCCTATTGCAATTTCCATTTCTTCTATAATGGCCCTAGTATCAACAACTACCCGACTGTCGCAATATACACCGGTTATTTCCATTCCAGCATTCTGAACGCAGTCCTTGTGCAAGTGGGGCAACTTATATTGATTTCCTCATTTGTCTTTCATAACTTCAAACATAACTGCTTCTAATGTGATAAAGCTTCTGTGCAACTTGTCGGGATCGTAGTTCTCGAATTCCTCTTCCACACCTTGTACCAGTTCATGGATGTTTGTAGGTGACCTGCAGTCGGTTAGAGACTGGAGAGAGTTATGGAAGCAGAGGTCCAAACAATTTAACTCAGGGCTATTTGGGGGATGTTGTACCAATCGGATGTCAAGATCAGTTTGTTCCACAGCTTCTCGAAAAGCTACATCATTGGGAAGGACATGAGGCTTTGCGTTATCCTGTTGGATGAATATTCTTGCTCCCTCATCATCGTCATGCCACTTATCCTGAATTGCCGGGATAACCTTATTGATTAGATAATCTCTGCACACAGGCCTGGTTACTTTCACTGATGTCAACACTTTTGTTCCCTTTGTTCTATTCTGACTTGTCCGCTTCTCCTCAATCTCTTCGACGAATGCCCAAATGCCGATCTTCCCATCGAATGTTAGCTCCCCCTCATTATTATATCGAGGCATGGCAACAGCTGTTAGGAACATTACCTTCCCAACGCTATGAGTGTTTGACACGGTGCGCTTCGGTTCAGGTTCTCCTGGAAGTACATAGTAACTATTCTTCACTCTCGTCATGTCAAACCACTTCTCATCGATGTGAACCATATTCGTCATTGGTTTTAACATAGCCCGAGAAGTTGAGATCAAATTGTCATCGACCATTGACATACAAAATTTCAATCTCGCAAGCTTGTTCTCTAGCTTGAGGTGAGGCTTCACGGTGCTTGTGATACGGTTGAGCTCATTCAACTGGAACCTCTTATGTAGGGTCGATCGGGCCACACCTAGAGACCGTGCCAGAGATCGAATTGTTCTTCTTTTATTCAGTGGGATTGTTGAGGTCCTCTCTAGATCCAGCTCCTTTCTCTCTCGGCCAGATCTTCCTGGCCTCTTCCTTGAGACATCTACTTCTTTGCCATCGGCAATTTGCTTTTTGGCTTCTTCCCAGATTCTTTCAACAGATTGTACACTTATGTCCAACAGGTTTGAGACTAGTAGCTTGTAAATGCAGTTGAACAGACCCATCTCTGAGCTTGATAACCAGCAAGGCGAAGTAAACACCATGCCTCTCCTTATCTGACAATTCTCTTCTCTTCTCTTGAAGTATCCAATTCATAACTTCATCCTCTTCCTCTTGAGCTTCATCCTCTTTCCCTTCATCTTCTTGAGGCATCCAGTTCATAGCTTCATCGTCTTCCTCTTGAGGCATCAAGTTCAAATTCATAGTTCCATTCTCTGCCACTTGAGGTTCCTCCTGTTCAGGGATCCAATTCAAATTAATACCTTCATCGTCTTCCTCTTGAAGCATCAAGTTCAAATCAATGGTTTCATGTTCTTCCTCTTGAGGCATCAAGTTCAAATCCAGCACTAGTAGAAAAAGGGTCTAATGTGAAACTCATTAGTCTCGGTTTGCAATTGAACCGGCACTAATGTGACCATTAGTGCCGATTCCAACGGCCAGGCGGGCGGCGGTCATTAGTACCGGTTCATGGCGAACCTTTAGTACCGGTTCGTGCCACGAACCGGTACTAAAGAGGTGGTAACCTTTGAAATGCAGGTTGGTGGCTCCAACCGGTACTAAAGAAGTCTTCGTGCGGTTGGAGCCACCAACCTGTACTAAAGGTGGTGTCCTTTAGTACGGGTTGGTGGCTCCAACCGGTATTAAAGACTTCTTTAGTACCGTTGGAGCCACCAACCGGTACTAAAAGGTGGTGCGCCGCCACCAAGAAGGCACAATGTTTAGTCCCACCTCGCTAGTTGAGAGGAGTTCGCACGGTTTATAAGCCCCGCCCGCTGACTACCGTGTCGAAGCTCCTCTCTAAGCAGGCCTTTGTGGGCCTATTGCAAGTCTTCTACCACAGAGGCTCTTTGGGCCATACGGGCCTACATCACCGCCCAACTAGAGATTGGGTTAGTCGATGCAGTGGCCGTCCCAAAGAGGCGGGCTGTTTTAGCTTTATTTCAAAAAAAAATCCTTACCAACCGGGACTAAAGGTCCCCCAGACCACGGCGCGTCTCGTGCCACGTGGTGGGCCTTTGGTCCCGGTTCGTGTTGAACCGGGACTAAAGGGGGGGACCTTTAGTCCCCACTCTTTAGTGCCGGTTCCAGAACCGGTATTAAAGGTCCTTACGAACCGGTACTAAAAGTCGTGTTTCTACTAGTGCATATTTATGTGTTCCTACCATCAACGACAAAAGATGAGTACACCATGGTACCATAACAAGAATATACACACACAAAATGAGTATGCAAGTCAAACAAGAAATAGGTGCCATGGCACCATTTCTAGTTTGGTTGCCACGGTACCCAAACAAGAAATGGTGCCATGGGACCATTTCTACAAATGGCTGCCATGGCACCATTTATAGAAAGGCTGCCATGGCAGCCAAACACTTTGCTCTAACCATAAGCCATTTTCTCTAGTTAGAGTAGTTCACGGAATTTTACTCTAGTTAGATTAGTTTTCCTCCTACCTCTCTTCTCTCCTCATTAATGGCCCCCTCCACCATAACTCTCGTCCATAAATAGCCTCTCGTCTGTCTCTTCCTCCTACCTCTCCTCTCTCCCCATTAATGCCCCCCTCCACCATAACTCCCTCCCATTAATGCTCCCTCTCCCTCATCATTTTTTTTGTTTCTTTTTTCTATTTCCTTAATCTTTGTGCCATAATCTTTGCCATTTTAGAAATGCACTAATCTTTTCCATGGAGTACTATAGATATAGATTCAGTAACTGACAGTGTTACTAGATACTGCCATGGAGTATTTCTAAAATGCATAAAGGTTAAGTACAGTGAAGTGAAACTACAATTTCATCATGGATTGGTGATGGTACTGAAATTTGTTGGTAAATCCTCCTGATTTGGCAAGATCCACTACTCACCAAGGCTTTTACTGCAAATTTGTTGGGAAAACCATTTTAGTAAGTTCATGAGAATAAATAAGTTGCAGATTTCATGCACAAAGTGCTAGACAGTAGACATATGGAGTTAGTTTTTTGCTCGTAAATCTGCTCTTGCTTAAGAAAGTTTTTACTGAAACGCCTTCAGTAGACACCACAGATCATGGCCTCACATTTGGAGTACAAAATGCCTATCAGAATAAATAGAAGTACATGCTCTAGAGGTATCTGGTGCTAGGCACCAGTCACAGTACCATCCAGTATTGTTAAGCTTACAAAATTGTGGTGTCTGCTTATTAACAGATCCACAGAAGTGCCAAATAAGATTATTGGGAAACTACATGCTCTAGAGGCTGGTTAGTTGCAATCTGGTTAGTTGAATTTGTTTTTTGATAAGAATAACCATAAAGGACAAGAAACTTCACTGGAACTAAAACTGAATTTGTGATACACACAACAAACATAACTTTTACGCAATCCTCTGTGTAATTTGAAAAGAGGCTGATTTGTTAGAGCAGAGTAAACCTTGGAGAGGCCCTTGAGATTGGTCTTGCCATGTGCATCCTCCAGCACCAGGACCTCCTCCTCCTTGGGCTCCAGCAGATCAAAGACGTGGGTGTCCTGCACCATCGATGGACACCGCGAACTGCAGGATATCCTCCATGGCGATGGTGACCAGGCCCGGGTGGTCCTGCGACCCCTGCGAGAGACAAACAGAGCTGAAAGTAAACACAACTGAAAGTGGTTTGACAAACAGAGCAGAAATTCGAAATTAGATATGCATCTGATGCCCTGCATATGGTCTCTCTGAAATTGAAATGGCAAGAATGGTGGGCGCGTCTGATACCTTGAAGAGGTGGTCTTTGGCGGCAGCGGCGCCAGGCCCGGATGCGCGGGGCCGACGGCGAGCACCACTCCGGCGAGTTCGACGGTGAGCTCCTCCACCTTTTTGAACACGGTGAGCTCCTCCACCTTGAGCGCGTAGCAGTCCGTGGAGTGGAGAAGGGGCACCCGTGCTTTCTAGTGCTCGGGTCGATGGCGTCCATGGAGGGGGAGAGCTTCGTGATCGACGATGGACAGATGCGGACAGTGGTCTCCAAAAATTGAACCTTGAAGGGTGGTAGCAGAGGGGAATGATGCGGCGGGCAGAGGAAAGGGAAACGAGGCAGACGGGTGGGGTGCCGGGGAGGGGGCGGCGTGGGGCGGTGGAAGGGGGAGCCGTGGGCGGGGGTGGGGGCGGGCGCGACCAAATCGGCCGGCGTCGGAGAAGAGTGAGGAAGGACCGCGGGTTTGGTCGGGAAAACAACGAGGGGTAAATTGTAAAAACGGCGTTGCGACATGTTTTTCAGGACGGAGGGAGTATATACTATCATGTGGCACTATAAATACTACTTTATCATTCTAAGTATGTTCATATATTATATTTAAGATATTTCAAAGCAAGTTATATGGAAAAATGGCATATGAGCTCATAGTTTTTGTTATATTTGTGAAATACGTACATATTTATAAATAAAAAAGCATGCTGAAACTATGATATATACTACCTAAAAATTAATATATATATATATATATATATATATATATATATATATATATATATACTATCTAAACATCGTTATATACTATATAATACACGTACATACTCTCGATTTTGACATATACTACATACAACCACCAGTGGTAGGAAAATACACCCTACCACCTAGGGGTAGTTACCCCGCATGTCTAATATACTACCATGTTTTACTAGATATACTACTTTATCATTCTAAATATGTTCATATACTATATCTAAAATATTTCAATGCAAGTTACATGAAAAAATTACATATGAGCTCATAGTTTTTGTTATATTTGTAAAATACATACATATTTATACGTAAAAAAGAGTATACTAAAAATATGGTACATACTACTTAAAAAATAGTATATACTAGCACATATGCCCGTGCGTTGCAACGGGAGATAATATGCATTTAAAGTCAGTGAGAATTATATGTGCATGCAAAACCCTGTGCGCACACGAAAAAAAAACATTTAGCTTCTCGGTTTCATCGTGTGTGAAGGAATCAATCCGCTATGTTTTTATTCATTGATCAAGGGCATTTAAGAGTTTTGTTACATCATCGTACGTCAGAGCTTGATGCGGGATGTTGTGGCGGCGCCGATGGCGGTGGATCTTGGGATCCAGTTTCCGAGCTCGTGCAGGGCATGCATGGCGGCCGGAGCTTTCTTCGGCGTCGACCCCGCTTGATGCGGGATTGCGGCGGCGGTTGCCAATGTATGGGCGACGACAGCGGCTGACGCGGTGGTGGGTTCTCCCTGTAGCACCCGGAATCGGGGCAGCGGCCCCTCTTCCTCAACGGCGGCGGACACCGGGGTCGTGTGGGCGACTTGGAGTCTGGATCTCGAGGTGGCAACAACCTTCTAAGGTTGGTGGCGGTATGGGACGTCCCTTCCATCAAAAGATCGGGTTCGATGCGGCTCGGCAGGTGACACATGTGACTCTTTCGGAGTTGTTAGGCAGTACCTGTCGTCGGCAGGTGAAGCTACCGGGTGGATGTGCTACCGGAGGATGTTAGGCACAACGTCTTATGTGTAGACGTCAAATCATGCCTGATATCAGCAGGTGACGCACAATGGCTCTAGTGGAGGGCTCGTGCTTAGCCTGTTGCTGTTGGATCGAAGGTGGTGCGGCTGTAGTGGGAGGCAGGCGGTATGGGACGTCTTTATCTTCCATTGTCTTCTCCAGAGGTATCCGAATATCGAGGGGTTGGTAGACGGATAAAGGCGGATGGTACGGGAGGCTTCAACGACGATTCTATGCACTTCGGTGGAAACACAAGATCTCAGATCGGGCTATGTCATGTCGCGCCTGCGTCATGTTTTTGTTGAAGGTGGTGGATCGAAACTTGGCTTTGGGGATGAGAATCCAGAGTTCAACCTTGTGATGGACTCGCCATCATTGGTGCCCGTCCGACGTTTTCTTCTTGAAGGTGTAGCCTAGGAGTTGTGTATTTTTTACCTCTGTTGTGCCTTGTAACATATGGTTAGTGGCTATATGGGGAAGTTGCTGTCATGAGGTATTTGGCCTCAGGGTTTGTTTTCCATTTTATTTCCGAGTCGAGTTTCTTTGGTTGCTGGATTTTGGATTTTCAATAATATATGGCTGCATGCATCGTCCTGTGCAGAGCTCAAGGGTTATCCTCCTTTTCAAAAAAAAATGTACGTCAGAGAAGGCCCATGAGTTATTCAATCTACTTTTCCTTTAAAATCATTTTTGTGGAGGGGATTTTAAGGTAAGAAATTCCTAAATATATTAAGAAACATGAAAAAAAAACTTGAAAAGTTTTTCAAAATTATGTACACTTTCGGAAAATCGCAAAAGAAATATGAAAGGGAACATATTTTAAAATTCAGAAAACATTTCTGTAAACACCAACTTTTTTTATAAAAACATTAACATTATTTGAATTTATGAACATTTTTTTAAAACGAGAATGTGTGTTTTAAATTCATAAGATTTTTAGAAAATGTGTATCTTTTATACACAACCATTATTTTAAATAGTGAAAATTCAGTAAATCAACAATATTTTTTCGAATTTAGAGCATTTTTTTAAATGCCATTTTCTTTTAGAAATCTCGAACAATTTTGAAAAACAATAATTGTTTTTGAAAAATTGGAAAATTTTTGCAAGTTCCAAATATTTCTAATATAACGACGAAAATTTGGAATTCTGAAAATTTCCCATTTTTTATTTTGAACGATTTTTTAGAATTTTTAATTTACTAAATAAATTCTCAAAGAAAAATAAATTTCAAAGGAAAAAATGATATAGGGAAAGAAGAATGAAAATGAAAGGAAAACACAGAAACAAAGAAAAATGCACCAGCCCATTATTTGTTGGCCTGGGGCAAACTTCAACTAAAAAGCATGATCATTATTTGAATTTGTGAACATTTGTTTAAAACGGGAACATGTATTGAAAATTAATAGTATTTTCAGCAAATGTGCATCTTTCATCCCAGAACATTATTCTTTAATTGGGAAAAATTTACATAAAACTAATATAATTTCGAATTTTATAAATTTTTGTAAATGACATTTTATTTTTAGAAATCTGGAACAATTTCGAAAAATTATTGTTTTTTGAAAAAAACAAGAAACTTTTTGCAAGTTCCGAATATTTTTTCAAAATAGAAACAAAATTTTGGAATTCGGAACTTTTTAGAATTTTTTATTTAAGAAATACATTCTAAAAATACTGGCATTGAAAAAAAAGATAGGTAAAGGAGAATTAAAAATATATGTAAAACACACGAACTAAGAAAAAGCCAGCCAATAATTGGTTGCCGTCTGCGAAACTCCAACTATTACTCGCCCGGCGCGTAAAATAGAATATCTCAGCTACGCGGGCAGAATAAATAAGGGGGCTGGCTTCACTGGGCCACATCGTGCGGCCCATGCACAAAAATTCTTTTTCTAGTAGACAAACGCATAAGAATTTAGTACCACCTCGAATAGAAAACAAAATATTTTTGACGGTGAACGGATGAAAAAATTAGCGAAACACTCCTTGCTTTATTAGTATATAAGTAGGTATAGATATAGATATATTATAAGAAACATGAACAATTTTTTAAATCTCGAAAAGTTTTTGAAAATTATGTACACTTTGGGAAGATCGCAAAAGAAATATGAAAGGGAACTTATTTTAAAATTCAGAAAAACTTTCTGAAAACACAAACTCTTTTTATAAAAATATTAACATTATTTGAATATCTGAACATTTTTTAAAACTGGAATGTATGTCTTAAATTCATAATTTTTAGAAAATGTGTATCTTTTACTCCCTCTAGTCCAATATGTAGTGCGCATGGTTTGAGGCACCAAGACCAAGGCGTGACGTGGAGATGTACTTTTAGACCACAATAACCCTGCATGCACACTCTCTGTACATAGGCATGTGGATGTGCTGCACCTTCAGTGAAAAGCTAGGGGTAATTCTTGTCCAAAGTGCTTCATATGCATTACATTGTGGAATTCTTGCAAAAAACTAATACGCACTATATAAAGGAGTGGAGGGAGTATACACGAACATTACTTTAAATAGTGAAAAATTCAGTAAATCAAGAATATTTTTTCGAATTTGGAGCATTTTTTGAAATGCCATTTTATTTTAGAAATCTCGAACAATTTTGAAAAACAACAATTGTTTTTGAAAATTTAGAAACTTTTTGCAAGTTCCAAATATCTTTCATATAACGACGAAAATATGGAATTATGAAAAATTCCCATTTTTTTATTTGGAACGGTTTTTGAGAATTTTTAATTTACTAAATAAATTCTCAAATAAAAATAAATTTCAAAGGAAAAAATGAGATAGGGAAAGAAGAATGAAAATGAAAGAAAACAGAGAAACAAAGAAAAATGCACCAGCCCATTATTAGTTGGCCTGGGGGAAACTTGAACTAAAAATCATGGTTATTATTTGAATTTATGAACATTTTTTTTAAAGGGAACATGTATTGAAAATTCATAATATTTTTAGAAAATGTGTATCTTTGATCCCCGAACATTATTTTTAATTGGCAAAATTTAAATAAAACTACTCTATTTTTCGTATTTTTTGAATTTTTGTAAATGACATTTTATTTTTCGAAATCTGTAACTATTTTGAAAATTTATTGTTTTTTGAAAAAATGAGAAACTTTTTGCAATTTCCGAATAATTTTCCAAAATAGAAACAAATTTTTGGAATTATGAACGTTTTACAGATTTTTTATTTAAGAAATACATTCTAAAAATACTGGAATTGAAAAAAAAGATAGGTAAAGGACAATTAAATATATATGTAAAACACACGAATTAAGAAAAAGCCAGCCAATAATTGGTTGTCCTATGCGAAACTTCAACTATTTCTCGCCATGCGCGTAAAATAGAATTTGTCAGTTACGTGGGCAGAATAAATAAGGGGGCTGGCTTCTCTGGGCCACAGCGCGGCCCACGCACAAAAATTCTTTTTCTAGTAGACAAATGCATAAGAATTTAGTGAGAGCTCCTCCCTGGCGCCTTCAGCGCCGGTTGGTGAACGCAGCGCCCGCTGCGTAGCTTGACTGGGCCTGGCCCAGTAACGCTCACTCGCTATCTTTTTTTCTATGGCTAAATTGCTACAGTACGAACTCATTTTCTTAAGGAAAACAACCAGTTTGCTAGATTTAAATAAAACAGTTGGCTACAGTACGTACTCTTGTGCTTAGAAAAAAGTTCATTAATTTTGAAAAAAGTTCGTCAAATTTCAAAAAAGTTCATCAAATTTGAAAAAAAACATTGAATCTTAAAAATAGTTCATCAAATTTCAAAAAAGTTCATCAAATTTCAAAAAAGTTCATCAAATTTGAAAAAAGTTTGTTGAATTCAAAAAAAAGTTCATCGAATTCAAAAAAAGTTCATCGAATATGGAAAAAGTTCATCAAATCTGAAGAAAAAATATCGAATTTGAAAAAAGTTCATCGATTTTGAAGAAAAAAGTTCAAAAATTTAAGAAAAAAGCTTATCAAATTTTAAAAAAGTTCACGAAATTTAGAAAATTTTCATTGAATTTGAAAAAAAGTCATTCGGTTTTGAAAAAGTTCGTTCAATTTGACAAAAGTTCATCAATTTCGAAAAAAGTTCAATGGTTTTAAAAAGTTTCTTTCAATTTGCATTAAGAAAAAAAGAATAAAAAACCGAACAAAACCATTCCCAATAAAAAAGAACAATGATAAAAGAAAAAGGAAAAGAGAGCAAAGAAAAAAGAAATAGAAAAAAAATACGTGAGGTGAAAAGAAGGAAGAAGTTTCTATTGAGCACATAAGGTGGATGTAGCAGGGTGGTTTGCATAGCGTGTATTAACCAGGAGTTCCGTAGTTTGAAACCTGGCGCATGCTAATTTTTTTTTACAAACAAAAATCAGTAGAACGGGCCGGCCCAGCTACAAAAAAAAGTGTACAGAGGGGTGTGCGCCCTGTACGAAATGCACTGTATTCGGCGCTTAAGGCGCCGAATAGGATTCAGCGAATTTAGTACCACCTCGAATAAAAAACAAAATATTTTTGGCGGTGAACGGATGAAAAAATTAGCGAAACGCACCTTGCTTTATTAGTAAGTATAGATATAGATATAGATATCTTCTCTAATTTTTTTAATAATAAAGCAGCTATTGCTTCTGGTGGTACGTCACATAATTTGCCCCTGAAATTGCTAAATATTACCCACCAATGCCACCTATAAGTAAGAAGAACGATTCAGTTTTTTTTTCACAATTCACGGCAGTGGTCTCTGGTTTATCAACAGGGATGCCTAATTTTTTATGTCTAGCAGATTAAAATGGTATTCAAAAATTTTATCTATCAAACACTTACTCAAAATATAACATGTTATATATGAAAAAAAAACTGAAGATGTGTATAAATTTTAAATATACATACATACCTAAAAAAATCCTTTCGCCAGCCTAATTTTTTACGTCCCATTGGTCCGAGTCAGGCACAAACGATACACGCGGTTTTTTCGATCATCTCTCTTCGATATTCCATCTGAATCTGTTGAACGTGAACATAAGACTAGATATATACATGTATAAAAATATAAGAACCGACACGCTTCATGAAAAAATAGGCTCGCATCGGCAAAGTCGTCGCCACCTTTTCTTGTTCAATTTTTCTTCCTTTTCCCCTTTTCTTGTTCAATTTTTCTTCTTTTTGACAGATTAAAATGGTCTTCAAAATATGTATAAACTTTCAATATACATACATATTACCTGAAAAATCCTTTCGTCGGCCTAATTTTTTATGTCTAGCAGATTAAAATGGTCTTCAAAATTTTTATCTATCAAACACTTACTCAAAATATAACATGTTATATATGAAAAAAAAATCTGAAGATGTGTATAAATTTTAAATATACATACATACCTAAAAAATCCTTTCGCTAGCCTAATTTTTTACGTCCCATTGGTCCGAGTCAGGCACAAACGATACACGCGGTTTTTTCGTTCATCTCTCTTCGATATTCCATCTGAATCTGTTGAACGTGGACATAAGACTAGATATATACATGTATAAAAATATAAGAACCGGCACGCTTCATGAAAAAATAGGCTCGCCTCGGCAAAGTCGTCGCCACCTTAGCGGCAGCCCTAGCACGCGGACGCATCGATCTAGACGCCATGCAACACGTTTTCGATCAGGTGCATTAGTACCACTATATTGATCGCATCAACCGCTGCTTCCATCAATCAATCATCAATGCTATAAAGGACCCTCGTGATCACATTGTATGCACATATTAGCATATGGGAGTTGGTCGTCTTGTGATCGATTATATCATTTATACGTATATGCACTCCATGGAGAGACAGGGACAAGAAGTACTTCTACCGCAACTTTTAATGGCCCTAAACATACTTGTGATTTGGCATTGATTACTCTACAAGTTTACAACGAGATGGGGAGCTCGCCGATCTTTGAAACCAGGCTGGCTCTGCATGCCTCGCTTCCTTTGAGTGAGAGCTTATAGGAGAAGCAACTCTCTCACTGGGAGGCCGACACGGTCATCCCCGTTGAATCTGTCCCTCACATATCTCTTTGACTCAGAGCTCAAGCTGATGCACATGTCTTTGCCTGTTGACCAACTGACCATCAACTGCAACAACACATGCAGTGACAGATGTCGCAAAAGCTAGGTAGATACTTTCTACCGGACCATACAGTATTTGACATGTACTCCCTCTGTAAAGAATTGAAACACTCTTATATTTCTTTATAGAGGGAGTACTATTTTTCAAGTTGAATATATTTTTAGGTAACCTACATCTTTCTTACCCTTCACCGTCGATGGTACCAAATTTTTCCATGTGCATGATCCCACCCAAATATATTCAATGCAACATCACAGCCTTCTATTGCGGCTATAATGATTACCATCAAGGGATGTGGACACTAGCTCAACGATGAGCATTTGGTTATATAACCCACATACAAGCAAATCAAAATCATTAATTTTGCTGACAAGGGAAGTAAAACAGATCGGGGCTGCAGTTATTAAGATGGCACTCAGAGTAGACCTTGACCTCCACCTTTCTTTTCTAATTGGCATTTGCTCAGTATGATGATGGAAACTACAAGGCCGTGGACATAATAAAACTTGCAAAAGGGCGGAAGAATACTTGCAAAAGGGCAGAAGGATGAATAGATTGATGACAATGACGAGATGGAGCAATTGTGATAAGTGGTGAAACATAATTTTGTTACCCGTTGCAACGCACGGGCTCTTTTGCTAGTAGATACTACCTAAATATAATTATATAGTACATGCTCTTGGTTTTGGCAGATACTTCATACAACATACAAAACGTAAGTGGTGGTAACTATCACTGGTTGTACGAAAAATTTGTCCTATATATCTATAGCACTTTTACAAAAAAATCCCCTTTAGCTTTCTGGCAATCAACCCACCGTCCAAATCGAACCGGTATGAAGGGGAAAAACGCAACCACGTTCTGCCTCCCGGCGCTCCGCCCCGCCCCGCCAACCTCCTGCCACGCCCCTCTCCGCCCCGCCCAGCACGGCCTCACCGCGCGCCGTCGGCCGGCTCCTGCCTCGCCATGAAAAAAAAAGGATCGCCTCCATCCTCCCACCCGCACGCCTGCGCTCGCCTCGCACCCACGGCTTCACCTCTCTTGGCACCGGCGGCAGGCTATCCCGCCACCCGACTCGCCTCGCCTGCCCCGAAGGCGGCCGGTGGCAATTCGATCTCCCCTTCCCCTCCCCCGCCATCTACGTCCACCATCCTCACCGCTCCCTCCCTTACCCCAGCCCGATCTAGACGCCTAACCCCTCTCTCCCCTCCGTAAACACAGCGTGCTCCATCGGCGGCAACAGTGCCTCCTTCTGGCCGGATCAAGGCGTGGAGACCCATGCCCCCCTCATCTGGTCGGACACAGCAGAGCACATATGTTCCCTGCCTTTCTGCTACATGTACGAACTGAAGCTTATTGTGTACACTTTGGTTGGTTTTTTTAGAGAGAAAACACTCTTATTGCAGGTAGAATCAGAAATCAAAGTCCGCAGAGATGCGTATGTCATGGGCGAATGCATGATGTAATAGAATCCAGAGGACCTTCAGACTTGGTTCTCTGCTGGGGTGAAGGGTGTGAAGTGTTCTGCAGAGATGCAGATTCAGAGCCTTTTTTTTATTTCCAATTTGTACATGCTCAGCAATTTAGAACTGGTTTTCCTTTTCCTTTAAAAGACTGATTTAAATTTTTGCTGGCTCCTAGAGGGCGCTGGTTCAGGCTGATGTGCGCTTGGCCAAACGAAGGAGCAGACAATCACTCGCAAGAAATTCATCCGAGCTCTCAAGGTGAAGTCAAATTGGCCAGCTACGTTTCAAAGTTAACATCTACTCCTCTGTCTCAAAATATAAGATTTTTTGGTCGAGATAGACTGGAAGAAATCACACACGATAGATGCAGCTGGTATTTTGGAAATAAAGGCAGAGGTTTAAATTGAGAACTGAGACTAATTGTCTTATAATTTATACATGTCCCCAACATGTATACTGCGGTCTTTGTCATAAGATTTCCAAAGGTACTGTTTTTTTTTAACTGAATTATAATCTTTTTTTATCATTGAGAACTGGGATGTTGTCTATCAGTTTTAACCAAGTGCAGAATTTCGTTTCGCATCAATATATCTATTTCGATATAGAAAGAATTTGAGGATCATCATGTTTCCATTATGAGACGTGGCTCAGCGTAATTGCATCCCCAATGCCAAGCCCACCGAGTTCACTAAAAGCTATAAGGAGGAGATCACCATGATGCATATCGCCATCACATTCAGACCCAAATATGAAGGAGCTGCGGTCTGGACATCATTAACGGTATGGGGCTAGCAGCGTGGCGGGTAGTAGTGCGCGTGGCCAGTGCTTGCGGCGGCTGTGGATGATGAAGTACTGGACCTACGGTGAACGACCATCCGCAAGATCGACATCATCATACTTCTGGTCAGTTCACCATGAAAGCCATTCTGTGATACTCCCTCCGTCCGGAAATACTTGTCATCAAAATGGATAAAAGGGGATGTATCTATACGTATTTTAGGTCTAGATACATCTCTTTTTATGCATTTTGATGACAAGTATTTTCGGACGGAGGGAGTATGAGGTTGTTCCAATATTATGTTTTCTGATTATTTGCACATGAGACTATATAAGTGCTGCTGCTACAACTGAAGCCTAGAAATTTCTACTTATCATGCACGACCAACTATGGTGCCAAGAGTCGACATCTAGCTTGCACACATTAGCAGTCATTTCTACACATGTTTGAAACTGCCTTATTGGGATAAAATAAATGTATTTTCCACGGGTTTTAAACTGAGTGATTCACAGTTTCCAGTGTGATGGTTTGAGGTCTGTTAGTAACTATTTCTTAAGTGTGGTTACTGTCTCTTTAACACTGGGTGTCCCCTAACCTTCATTTTAGCTGCTCTCCTCAAAGACATGGTCACTTTTTTTCTTGAAAAAGAGAAGACATGTCACTTCTATAAAGCTCATTAAAGTTTGACATGGATTTCTTTTCATAAATAGGTGATCTACTCCACTCTCCTGCACCCTATGTTCTCTTGTATTATCAGGAGATTTTGCTGGATGTCCCTCCAATTGCTGGAGATAAATGTTGGTGGGAATTAGCACACAAATACACTTGTGGTTAACTGAAAACTGCAGCGGAAACAAGTAATCTCAGCACCACATCCTGTACTAATTCAAGGATCGTTGCTTAGCACGAAAGGAAACATATGCAACAACATATATGGAGGCAGAAAAAGTTACTCAGCAGACAAGACACTCCTCAGCCTAGTGTCTTGTGGTAGGAGTAAGTTTTCCTGACAGCATCAAGCATCAACAAAGAGACACCAGATTTTTACGTGGAAAACCCCTCAACTTGAGGGGAAAAACCACGGGCCAAAGCCACCCAAATCCTCTTCCACTATTATCAACAAGTTCTTCTCTAGACAGCACAGAGGATCTCATACATCAAGATTTCTGAATCTTGGATGAACACAACAGGATTTGGGGCTCAAGAACTAGGGATTGGAACAATCTCACAAAAGATGGTGGAACTGAAGCTTGAAGGAGGCAAGGTAGTGGATCTGGACCATCACAACCTTCGGGAGGAGCTCCCTTTGCTTCTTCCTTCAATCTTCCTCTTCTTCCCTTGCTCTCTTGGTTTTCTCTCTTCTCTCTTGGAGGATGAACTGATTTTCGTCACTCTTGGTGGTGGCTGCTGGATGGAGGGTAGAGCATCCCCATCCACACATGTGCAAAGTCCAAAATGACCCTAGGTCATAACCCTAATGGGTAGTGGGCTTATGCACCTCTTTGGGCTGCCTAAAAGGCCTCAAATGGTCATCTCCTCACAGCCCACATGAGGAGGATATCCCAACAAATGTGCACTATTTTACACATATTGTCAACCCAGATAAAAAAGATTTATGAGATCCCTGAGTTTTTTGGTGGCACAGAACCACAGAGCGTTTCTTCCGTGTCTCACCCCTCGACATCTTAATAAGAACTCATGTGAAGGTTAGCGCAGCCTCCCTGAAACTTACATTCACATCACATTCTCAACTGAGATGATGCCACAGATCTTTTTATGTTATATGTGGATGAACAACAAACAGATTAAGTCTTGTTCATGTCCGTCCTCATGTATACATGCAGTTCTATTCTAGGATTTCATCTCTACACTCAATTCTCCATCCTGAATATTCAGAGTCATCCTGAATATTTTTTTGCGTGAGTAATCGTCATGCCGTGTATGTCGGTGCTCTTGTAAAACTCTAAACTCTACTTCTCCCTTCTTTAATAGATGAGGCTAATCTTATGCCTCCATTTCGAAAAAAAATCAGAGTCTCGAGTTTGCACAATATTGAGTCTCGATTTTGAATAAATGAATATGTCAAGGATATGTTGAATAGGCCTGTATGTCTTAACGATGCAATTAGATTTTTGAGTATGGATGACACGCTGTCTTAATCGTCGGTGATTGAATTCATTGCTCAATGCACCAACACCAGTCTCATGTTTAGGGGCATGATCAATGTACAGTGAAAGTTTTAAGTCCAACAACAATCCACCTTCAAAAACATCTAGGCAGAAGCTACAGCATACTTAAATGTAATGGAGAAATCTTCAAAGCAGTATGTTATCCTTTTGTGATGGTATAATTTACAGGGTTGTTCCAGGCAAATCAATCTGTCTAATATATATTTTGCTTTCATTCAATTTTTTCATACAAGGTGATAGCACAGAGTCACCCTCAAGGCAACAAATCTTAAATTTTCTGTATTGTCATTACATAAAACTAAAACCTTCACGAGCGCACTGATGCTCTTCCTAACGCCCAGCCGCAGCAAGTGTACATGAAACTTCGCACTTTACAAGTTTACATAAATACTTGCAGTCGTTAGGTTAAACCCATCTACATTGTTTTATGTGATACATATGTTGTCTCCCTACCTTATATGGATACAAATATCAAGGCAAAACCAACCTTATATGAATAAATACTAGGGCCAACACATTTTTCCTTATGGGTTCCCAGTCAATTCTATGTCATTTCTGAATTTGCTTGACTCAAGGAGAAAAAATCTCCACTGTGAGAAATGCTCTATTGGTTTGGATGTACAACTCTGAATTTTCAGATATGATGAGAGGTGACTTTGTGCTTCGGTGACATCTTCAAGAAATACTAGCGCATCTATACAAGATCAAACATAAAGGCGGTTGTGAAATTGGTGTGTTTTACTTCTGTTTTGTGGGGATTTGTTGTATATAACGGAAAAAAGGCACTACTATTGGAGTGAGACGCATCATATTTCTATTGGAATATACCCAAAATCAGGGTGAGACCAGATGCTTATACAAAAAATTTAGTTTAGTGAGCATAATTGAATCTTCTTTCCCGTTGCAACGCACGGGCATTTTTGCTAGTAAGTATAAATGAAAGTAGAAAATAAAACAAAAAACATTAAATAAAAAAAAGAGGCTGTGGCCTCCCGCGCGCATGGGCCGGCCTATCTCGCTCGTCCCTTCAACAAGTCGGAAGCTAGACTAGCTGAATGCGAGATATAGGGGCACCCACAATAGGATGACACTTTGGTCCTTTAATGGGCAACATCGGAGTAAATCTATTTGGGCCAGATCCAATATAGTTTAGGCCAGAACTCTACATACCTCGACTTACAAATAAAATCTACATACCCTTTTGTAAAAAAAAAATCATTATATGCTACTAATACGAGAGCAACTAGTGAAGGGTACCCTTTGCACGGGCTCCCGCTAGGGTCACTTTTGGTGGGCTGAGAGCGCGCCAAGTGGTGTGCAGCCGCCGCCGCCGCCATGTGTCCCGGCCTAGGCGCTCCGTTAGGACTTATTTTTATTTTATGTAGGCGTTTTTGCTTTTAGATGGTTTTTTCGGGGCTTTTATCTGCTTTTCGCCAGGTTTTCCCTAGGTTTTTAAGACATTTTTTGCATTTTTTTGTGCTTCCACAAAAAGCACATTTTACTTTCCGTGAAGGCATATATTTGCTTCTGCAATAAGCACAACTGTGCTTATTGGAAATAAAAAATATGATATTTTCCTTTCACGATGAGTAAATTGCTTCTTGTCCAGGCACATATTTGCTTCCGGAGTAGTACAGTTGTGCTTTTCAGAAAAGAAAAAAAATGTTTTGTTGCTTCCATGAGCTGTGCTTCTTGAAAAGAAAAAAAAATATTTTTTTGCTTCCATGAAAAGCACAGATTTGCTTCTCACGGAGGCACTGATTTGCTTTCGCGAGAAGGAAAAAAAGGTGAAAAATAAAAAATTGTGCTTCCGGCTCTAGGTTTTTTCTTCCTATTTTTTCGTGAAAAACATCGTCATGAACATCTCGATGCGATAAATTCAACGATGAAAACGTTCGAGATTTGGACGAACTATTCAAGAGATTTTGTTTGTTGTCCTTTTGTTAATTTCCTTAACCTTTTCTATTTATTTATTTTTTGTTTTCTGCTCTTTTTTGTTTCTTTTTTCTATTTCCTTTTATGCCTTCCATCCTGGCACAAAGATTAAGAAAATGATGAAAATAAAACCGAAGTATAACAAAGAAAACCAATGAAAAAACAATTAAGATCATAGTATAGAAGAAGAAAAATCGAAGAAAGCCAATGAAGAAATAAAGAAAATCAAAGAAAAAACCAATGAAAACGAAACAAAAAGAAGCAAAAACTGAAGCGAAGAACCAGCCAAGAAAACCACGAGCGATCGAACTCATGGGCCTGCCCATTACTATAGCGAGCGGGGGACCTTCAGTCCAGCCCAACTAAGCCATCTCAATGTTCCTCATCGAAAAATAAAAATAAAAAACTAAGCCATCTCAGTGCCGTGCGACAACGACGCATGGCGGTCGGCGGCGGCTCCGGCCATCGGCTGCAGGGTGCGGAAGCGATGAGGACGACGCAGGAGAAGCAACGCGGACGTGGTCGCGGGTGGGGTTGGCTTGAGCCGCTCGGATGCCGGCTCCGTGGGCCCAATCGACGGCGACTGGATCTAAGCGGCGCCCGCCGTCAGCGGCCGGTGCGCACGCTGCCGAGGCGGGAGAAGAAGGCGAAGCGAGGAGCTGAGCCTGCCCGAGCCCAAGCCTCCCCTGGCGCCTGTAGCGCGCGCGCCCAAAAAGAAATGCTTCGGGCAGATCTGCTCCAGGTACCGCCCGCCCGACCAAAGCCTCTTTTTACCACAGCCATCGTCAGTATAAAAATGTGAGATGCTGTTATCTTTTTTTTAGGAAAGACCATCATGGCAAGCTTTATTAAACTCAAATAATGATTACATCATTCGCTAATCCTCCTAATAAGAAAGTTGGAGGATCATCGTCCCATCTACCAGAATGTTTATTCAAAAAGCTGAACTTAGCAAGCTCATGAGCTACACCATTCACTACCCTATTATAATGTTTAAATTTGACCTTCCTGACTAGATTGGCTAAATCAACACACTCCGCGTAAATAGCCGCCGCTGAATCTCACCATTGCGATTGGCCAATGCTGAAGTTGATCACTTCAAGAGAATCCGACTCCGCTTCAATATTATCAAGGCTCAAAGAATATGCAAGAGATAAGCCTTCCTTCATACCCATTGCTTCAGCAGTTGTAGCATCGGCCGCATGGTTTAAATAAACGCACCTATCTGCTACAAAGGAGCCGTTATGATCTCTAATGACTGCTTCAGTTGCTCCTGTACCTTCTTCCAAGTGGTAGGAAGCATCAACATTCAATTTCCTTATTCTTGGTTCAGGTCTGGACCATCTTTCTTCCACAACATTACCTGACCGTTTCCTCACCCTTAAGGCATTCCCAGTAATGGCAAGGACTGAAATTGCACTGCTTCCAGTTGGGTATACCTTTCCTTCGTGCGTTACTTGGCGTTTTAGCCACCAGATGTACCAACAGCCGACCACAATTGTTTCCCTCATGCCAATTACTTGTGTACCGGGCATTACACCTCCGACACTGCAGATTAGGTGTTCAAGAATTTCTGAACCAAAACGGTCAGCTAGTATATGTGTTGTAATGCATTCATAAATTCCAAGGTTAGTCCATATCTGCCCAGCTAGCGTACATGTAAATAAGAGATGCTTAACATCTTCAGCTCCTTGCTTGCAGATTGGACATTGTCCAACTAAGCCAACATGGCGATTTGCTAGGATAGATTTCAACGGAATAATTCCATGCAAGCTCCTCCAACAGAAGATATTCACCATTGGAGGGATTTGAAGATTCCATAATGTTTTCCATGCTTGATTTATAGCTGAAGGTCCCGGCCCTAAAAGGCTTGTTCGGTATTTGTGATTCCATTCGAGCTAGTATGCGGATTTAACAGAGAAAATACCAGTTCTTGAACAGTGCCAAGCAATGAAGTCGTCAAAAGCTGAGAAGTTCAAGGGAATCTGGAGTACTCTTCTAGCATCAACTGACCACAAAACGGTATTAATTAGTTCCTCATCCCATTGACCATTTATCGGATCTATAAGTTCGTAAACTTTAGTAATAACAGTCTGACCCCTCGGAGTGATTATCATTCTGTTTGGGCTAGCAGGGACCCAAGGGTCCTCCCATATATTAACTTTTTGGCCATCACCAATCCTCCAAATAAACCCTCTCTTAAAGGTTTGCAATCCAGCAATAATGCTTTGCCATGTGAACGATGCTCCCTTTTTTGGTCCAGCTTTTAATAAGTCTCCATCTAGATAGTATTTAGCCCTGAGTACATGAGCACAAAGAGATTCCGGACACGTAATTAGTCTCCAACTTTGTTTTGCTAACATTGCTAGATTGAAAGAGTACATATCCTGAAATCCCATTCCACCCATTTTCTTTGGCACACATAACTTCCACCAAGCATACTAATGCATTTTATTTTTTTCTTCATCATCACCCCACCAGAATTTTGCAATGATGTCCGTAATTTTCTTGCACACACCCTTCGGAATCAAGAATACTGACATAGCGAATACTGGTATGGCTTGTGCCACTGCTTTTAATATGATTTCCTTACCCCCAAGGGATAACTGTTTCTCCATCCATCCACAAATTCTGTCCCATATCCTTTCTACAAAGTGATTGAAACAATCACTCCTATCTGCCCCCACAAGAGCTGGAAGTCCCAGGTATTTGTCTGATAAGGCCTCGGTATGAATATGGAGTTCTTGACAAATTTCAGCTCTAGACACCATACTTGTATTCGGGCTAAAGAAGATGCTTGACTTAGCTCTACTCACCATCTGTCCAGAGTTTGCACAGTAAGTTTCTAGTACCTGCTGTAAGGAAGCTGCATTCAACATATCTGCGTCCATGAGGATAAGGGAATCATCAGCAAATAGTAGGTGTGATACTGACGATGCATTTCTGCACACCTTTACCCCATTAATGCCACCAGCTTCTTCTTTGTACTGCAATAAACTAGATAAACCTTCAGCACATAATAAGAACAAATATGGCGATAAGGGATCGCCCTGCCGAATACCCCTCGTGGGAATGAAGCTATCCGTCTCCTGAGAGTTATATCTGATATTGTACCTTACGGAAGAGACACAATTCATAATAAGCTGCACCCACTGGGCCTGGAACCCCATCTTGAGCATCATATTTTTCAGAAAAATCCACTCAACCCGATCATACGCTTTAAGCATGTCCAGCTTCACAGCACAAAGACCTGTCTGCCCCGCCTTCTTATTTTTAATTCTGTGCATACATTCATAAGCCACTAAAATATTATCTGTAATTAACCGTCCCGCGACAAAGGCACTTTGGGTCTGCGTAATAATTTCAGGAAGTATGATTTTCAGTCTACTGGCAAGCATCTTGGAAACTATTTTGTAAATAACATTACACAAACTGATGGGTCGGAATCGAGTGATGGACTCCGGGGCATCAACTTTAGGAATAAGAACTATCGTGGTATCATTCCACCCGTCTGGAATAATTCCTGAGTTAATAGCCTGCAAAACTTCCTGTGTTATATCTGTTCCTAAGATGTGCCAAAACTTTTTAAAGAATATGGCATGCAGTCCATCTGGACCAGGGGCTTTGAGATCTCCAATACTGTCAATTGCCTTTTTTACATCTTCTGGGCCGAAAGGAGCCAATAGTAAGTTATTCATTTGCACTGTAACTCTCTGTTGAACTTTCTCTAGGAAGGCTGGGTCTGTGTCATTGACTTCCGAGGTAAACAGGTTAGTAAAATTTGACAATATTTTATGATTTAGAGAGCTTATCCCTTCCACCCAACTGCCATCATCGTTTTTCAACCGAGTAATTCTATTTCTTTTACGTCTTGCCGAAGCATAACTTTGAAAAAAACATGTGTTTCTATCACCGCTGTGGAGCCAATTGACACATGACCGTTGCAATTGTTGTACCTCTTCCAATTCTAGAAGAAACTCAAACAGTTCAGCCAATTCTTTCTTTTTTGCATCTGATTCATCGTTCATTGGTCCCCTCATCACAATTTCGAGTTCCCGCTGAGCCTTCCGTATTCGCTTCTTTGGCTTTTTCAGTACTCTTTGATCCCAGTCATGAAAGACACCATGCATATGACTCAACTTTGTCATCACACCAGCCCCGACTGCATGTAGATTTGCATCTTCCCATGCATTCTGGACCTTCTCTGCGAACTGTGCCTCAAGGAGCCACCTCGCCTCGAATTTCTTCTGAGACGTGGGCTGGGCCTGGTTACTCAAGTGAAAGTTTGTATCCATGAGCACCGGTCTATGGTCTGAGTGTGCATATTCCAGGAAGATCAAGATGGGGATCAAAGGTGAAATGCTACGCTTAAAAAAAATTAGAGCAAGTGATAAGGGACGATGGAATATTTTGGGTGGAATAAATCGACGAATTTAGATTGAGAAAAGGGAATAAAGGGGCACCAATAGTGCTCTGCATGTCTAGAACCTGGAGCTTGATAAAATGTCCTTGTCGTTTTAAACAAAACCATTTTTTTCCTAAGCAAACCCCTAATAGTCCCAGGTATATTGTCTCGTGCAGTGCCAGATTTTTCTTTTATCACCGGATAGTATCCGTAGCTGTCAAAGCACTGCTGGCTACGCGGAGTTTCCGCTGCATGGGATGAAAATCTGTATATGCCGTAGCGCGTGCTTTGCACATGAGCTTCCTCTGAGGGAACAAACAATAATATTCTTTGGGGACACCAGGAACAATCTTTTCAAGTCATAATTGAATTGGAATTGTAACATTAGAATCCTTTGCCTTTTTGAGAAAGCAGAGTACCGTTTAGTTGCAGCATGGGCTGAACTTCACCTTCACCAGATCAGTACCCATTCACAGGAAAGATTTATTAGATTTGATTTTCACCAATTGGTCTTTGACTTGCTTTGCCGCTCGACATCCCATGGATGTATCGACAACGAACATGGTTTAGTGGAAACAGTATTTGCAACCGATAACGTCTTTACCTTTGCACTTCCGTGTGGAATTGATTCCTCTGCAAACCAGCAGCGTGAGAAACATCTACTCAACCCTGCTCTTGCTCTGCCGTTTATAGACACTAAAGCATCCAGGTCACGAAACCAAAGCTGTATGGTAGATGGTAACTGACCATTCTCTTTGTTGAGAAGGGAACACCTTGCTGATGTGTCTACTTTGATTAATGTTTTGATATTATTTTTTATGGTGGTCAATCTGGCTAGTCCGAACGCTTGGTCCAATGATCTACAACAGATCGATTTTCATAATATGCCACACAGAGGAACGATTGCCGCATAGATAAATATATAAATTGCACCAAAGTACGTTTATTCTAGATTAGATTGAGAAAAACCCATATGAACTTGTTAGTAAAGAAGACATGTCCAGTTTTTAGGAATTGTGCTTTTTCCATGCAATAAAAAAATGACCCAAAAATAAAAGTTCTCAGAATGCTCTGAAAATCTGATACGATTTTTTCTGATTATTTATGAATTTCTGGTGCAGATAATATCAGAGGGAGGTGCACCAGGTGGGCACAACCCACCTGGGCGCGCTAGGACCCGCAGGCGCGCCCTGGTGGGTGGTGCCCACCTGGTGGGCCCCCTCACTTACTTTTCCTCCCACACCACTCCATTCACATAGAAAAAATCATTACCATTCTCTCTCTCATGTTCTTGATCCCGAAACCGCGGATTTCGATCTCTTTGCTCGAAGTTCCGTTTCCGAAACTGTTTCGGGGATTTGTTGCTTGGTATGTGACTTCTTCAGCATGCAAGCATTCAAACTACTTAGAACTCTTCGGGACTCACTTCAATGGACGTTTTGTTGAGAAAAAATTTGTGGACTAAAAATTTCAGAATTTCGTTCATAGGAAAAAGATGAATATCTTCGGGAAGTTTGCTTCCAAGAAGAACTCCATAGGGGTTATTGGGCAGTCATCTGACAATGATCTCCATACCCCGAGGTTGGCGGAATTACGACTGTGTGAGTGGCCGGACAATGAGTTCATGGGAGAGGTTGGAATCCTCTGAGAGTTCAACCAATATGTTGCTAATGCCGGCCTCACCAACTTCATCGCAACTGAATGCGAACAGTATCATCTCCTCACAAATTCCTTTGTGCAAAACTTTCATTTTCATCCTAGGAATAATCCCCCTGAGGTGTCATTTAACTTATATGCTGAACACCATCAGATCCCACTTACTGAATTTTGTGACATATGCATGCTTCCTTCTGATGGGGGTTTGGTAGAGCCTAGGCCCTCAGAGTTTGATGGTTTTTATCGTACTCTAACATTGGGGGATGAGAGAGGAGTTTCGAGCACCACTGCCACTAGCTTGCAGTTTCTTGCCGTGCATCATTTGGCTTTATTTATCGCAAAGTGCTTGCTAGCGAGAGAGAAGATGGGTTCACTTAGCGCCCCGGACTTTGCTGTTTTGCATCGCGCACTTTATGGCGACAACACTATTAGCTTGGGAGCTATTGTGGCATGTCGCCTTCACCTTAACAGATTCAAGGGTAAAATACATAGGAGCATTTACGCTACTCGTTTGGCGACTCACTTCAATGTGCAGATACGCCAGCATGATCACCCCTTGCCCAAGGTTTACTTAGACCGACCACCAGTTTCTTGCTGCTGATTACCCTGATATTGACTTTCCTTATAATTTAGTTTTTAGTGAGATCACTCGTGATGTTATCCCCTTGCCTGCACCTGCTTTGTTTGACTATGTTGCCAGGAACGGATACAGAGTTATCCCTGAGGACATTGCCGCTTACTGGAAGAACCTGGCGGCGGCGCAGGCGGAGCCTCAGCAGTGGGACCCTATGGTGCCTGCTCCCCAGCACTTCAACATCGGACCTCATGGCTTCTACGACTGGTGATTAATTACCAAGTTAGGCCAAAAGCCTAAGCTTGGGGGAGTACGTATTCCCACCGACATTACATTCATGTTCACACATTTCATTTCAGTTGTCGGTGTCCACACTTTTTAATTGTATCATCCATGTTTAAATCATTTTTCTTGCTTTCTTCTTGTGTGTTTGAATTTTTTTTTGAGAAAATCCCAAAAATATGTTTCTTGCTTCTTTTTTATTTTTTCTTCCTAGTTTAAATTGTTGTAGTACTAAAAAGAAAACCCAAAAATATTTCCTTGTTCTTTTTTTACTTGTTCGGGGCTTTCCCGTGTAAATAGTTTTTCTCGTTTTTCCTTTTTCCTTTTTCGATCGCTTGCTTTCGAAAAACCAAAAACTTCAAAAATATTTCAGTGTGTTTCTCTGAATTCCTTTTTTCTTTTATCGAGTCATACCAAGGAGAAGACCACGATGAAAATGTTGGGTGGCTCTCATTTGCATTATTGTTGATCTAACAAAGAGCCCATATTACCTTGTCTTCTGCTCTTGAATAAAATGTTTGCAAATTCCAGCTTAGTCCACGGCACTCTTGCACTATTATTATTTCAAATCGTTCGGTCGTGCAAGTGAAAGGCAATAATGACGATATTAGATGAACTGGCCGTGGCAGAGAGAAACGGGTATGAACTCGACTTGTTCTGCTTTTGTAAATATGTTTAACCTAGTATCCATGCTTCAGCCTATTATGATCAAACATGTTTGCAATGACAATTAGAGATTATAGTTCCTCATGCCATGCATAAGTAGCTAGGAGTGAATAATGACTTATCTTGGATATCAACATTGTGTTAAAATGATTGTGATGTAGTATGATGATATGGTATCCTCCTCCTAATGTTCGAAAGTGGCTTGACTTGGCACATGTTCATGCATGTAGTTGAATCAAAACCAACATAGCCTCTATGATATTTATGTTCATGGTGTTCATATCCTACTCATGCTAATATCCAATGTTACTTATGCATAATGCATGTTCATGACCGTTGTTGCTCTCTAGCTGGCCGCTTCTCAACCTATTTGCTAGCCTTCGCCTGTACTAAGTGGGAACTCTGCTTGTATATCAAAAACCTGAAACCCAAGTTATTCCAGATGAGTCCACCATATATGCGGTATTACCCTGCCGTCCTAAGTAAATTTGCATGTGCCACCTCTAAAAACTTCAAATAAATATCCTTTTTGTGTGCCTGGATCGTTCATGGAACGATAGGAGGTAGTCAGTATCTTCCATGCTAAGCGGGTTATTCTCAGGTCGAGTGTTTATTCACTTGCCATCGCACGAGAAAAGGGCAGTAATAGGGATGCCCATCCCAAACTGCAAAAAGGAAAGAGCTTACAAATAATCAAACAAAAACTCCCAATGGAGCCATAACCTTTACATTTCCGCTCGGGAACCGCTACTAGCGTGCTTAGCATGGAAGATATTGATAACTGATGGTCGTGAAGTGAATGAGAAGGGTGCATGTCTCAAAATATCATTTACCTCTGTTTTAAAAACTTGAGCTCTCGCACCTCGGCAAATCACTGTTTCCCTCTATGAAGGGACTATCTATTTACTTTTATGTTGTGTCATCACCTTCTCAAATAAGCGCCAGAACCTGAGAGCACTGTTGTCATGCTGATGCATTGTGTATAGCTAATGTTGGGTGCATCATGTGGATCTTTTCTACCATGAATTACAATGTTTAGTCACTACTTGAACTTTGGGGGTGCTCTGCATTTATGTTTTGCGGTCTCAGAAAGGGCTAGCGAGATACCACTATTGTCATATTATATCATGGTTGTTTTGACAACGTGTTGCTATCTGAGATATCTTATTATTGCTCTCTAGTTGATTATGTCATTGATATGAGTTAATATAATTTTTAAGAGTTATTGTCGGCATGGTTAGTTATAATCTTTGCTGAAAACCTGGGTGTTGTTTAAGCTTATTTATGAAACAAGAGAAAAAGAGTTTGTAAAAGTTTTTCTTTTTCACTTTCAGTTTATCAATTGAATTGCTTGAGGACAAACAAAGGTTTAAACTTGGGGGAGTTGATACGTCTCCAACGTATCTACTTTTTCTAATGCTTTTCCTCTTGTTTTGGACTCTAATTTGCATGATTTGAATGAAACTAACCCCGGACTGACGCTGTTTTCAGCAGAACTACCATGGTATTGTTTTTGTGCAGAAATAAAAGTTCTTGGAATGGAACGAAACTTTGCGAGGATTTTTTATATCGAATAAGAGAATTTCTGGAGCCAGGAGGTACCTGGGTGGGCACAACCCACCAGGGCGCGCCAGCCCCCCCAGGTGCGCCCTGGTGGGTGCTGCCCACCTGGTGGTCCCGCCGACCCTCAAACCGACGCTATAAAATCCCATATTTCTAGAGAAAAATCAAGGAGAAAGAATTATCGCGTTTCACGAGACGGAGCCGCCGCCGTCTCCTGTTCTTCATCGGGAGGCCAGATCTGGAGTCCGTTTGGGGCTCCGGAGAGGGGGATCTTCGATCTTCATCATCACCAACATGTCTCCATCGCCAATTCCATGATGCTCCCCACCGGGAGTGAGTAATTCCTTCATAGGCCCGCTGGTCGGTGAGGAGTTGGATGAGATTCATCATGTAATCGAGTTAGTTTTGTTAGGGCTTGATCCCTACTATCCACTATGTTCTGAGATTGATGTTAATATGACTTTGCCATGCTTAATGCTTGTCACTTTGGGCTCGGGTTCCATGATTTCAGATCTGAAATGTTTATGTTATCACCATTATATCCATGTTCTAGATCCGATCTTGCAAGTTATAGTCACCTACTACGTGTTATGATCCGGCAACCCCGGAGTGACAATAGTCGGGACCACTCCCGGTGATGACCGTAGTTTGAGGAGTTCATGTATTCACCGTGTCCTAATGCTTTGTTCCGGTTCTCTATTAAAAGGAGGCCTTAATATCCCTTAGTTTCCAATAGGACCCCGCTGCCACGGGAGGGTAGGACAAAAGATGTCATGCAAGTTCTTTCCATAAGCACGTATAACTATTTACGGAATACATGCCTACATTATATTTATGAACTGGAGCTAGCGCCGTATCGCTCTAGGTTTTAACTGTCTCATGATGAATATCATCCAACGAGTCACCAATCCAATGCCTACGAATTTATCATATATTGTTCTTGCTAAGTTACTACTGTTGCTACTACTACAATATCACTGCTATCACTATTACTGTTATTACTGCTACTATCATCAAAACTATCATACTACTGTGCTACTAATCACTTTGCTGCAGATAATTAATCTCCAGGTGTGGTTGAATTGACAACTCAGCTGCTAATACCTTTAAATATTCTTTGGCTCTTCTTGTGTCGAATCTATAAATTTGGGTTGAATACTCTACACTCGAAAACTGTTGCGATCCCCTATACTTGTGGGTTATCAGGGTTCTGTGTGTTTGGTCTGACTGCAGCCCAATACAGTTGTTGGCCCGTATTTGTCATTCCACTCAATCTCCCCCTAGACAGATTATGCAAAGAAAGAACATTTTCCTGACGTTGATAATTCCAGGGCCCAACTATCCGGGGAAGAATATGAATGCGTACATGCAGCCGCTGAAGAACGAATTGCAATAAGCCTGGGATAATGGGTTCAAGACATACGACGCCTTTAGCAAACAGAACCTCATAATGTGTGTCTGGTACATGTAGTCGACGCATGACTTGCCGGCGTATGCGCTATTCATTGGTTGGTGTGTGCATGGAAGGTTCCTGTTGGGGATATAACTACTGAGTGTAAACCGCCCTGAAGGGGCCGGGTTACCCTCGTCCATGATCAGGGCCCACGAAGGAGGCCCAAAGCCCAGAGGCGGATTAGGATCCATTTATGTAAACCGCCTTAGTCTTGTAACTTGTGCTGTAAGATAAGAGAGAAGAGACCGAACCGGACAGTTGTATGAGCCGGATCGACTTCAGAGACCGCCGGGCGTCAACCCGTGTATATAAGGGGACGACCCGGCGCGGGTTAAGGATGCACAATTCGAGGCTTAGGCGGCTATTGCTCCCTAGTCGCCAAATCACATCAATCCCATCACAACTAGACGTAGGCTTTACCTTCATCGAAGGGGCGAACTAGTATAACTCCCGTGTCTTTGTGTCCGCTTTAACCCCTCTAAGTTAACCCGTACGATGGCCCTGCGACTAAGTCCTTTCACGAGGACATCTGCCGTGACAATTCCACGACAGTTGGCGCCCACCGTGGGGCTATCGCACGATGGTTTGATGATCTTAGGGGGCAAGTTCGAAGGACTCGAAGGCTATGCTGTGGGCCGGATGACTAAGAGTCGTCGCGGCAAGCTCTACATTGACGATGCAGACTGGGGCCCCGAGGCCGGCTCGATCGAGTACGGGTAATGGGTCCCCTTTGGTGGCATACACGTGTTCATCGGCAAGATCGGCGAGCCAGGGCCAGGGCCGGACATCTGCACCGACCTCGTCGAGACGGCTCAGCGGGCGAAGAAGAGTCCTTCCCTGGCTAAACCGGCTGTCAAGCGTGCTTTCGTGGGAGTCGTCCACGGAGACTATGAAGCCGGATCAGCATCTGGCGGCGAAACCGTTGTCTACTCTGGCGACGAGTCGTCAGCCGGAGAAACCGAGTCTCTGTACCAGCTGCAAGATGGCCAGATCGGGGGCTGTTCCGACGGGGAGAGTATTCCGGACCCCTTTGATCTACCCAACCGGGTTGGAATCTTCATTGCCGGTACACAAGAGACGCTTCACTCTTCGACCGCGGCGCCCATGGTCGCCGGTTCATCAGTGGTGATGGCAGCCGGGGAAGGAGGCCCTGTGCGCCCACCGGCTCAAGTTTTATCAGAGCTGTTCGACGCATTGGCTGCGCTCATGGCAGAGGCTAATCCGGTGGATCAATACCTGCACAACGCAGAGATTGCAAAGGTGAAGGAGCAGATCACTAAAGCTAAAGCGGATCTGGCAGCCGCGGACGTGAGGATGGCGGCGGAACGGGCCGCTTTGGATGCACAGGCTTATAGGCTCATGCTGGATCAGAGCGCGTCACATGAAGTCATGAAAAGGAAGTACAGATCCCGTTTGCCTTCGGTTTTCAAGGGAAGAGAACTCTTTAATACTCCGGGGGCAGGGACCAGTAATCCGCCGCCGGTGGTGAACCGGCCGGAAGCACCTGGGACGGGCGCGCCGGTTCAGCCCCGTGTGATAGATCTGCCTCGCCATCATACCGGCGCGCCCCAGGTTGTGCAGACACCTCCGGGTCACTACTCCAACCCGATGGATAATCTTGTTGCGGCTGCGGCACGGCTGGAGGAGATTCCAATTGAAGGTGATTCACCACAGCGATAGAGACACGCCGTAAAGGAGCTCCTCGTGACGGCCTCGCTCAACAGAAGCGTATTCATACGGGATCGGATCCACTCCACTCCCGCCCAAGCCGGAGTTATATAGCCGGCCGATTTAACCGCCGTATCAAGCAATGCGCAGCGCGGTCCGCCAAGGCAACAACCCGGCGGGTGGCTTCAAGACGCCAAGTGGTGGTGGACCGGCCAGGCACGAGGGAGGCCGAGTTAGCAGACAACAGAGGATCATCAGCTCGCCGGTTCGTCCGACCATCTTCGAACCGGGGTCACGCCTGCTCATTGGGGTGCCTTGCCTCGCCCCCGCTTTACGCAATGTGCGTTGCCCAAGGACTTCAAAGGGCCACGCAAGGTGCCCAATTATACCGCCGATTTGGCTCCAGAAGCATGGATAGAAAGCTATGAGATGGCCATGGAGATGCTAGATGTGGATGAAGCTGCGTGTGCGAAGTATTTCACCATGATGTTGGAAGGCACGGCCCGTACTTGGTTGAAGAACTTGCCACCCAACTCAGTCAGTTCATGGACCCAGTTGCGGACCCGGTTCATTCAAAATTTCAAAGACACCTGTAAACAGCCCATGTCTGTGGTGGATTTGGCGGCTTGTGTCCAGGAAGAGGGCAAATCCACAACCCATCGGGTGCGCCGCGTTTCGGAGGTTTTACATTCGTCAGACCGGATCAACCCTGATTCCGTGATCTTAACCCTAGAAGCCAACTGCCAGTTCAAACCGTTGAAGTTGAAGCTGGGTCGCATGAAGCGTTTTTGCAATGACATGGGCACTCTCATGGGTGTTTTGGTAAAGTATACTGATTCTGATAGTACCAAGGATCCCGAGTCCGAGGAGGATGACGAAGTAGGGAAGGGAAAACAGAACAGCAACTCTAGAGGCCAGCAGCATCAGTCGGCAGGTAATGGAGGAAACAAGCGTAAGGCAAACGGTAACATGGGCTTTGTAGCCAACACCAACGCGCAGGACAAGGGTCAGCGGTGCAAGGGTAAGCAATCAAATCGGGGCGGTGCGCAAGGTCACAATCTGGATCGTTTGAATTACCTATTGAATCAACCTTGTCCGAAGCATGGGACGAAGGAGGCACCAGCGAACCACCTCTGGAAGGATTGTTATATTATGCAGGAGTTCAAAAACTCTAATGCTTTCCGGTATGATCAAGGGTCCGGCGGCGGTTCGTGGTCCGCCCCGGTTACGGTGGAGGAAATTCCGGCCCGTGGTTCGTGGTAATCCGGCGGGCAAGGCAATCGAGCAATCAGAACAATCAGAACAATCAGAACCAATGGGGTTACAATCAACAACAGCAGCAGCCGGGTTACCAACGGTGGACAGTACCATGTCTTTACCACCAGCTTGGACAGACGAGACCGAAAACTTTAGAAGCGGGCGGTCAGTGTTGTTGAACCGGCCGCACCGCATTACCTGCGCTGGTCAGAGCAGCCTATTGTATGGAGCGAGAGGATCATCCTCCCGGTTTACAATCCGGGTCAGCTAGCCCTAGTGGTGGCACCTCAGGTGGGAGGATACAAGTTTACCAAAGTGCTTATGGATGGAGGGAGCAGCATCAACATCCTGTACTACGAGACCTTCCGACGTATGGGGTTGACGGATAAGCATCTCAGGCCGTCCAGTACAGTGTTTCACGGCGTGGTGCACCGCAAGTCAGCGCATTCGGTCGGTAAGATAGCTCGAGGTAGCCTTTGGAGATGAACATGACTCCAGATCGGAAACGTTGACGTTTGAGGTGGTGAAAATCCAAAGCCCTTACCACGCCCTGTTTGGGCGGCCGGCTTATGCCAAGTTTATGGCACGGCCTTGTTATGTTTATTTGCAGCTGAAAATGCCGGGTCACAAAGGGACGATAACGGTTCATGGGAGCCACCGGATTGCGTTGGAGTGCGAGGAAGGTGATGCGGCTTATGCAGAGTCGGTTTGTGCCACCTAATAGTTAAAGTATTATAAAGACAATGTTGATCCGCGGATATGACCCCGTTGAAGAAGCCAACTACAGAGCACGATCCGGATTTGAAGTTTAAGTCGGCGGCCGAGACTAAACTTGTTGATTTTGTGCCCGGCGATTCGTCCAAGCAGTTCACCATCGGTGCTAACTTGGATCCTAAATAGGAAAGCGCTCATAGAGTTCATCCGTGAGAATCGGGACATTTTTGCATGGAAACCTTCTGACATGCCAGGTGTACCGAGGGAACTCGCTGAGCACACTCTTAATGTTGATCCCAAGTACAGACCGGTAAAGCAGTTTCTTCGCCGGTTTAACGAGGAAAGGCGCAAGGCCATTGGAGAGGAGGTTGCTAGGCTCTTAGCGGCAGGGTTTATCGTTGAAGTTTTCCATCCAGAGTGGCTTGCTAATCCGGTGTTGGTCCTTAAGAAGAATGGCACTTGGCGCATGTGTGTGGATTACACAGATCTTAACAAGGCTTGTCCAGCAGATCCTTTCGCCCTCCCCCGCATTGATCAGATTATTGACGCTACGGCGGGTTGTGAGCGTTTGAGCTTTTTAGATGCATATTCCGGATATCATCAGATTAAGATGGCGGTTAAGGACCAGGAGAAGACGGCGTTTATCACCCCTTTTGGAGCCTTCTGCTATGTATCTATGCCTTTTGGGCTCAAGAGCGCCCAAGCAACTTATCAACGTTGCGTACAGAATTGCTTGCATGAACAGATCGGCCGTAATGTACATGCTTATGTGGATGATATTGTGGTTAAGTCAAGGAGGAAGGAAACGCTGGTTGAGGATCTAAAGGAAACTTTTGACAACTTGCGGGTGTACAAGATGATGCTCAACCCGGCTAAGTGTGTCTTCGGTGTTCCGGCAGGCAAGTTATTGGGTTTTCTTGTGTCCAACAGGGGGATTGAAGCTAATCCGGATAAAATTACAGCTATCACCTCCTTGGCTAAGCCAAAGTGCATCAATGATGTCCAGCGATTGGCGGGTCGGATTGCCGCGCTTAAGCCGGTTTATCACCGCCTAGAGAGAAGGCCATTCCTTTGTATCGAATCTTTGAAGAAGACGGATCAGTTTGTCTCGAGTTCACCACCGATGAAGCATTGAGGACTTAAAGCGGCGGTTAGCCAACCCGCTTTGTTCTCGCCGCTCCCATTGACAAGGAGCCGCTTCTGTTATATGTTGCTGCTAATGCCAGGGCAGTCAGCGTAGCCATTGTGGTGGAACGGAAGGAGGCAGGGAAGGAGTATCCGGTTCAACGGCCGGTTTATTACATCAGCGAGGTCCTCATTGAGTCTAAGCAGAGATATCCGCATTGGCAGAAGCTAGTATATGGAGTTTGTTATGGCGAGCCGGAAGCTGAAGCAATATTTTCAGGGGCACCCCATCACGGTGGTCAGTTCAGCTCCTTTGGGCGATATCATACAGAACCGGGAAGCGACTGGCCGGATTGCTAAGTGGGCTATAGAACTTGGGCCGCACGGTTTAAGGTATGTGCCTCGGACGGCAGTAAAGTCTCAGGCACTTGTGGATTTCATTAATGATTGGACGGAGTTGCAAGCTCAAGAAAAGCGGATCATACCCACTGGACCATCCACTTTGATGGGTCCAGCAATTGGAGGGCTCGGGGCTAGAGTCGTATTAACTTCCCCGCGAGGTGACAAGTTCTCACGTTCTCCGCTTAATGTTCCCTTGTACTAACAATGCAGCTGAGTATGAAGCTTTGCTCCACGGTCTCCGGATGGCTAAGGAGATGAATCTCAGCCGGGTTAAATGCTTTGGTGACTCGGACTTGGTGGCCCAGCAAGTATCAGGTACTTGGGATTCCAAAGATCCACTCATGGCTGCGTGCATCGGGAGGTGGATGTTGTTGCAGGACACTTTAAAGGATATCAGGTGGACCATGTGGATTGTCGGAAGAACGGCGGCGGATGCTCTAAGCCGGCTGGGCTCTCAACGTAAACCGGTCCCGCCCAATGTCTTCCTTGACGTACTGCACAATCCGTCAGTTAAGCTTCCCGATGAAGTAGATTTGGCTATTCCTGATCCGGAGGCTCAGTTGGTGGCAGCCTTGCATGTCATTCCGGATTGGACGCTCCCTTACTTGGCATACATGAATCGGGGCGAGTTACCAGAAGATGAGACGTTGGCCCGACAGATAATTCGGCGGTCTAAGTCTATGACCATATATAATGGCGAGTTGCATCATTGCAGCGTGTCAGGGGCGTTTCAGCGTTGTGTGTCCCCTGAGGAAGGCCGTGAGATATTGCGTGAGATCCATGAAGGGGACTGTGGTCACCACGCCGGTTCAAAATCCTTGGTGGCCAAAGCGTTCCGCCATGGTTTTTATTGGTTGACTGCCCATGCTGATGCGGAGGAACTGGTCAGGCGATGTGATGGTTGCCGTAAGTTTTCTAGACGTGCTCACATACCGCTCAGAATTGAGGATGATTCCAATTACTTGGCCGTTTGCAACTTGGGGCTGGACATGGTGGGGCCTTTTAAAAGGTCCAAGGACAAGAAAACACACCGCTGGTCGCAGCTTGACAAGTTTACAAAGTGGGTCGAGGCAGAGCCTGTTAGCAAGTGTGATGCGCCACGGCGGTTCAGTTCATAAAAGGGTGATCTTCCGGTTTGGGTTTCCACACAAGATCATCACGGACAATGGCACCAATTTGTCCAAGGGAGCCATGCAGGAGTTTTGTGAATGAGAGCACATCCGCTTGACGCGTTTCTTGATGGCCCACCCGCAGTCCAATGGTCAAGCGTAGCGAGCTAATCAGAGATCTTGAGAGGTATCAAACCCGGCTTATGGTCCCTTTAGAGAGGACGCCGGGTTGTTGGGTAGAAGAGCTACCATCTGTGATATGGAGTATCAATACTACCCCTAACAGATCCACGGGATACACACCGTTCTTTATGGTCTATGGAGCGGAGGCGGTCCTTCCCTACGATATCCGTCATGACTCGCCCCGCGTGGCAGCCTATGTTGAGGCCGATAGCGAGGCAGCACGGCAGGACGCTTTGGATCGACTGGATGAAGAGCGAGATATGGCGGCTACTCGTTCGGCGATTTACCAGCAGGATCTTCGTCGGTATCACAACGGTGAGTTAGAACAAGAACCTTTCAGAAGGAGACTTGGTGCTTCAGCTCATTCAAGACCGCATGATATGCACAAGCTATCCCCACCTTGGGAAGGGCCCTTTGTGGTCAGCAAGAATCTGCACAACGGGTCATACTATCTGATTGATGTTCGAGAGCGAAAAGACTCACGCACGTCAGAAGAGGAGACCAACTGGCCGTGGAACATAGCTCATCTTCGGCCTTATTATACCTGAGCCATCGGCTCTCCTTATGTATATATTAAGACAATGTATATATTATGAATAAAAGTAATAAACCGGAGCCTCGGCTAAAGCGGGGTATCCGTTCTATAAAAAGTCCGGTTTGGGTACATGGAGTTGTTGTCGCAGAGCAGCCTCCGGTTTAGCCCTTGATCTTGCTTTTCAGAAGTTTTTATGTCACTTGGGGGCTTGGTCGTGTCCGAACCAATGCAACACCTATTGATGGGCGAAAGCCACCAGATCATTTGGGGACATGGTCACATCTGAACCGATCCACGCCTCTTGGTCGGCCTAAGGCCATAGAATCACTTGGGGGCTTGGTCGAATCCGAACCATTGCCATGCCACTTGATCGGCATAATGCCACGGTTTCAGCTTGGGGGCACGGCTGACTTGAACCATCGCTACACCTTATGGGGAGCTTGGTCCTGTCCGACCATGGTAACACCATCTGATCAGGCTCAGTAAAGCCTCTTCTTGCAAACGGTTTTATAATTGCCTTTGCTTCCATATTGATTTCATAACTGTTATTTGATTTTTTTGGCTTTTTTAAACCGATGACCTCTTTAAACCGGTTCAATATGTCAATTAATGGAATTCGGTCTATTTTTAATCCGGAGATATTTGCTTCAGTTTGATTTTTTCTGTTAACATCCCATTATGGAGTAACAGGGGGCTTGTCATGACCCAACACGGTTTACACGGTAAACCGGCATTATAAACACATGAGTTGTTTTCTCCTTTGACGGTAATGGTTTATACACCCTCCGCCTCAAGATTGGCTAAGCCAATTGCATGCCCGATGCTGGCAGGTATTTGTTTTTGTATCACAAAGGTTTGAGCATATACATCAATATTTTCTTATATAAATATATCGGCATCACAAGCCGGCTGGCGACACAAGCCGCCGTGGCGGTTTAAGAATTTGTGATTGCAGGCAAAATGCATTGAAGGTTTCAAACCAAAGTATCAGCACCTCTGCGCGAAGGTTACAGACTGAGAGCATAAAAGCATGTTCAAAAACAAAGTGCTGGCTATTCTATTACAAGGCCTTCCAAGGCCCGGTGTTTCGCATGGCGTTATAACTAGCAGTTTCTGATGCATCACCCGGCTTGACGGATTAAGCTTCTTCGCCAGGTTGACGTGAGGAAGAGGGGCGCTGGCGTCGGTTCAACTTCTTCCTCTTCATCACCCAAAACCGGAAGTCATTGGTAGACCAGTCAATCCGGGTTAAGGCCCGAAGACAGCCTCTTCACTTATAAGCTCAGCCGGATCAACGTCGGGGGCATAAGTGTGCTTACGGATTGGAGGAACAAGGCTCAGACTTCTGGAATGACAAACTCCACCCGCTTGTTGTTTGCATCATAAAAGAGCGGTGAACCGCCAGTTGGCTTCGCTGCCAGATTGACTCGCCAATGACGCATCTCCTTTGTTATTCGTTTGTATGCCATTGTCAAAGGCTTCACCGTTCTCTTGAGCGCTGGGGAAACCCTTGGCTATGTCAGCCGGATCAAGATCTGCTATCCACGCCTTGGCGCGAGTTAGAGCCAATAGAGTGCCAGCTCGGGCCGCGGATCGCTTCAACTCTTCAAGCTGCCCCGGAACCATGGACAGCCGGTCCAGTGTATCTTTGATCAAGGACGGAGCTGTGTTGTCGTACGATGTGGCACATATGACTCGCTGGGCGCCGGTATACAGCTGCTCAATCAGCGTGTAAGCGGCCTTGAGCTTCTTCCGCACATCAGAGCCCAGATGAGCAATACGCTTGCCTGCACCGGTTTCAGTCAGCTCAGGTTAAACCGGCGGAAACATCAAAACAGAGGTAATCAGTGCAAATTTTCTTACCAAAGATGGCGGGGGTCATGGCATGAACTTGGCGCTTTAGTCTGGTAAGCTCTTCAGTCACCGGTTTAAGAGCTGATTCAGCATCTTCCGCCCGTTTGTTCAAACCGGCCTTCTCGGTGTCCCGCTTGGCCCGCTCGGATTTATACCACTCCTTCAGCTGTTCCATAGTGGCCAAGGCAGTTTTCAATTCATCCTTGGCCTTGGTGGTTTCTGCTTGTTGAGTTTCCAAGTTGGCACGAAGGTCCTTGAGTTGCACGGTTTGCTGGTATATCTCATTCTGATAACAAAGGGAGCACGTTAGTTGTTTCATTATAAAGTCCCAAGCTCAATACAAATATTCAACTTGGCACTTGGGGGCTAATGGCTAGTTGATCTCAGTTTGCTATGAGGATACATAAATTAAGTCCCGGTTTAACTATGCTAAGTTGAACCGACCCTTGGGGGCTACAGTACTGCAGTTTAAGGCGTATGGTTTCTATGCAAAATTAAGTCCCGGTTTAACTATGCTAAGTTGAACCGACCCTTGGGGGCTACAGTACTGCAGTTTAAGGCGTATGGTTTCTATGCAAAATTAAGTGCCGGTTTAACTATGCTAAGTTGAACCGACCCTTGGGGGCTACTATGCAGAAAAAATACAAGAAAGGCATCACTCCTTACCTCATAGCGGTCCTTCATGCGGTTTACCAGACCAGCTTCAAAGTCACGGCTTGTGTAGAGCCGATTCAGAAAGCCGGAGTGAAGTTCTTGGGCAGAGAGGTTGTCATAAGCTGACAGATCAGTTTTCCCCTTATCTTTGCTCATAGTAGTAGACTCTTCCTTGGCGCTGTGTTTTGCTAAAGCGACCGGTTGGCTAGGAGTGGTGTAGCCAGTGCCCGTCACAATAACATCATCATTTTTGACCGGGCTGGTCGGATTGGCGGTTTTCTTTGGGCTTGGCGGTTCAACAGTTACGACCCGCTCTGTGGCCGGACTCGGTGGAGCAGGATGCGAGGTTTCCACTTGGGCCTCCGGTTCAGTTTCCGGCGGATCAGCAATGTCGTCTTGGTATAACTCGCCAGAGCTATTTTTAGCGACTTCAGGATTTTCGCCATGTTGCTCTGGGGTCTTCTCCGGATCAACATCCGCAGTAGGGTCAAGGGTTTTTGCTTTTTTGCTCAAGCGAGCTTTGGTGCTGCAGTGTTCAGAATTAGAATAAGATAAACCGACCAAACGCAAATATAAACCGAATTGGCGGAACAGAAGTATGGTGCTTACCCTACAACAACTTTAAGCGGAGGCAGTTGCGTGGTGGATGAACCGCCAGAGGAGTTGGAAGAGGCCTGATAATTCGGGTCAGACGGATTGAGAGGACATCGGAAGAAACCTTTTGAAGGGTAACGCTTTTCAGGAGAACAAATCACCTCTGGACGACGTTTCCGGGTTGGTGTATCCGGTAAACCGGATGAGGTAATCTGTTGGCCACTGTGCCGGGTTGTACGGCGCTCTTCAGCCTGCTGTGTCTTCAAGGAAAGGTTTGGATTCAGATGAGCATAGGAATGAGATTTTTTCACTTTCCGGACTGCGCGGCGAATTCTTTTAACTGGTACGAGGTCGGATTCGGAAGAAAGAAAGATTACCTCAACATGGTCGGCATGACTGGCTTCAGCATCATCCTGGGAGTTAAAATTGTCAGTAAAAGGAAGAATCAAAAGGAACAAGATACAAGCAAAAAGAAACACAAAGAGGAGAGCCGGTTTACGGCGACTCCCTCGTGAGGATATCAAGCTTTACGTCAGCTTCTGAATCTTCGTCTTCCGGCGGATCAGAAGACTCGGCGGTTTTCCTCTTGCCAGCCTTCTTGGTGGCCTTGGACTTTACACGCGGAGCCCGGGCCGGTTTGGTCCGCTTCCAGAAGGAGCTGTTAGCCTGCGAGGTAACCAGGATTAATGTATATCAACAAAGTATTAAAAATCAGAAAAGCGGTGAGCAGAGCCTTACCGCAGGCGGTTTGTTGGCAACACAGAATGGAGCCAACCCGGTTTGGCTACAGACGGAGATCGGTTCATCAAGCAGCTTCTTTACTGCTTCTGTGACTTCAAGCTCAGTTATTGGTAGCTCGTGACGTCTCTGAGGGTCTTGGAGGCTGCCAGTGTATTCATGCATCAATCCGGTCCGGCGGCTTAATGGCAAGATGCCCCAAGAAATCCAGCATCGCACAAGGTCCACACCGGTTAGTCCATTGGCCATTAGAGCCCGGAGTTTAATGATTTGAGGCGCAAAATTCTTCCGTTCCGCGGCGGTCAAGCGTAAAGGCAACGGATGATGGTTGCTAAGCCGGTGAGGACGGTAACCCGGCAAGGGGTTCTCGTTGTCAGGAGCAGTATTCCGGCAGTAGAACCAGGTTTGGTTCCAATCTTTTGGATGGCTATGGTGTTTGGCGTGAGGAAAATCTACTTCCTTCCTTTTCTGGATTGAAACACCGCCCAGCTCCGTGTTAGGGCCATCCGAAAATTCTGCATCATGTTCAAGTGAAAGAAATCCCGGAACAGCTCCACAGATGGTTCTTCTTGAAGGTAGACTTCACAGAAAACTTGGAAATTGCATATGTTTGACACAGAGTTCGGACCAATATCCTGTGGATGGAGTTGAAAGCTTGCAAGGACATCCCGGAAGAATTTTGATCCGGGCGGGCAGAATCCCCGGTCTAAGTGCTGCATAAACACAATTACTTCTCCTTCTTGCGGATTGGGAGGACATTCGGCATCCGGAACCCGCCAGTGGAGGACGTTTTTAGAAGCTAAAGCGCCGGTGGTGACGTATCCGTTGAGTTGCGTTTCAGTGATCTTAGACCGGACCCAATTGCAAGCTGAGAATTGTTTGGCCATACCGGAAGACTAAACTGCAAGAGGAAAGGGGAAAAACGGTTCACCGTTAAACGGTTCAGGCACATTATACAATGTTAAACCGGTGATTCGGCAGCCAGTTTCCAATTCCGGTTTAACTGAGGACTAATGAAGTGACGGATTAGCTATCAAAAGTCAAACCGCCAAAAGAGACAGAACTGAAAAATCTACTAAGTGTGGACAGAAACAGATTTCACATGTGAATGGAAGTAATTTAGATCTACCAAAAATTCAGTAAGAAAAATTTCTGCGACCTATGCAAGCCTCATAAAAGGGCAGGAAGGTTTGTGCGTCCTAAACAAGAAGATCTGAACAAAATGAAAGATGCACAAGGAGTTAAACTGATGGCGGAGCAGTCGCCGCGCAGGATGTATACTACGGTGAATCATACGGCCATGGCAGGGCAGGTATGAAGAAACTAAGATGAGCGCCTATGAACTATGAGATGAGCAGGGATCTTCAGATGCGGATCTAGGGTTCAAAAAGGGGCCTTACCCGATGCGCAGAACAGCGGAGGAGCGCCAAGAGGTTCTGGTCCGGTCAGGTTGATGCAGCGGCCTGGCACTGACGGAACATTCGAAGGTCGGAGGCGACGGCGGAGCTTCAGAGCGGGAGCGTCGCGAGGAAGAAGAAGTGCAGAAGAAGAAGAGAAAGGGCCTGCCGGTTTATTTATAAGGAAACGGGGCAATTAACAAGCGCGAGAATCGAGGAGTCAAAAGCGGCGGACGGCGCAGCGGTCGCCTCGATTTCCGGGATAGTATTAAATGAAGGGAATCTTACTGTTTGGATTTCTTTATTAAAGATGACGTCAAGGCGCCCCGTTGCGGTGGTCGGAGGATGACGTCACGGCGGTTCAAGCAGATGGCGGTTTACGAAATATGAAGGGAGATTCAGAGTTTCCTGAAGATGTTGAAGATTAACATGAACCGGTTCAAGTCAATCTGGGCCTAATGTTGGGGATATAACTACTGAGTGTAAACCGCCCTGAAGGGGCCGGGTTACCCTCGTCCATGATCAGGGCCCACGAAGGAGGCCCAAAGCCCAGAGGCGGATTAGGATCCATTTATGTAAACCGCCTTAGTCTTGTAACTTGTGCTTTAAGATAAGAGAGAAGAGACCGAGCCGGACACTTGTATGAGCCGGATCGGGACTCTGTAGACCGGCCGGGCGTCAACCCGTGTATATAAGGGGACGACCCGGCGGCGGGTTAAGGACAGACAATTCGAGGCTTAGGCGAAGCTATTGCTCCCTAGTCGCCGAAATCACATCAATCCCATCACAACTAGACGTAGGCTTTACCTTCATCGAAGGGGCCGAACTAGTATAACTCCCGTGTCTTTGTGTCCGCTTTAACCCCTCTAAGTTAACCCGTACGATGGCCCTGCGACTAAGTCCTTTCACGAGGACATCTGCCGTGACAATTCCACGACAGTTCCCGTGCCCCACATGCAAGGGAGCTCTTGAGTTCCATTGGCTTCAGGCTGTTCACAAGTTTTCTTGCTTCGACTTGCATAGACAGTTCATGGATCCTCGCCATAAGTTCAGGAAAGACAAGAAGAACTTCATCAAAGTTAGAGTTGTCAAAAACTCTGCACCACCAAGGCTGATGTGCCAAGAGACCTTGGATCGATTAACGCTCTCGAGCCAGATCCAGAAAGGCCTGTGGTATTTCAAGGGGTATAATTTGAAACACGCCTGGACTCACAAGACATGCTTGTGGGATCTGCCTTACTTCAAAGACCTCCTTTGCCCACACAACATCGACGTGATGCACACTGAAAAGAATATCGTCAAGGCACTTTTCGGTGCATTGTTCGGCATAGAGGGGAAGTCAAAGGACAATACTAAGGCTATAGTCGATCTGGAGGAGCTATGTGATAGACCATTACAAAACATGCAACCACCAAAAGGAAAGCAGAACTGGACAAAGCCAAAGGCATGGTTCAATCTTGGAAGGCTAGCTATGATGGAAATTATCTTGTGGGTTAAAATGCAGTTGATGTTCCCAGATGGGTATGCAGCGAATCTAAAGAGGGGAGCGAGTCTTGAAAAATTGAAGATATTTGGTCTCAAGAGTCATGATTGGCACATATAGATTGAGCGGGTAATGTCGGTGATGTTGCGTGGCTTCATCCCTGAGGACGAATGGCTAGTACTGGCAGAGTGGAGCTATTTCTTGGGCCATTTGCATTTCTGTCCCTAACTCGAACCACCTAATTAGATATACCCCTAATTCCAAAGCCTGCTCAAAAATGCCCCTCCGCCCTAATGTGCCCTTATAGAAATGCCCCTCCGAGCTGTTTCCGTCCAGTCAAGGCTGTTTGACCGCTAACGTGTTGTTTCTTTGACATTTTTGCCCCTCCTGCCGTACATCTGGGCCCAACTAACCGGTTCACTCTCTCTCCCCTCTTTCTTCTTCCTCGCGACGATAGGGGCATTTTTGAGCACCTATTGGCTCGGGCGTTTCCGCGGTCGGAGAGAGAGGGGTAGGTCGAGCACGGCGTGGTGAGCGATATGTACGTCGGGCACGGTGGGGATGTCTTCTACGAGCTCGTTGGTGGCCGCCAATGTAAGTTTCAGTGTCGATTTGGGGGAGATATGGGCATATTGCGGAATTAGGGTTCATCAATTTGGGGTTTTTTGCTGCTGTTAGGTTGATGGTGTCGGGATAGTTCAGTTTCAATCGGAGTTTTACATCCCCGATCTGACATTCTGTGGCCTTGAGGTTCGCTCGACGCAGCGGTGCCCTGGCCACGGGCTTATTCCTGCTCGTCGCATCGCCTGGGGAGGAGCAAGCTCCAGCAGAAGGTTTCTCGGTTGCCCTCTTGATGTGAGTGTTTGGCTTTTAAGCTTGATTCGATTCTGCTCTTTCCCCTCTTTCTAATTCGATCATTGATTTTGCAGCTTCCTGATGAATGTGAGTGGGTTGTATGGATTGACCCGCCACCGACCGAATGTGTTGCTCACGCATTTGAGGAGCTTCATGCAGGATTGGAGAAGGGCTGGCTAAAATCTCATGTTTTAGAGAGGAGGGTGATGTATCTAACCGAGAAGAACAAGAAACTGAAGCTGAAGATGAAGAAGATGAACGAGCTTATGCAAGCATGGGGATTTATCATAGTTCTTGGTATTAGCATTGTGGCCACATTTGTTTCTGGGTGGTCTAATAATCCATACTAAATGGATTTCTCTTTGTAGTGTATGCTGTGATGGAGCTTAGTTTGGGTATGTATTATCACAGAACAATGTTGTGATTTGGGAATGTTGTTATGTTGCTATTTGGAAATGACTCAAGAATCTTGCTTTGATCAATGACTGAAATAGCATAGATTGAAATATTTGGACAAATGATCTGTTGTGACAAAATAGGAGCTCACAAAAATATTTGAAAGTAGCATCTCACAAGATAGCAACTCACATAATATTTGAAACTAGCAGCTCACAAAATAGCATAAATTCATCATTGCACAAAAGGAGCATTGCACATTCAAGATAGCAGCTCACAAGTTCACCATTACATAAGTTCATAATTTTAGCATCACACACTTAAGATAGCAGCTAACAAGTTCACAAAAATAGTTGTTAAACAACAAAAACAGCAGTAAATGATTCCAGTCACAGGTCTTTCGTCTTCTTGCTCCTGGTGTTGCAAGCAGGTTTAGTTAAGAGCCTTGAACTCCTCCTTGTGGTGACAGTTTTGCTCACTTCTTTGCTTAGCTGGTTGCTTCCAGTTACAGATCCTACTGTAGGATCTGGTGCAAACTTGAGCCTCTTCTTGGCTGGTGACATCCCTCAATCAGCTGCCTTTTTGTAGTTCTTCCTTGGGCTACAATTGAAATGAGAACATTAAATGAAGCAAAAAAGGAATTGAGAACATCAAATGAAGCAAAATTTGAAATGAGAACATCTGTAGCAGTTGCACCTTACAGCAGATGACACTGTTGGTGCATCTGTAGCAATTGCAGCATCAGGGTCAACATCTGGAGCATTTTCAACATCACGTTCAACATCTGGAGCATTTTTAGCATCAGGTTCAACCTCTGTAGCATTTTCAGCATCTGTTTCAACCTCAGTAGCATTTTCAGCATCAGTTTCAGCATCTAAATGATCATCTGTTGCATTTTCAGCCCCCAGTGCTCTTCTTCCCCAAAAGCTGGGTCAATGGATTCCTTGAGTGAGTGCCATGATGGCCAAGCCTTCTGCTACCTCTTGAGCACTGCGTTGGATTTCCCCGAAGAGGAGAGGATGATGCAGCAAAGTAGCGTAAGTATTTCCCTTAGTTTTTGAGAACCAAGGTATCAATCCAGTAGGAGGCCACGCACAAGTCCCTCGTACCTGCACAAAACAATAGCTCCTCGCAACCAACGTGATTAGGGGTTGTCAATCCCTTCACGGTCACTTACGAGAGTGAGATCTGATAGAGATGATAAATAATATTTTTGGTATTTTTTTGGTATAGAGATGCAAAGTGAAAAGTAAAAGGCAAAGTAAAAACAAAGCAAATATTAGAGTGATGGAGATTGATATGATGAGAATAGACCCGGGGGCCATAGGTTTCACTAGTGGCTTCTCTCAAGAGCATAAGTATTCTACGGTGGGTGAACAAATTACTGTTGAGCAATTGATAGAATTGAGCATAGTTATGAGTATATCTAGGTATGATCATGTATATAGGCATCACGTCCGATACAAGTAGACCGAAATGATTCTGCATCTACTACTATTACTCCACTCATCGACCGCTATCCAGCATGCATCTAGAGTATCAAGTTAAAATCAGAGTAACGCCTAAGCAAGATGACATGATGTAGAGGAATAAATTCATGCAATATGGTAAATACCCCATCTTGTTATCCTCGATGGCAACAATACAATACGTGCCTTGCAACCCTTTACATCCTTTGGGTAAGGACACCGCAAGATTGAACCCAAAGCTAAACACTTCTCCCATTGCAAGAACTACCAATCTAGTTGGCCAAACCAAACGGATAATTCGAAGAGACTTGCAAAGATAACCAATCATACATAAAAGAATTCAGAGAAGATTCAAATATTATTCATAGATAAGCTGGATCATAAACCCACAATTCATCGGTCTCAACAAACACACCGCAAAAATAAGATTACATCAAATAGATCTCCACGAGAGAGGGGGAGAACATTGTATTGAGATCCAAAAAGAGAGAAGAAGCCATCTAGCTACAAGCTATGGACCTGAAGGTCTGAAGTAAACTACTCACACTTCATCGGAGAGGCTATGGTGATGATGTAGAAGCCCTCCATGGTGGATGCCCCCTCCGGCGGAGCTCCGGAACAGGCCCCAAGATGGGATCTCGTGGATACAGGAAGTTGTGGCGGTGGAATTAGGTTTTTGGCTCCTGTTCTGATCGTTTGGGGGTACGTAGGTATATATAGGAGGAAGGAGTACGTCGGTGGAGCAACAGGGGGCCCATGAGGCAGGGGGTCGCGCCCTAGGGGGGGCGTCCCCCACCCTCGTGACCGCCTCTTTTGTTCCTTGGAGTAGGGTCCAAGTCCCCTGGATCACGTTCGGTGAGAAAATCACGTTTCCGAAGATTTCATTCCGTTTGGACTCCGTTTATTATTTTGTTTCTTCGAAACACTGAAATAGGCAAAAAACAACAATTCTGGGCTGGGCCTCCGATTAATAGGTTAGTCCCAAAAATAATATAAAAGTGGAAAATAAAGCCCAATATAGTCCAAAATAGTAGATAAAGTAGCATGGAGCAATAAAAAATTATAGATACGTTGGAGACGTATCAGGCATCCCCAAGCTTAATTCCTGCTCGTCCTCGAGTAGGTAAATGATAAAAAGAGAATTTTTTATGCGGTGTCATACTTTGGCATAATTTCAATGTAAATATCCTTAATTGTGGTATGAATATTCAGATCCAAAAGATTCAAGACAAAAGTTCATATTGACATAAAAATAATAATACTTCAAGCATACTAATCAAAGTAATCATGTCTTCTCAAAATAGCATGGCAAAAGAAAGTTCATCCCTACAAAATCATATAGTTAGGCTATGCTTCATTTTCACACACAAAGATGTTCCCAACTTCTATACCCCCGATGACAAGCCAAGCAATTGTTTCATACTTAAATAATCTCAAACTTTTTCAACCTTCACGCAATACATGAGCGTGAGCCATTGATATAACACTATGGGTGGAATGGAATATGATGATGGGGATTGTGTGGAGAAGACAAAAAAGGAGAAAGTCTCACATTGACGAGGATAATCAACGGGCTATGGAGATGCCCATCAATTGATGTTAACATGAGGAGTAGGGATTTCTATGCAACGGATGCACTAGAGCTATGAATGCTCAACAAAAGAAAACTAGTGGGTGTGCATCCAACTTGCTTGCTCATGAAGACCTAGGGCATTTGAGGAAGCCCATCGTAGGAATATACAAGCCAAGTTCTATAATGAAAAATTCCCACTAGTATAAAAAGACAACTTATGAGACTCACTATATGAAAAACATGGTGCTACTTTGAAGCACAATATATGAGACTCACTACATGAAGAACAAGGTGCTACTTTGAAGCACAAAATATGAGACTCACTACATGAAGAACAAGGTGCTACTTTGAAGCACAAGTGTGGAAAGAGGATAGTAACATTGCCCTTTTTATTTTTTTATTTTTTTTGGGCCTTTCTTTTTTTTTCTTTTTGGCCTTTCTCTTTTTTTTGGGCAATGCTCTAATAATGATGATCAACACACTTCTATTGATTACAACATAAGGATTACAACTCGAAACTAGAACAAGATATGACTCTATATGAATGCCTCCGGCGTGTATCGGGATGGTGCAATGAATCAAGAGTGACATGTATGAAAAATAATGCATGGTGGCTTTGCCACAAATACGATGTCAACTACATGATCATGCAATGGCAATATGACAAAAGTAAAGTATGTCATGATGATGATGAACGGAACGGTGGAAAGTTGCATGGCAATATATCTCGGAATGGCTATGGAAATGCCATAACAGGTAGGTATGGTGGCTGTTTTGAGGAAGATATAAGGAGGTTTATGTGTGATAGATCGTATCATATCACGGGGTTTGGATGCACCGGCGAAGTTTGCACCAACTCTCAAGGTGAGAAAGGGCAATGCACGGTGCATCAAGAGGCTAGCAAAGGCGGAAAGGTAAAAGTGCGTATAATCCATGGACTCAACATTAGTCAAAATAACTCATATACTTATTGCAAAAATTTAGAAGTCATAAAAAATCAAATACTACGCGCATGCTCCTAGGGGGATAGATTGGTAGGGAAAAACCATCGCTCGTCCCCGACCGCCACTCATAAGGATGCACAAGCCAGGTACACTTCATGTTTCAAATTTGTTACACAACTTTAACCATACGTGCATGCTACGGGACTTGCAAACTTCAACACAAGCATTTCTCAAATTCACAACTACTCAACTAGCACGACTTTGATATTATCACCTCCATATCTCAAAACAATTATCAAGCATCAAACTTTTCTTAGTATTCAACGCACTCAAAAGAAAGTTTCACATATCTTGAATACCAAGTATATTAATATTAAGCAAATTACCATGCTATTAACGACTCTCAAAATAATCTAAGTGAAGCATGAGAGATAAATAGTTTCTTTAAAACATATCCACCACCGTGCTCTAAAAGATCTAAGTGAAGCACTAGAGCAAAAATTATCACGCTCAAAAGATATAAGTGAAGCAATATGAGCAAAACTATCAAGCTCAAAAGATATAAGTGAAGCACATAGAGTATTCTAGCAAATTTCAATTCATGTATGGCTCTCTCAAAAGGTGTTGTCGGTGTACTAGAGTAGGGGTACCCTAGTACCCTGAACTCGTGCACGGACAGTCGCAGCACCCCGCGGCAAGGCTGGCCTGGTGACCGCCAAGGTCCTCAGCGGCTCCTTTGGAGCCTTTCAAGAACAAAGTAATCAAGGCCCCGGCAAGAGGAGCTTGCCGGGAAGGCCACTCAAGGCACGAAGGAAACAAGACCCCGGCAAGAGGAGCTTGCCGGGAAGGCTTGGTGAGCGACAAGCTCCCGAGCGCGACAAGGACCTTGCCGCGGCAGGCAACCTCTCTTCATCTCCGCTCCAGCTCATCCGCCAACGTGTCGCCATGGGGCTTTCCCGAACGCAGCGTGTCAATGGGCTGTGCAGCCAGCGAGGAGCAGCGATAAGCGGCCGACAAGCTACCATCGTGGCAAACGGAGGCGCACTTGTCGGTCCCTGTTACACTGTTCAGGCGACTGAGACGGGCATTTATGACTCTTGTCCTTGCCGTCAGAGTTAGGTATAGATCACTGTACACTGTACAAAGCGGTGTACCAACCTCTATTTTTACTATTCTACCCTTATCTACTTCCCACCTGTGGTGACCCCTTGTGCCTATAAAAGGAGGCCCAAGTGCAACGTAGAAAGGGTTCGGTTCGGCTCCGGCTCAGTTCATTCGACTCATTCGAGATCTCATTTAGGCTAGGTTTTGTAGCTCCCATTGCTCCCTAGCAAGAACACAATACAATCCACCAAGCAGCAGTAGGAGTATTATCTCTCCGGAGAGCTCCGAAGCTGGGTAAATCTGCTCGTGTGCATCGCCTCGATCCGCTCTTCGTGCATTCTCCGCCCCCCTCCGAACCACAAGGGACCCGGTCCCATAGGTGTTCGTGGGGACACGATCAGCTTCCCCGACATCTTTGGCGCGCCAGGTAGGGGGCGTCGAGGCTGTGTGAATCCAATCCGGCGTTCACACGAGCAGTTTCTTCATCAACATCTTCGTCAGCATGCCACCGAAGAAGAAGGCTTCGGCGGCAGCAGAGCCGTCTGCGTCAAACCCACCACCATCGGAGCTGACGAGTGGTGGGGAAGACGCTGGCGGAGGAACGGGCATCGTCGAGAGAGCCCACAACGCCGCCAGGTCCAAGGACAAGGCGGCGCAAGCTTCGGCGTCCGAATCCGCACCGCGTCCATCTCAAGAGGCGCGGGATCGACAGCGTCATGGTGCTCGCAGCACCATACGTTCAATAGATCAAGGCCAAGCTGGAGGCTCCCGAGACCCTCGAGACCCGCATGCACGCCAGCATGCTGGTACGAGTGGGGTACGGTCGCTTGGGCGGGATGCTGCTCCTCCTAACTTGGTTAGGAGTCCGAGCACATCCCGTTCCTCGCTCCGTACGCCTTTGCCACCCACCACTCCAGCGGAAGCCTTGGTGAGAGCTCAGCTACTTCTAGACTACCCTCCAACGGCCGACAAGGTCGACGAATGGAGGGCCACAATCCAGAGTCTCATTGGCTTTGCCAACGGCGACGTTCCGCGGCAACCAACTGCGTCCTTGCCGCGGCGCGACGACAAGGCACGAGCCTGTGGCGACGAGACCTGCGGGGGTGCCACCACCATGCACTCCCCTTCCCGAAGGCCAAGATCACCAGCTCCTCGGATCAACATCGACAGCGACTCCACCGCCTCGTCGGATGCACGAGCTCGCCGTGATCAGCGCCAAGTTCTTAAGGAACGACAAGAAGAAGACGCTCGGACCCGCATCGAGCGCCGAAGAGAAGCGCGGCGTCAATCTGACCAACGCGCCGGGCCCGATGTTGATATGCATGCGCCACCTGCCGTACGCGGTAGGTTGCCCTGCGTTCACCCGTGAGCTGCGGCAAGTCCAGTGGCCCGACAAGAAAAACTTCAAGCCAGATGTGCCAGAGAAGTATGATGGCAGGACGCACCCATCGGAGTTCCTCAGCATCTACACCATTGCGGTGCAGGCTACGGGGGGATGAGACGACAAGATTCTTGCCAACTACTTCCCTCTGGTGCTCAAGCCAAACGTCAGATCTTCGCTCATGCACTTGCCGGACAGTTCCATATCTTCTTGGGCAGATTTGTGCCATCAGTTTGTCGGCGCCTTCACAGGCGGCCACAAGCCTCATGGCCAAGAGAGTGACCTTCACCTGCTCGCCCAGAAGGAGGGAGAGTCCCTGCGCAAGTTCATCCAGAGATTCAGTCGTGTGCACTACAACATCCCAGACGTCCACCCTGCCGCGGTGATCAGCGCGTTTCATTAGAATGTGCGTAACCGCAGGATGAGGGAGGAGATGGCGATGTGCAAGGTCAAGGACGTCAGTGAACTGTATGCCTTGGCCGACAAGTGTGCACGCGCTGAGGAGGGAAGAAGACTCCCAGGAGAGAATGTGGGAGCAGAATCTGACAGTGAGGAGACCGCCCCGGCAAGGAAGAGCCGGCGGCGGAACAACAGAAAGAAGAAGAGTCAAGAAGCACTAGTTGTCGAGCAGTCCGGCAAGGATAGTGCCGCCAACAAAGCCAAGGCTGGTGGCTCCGGCAAGGAGGTTGCCGCTGACACCGACGGCCAAGCTGTGGTGGCCGCCGACAAGCCAGACAGCCCCAACAAACAGTACTGCAAGATTCACCGCACCAAGGGCCACGATCTCCAGAGTTGCAAGAAAGTCGAGCAGCTCGTTGAACTACAGAAGGCTGAGTACGAGCGGCGATACAAGGAGAAGGCCCAGGAAGGTGCTGGTGCAGCTAGTAAGAAGAGACCCGGCCGGGGAGGACGCCGCGGCAAGGCCAAGCAGCGGCAAGGAGACAGACCTCCCCGCGGCCGCGACAAGGACGAAGACAAAGATGATGATGAAGACATGGAAGACGATGAAGCTGATGAGTAGGAGTTTCAGAAGGCAACAGAGGTTCTCTGCGTTGACGGTGGTGCTTCTCTGCATACCTCACACCGCCAACTCAAGCAATGGATGCGGGAGGTCAATGCAGCAGAACCATCCATGGAGTCACGAAGACCTCTGAAGTGGTCCAGCACGCCCATCATTTTTGATATTGAGGACCACCCTGATCGCATAACTGCGGTCGGGTGCTTGCCGATGTTGGTCTCACCAACTATCCGCAATCTCAAGGTCACTAAAATGTTGGTTGACGGCGGGGCCGGCCTGAATCTGATCTCCTCAGCAGTGCTCCAGAAGCTTCAAATCCCTGACAGCGAGCTCGAAGAAACTGGCACTTTCCAAGGAATCAACCCAGGAAGGAGCAAGCCGAAAGGGAAGATCACATTGCCGGTAACATTTGGCAGTGAGTTAAATTTCAGGACTGAGAGGGTCACATTCGACGTTGCTGATTTCCCATTGCCCTACAATGGGATACTTGGCCGTCCAGCACTTGCCAAGTTCATGGCAGCCTCTCACTACGCCTACAACCTTCTCAAGATGCCCGGCCCGATAAGCGTCATTTCTGTTCATGGCGACAAGAAGGATGCGCTTATCTGCGCCGACAAGATTTACCGGGATGCAGCAGCTGCGACAGATAGCAAACCACATGCCGCTGAAGCTCCCGGGGGAAAAGGAAGTCCAAGTCCGGCAAAAGCTCTGATGCCCACTCCGGCAAGCGCACCTCTTCGGAGTGCTACACTACCGTCGAGGACGCACCATCGAGCTCCACCGGCAAGTGCAAGAAGATGATGGCAGCTCCACCGAAGACCAAGAAGGTGTCCGCCAAGGAGGACGGCACTGGTGGTACCTTCACCATCGATTGCCACGCTGGACCCTAAATAGGAAGGCGAGCTCGTTGCTTTCCTGCGGGCGAATGTCGATGTGTTTGCATGGCAACCGTCTGACATCCCCGGTGTTCCCAGGAAAGTAATTGAGCACACCTAGCTGTCTGTCCTCACGCGCGGCCCGTCAAGCAAAAAATTAGGAAACAAGCAGTGGAGCGCCAAGAATTCATAGCAGAAGAGATCAAGAAGTTGGAAGCACCAGGCCTTGTCAGAGGAGTGCTCCATCCCACGTGGTTGGCCAATCCGGTAGTTGTACGCAAGGCGAATGGGAAATGGAGACTTTGTATTGACTTCACAGATGTTAATGAAGCTTGTCCCAAAGTCCCATTTCCCTTGCCGCGTATAGACCAGATTGTTGACTCCACAGCTGGATGTGATTTGCTTTCGTTTCTTGATGCATATTCAGGATATCATCAGATTTTCATGGCAGAGGAGGATGAAGAGAAAACCGCATTCATTACACCATGTGGCACATACTGTTTCATACGGATGCCTTTCGGTTTGAAGAATGCTGGTTCAACGTTTGCGAGAGTAGTCCATGATGCCTTTGAGCCACAAATACAAACAAATGTAGAAGCCTACATGGATGACATAGTGGTCAAGAGCAAGGACAAAGCAACTCTGGTTCAAGACTTAGATGAGACCTTTGCAAATCTGCGCAAGATCAACCTCAAGCTCAACCCCGAGAAGTGCGTGTTTGGAGTCCCTTCCGCAAGCTTCTCGGTTCTTCGTGGTCTCGAGGGGAATTGAAGCCAATCCCGACAAGATCAAGGCCATTGAGCAGATTGAAGCACCAAAGCGCGTCAAGGATGTAAGAAGGCTTGCCGGTTGCGTGGCTGCTCTCAGCAGGTTTATCTCTAAGTCAGCTGAGCGCGCCCTGCCATTTTTCAAGATTTTGAAAAAGGCAGGTCCAATGAAATGGACTCCCGAAGCGGAGGCTGCGCTGCAGGACTTAAAGAGGTACCTATCCTCCACTCCAATACTTGTCGCACCTAGGCCACAAGAGAAGTTGCTGCTGTACATAGCGGCAACCAATCAAGTGGTTAGTGCTGCGTTAGTAGCGGAGAGGGAGGCGGATGATGAGCCGGCAACCGAGGCAGATGCATCCAGCGACAAGCAGGGGGCTTCGCCGTCAAGCTCCGGTCCCGACAAGGACGGATCTGCACAGGATTGCGACAAGATACAGAAAAGGATGGTGCAGCGCCCGGTCTACTTTGTCAGTTCCCTTCTGCAGGGGGCTAGGTCAAGGTACTCTGGTGTGCAGAAGTTGCTTTTCGGCCTCCTCATGGCCTCGAGAAAGCTGCGCCATTACTTCCAAGCACATGAGATAACAGTTGTCACTCGCTTTCCGCTGAAGAGGATATTGCAAAATCCAGAAGCAACAGGCAGGATTGTTGAGTGGGCACTGGAACTGTCAAGCTTTGGCCTTAAGTTTGAAAGCACTTCAACTATCCAAAGCAGAGCATTGGCAGAGTTTATAGCAGAATGGACGCCAACGCAAGATGAAGAAATCCCAGAGACGAGCATCCCCGTCAAGGAAGCAAGTAAAGAGTGGCTGATGTACTTTGATGGTGCCTTCTCGCTGCAAGGCGCCGGTGCCGGCGTGCTGCTTATCGCACCCACCGGAGAGCACCTCAAGTACATAGTCCAGATGCACTTTCCCAAGGAACAAGCAACAAATAATACTGCAGAATATGAAGGTTTGCTTGCCGGCCTTAGAATTGCGGTGGACCTTGGGATCAAGAAGCTTATCGTCAGGGGTGACTCGCAGCTTGTCGTCCGCCAAGTAAACAAGGATTATCAGAGTCCGTTGATGGAAGCCTACGTTGATGAAGTGAGAAAGCTAGAAGAACACTTTGAAGGCCTACAAATGGAACATGTTCCAACAGCTCAGAATGATATTGCTGATGGCCTGTCAAAGTGCGCTGCACTCAAGTTACCTGTGGAACCAGGAATTTTTGTGCTCAAGCTGACTCAACCAACTGTAACACCATCAACAGGACAGAGCAAGAAGAGGAAGTTGGTTTCTGGTGACTACTTTCCGGCAGAGCTCCCTGAAGCCGCCGCCAAGAAGGTCCCCAAAATCAACGCAAATATCGCTGAGGAGCAGTCTGCTCCGACAAGCCCTAGGGTTTGTTTCGTTGAAGCAGACGCTCCCGACAAGTTTTGCTCCAGCAAGCTTGCCGGGGATCATCAAGCTCCGGCAGAACCGCAGGTTCTTGCCGTAGAAGCTGATGTTCCCGCAGCGACAGATGTGCCTTTAGTCCTTGTTGTCGAGCCGCAAGCTCCAACATGGGCGCAGTAGATCGTCCATTTCCTTGAAGACGGAGAACTTCCCGAAGAGCAAGAAGAAGCGGAAAGAGTAGCCCGGCAGTAAAGTATGTACCAGTTTGTTGACAACATCCTGTACAGAAGAAGACTTAACGGAGTGAAATTGAAGTGTATTTGCCGAGAAGATGGACAGAAGCTGTTGGCGGAGATACACGGAGGCATATGTGGTCACCACATTGGCGCAAGAGCACTTGCCGGCAAAGCTTTCCGGCAAGGTTTCTTCCGCCGAAGCCCTCCAGGATGCAACTGCACAAGTAACCAAGTGTGAAGCGTACCAGTTCCATTCAAAACAGATACACCAGCCAGCTCAAGCTCTCCAGACAATCCCTTTATCCTGGCCATTTTCAGTCTGGGGGCTCGACATCCTCGGCCCCCCGAGCTGTCGAGGGCTTTGAGTACTTGTACGTCGCAATCGACAAGTTCACAAAGTGGCCGGAAGTGCAAGCAGTGAGGAAGGTGACAACACGCCAAGTGATCAAGTTCTTCAGTCAATTGTTTGCCGCTTTGGGATTCCTAACCGGATCATCACCGACAATGGTACCCAATTCACGAGTCGCACCTTCATGCAAAGACGTCCAAGATCTTGGCGCCAAGGTTCTGCTTTACGCTGCTCACCCGAGAAGCAACGGTCAGCGAGAGGGCAAATGCCGAAGTGCTGCGAGGACTCAAAGACCAGAACCTTTGACAGGCTGCGCGCAAGTGCGGAAGAAACTGGATTGAGGAGCTGCCGGTGGTTCTTTGGTCGATCAGACGACGCCAAATCGAGCCACCGGCCGCACACCTTTCGCTCTAGTCTATGGAGCAGAGGCAGTTCTCCCCACGGAACTTCAGATACGGGTCACCTCGAGTACTCGCTCGATGAGCTTGAGCAAGAGCAGCTGCGACAAGATGACGACCGCTTCCTCGAGGAGGATCGCTTCAGGCTGTAACGAGCTGCTCGTTATCAGCAAGCTTTGGCGCCGCTACCATAACCGCATAAAGTTAACGCCAGAAGCTTCGAGGAAGGCGACCTTGTTCTTCGGCGCGTTCAATCCGCCAAGAATTCCAACAAGTTGACGCCGAAGTGGGAAGGCCCTTATCGAGTGAAACGAGTCACTAGGCCTGGCGCTGTCCGCCTTGAGACCGAAGATGGCGTTCCGGTGAGCAACTCCTGGAACATAGAGCATCTTCGTAAGTTTTACCCATAGATGCGGTTGCCGGAACCCGTTCGGCAACCACCCTTTTGTACAAGTCTTGCCGCTGTTACATGTAATCCTTTGTACAAAGCCGGGCGCAGACCCCGTGCATCAGTAAAGCTCATGTGTTGCGCACAATTTGTCAATTTCATGCTTTTGTCATTATTTTGCATGTATTATCTGACATTTTGTGCAGCATCCACACCCGGTAAGCGATAACGAGCCACTAGGCTCCATAACTTTATTTTCTCTTCTTTCTTCTCAAAAGAGAGCAAGGTTCATCCACCCACAAGTTAACCGGGGGGGGGAGGAGAAGATAATGGTGTGGGCCACCAAGTGTCGCTCGAGGAAGTATCGCCTTGCCGGGAAGCAAACGACAGAAAAGCTAAGTTGCTAAGTTTAAGCAATCAGTTTTTAAAATTTTCAAGTTATCTTCCTCGAACGATAGTACTTTGTATGGAAAACCTGTGCGCGGAGGAACCAACTCGTAGCTAGTCGCACCCTTACTTTGTTTTGAGTCCGCTCAATAAATTAAGTGCGCTGCAGCTAGTTGCGACAAGGTTGCTTGTCGGAGGCGGCATCGCCAGCAGGCTGCTGATGTTCCGCACTCAGCGCTCGCGACAAAGGTGCCCGCGCCGACAAGTTCCCTAAAAGCGTAGGGCACAAACATACAAGGGAAGAAATCAAGTAAAGGGAATAACATTGCAATTGATGCCTAAGATAGAGTATATTACAAAAATGACTTGTCGCAGATCTAATAAATTGTCCTAAACATGATCTACAGCGACAAGGGAAAGATAAGCTTGGCGGCCTAGTCCACGCGGTCGCCATCGAGCCTCTTGACTCCGCTCACCCTGTCCACAATGGGTGCGACAAGGGCCTTGAGTGCTTCAACGTCGGCAGATGGAGGCAGGGACTTGAGGACGTTGGTGAAGTTGACGCCTGGGTTGCGGAAGGCCACCTTCATCAGCACCTTCTGGAGAGCCCCGGCGCAGACTTGGCGCGACTCGTCGGCCAGTTGCTTTGGGATCTCTTCCCGGAGCCGCTGGAGACCCGTCAACACGCCCTTGAAGAATAGGCTGAGCTTGGCGCTGGGTTGGAGTTTCTCATCAGTGGAGTACCCAAGATCCACCATTCCCAGCTCCATCAGCTCATTATGGATGGCGGCGGCAGTGTCCACAAGACCTTCTGTCCAGTGCATTATGCTATCTCTGAGATTATTCTGGGCGGTCACGGCATTCGACAGCAGTTCCTCGTTGGCTTTGATCTTCTCCAACAGGCCCGCTTCTCGCTCCTTGGCGCCGTCCAGCGTCTCTGTCAGAGTGGTCAGTTTCAGCTCCAGATCTGCCTTGGAGTCCTTGGCGGCGTCGAGCTCTTTGATCTTTTCAGCAAAACGACCCTGCAACTCACCAAGAGTGTAGGCGTCCTTCTCGCGCTCGCGCTTCAGCCCGGTGACCTCCTCGCCGCTCTTCTGGAGGGTGGCCTCCAGCTGCGCCACCCTCGTTTCCAATTCCTTCTTGGCGGCCTCGGCAGCCGCGGCGGCGTCCTTTGCCTCCTGGAGTGCCCCGCCAATTGATTGCTCGCGCGCGGCAAGATCTTCCTCATAGCTGTCGAGGTTGATCTTCCGCTGCGCCAGCTCACCTTCTTGCGCAGAGAGCTTCTCGCCGGCGAGCCTTTGCTGCTCCTCGACCTCGGCCTTCTCCAAGATGAAGGCCGTGCGCTCTTCGGAAAGCTGCTCCCGTGCGTCTGCTATGTCCCGGAGAGTCTCCTTCTTGGTGCGCCGAAGCTCTTCTACGCGCTTCTCCATATCAGCTCCCGCCCTCGCGTCTAGTGCTTCCCGCGACTCCAAATTTTAGCTTGCGAGGCGCGGTAGAGCGACAAAGAACCTCTTCAAGAGCTGCTCCTCCTCGGGCTCGCGCTGCTGCTGCTTGGAGCGTCAACCAGCGATAGCCCGGCGGAGGCGAGCAGTTCCGCGTCGAAGGTCTCCCCTTCGGCCGATGCCCTGGAGCTTGACGCCCATGGGAGCTTGATAAAGACACCTTCGCCGGCCTTCAGATAGGCGCCGGGCTGGGGCTCTTCGGAGTCTGGTGCGACGTCGGTGGCGGGGGGATCGGCGGTCGGTGCAGCGCCTGGCGCTCCTGCGGCCTCAGGGCCGTCAGTACGATCACCGGACCCCTCCCCAGCCTCTGCGCCGGCAGCCTTGGCGGCCTCGTCACCGGCGGGTCCATCGGCGCCGGCCTCCTCTTCCATGTTGGCGGCGTCGTCATTGTTGCCGCGAGTGTCCTCCTCGCCGGCAACCTCAGTCTCCATCGGCTCTCCGGCAGATGGATCTGATGATCAGAGAAAGAAAAGGATAAGTCAAGCAAATGTTCAAAAAGAAGAACAGAAGAAAAGAGAACCCAAGGGAGATTTTCAAACAAGAAGATTACCTGCAGTGGGATCTATTCCCGCGGTCTCCACCACCGGAGGTTCGTCGGCGCTGCCCCTTGTCGGGGAAGCTCCCCTTGTCGGAGAGGCCTCCCTTGCCGGAGAGCGCTCCCTTGGCGGAGAGTTCTCCCTTGGCGGCGTAGTTGAGGCGAGCAGAACTTCGGGGGTGACTTCCGGGGCCTCCTGATGAGGCTGCTCTGCTCCTACACAAATCAACAAGCCAGAAATCAGTAAAGAAGGAGCACCCAAGCACACCTAACCGTAAGAAATGAATCAAACACTTACGCTGGGGGCTGTGCTGGGGGCTGCTCTGTTGAAGGGTTGCCGGATCCGGCAAGGGAGTCTCAGACGTGCCTCCTGTCGCCACAGGGGAATCGTCTGAGACGACGACCACCGGGGTCTTGGCCCTCTTCTACGCCCTCTGCGCCAGTGTCCTGAAGAAGGAAAGAGCTCAGAATGAAGCAAGTCAGATACGAGACAAAGCAGTAAATTGAAGAATTACAAGTAGAAGCGACAAGATCTTACTCCTCCTCTTCTTCCTCGAAGCTGAGAGCGGAGAAGTCAAATTCCGCTCCAGTGCGACGAGCTGGAGGAGTAGACTCCCTCGGACGCTTGGCGGGTGCGGGGGCCGTGGCTCCAGAAGGCCCCGCTCCCGTTGCTGTGGCGGCAAGAGGCGCTCCCGCGGCAACGGTGCTTGTCGCGGTGGAGCGCGTCGGGCGGCGAGGCGGCTGTTGGCCCGTCTGCCGCCCCGCCACTTCTCCGGTCTTGCGGAGGCGTCTTCTTGGCGGGGCCGCGGGCTCCTCCCGCGGCAAGCTACTTGACGGCGGAGGGGAGGCGCCCCCGGCAGGCTCGTTCGGGTCAGCGTCGGGTTCGGCCTGCTCTTCCTCAACAACGAACTCCTCTCGATCGGCAAGGCTTGCCGCCTCGGCTGCCTCTGCCTCCTCGACGGAGAACCCAAACGCGCCGGCGGCAGCAGCTTCTGCCGCCTCCTCCAACCTTGTGGCGATGCGCGCCATCTCTTGCTCGGTGGTGTCGCGGGTGAGCCGCTTCTGCTCGTCGGCACGGATCGGCACTTCTTCCAAGTCGTCGAAGAACTGCTGCACGACGTCGTCGGCGGGCTCCTGCCAAGTTGGAACGATTCCATGGGAATCGCTGGCAACGGCATCATCGCGCGGATGCGGTCAAGCGACGAGTTGTTGCACAAGGGCACGACTCCCCTCGGCAACATGAACCACTCGGGGTGATCTGCATCAGGCTTGAACAGCTCCCGCAGCATGCCATCTAGCTCCAAGACAGTGAAGTTCCAATTCAGACCCGGGCGCAGCCTCATGATGTCCGCCGCGTTTTGGCACTCCCAAGCAGGTCTCCCTCTCTCCTGCAAGGGCGCAATGCGGCGGCGAAGGAAGTCCGCGCCAACTGCTCCTACGGTAAGCCCGGCATGCCTGAGGCGCAAGATCCTAGTCACGGCAATCTTCAACTTGGCATCCTCCGGCGCCAAGTTGCTCCAGTCGTTGCCGCGCACTATGGGAGTTTTGCGCAGGGCAGTGAAAGGCTGCGGGTCCTCCTCTAAGATCCAACACCAGTCAGCTCTCCACTCCTCCCACTTGCTGCGCAGCTCTCCGTCAAGATATGCTTCTTTCTTGCCGATCCTGGAGGTCCATGCAATTCCTCCGGCAAGCGGCTCTCCTCTCTCTACGCGGGGCGTGAAGTAATGGCGGAAAAGTGCGACATTTGGGTGGACCCCGACAAAGTTCTCGCAGAGGTGTGCGAAAACGGCCATGGTGAGGACGGCGTTGGGGGTGAAATCAAGGAGGCGGAGGCCATATGTGTTCATGACATCGCAAAAGAATTTGGAAAAGAGCGGGCAGAGACCGCAGTGGAAGAAAAGCGCGAAGAAAGGGTACCCGATGGAAACCTTCTCGGATGTGGCGGCGGAGATCACCCTTGTGCGCGGGTGCGCCCGCGTCTCCGTCGACCAGAAAAGGTAATACAGCTCCCGCAGCTCCTTCCTGTCGAGCAGGGGATCGAAAAGGGCCCGCTCCTTCCGCAGCGCCGCGAGCCGCCGCGCCTCGGCCGATTTCACGCCTTTCCCCTTGTCGGCTTTCGGAGCCATGGGGGGAGGTGGTGGAGGAGGTCGACGGCGTTGGTGGCGCCGGTGGCAATGGGGGGGCGGAGCGTTGCTCTCTGTGGACTTGAGGGAAAGGGGGGAGCGGTGGTGGTTTCTGATGTGACAGCAATGGCAAGTGGGTGTTCTGCCCCTGTTCCCCCTGTTTATAAGGAGGGAGAGGAGGCGGGCGTTCCGATTTTCCCATTAAAGAAAGCCCCCACGATCTCTCCCACGACGCCACGTCCGGAACGTGCCGTTCGTGGGGGACGTGGTGGGTCCGAAGCGAATAACTACGCGATCCAGGCCGCGTGCTCGCAGACTGCTTTTGGGCCTGCCCAACAGAGCTTGGCGCAGTGTGGCCCAGGCCCGGGGGCTCCTGTCGGTGTACTAGAGTAGGGGTACCCTAGTACCCCGAACTCGTGCACGGACAGTCGCAGCACCCCGCGGCAAGGCTGGCCTGGTGACCGCCAAGGTCCTCAGCGGCTCCTTTGGAGCCTTTCAAGAACAAAGTAATCAAGGCCCCGGCAAGAGGAGCTTGCCGGGAAGGCCACTCAAGGCACGAAGGAAACAAGACCCCGGCAAGAGGAGCTTGCCGGGAAGGCTTGGTGAGCGACAAGCTCCCGAGCGCGACAAGGACCTTGCCGCGGCAAGGCGCTTGCCGCGGCAGGCAACCTCTCTTCATCTCCGCTCCAGCTCATCCGCCAACGTGTCGCCATGGGGCTTTCCCAGGCACGCGTGTCAATGGGCTGTGCAGCCAGCGGGGAGCAGCGATAAGCGGCGCTGACAAGCTACCATCGTGGCAAACGGAGGCGCACTTGTCGGTCCCTGTTACACTGTTCAGGCGACTGAAACGGGCATTTATGACTCTTGTCCCTTGCCGTCAGAGTTAGGTATAGATCACTGTACATTGTACAAAGCGGTGTACCAACCTCTGTTTTTACTATTCTACCCTTATCTACTTGCCACCTGTGGTGACCCCTTGTGCCATTAAAAGGAGGCCCAAGTGCAACGTAGAAAGGGTTCGGTTCGGCTCCGGCTCAGTTCATTCGACTCATTCGAGATCTCATTTAGGCTAGGTTTTGTAGCTCGCATTGCTCCCTAGCAAGAACACAATACAATCCACCAAGCAGAAGTAGGAGTATTATCTCTCCGGAGAGCTCCGAAGCTGGGTAAATCTACTCGTGTGCATCGCCTCGATCCGCTCTTCGTGCATTCTCCGCCCCCCTCCGAACCACAAGGGACCCGGTCCCATAGGTGTTCGTGGGGACACGATCCGCTTCCCCGACAGGTGTGTACAGCAAGGATGATTGTGGTAAACTAACAAGCAAAGACACAAATAATACAAGACGCTCCAAGCAAAACACATATCATGTGGTGAATAAAAATATAGCTCCAAGTAAATTACCGATGGAAGTAAGCGAAAGAGGGATGCCTTCCGGGCATCCCCAAGCTTTGACTTTTGGTGTCCTTGGATTATCTTGGGGTGCCATGGGCATCCCCAAGCTTAGGCTCTTTCCACTCCTTGTTCCATAATCCATCAAAAGAATTTACCCAAAACTTGAAAACTTCACAACACAAAACTCAATAGAAATCTCATGAGCTCCGTTAGAGAAAGAAAACAAAAGACTACTTTAAGGTACTGTAATGAACTCATTCTTTATTTATATTGGTGTTAAACCTACTGTATTCCAACTTCTCTATGGATTATAAACTATTTTACTAGCCATAGATTCATCAAAATAAGCAAACAACACACGCAAAACAGAATCTGTCAAAAACAGAACATTCTGTAGTAATCTGTAACTAATGCAAACTTCTGGAACTCCAAAAAATCTACCAAAATTAGACGACCTAGAAATTTTTTTTATTGATCATCAGCAATTGGAATAAATATATTATCACGTTCTGGTGATTTTTAATAATTCAGGCACTGAGCGCAAAGTTTCTGGAAATTATAGCAAGATCAAATAACTATCATCCAAGAAGATCCAATAGGTCTAGCTTGGCACAAACACTAATTAAAACATAAAACCACATCTAAACAGAGGCTAGATGGATTATTTATTCCTAAGCAGCAAGGAAAAATATTGGGTTGTCTCCCAACAAGCGCTTTTCTTTAAAGCCTTTTTAGCTAGGCATTGAGATTTCAATGATGCTCACAAGAAAGACAAGAACTGAGGCACAAAAAGAGCATCATAAAACATGTGACAAACACACTTAAGTCTAACATACTTCCTATGCATAGGCATATTATAGGCAAACAAAATATCGTAGCAAGCAAAAACTAGCATATGCAAGGAAGCGGAAAGGAACAATAGCAACTCAACATAACGAGAGGTAATTTAGTACATGAAAATTTCTATAACCATATTTTCCTCTCTCATAATAATTACATGTAGGATCATAAGAAAATTCAACAATATAGCTATCACATAACATATTCTCAACACGATCCACATGCATGCGAAGTTGACACTCTTCCAAAATAGTGGGATTATCATTAACTAAAGTCATGATTTCTCCAAGCCCACTTTTATCAAAAAATTCATAAGATGACACTCTTCCAAACCCACTTTCAATATTATTGCAAACACTATTATCAATCTTATATTCATCATGGGGCTTAAATAAATTTTCAAGATCATAAGAAGAATCTCCCCAATCATGACTATTGGACATAGCAAAATTAGCATCCCCAAGCTTAGGGTTTTGCATATTATTAGCATAATTTACATCAATAGAATTTATAATAAAATCATTGCAATCATGCTTTTTATTCAAAGATCTATCGTGAAGCACTTCATCACAACTTTCAGATTTACGGATTTCAGGCAAAAGCTTATAAAGATAATCTAGTGCATCCAAATCACTAGGAATTGGTTCATCATAATTGGATCTCTTAAAAAGATTGGCAGGCGGATGAGGATCCATAGATATTAGCTTCTCTGTTTAGGAATAAATACTCAACTATTTCAGCCAAGCGAGCAAACGAGCCAAGAAAGACATGAAGGAAAACGAAAAGATGAACGGAAAAAGGGCGAATAAAACGACAAGGGTGAAGTGGGGGAGAGGAAAACGAGAGGCAAATGGCAAATAATGTAATGCGGGAGATAGGGATTGTGATGGGTACTTGGTATGCTTGACTTGCTCTTGCGTGAGCCTCCCCGGCAACGGCGCCAGAAATTCTTCTTGCTACCTCTTTAGCACTGCGTTGGATTTCCCCGAAGAGGAGAGGATGATGCAGCAAAGTAGCGTAAGTATTTCCCTCAGTTTTTGAGAACCAAGGTATCAATCCAGTAGGAGGCCACGCACAAGTCCCCGTGCACTGCACAAAACAATAGCTCCTCGCAACCAACGCGATTAGGGGTTGTCAATCCCTTCACGGTCAGTTACGAAAGTGAGATCTGATAGAGATGATAAATAATATTTTTGGTATTTTTTTGGTATAGAGATGCAAAGTGAAAAGTAAAAGGCAAAGTAAAAAACAAAGCAAATATTAAAGTGATGGAGATTGATATGATGAGAATAGACCCGGGGGCCATAGGTTTCACTAGTGGCTTCTCTCAAGAGCATAAGTATTCTTGATTGGGTGAACAAATTACTGTTGAGCAATTGATGTAATTGAGCATAGTTATGAGTATATCTAGGTATGATCATGTATATAGGCATCACGTCCGAGACAAGTAGACCGAAACGATTACGCATCTACTACTATTACTCCACTCATCGACCGCTATCCAGCATGCATCTAGAGTATTAAGTTAAAAACAGAGTAACGCCTTAAGCAAGATGACATGATGTAGAGGAATAAATTCACGCAATATGATAAATACCCCATCTTGTTATCCTCGATGGCAACAATACAATACGTGCCTTGCAACCCTTTACATCCTTTGGGTAAGGACACCGCAATATTGAACCCAAAGCTAAACACTTCTCCCATTGCAAGAACTACCAATCTAGTTGGCCAAACCAAACGGATAATTCGAAGAGACTTACAAAGATAACCAATAATGCATAAAAGAATTCAGAGAAGATTCATATATTATTCATAGATAAGCTGGATCATAAACCCACAATTCATTGGTCTCAAGAAACACACCGCAAAAAAAGATTACATCGAATAGATCTCCACGAGAGAGGAGGAGAACATTGTATTGAGATCCAAAAAGAGAGAAGAAGCCATCTAGCTACTAGCTATGGACCCGAAGGTCTGAAGTAAACTACTCACACTTCATCGGAGGGGCTATGGTGATGATGTAGAAGCCCTCCGTGGTGGATGCCCCCTCCGGCGGAGCTCCAGAACAGGTCACAAGATGGGATCTCGTGGATACAGGATGTTGCGGCGGTGGAATTAGGTTTTTGGCTCCTGTTCTGATCGTTTGGGGTACGTAGGTATATATAGGAGGAAGGAGTACGTCGGTGGAGCAACAGGGGGCCCACGAGGCAGGGGGCGCGCCCTAGAGGGGCGCCACCACCCTCATGACCGCCTCTTTCGTTCCTTGGAGTAGGGTCCAAGTCCCCTGGATCACGTTCGGTGAGAAAATCACGTTTCCAAGATTTCATTCCGTTTGGACTCCGTTTGATATTCTGTTTCTTGAAACACGAAATAGGCAAAAAAACGACAATTCTGGCTGGGCCTCCGGTTAATAGGTTAGTCCCAAAAATAATATAAAAGTGGAAAATAAAGCCCAATATAGTCCAAAGCAGTAGATAAAGTAGCATGGAGCAATAAAAAATTATAGATACGTCGGAGACGTATCACCTTCCCCACGTGCCACATTTCTTTCTCCTTCCTCCAAGTCCTTTTCCGTCAGATTTTGCCCTAATTCTTGTCTTCCTAGGTCTACTAGGGGCCCTGTTTTGCAATGGAGCAGACAATTTAAACCCAGGGTCCACCACATCCCACTGTTGTTTGCCCTCCATTGTAGGCAAATTTTTAGCATAAGTAGCATTGAATCTAGCAACAGAAAAGTACTCATGTACATACTGATCAATCTCACTTACTGGGCCTCTCATTGAAGTAATAAATACAAAGCATGTATGCAAGGCTGTCAAGTTAACTGCCACTTTCTACAACTGCAAGGCCCAGTGGCCAAATTTACTGGTCTCCACTCTCTCTTTTCCTTGTCAATTGCTGGGATCTCTGCCTCATATGTGCTTCTCTTCACTATCTCCATATCAAGGTCCTTATATTTTGCATGAAGCATTTTTACGACTTTGGGGATTATGATGTGGCCAATGAATGTAGCAGCTGCAATCTGCTGTCTGAGATCAAATTTCTCCATTATAAACTGTCTTATTTTGTCTAGCAAGTCCACAGTGTGTACACCCTTCCATTTTTTAATCTCCCTTCCATTTTTTAATCTTTGAATTAAAGGACTCAGCTAGATTGTTATTAACATAATCTACTTTACATACTTCATTGAACAGTGACCTTGCCCATAGCTTGCTATGATGCTCCTCTAAGTACTCCTTCGCACTAGCCTTACTGTGCAACTGCCTAAGATGGTAGTTGTGTTTCTTTATGTTGTATGTCAATGAGCAGGGCCATAAATTTTCACCAAAGAATTTTCCTCTAAACTTTTTTTGTGAAATTTGCAGCCAAATGCATCATGCATTCTCTGTGCTCCACACCTGGGAACACATCTTCCACTGCAGTCTACATGCCTTTGCATGGATCAGTGTGGATAACAAGACCTGGTGGGTGTCCTATAAGCTCTCTTAAGTTCTGAAAAAACCAAGTCCAGCTCTCTATATTTTCACCCTCTAGGACTCCATATGCAACTGGGAAGATCCAATTACAAGCATCCACAGCACATGCACTAACTAGTTGCCCTCTAAATCTGCCATTTAATGCAGTGGCATCTACTGCAAGATAAGGCCTATATCCATTCAAAAAACCTTGCCAACATGCTTTGAAAGAAACAAATATTCTTCTAAAGCACTCTTTCTGTCTACTCTTCACATTTAGTTTGTACTGCACAGTGTGTTTATCTATGGTAACTACACTGCCAGGAGATGCTTTCTCCACTTCTGCTTTGAAGGTATACAATAACTGGAAAGAGTCAACCCACTTACCATAGATATTGTCAAGTGCCATTTGCTTCCCATAGAATACTCTCATATATGGAATTGTTAGGCCATACTTCTTCTTCAAATTTTTATGAAATTCTGTTGGTCCCACTTCTGAATCCTCTAAAACCCATGTCTTCACAGCATCAGCAACCCATCTACTCTTAGCTGGCTTCAATCTTTTTCTCCTGTTCACACTAGGACATGTATGAGAAGTTTTGTTCACCTTAACCTACATTCATGAAAGTTCAGACAATTTAGAACCTATGTGCTGCAACAGACAAACAAAATACAATATCAATGCTGCTAACTACAAATGCAATGTTAGATGCTATATTTGATACCTGAAACAGTGTGCTATGTCTCATTAAGGAGGCATGCATCCTCCATTGACACCTCTTATAAGCACAATGTACTGTCAACCTAGTACTGTCACTCTTGTCTATCACAAATTCACTTTGAGTCTTTATTGAGAAGGTTGCAAGAGCATTTCTACAGTCTAAAGCACTGGAAAATATTGTTCCCTGTGCCAAAGAAGGATCATCTCTACTGTATTGCACATCTGGTCTTTCCTCATCAGATGTTTCAGAGTATCCCATGTCCCTGTCCTCCTCCTTCTCATCTTCACCTGCCTCAGTAAATATGCCTTGAGGGGGTGGAACATAATCTTCCCCCTCGTCATCTTTCTCCCTGCCCTTCTTCCTTGTTACAAACTGTGGAAACAACTTTTCATCCTCATCATCACTTGGCCAATCATCTGGTAGTCCCTCTTCAGTATAGGGGTCAACTGAATCTCTACTATGAGAGGGACCTGCATTCTTAGGAACTTCTACAGTAGGTGTTCCTGGTGCCTGCATGGAACTGATGCTGCCTCTACTATGAGTTGTTGTTTTCCTGCCCCTTGATTTGCTGGTCCTACTTTATCTCTAGACCTAGACTAAGATCTTGTTCCTCTGCTCTCTAGCTCTCCTCTCTTCCTTTGTATGACACTGATTTCTAGTTTAGCAGGGAAAGAATTATGTATTGCAAACATGATACCAAGCTCATCATCACACTGGACAGGGACCCAAGCTGTTTTGTCAATGTCCCAGTACCTGCATCATATAGACCCCATGGATATTGAGCACATATGGCAGATCTAAACTGAGAAAAAGTCCACTGATTGTCAGCAACAAAAGGAAAAGAGAATCATGTATTGGTTGCTTTTGTGCCAGCACTAGCTAGAAGTGTGGTTTCCATTCTACATTCCATCCCAACTGCTCTATCGGGGTCGATCCTACGATGACCATGGAAAATAGAGACAGATCCCAACGCCATGAGCACTATGAACTAGGTCAACAAATCCCAAATCAAACTACAAATGGCATGAGACTCCGCCGGATTAGAAGAGAAACTTACCCCGCTGAAGCATGCTTCTGTGGCTGCGGTGTGCTCCCTCGTTCGCCGCCGCCGCTCCCGCTGCAACTGCTATCCCCATCCATCCTATCGCCTGTGTCTCTTTCACATCGTAGTAGAGTGCGGCACAGAGTCAAATCCCAAGCTCCACCGTGGCCGCCATTAGGAGATCGAGCCTTGCGAGTTGGATCGAGCGAGCTATGGTTAGGGCTACGGCGGGAGGCGATTTGGGGAAGAAAGAGAGAGCGTGCGGCTCGGGCGAGAGAATGAGAGGGAGAGAGAGTGAACTGGTGACCTGGGCCCAGGTGTAAGGACAGAGGGGCAAAAATATCAAAGAAACGGCCGCTTACCAGTCAAACAGACTTGACTGGACGCAAACGGCACGGAAGGGCAATTCTATAAGGGAACATGACGGCGGAGGGGTATTTTTTAGTAGGCTTGCGAATTAGGGGCAAATGTGAGTTGTGGGTTCGAGTTATGATACGGGACGCCTCGGAAACGATCTTTCACGGTGCCAAAGAACTCACAAGGAGCAGCAACAAACTCACTTGAAACTTGTTTCAACAAACTTCGCTTCTCAAGTGGCAAGAACAAGAGGAAACACTCTCAGATAAATTGCAGCGGATAACTAGCTTGGCTTACAAGGATGCAACCCAAACCATGAAGCTTGTGAACCTATGAAGAATCACAAGAGGGAACCACATGGATCCTATATGAATTGAGGACAGGCCCTCCAATCCACACACACGCGCTAACACTCAACGATACTAGTGCTCACAGCACAACACAACCTCACCGGCTGTCTACAAACATAAACTCAGAAATCTCATCCCCCTTCACATGGAATAGCTGGGGAGTATTTATACTAGAAGCACCCACTAGTTAGGTGTGAAAACAACGCAAAATGAAGGGTAAATTCGTGAGCCCCAAGTTGTAGCAGGAGCAAACTTGTTGAGCCTCGCGCTGTAATAAATTCCTGGACAGCTTGCATGGAAACTTGCACAACTTTTGACTCGAGACCTCAAATGATGCACTGTTTTTTTTTGAATGAAAGCTGACTTCAAAGACCATCTTTTCAAGCCTCTATAAAGTGCTAGATACTTCCAGAATTAATTAGGTTTAGGTGGGAAGTTGCAGCTGGAGATCCGATGTGTCATTTCTCCCAAAATAGGCACCGGAAGCTTCCCAACTAAGACAATGGTTTTGCCCTTGTCTTCCTTTGGATGCTCTAATGGTTCAGCATTTGTGCTAGCATTAACCTTGCTCTTGGATGCCTTGGTCGTGATCTGGTTCACATCATCCTCCCTTCCTTCAACCAAAACCGTCCTCGGTTTTGAGGTATTCTTTTTGGGCCTCTTCACTTGTGGGAATTGCTCAACCTTGAGTACTTGATCCACCATAGGTTCCAAGACATGGTTCACTCCTTGATGCAGGAAAGAATACTTGTTAGACCTTCCATGGTGAGTAGCATCATGATCAAACTGCCACGGTCTTCCCAAAAGAAGATGACAAGCTTGCATTGGCACCACATCACATACCACTTTGTCCACATAAGTTCCCACTGAAAATTGCACCCACGATGCGTAATCTTCAGCTTACCAACACCATTCAGCCACTTCACATAATATGGTTGGGGCTGCCTCCATGTTGATATCCCAAGAGCATGCACAAGATCACTACTTATGATGTTGTTGTAGCTGCCTCCATTATGACCACCTTGCAGTTTTTGTCCTTGATCTTGCAAATGGATTGGAACACATTTTATCGCTGGCCCTTCTCAACAATAGGAGCATCATCATGAGCCACTTTGCGAACCATGAGATTAACACCATCTCCTTCATCTGAACTCAGAGGTGCTCCGGTCTCAAAAGTACAATAATTGCATCTTTCTTCTCAGATTCAGATTTGTCACTTAAGTCATCGGTGACATATCCATCATTTGTGAGTAAAACCTTCTGCAGATTAGGACAATCCTTCTTGAAGTGACCTCTACCCTTGCATGTATGGCACTGAATATTACTAATGCGAGTGGCAGGAGTATTGGAAGATTCAACCTTTGATGCATTAGCTTCTTTTGTAGTCATCTTGTTGTGTGAGCGAAAATCTGCAGCAACACTTCCGTCTACTTCTTGCTGAACTGAACCTCTCCAAGTGCTTGATGTATAGGTTTGGCTGCGATTTTGGCGACGCTTCAGCTGCTGCTCTACACGAATAGCTTGATGCACAAGTTCTTGCAAATCTTGATATGTAACCATCTCTATCCTTTCTTGCACATCTTCATTCAGTCCATGAAAGAATCTTGACATTGTGGCCTCCTCGCTCATTCACCGCTGTCCTAATCATCAAAATCTCCATCTCTTGATAGTACTCATCAACACTAGAATTACCTTGGCACAACCGTTGGAGTCGATTGTACAAGGTTCTTGTGAAATGTTCAGCCGCAACAGATTTTTCATTTGCACCCATGTCTCCGGACGACCTCCAGCACGACACAATTGGTTCCACCAAATCAAAGCATATCCAGTAAACTCAATGGATGCATATCATACCTTCTTCTCCTCCGTATAGCGGTGGCTGTCAAAAATCTGATCCACACGCATGTCCCACTCCAAATAATCATCGGGCTCGGTTTTCCCATTGAACGATGGTATGTTAAGTTTGAATTTACAAATCCCATCATCTTCATGGTCACGATGAGCACGCCCATGACCTCTTCCTCCCATGGCAAAGCCTTCTTGGCCTTCTCCGCGATGATCATGATGAACACGTTGTGGTCGAGGCTCGTAGTAGTTTCGAGCATCATCGGAGTGGTCGCTCCAATGCTCTCCATGGTGGTTGTCGGTGTCAAAACCGGCGGATCCTGGGTAGGGGGTCCCGAACTGTGCGTCTAGGCGGATGGTAACAGGAGACAAGGGACACGATGTTTTTACCCAGGTTCGGGCCCTCTCGATGGAGGTAAAACCCTACTCCCGCTTGATTAATATTGATGATATGGGTAGTACAAGAGTAGATCTACCACGAGATCGTAGAGGCTAAACCCTAGAAGCTAGCCTATGGTATGATTGTTGTTCTTCCTATGGACTAAAACCCTCCGGTTTATATAGACACGGAGAGGGCTAGGGTTACACAGAGTCGGTTACAATGGGAGGAGATCTACATATCCGTATCGCCAAGCTTGCCTTCCACGCCAAGGAAAGTCCCATCCTGACACGGGAAGAAGTCTTCAATCTTGTATCTTCATAGTCAAGGAGTCCGGCCAAAGGTTATAGTCCGACTATCCGGAAACCCCCTAATCCAGGACTCCCTCAGTAGCCCATGAACCAGGCTTTAATGACGACGAGTCCGGCGCGCAGATTGTCTTCGGCATTGCAAGGCGGGTTCCTCCTCCGAATACTTCATAGAAGATTTTGAACACAAGGATAGTGTCCGGCTCTGCAAAACAAGTTCCACATACCATCGTAGAGAGAATAATATTTACACAAATCCAACCTGCTGACGTATCACCACGGCCAAGCCTTTATTCGAATCGTTTTTACTATCCCACCTCAGCGCATTTAGCGAGCCGGTTTCCTTGGCACGTCTTGACGAAGCAGAGATCGTGTCCCCTTATTCCGGGATTCTCATCAATACGGGTGTGGGTAACCCAATCGTGCCCATTGGTATGTCTCCTTAATCGAAGGCGAGTCCCAAACGGTCACGGGGAGGGCTCTTGGTATTCAACCTCTTCATAAAGAGACCAAGGCTCAACCCCTTTCTTTCAATCTCAATCGAATCCGCCTCTCGCCTTGAGTTCCAACACCCAAAGCTCCAGATTCAGGCGCTTCGGACCTTCGGTGATGTCTGATTCCGACCTTCAAGGCCGGTGGATGCCTTCCTCCATTACGGAAGAAGACGTGCTAAAGCTAAGAGATGCCAGGTATCTAACCGGCGAAATCTCGCATAGGCTGCCTGCTCAAGGGCAGGTTATTCCCACTCCCAAGCCTGGTGAGAGCATGGTGTTCGCGTCTCACTTCCTTCAGGGGCTAGGCTTCCCGACGGACCCGTTCATGAGGGGGGCTCATGTTTTATTATGGGTTGGAATTTCACGACTTGGCTCCGAGTCCATCCTCCACATCTCATCGTTCATTGTCGTGTGCGAAGCCTTTCTCCAGACATTCTCACTTCGGATTGTGGCTTAAGACTTTCAAAGTAGAGCCGGAGATGATCAAGGGGCAGCACGCGGAGTGCGGAGGTGCTGTTATAAGCAAGAATGCCGACGCTCCATGGCCCGAGGGCTCTTTTCAAGAGGAGTTCAGCCTATGGCAACGAGAGTGGTTTTATATCACAGCTCCCAGGGGTACCAAGTGGGTGGCGCCACCTGCGTTTCGCTCGGGTCCCCCACCACAGCTAGTGTCATGGGCCAATACAGGGTTTGACTGGGGGCCGTCCAAGGACGTGCCCTTGTTGCAGGGCCGCATTCGAGATCTCCTAGAAAGAGACATCAATCTGGTCGTAGTGACGCAGGTCATGTTGATTCGCCGCGCCTTGCCCTGTAAACGTCGCCCTCTCCATCTGTGGGAGTTTAATCCGGAGGGACCACGAACCCTCCAACATTTTACGGGCGCGATGCCCATGGAGATGTACAAATTGTTCTTCGGATCACAAGCAATGTGTCCGGACTCGACCGAGGACGCAGATCTAAGCTGTAATCGCCCGGATACTCAAGTAAGCAGCCCTGTACCCGGACATGCCATCCATACACTTATCATAAAATCGCCCATAAAAGAGATGTCCTTTAAACAGGAGTGGATAGCGAAAGCAAAGCTAATCAGGTGTCCGGCCCCCTCCCTGAGACCACGCCGGATCCCGTGTTAACCAGGATGCTGGAGGTTGCGCCTTTGGAAGAAGGCGAAGGGGGGAACAAGGAAGCTACCGCCTCCCCGAAGGAGGTTGTCAGGAAAGGAGGAATCGAGAATTCCTCTATCCAGGGGAAGAAGAGGACCGCCTCTGAAGACCCGGAGACCATGGTCTCAAAGCGGGGGGGGGGGGGGGGGAAAATTCGGAAGAGGGTCCTGCCCCGGGGGATGCCTCGGCCGCACTGTGCCCCCAAGGGGATCAGCCCTCCACCGAGCCGTAAGTAGAGAGGGGAGTTTTTTTTAATGAGAGACATCCCTGTTCTATTTCTGAGGAAGATAACCGAAATTTTACCTTGTAGTTCGGATCTCACCCCTTCTCAGCAGAGCTCATCTTCAGGGGATCTTCGTCCGGAGATGATGGAGAGCGGAACGCCTCGCCAGACCGCCTTGCAAGGCGGGCAACCCTGAGGTGTCGTCACGGAGGGTTTCTCCGAATCTGGCAGGGCCGGAAGGCAGTCGTATGGCCCCCCAAAGCCCTCCGTGTCCGGCCTTCGAAAAAGGTCATCGGACGAGTCCGGTATCGTCCGGTGCTCGGTTGGAGGAGCTGAAGGATCTGCTCGGGCGAGCATCTATCTCAGAAGAACACAGTGCATTGATGGGTACGGTGATTGAAAGGATTTCATCCGCGGAGAGTGGGTTGTACAAGGCCGTCAGGAGTTTACTGACAGGTTTTGAGGTACGCGAATTGATGTACCTTTTGACAGTTCCGCATATATAAGATGCGCCCTGTGTAGATAGTAGCCCTTGAGACTCGGTGCGTTGTCAAAAATGACGGCGCGCCGAGGATCATAATCCCAGGTATAATATGCTGCCCTTCCTATGTAGGTGGCTAAGTGTTCGGTGGCTAGCCGGACTGATGGATTTGCCGAGCTAAAGCGGCAACTTGACGTGGCAGATGCCGACATCGCGCTTGTCAACAAGCGGCTTGACGAGGCACAAGGTATGTAATTTCTCCGAAGACACCTGGTAAGAGGAGCTTGATGCCCGTATCATACAACATGTGTGCTTGATGCAGATGGTGCCGCTGCCATGGAGAACCTTCGGGCGGAACTTGCCCGAGCCAAGGAGTAGGCCAGGAAAAGCGATGCGGCTGCCTTAAAGGCGGCTGAAGGGCTGAAAGCCGAACAGGCTGCTCACTGCCAAAGCAAGAAGGAAATGGCCAAGATGGCTATAAAGTTGAAGAATGCTACCGACCGCTGCAAGCTTCTTGAAAAAGAAGGTCGGGCGGAACAGAAGGACCTAGAGAAGGCCACTACCGAGGCCAAGGATGCTTGCTCTGCGATGAGAGCTATGAAGGAGGAGCTACGTCAGGCCGGAGATATCTCGGCTGGAAAGCCCTTTATGCTGCGGATGAAGTTCGGGGATCCTAAATATGCTCCGTTGGACCGGCTGTGGAGTGCGGCGGACACTTATCTGGACTTGGCGGCGAAAAGTGCCGCGGACGCGTTAACACTTCCGAGATCAAAAGGATCACGAAGTGGAGAAGCTTTTTTGGTCGCAGTTCCACAATCCATAGCGCCCACTTCCATTAAACGATCGTTTGGCCGCATGGGCGGAGCTGAATAGGTTATCCGGACTCGCAATGAAGTATGTCGTGAGTCATTTGTGGCCGGAAAGGCCCGAGCCGAAGAGTTATTTTAGCTTGATGCAGCAGTTCCTTGGTGATGTGCCGCATATTAATGCGATGAAGAGGTCGGCGTGCATAGAGGGTGCGCGGATGGCTCTTGCCCGTGTCAAAACATACTGGGCGGAGATGAATGCCATCGCTGTTGCATCCCAAGATTCGGACGGGAGCCGAGTACCTGCCGAGCACTATTTTCAGGAAGTTCTGCAGGGCGCTCGTTTAATAGAGACGTAGTGCTCGAAGGACATTACGTTCGACTAACATGTATTATTGTAAAACAATATTTCGAGGGAATATAAAATCTTTTTATACTTGTGCTTTCAAGAATTAAAATACCTCATGTGCGACCGTTAATGTATATGTGTATATAACCTGAAAGATGACAGTCTTCGGCTTCAACCCCCATGCATATAATGCGGGGGTGTTCGCAAAAGGCATGTTTTCACACTTGATCCAACGTCTTGGTCCTATTAAGGAGCTGATAGCGCAGCGAACTAGGCAATCAGACTATAATGCTTTATCACTTTCACTTAGCCATAGGAGTTTGATAGTGGGGCTACTATATAGCCCCTGGGGGCACCGCGCTCACCCGAATTCGGGGCGCGTGTGTGCCTGGCCGGGAAACGACCCTTAGTTAATGTGGAGGAATCCTAAAGATTCCGGTGGGTCATCGAGTGGTTGACCGGTCTCACGCTATATCATGACAGTCAGTTTTCGGCTTTCCCTCATCGAGGTGCTCTTTGGCCGAACCAGGGCACAATCGCAGTAGTTCTCCTGGTGCCGCCTTAGCCGATAGAGCGGAACGTAAGGCAGCAAAACACAGGAGCCGGGCAAACCCAACATTTGACCAAAGACATGATTCAGAGCTGATGCATATAAGGCCAAACTCGCGACGCCGAACACTCCCTAAGGTATTTGGTCTTTATGAAAACGGGCTGAACAACGCCCTTGGTAATAAGCCCCTGGTGTCCAGGTACGCGCAAAATTTTGACGTGGCCACATGCCACGACGCCAGCCTCCTCCTCGGTTATACCAAAAAACCGGGGGATGTGTATCAATAGGAGACCGTAAAAAAGGTTTATGCAGGGTCTTAATCTAAAAAGAATCCTTGGAACGGGTCCTTACTGCACGTCTGCGCATGTGTCTCTGTTGTGCCGTATCCTGGACGGGTGTAGCACAGTGTTCATCTGTAAAAGAGAGGAACTTAGTTGAAAAAGATCGTGCGAAAATGTATGTTATATTAAATAAACAAAGTATAATTCAAAAAATGGGTAAAATTGAGCTTTATTGTCTCTTGTTGTACATGCGCGGAGCCCCTTGTACTGGGGTATGCGGCTAGTAAGCCCTTGTATGTTTACGCCGGACTCGTCTAGCCATGTCCGGGGTCTGAACGACCTGTTTAGGTGCTTTGATTAGTGAAGCCGGTTTAGTGTGTGGCTGTCAAGGCAGCCGCACAGTCTTCCGCGCTCGAGGAACACTCGATATTTCCCTTTAATGAGATGATGCCTCGCGGACCGGGCATTTTAAGCATAAGAGATGCATAATGCGGTATTGCGTTAAAGCGGGCGAAAGCTTCACGTCCAGTAGTGCTTGATAGCTACTTGTAAATGCGGCGATGCGGAAAGTTAGCTTTTCGCGGCGGAAGTTGTCGGGGGAGCTGAACATAACTTCTAGCAGGAGAGAACCCGTACAATGGGCATCTGGGCCTGGCGTTACCCCTTGAAAGGAAGTGTTGCTATGGCGAATTTTTGTTGGGTCTATCCCCATTTTGCGGATTGTGTCCTGATATAGCAGGTTTAGATCACTGCCGCCGTCCATTAGGACTTGTGTAAAGTGGAGTCCGTCAATTATCGGATCTAATATCAAGGCAGTCCAGCCTGCGTTCCAGATACTTCTAGAGTAATCCTGATGGTCGAAGGTTATTGGTTTTAAAAACCAGTGGCGGGACTCCTCTGGGATAGGCCGTATGACGCGTATCTCTATAGGCGCCACTCTGTTTTTCCCTTTTGTCACGTAAAGTGACTTTACTGTTTTGACTTCTTGTGGGAAATTCTTTTGTTTTCCGGCGATCTGCTTGTGGGGTTTGTCATCGTCCTCGCTTGGTATGTCGAGCCCCTTATGTTCGGCGTTGAGTTTGCCGGATTGCTTGAAGACCCAACAATCTCTGTGGGTATGGTTTGCGTGCTTCCCGAGTAATCGTGAATTTGGCATATCTTGTCCAAGACTTTTTAGGTTAGATAGCTCGTCCTCGTTATCCTTGAGGGGCAGCTTTTTCTGATTCTGCCGAGAGCTTTTGAATCCGGCGTTGACTGTCGTGCTCTTCGGGCTGTTGCCCTTGGTCCGGTGCTGGTCCTTGCTGCGTCGCGGTTTCCCGTTTCCATCCCTAACTTCAGATGTATTTGGGTCGCTGGTACTGCTCCTTGCCAACCAGCTATCCTCTCCTGCGCAAAAGCGGGTCATGAGGCTTGTTAATGCGGCCATTGTTCTTGGCTTTTCTTGGCCGAGGTGTCTGGCGAGCCATTCGTCTCGAACACTGTGTTTGAAAGCTGCTAAGGCTTCGACGTCCGGACAGTCGACTATCTGGTTCTTTTTAGTAAGAAATCTGTTCCAGAGTTTCCGGGCTGACTCTCCGGGTTGTTGAGTTATATGAATTAGATCATCTGCATCCGAAGGTCGGACATAGGTCCCTTGAAAATTTGCCCAAAAAGCATCCTCGAGCTCTTCCCAACTTCCAATGGTGTTTTCGGGAAGGCTTTTAAGCCAATGTCGGGCTGGCCCTTTGAGCTTGAGGGGTAAATATTTTATGGCGTGGAGGTCATCTCCTCTAGCCATGTGTATGTGGAGGATATAATCCTCAATCCGCACTCTGTGGTCTATTGTTCCGTCGTATGCCTCTATGTTTACGGGCTTGAATCCCGCTGGAAATTCATGGTCCAGCACCTCATCGGTGAAACATAGGGGGTGTGCGGCACCCCTATATTTGGGTGTGTCGTGACGTTCGGATACTTGTTGTGTTGCATTGGTTACTAGAGCTTGCTTTCTTGGCCCGTAGATAGATCTGGCTGGGCCATCTTTTTGATGCGAATCCTTGTGCGGATCGCGTGTCGGCTTGTGTGCGGCGCCGTTTGCCGCTCTATGTTGGCCATGGGGTTGTTTATCCGACCGGGTGGCTTCCTTATTTTTTGATTGCGGGGGCTCTAAGGCCTCCTCATCAAATTCTGGCAGTAATTTTTGCTTCGGATAGCTCTTTGTGTGGCGATCGCCGTGTTGTCTCATGTGTTGAGTACTTTGCTCCATCTAATTCTGAGTGCATCTTCCGCTGTTTTGAGCTTCCACTTCTGCTTTTTCAGGCTACGCGCAGTGGCGACGAGCCTTTTGTGGAGGTTCTTCTGCTCCAGCAATTTGTCCGGTGTGAGGTCATCCGGACTGTTATCTTCGCCGGGGATGGGTTGTTCGGTTTGTTTATCCAAGTTTCCCTGTTCGGACGATTTCTTGATGGCATGTTCGTCGTCCGCCGGTTCACCCTGCTCTATGGCTGGGTCTGTATGGCTGCTGTCTCTGTCGAGGTGGGGCTTAGAACGGCGCTTACGCCGCCGCTTTGACTGCTTTTCGAGGGAACGATCCCTCGTTGCGTCCCTTTGTTCCTCGTTGTCGTTTCTTTTCGGTGTGTCCACCATGTATACATCATGAGATGAGGTGGTTGTCCAGTGCCCTATAGGCGCTGGTTCCTGTTCGTCTCCTACATCGTCGTCCATACCGCCGATGTCTTCGAGTCGAAGTCGAGCATGTCGGTTAAATCATCGGCGGTGGCTCTGAAGTGGGTGGTGGGTGGGCTTTGAATTTCTTCGTCATCCGCATCCCAACCTTGCTGACCATAGTCCGGCCAGGTCTCTCCTAATAAAGAGAGAGACTTTAGTGAATTCAGAATGTCGCCAAAGGGCGAGTGCTGAAAGATGTCCGCGGCGGCGAACTTCATGATCGGCGCCCAATCGGATTCGATCGGCAGGGGCGCGGAAGGTTCGGAGTCCGGAGAGGAATCCGGAACCTTGGAGTCATGAGCTTCGCAGAGGACAAGGCTGGTGTTCGGCTCGATCGCCGTAGAGATTGCAGCCCCCGAGGCGGTGTCCAGCCACCCGTCCTCGACAGGATCGGCTCCGAGCTAAGGGTCGGAGCGGACACGGTGCGGCCTCCGAGGCACCGCTCGCTGCAGAGCTAGATCATGCCCATCGTGATAAAGGCGGCGCGCTTCGGTGGCTCGAATTCGTCAAGATCAAGTCTCCACGGACGTCAGCCATGTAGTTCAAACTTCCAAATCTGACCGATGGCCAGGGCGTAGCTTTCGATCTGCTCCAGATGACCAAGTTTAATTGGCCCGCAGCAGTAAAGCCGCCGAATACAAAGATCTGTCCGGGGAGAAAAGTCTCACCCTAGACCGCATCGTTGTTGATGATCGGAGGAGCCATCGGGCCTAAAGATGACGACACGGAGGAACTCTCAATGAAAGCACCAATGTCGGTGTCAAAGCCGGCGGATCTCGGGTAGGGGGTCCCGAGCTGTGCATCTAGGCGGATGGTAACAGGAGACAAGGGACACGATGTTTTTACCTGTGTTCGGGCCCTCTCGATGGAGGTAAAACCCTACTCCTGCTTGATTAATATCGATGATATGGGTAGTACAAGAGTAGATCTACCACGAGATCGTAGAGGCTAAACCCTAGAAGCTAGCCTATGGTATGATTGTTGTTCGTCCTGCAGACTAAAACCCTCCGGTTTATATAGACAACGGAGAGGGCTAGGGTTACACAGAGTCGGTTACAATGGGAGGAGATCTACATATCCGTATCACAAGCTTGCCTTCCACGCCAAGGAAAGTCCCATCCGGACACGGGACGAAGTCTTCAATCTTGTATCTTCATAGTCCAGGAGTCCGGCCAAAGGTTATAGTCCGGCTATCCGGACACCCCCTAATCCAGGACTCCCTCAGTGGTCCTACTGTATAGGGAGTTGTCGATGTCGACCCCGTGCAGCAAGCCCATCTCGTGGTGGTGACGGTGGCGCCCAAGTAGCACCTCGATGGTCGTAGCGAGCACGCCGATGTGGTGCAGCGTAGTAACTATGAGCATCACCCGAGTAGACGTGGTTGTGATCTCCATGCCCCTCCTCAAGGTGGTGTTGGCCCTGCTGTTCGGGGATTTGTCGATGTCGACCTCGTGCAGCAAGCCTATCTCGACGGAGTTCTTCGGTGAGGGAGTCGATTCTCCGGCCAAGGTAGGTCTCCACGGCCGATATGCGCCTCTCCACCTTGTTCAGCACATACTCTCGTGTATCCTCCAATGCCAACACATAGGCAGGCTGCAAGCTTGGATCGTACACGGGAAGTGGCAGCTCCTCCTCCACGAGGTGCCTACCTCAATGCACACCATCAACACTGCTGGATCTCCTCGAACCCATGGAAGCTTCTCAAGAACAAAATCAGCAAGAGAGAAAATAGCACCACGAACAACCTAAGCTCTGATGCCAAGATGATATGGGACGCCTCGGAAACAATCTTTCACGGTGCTAAAGAACTCACAAGGAGCAGCAAAAAAATCACTCGAAACTTGTTTCAACAAACTTCGTTTCTCTCAAGTGTCAAGAACAAGAGGAAACACTCTCAGATAAATTGCAGCGGATAACTAGCTTGGCTTACAAGGATGCAACCCAAACCATGAAGCTTGTGAACCTATGAAGAATCACAAGAGGGAACCACAAGGATCCTATATGAATTGAGGACAGGCCCTCCAATCCACACACACGAGCTAACACTCAACGATACTAGTGCTCACAAGACAACACAACCTCACCGGCAGTCAACAAACATAAACTCAGAAATCTCATCCCCTTCACATGGAACAGCCGGGGAGTATTTATACTAGAAGCACCCACTAGTTAGGTGTGAAAACAACTCAAAATGAAGGGTAAATTCGTGAGCCCCAAGCTGTAGCAGGAGCAAACTTGTTGAGCCTCGCGATGTAATAAATTCCTGGACAGCTTGCATGGAAACTTGCACAACTTTTGACTCGAGACCTCAAATGATGCACTGTTTTTTTTTTGAATGAAAGCTGACTTCAAAGACCATCTTTTCAAGCCTCTATAAAGTGCTAGATACTTCCAGAATTAATTAGGTTTAGGTGGGAAGTTGCAGCTGGAGATCTGATGTGTCATTTCTCCCAAAATAGGCACTGGAAGCTTCCCACTAAGATAATGGTTTTGCCCTTGTCTTCCTTTGGATGCTCTAATGGTTCAACATTTGTGCTAGCATTAACCTTGCTCTTGGATGCCTTGGTCATGATCTGGTCCACATCAAGTTAGGGATACAGATGTAAAAGAATCCTATTTATTCCGTGTTCTTTGTGCGAAAGAACTATCGCCTGGCCTGCTAGAAGAAATGGAAGAGTTGGCGCCAGAGTTGATCTGCAAGTTAGAGAAGATCTTTCCGCCGGGCTTCTTTAATCTGATGCAACACTTGATTTTGCATCTCCCAACCGAGGCAAGATTGGGGGGCCGTGCAAAACGCAACTGAGAGGAAGCAGAAGACGCTTCGAGGAAAATGTAAAAATAAACGTGGAATTGAAGCATCGATGGCCGAGGCATTCATTACTGAGGAGGCGGCAAACTTCGCGATAGCACACTACGAAGCCAAAAATCGTCATTTGCCTAATCCGAAGCCTCGGTACAATGCTGGCGACCCTAAAAAGGGTGGATCCAACCTCAGCCTATTCAAAAGGGATCTCGCACCAGCCAGTGCTTCTAATTCTTTAACGTTGGATGTCGCAGCATGGCGGACCATTTCGTTGTATATCTTGAACAACCTAACAGGAGTGCGGCCATACATCGAGTAAGTTCTCGGTACATTGTTTCACAACTTCTAATTCCTTTGAACCGGTCTTATTCCTGGATAAATTTGATATAGTCGATATGTCGCCAAATTCTCGTATCGAGCGGTGATCCAAAAGGATTCCGTCGAAGAGTATGAGCTGCTGGCAAAGCATGGAGGCGGCTATCCCGGTTTCATCTCTTGGTTCAAACAAACTGTAATTTCCACTAGACCATTTTATTTCTTCGTCTAATTTGCGGCTAATGCAACAATCCCTTTCGTATTAAACTTGTAGGCTAATTCAGAGTTTATGGATGCCGAATTGAGACAAGTCGCTAATGGTTCTGACTTTAAGGTCCGTTCATTTGACAAATAAGACATCAACGAGCATCGGTTTCGTACCTATGGCAAAGAGCTATCTATGGCTGACCGAAAGTCTACAAATTGTTGCATCTCTGCTATCGGCAAAGGAGATACCAAGTATTATGGAATAGTTGAAGCAATTTATGAACTTCAATTCTATGGTGCAAACCCACAAAACGTCGTAGTCTTCAAATGTTATTGGTTCCAGCTGAAGGAGACTAGAAGGACTCACAAACATATAGGGCTAGTGGAAATGAAACAAAGCACCCATTTGGATGTTCCCGATGTCTATATTACGACTCAACAAGCAACCCAAGTTTTCTATCTACCGTGGGCCTGTCAAAGTGATCCAAATCTCAATGGTTTGGATGTCGTTTATGAAGTGCTGCCACGTGTTAGACCACCTCCCCCCAATGAAGAGGATTATGAACCTCACATTAACCCAGACACATATGAAGGAGAATTCTTCCAAGAAACATGTCTTTCCAAAAAATGTTTCAAGAACCGCTCTACTTCACCCCAGAACATTGAAGTAGACAGCGACAGTGAACCCAACTTCACCCCTAAGCCGGAACAAGAAGAGCCTGAACTAGAAGAGGTTACTGTTGCGGATGACATGTCAATGCTTGACCGATTACGTAAAGGTGGCCTTCCACATGATGATGCATTTATTGATGATGATGATGAGCACGTCATTATTGATAGTGATGATGATGATGCATTTATTGATCCCGGAGCATTTAATGAACCCAATGATGCAGATTATTATTAGGTATTCAATTTTTTATGTTGTACTTGATTAATATAGTTACTTGTATGATTGTATGATTTATATAGTTACTTGTATAATTTTCTTACTTTGTATGATTGTTTGTTATACATAGTGCCATGGTCTTAATATTCGTCCCCGTCGGCCCTCGCCCGCTTTATGATTCGGATGTGGTAAGTTCTCTTTTATAACTATTTGTTGCATTTTGCATTTATGACAATTATGGCCATCAAGTTGACATAGAGATATTTTTATCTAGGAGGTATGTGAACCGGAAATTGCAACCGACCCTCTTGTCGAGAAGTTAAATTTAGTTGAAAAATAAAATGAGTATTTGAAAGAAAAAATTAAAAGAATTGAAGAAGAGAAGATGATATTGGAGTTGTATGTTGCCAATGTCGTCGATGATCACAAGATGAAGATGAATGCAATGCGCTTGAAGATGGATGCAATGCGCTTGAAGATTAAGAAGATTAGAAAATATGCCATTGATAATGAGGCTTGGTATCATTATGTCGTTGGATCAATTGTTACCTTAGTTGCGATCTTCATCGCATTTGTTGTGATGAGGGTAAGTTTTCTCTAGTGTTTTGCTTATTTTCCTCCTAAATGGCATAATTACCTAAGTTAGATAAAAAATGAGCTATACTTACGTAAGTTGGCTTAAAAATGGCATCATCACCTAGGTTAGCACAAAAATGACCTATACTTACCTTATTTTTCTCCAAAATGACATAATAAGCTTAGTTGACCTATATTTTACCTAGGATAGCTATAAAATGACCTATAATTAGCATTTTTTTCCTCCTAAATGACTTAATATGCTTAGTTGGCTAAAAAATGGCATAACTACCTAGGATAGCTCAATAATGATCTATACTTAGCTTACTAGTTCATTTATGACATGATTAGCTTACTTAGGTAAAAATGGCATAATAACCTTGGTTTAGCTCCAAACTGTCATATAATTAGTTTATTTTCCTCCAAAATGACAAAATAACCTTACCTAGCTCCAAAATGATTGATTTTAACTAGAATATCTCTGAAATGACCTACACTTCCTATTTTGTCCTCCAAAATGAATAAATATGCTTAGTTAGCTCAAAAATGACATAACTACCTAGGTTAGCTCAAAAATGACCTATACATAGCTTCTTCAGTTCATTTATGACATACTTAGCATACTTAGGTGAAAAATGGCATGATAATCTTTGTTACCTCCAAAATGACATAGACTTGGCTTATTTTCCTCGAAAATAACATAATAACCTTACTAAGCTCCAAAATGACCTAAATACCTAGCTTAGCTCTAAAATGACGTACACTTAGCATTTTTACCTAGCTTAGCTAAAAAATGGCATTTTTACCTACCTTGGTTAGAAGAAGAAGATAAAGAAGAGGAGAGGAGAAAAAGAAAGAGAAGAAAAATTATATATATATATATATGTGTGTGTGTGTGTGTGTGTGTGTGTGTGTGTGTGTGTGTGTGTGTGTGTGTGCGTGTGTGTGTGTGTGTGAAATCCTGTGAAATTGATTGAATTTAAGAAAAAACAAAGGCTATACAGGCACTTTTCCCTCTGCTGGCAGACGGCAAAGACCTTTGCTGCCATGTGTCAGCTACCTATGCAACCTGGGGTGCACTGGGCTTGTGAAGGAAATATGCCCTAGAGGCAATAATAAAGTTATTATTTATTTCCTCATTTCATGATAAATGTTTATTATTCATGCGATAATTTTATTAACCGGAAACTTAGTACATGTGTGAATACATAAACAAACAGAGTGTCACTAGTATGCCTCTACTTGACTAGCTCGTTGATCAAAGATGGTTAAGTTTCCTAGCCATTGACATGAGCTGTCATTTGATGAACGGGATCACATCATTAGAGAATGATGTGATTGACATGACCCATCCGTTAGCTTAGCACTATGATCGTTTAGATTGTTGCTATTGCCTTCTTCATAACTTATACATGCTTATGACTATGCGATTATGCAACTCCCGAATATCGGAGGAACACTTTGTGTGCTACCAAATGTCACAACATAACCGGGTGATCATAAAGGTGCTCTACAGGTGTCTCCGATGGTACTTGTTGAGTAGGCATAGATCGAGATTAGGATTTGTCACTCCGATTGTCGGAGAGGTATCTCTGGGCCCTCTCGGTAATGCACATCACTATAAGCCTTGCAAGCAATGTGACTAATGAGTTAGTTGCGGGATGATGTATTATGGAACGAGTAAATAGACTTGCCTATAATGAGATTGAACTAGGTATTGAGATACCGACGATCGAATCTCGGGCAAGTAACATACTGATGACAAAGGGAACAACGTATGTTGTTATGCGGTTTGACTGATAAAGATCTTTGTAGAATATGTGGGAGCCAATATGAGCATCCAGGTTCCGCTATTGGTTATTGACCGGAGATGTGTCTCGGTCATTTCTACATAGTTCTCGAACCCGTAGGATCACGCTTAACGTTCGGTGACGATCGGTATTATGAGTTTATGTGTTTTGATGTAACGAAGGTAGTTCGAAGTCCCGGATATGATCACGGACATAGCGAGGAGTCTCGAAATGGTCGAGACATAAAGTTCGATATATTGGAAGCCTATATTTGGACATCGGAATAGTTTCGGGTGAATTCGGGAATTTACCGGAGTAGCGGGAGGTTACCGGAACCCCCCGGTAAGTGTATGGGCCTTATTGGGCCATAGTGGAGAGAGAGAGAGAGAGGAGGCCAGGGCAGGCCGCGCCCCCTCCCCCTCTGGTCCGAATTGGACTAGGAAGAGGGGTGGCGCCCCCCTTTCCTTCCTTCCTATCTCCCCCTTCCTTCTCTCCTAGTCCAACTAGGGAAGGGGGGAATCCTACTCCCAGTGGGAGTAGGACTCCTTCAGGGCGCACCATAGGAGGGCCGGTCCTCCCCCCTCCTCCACTCCTTTATATACGGGGGAGGGGGCACCCCATGGACACACAAGTTGATCATTGATCTCTTAGCCGTGTGCAGTGCCCCCCTCCACCATAATCCACCTCGGTCATATCGTCGTAGTGCTTAGGTGAAGCCCTGCGCTAGTAGCTTCATCATCACCGTCATCACGCCGTCGTGCTGACAAAGCTCTCCCTCGAAGATCTACTAGATCGTGAGTTCGTGGGACGTCACCGAGCTGAATGCGTGCAGATCACGGAGGTGCCGTATGTTCGGTACTAGGATCGGTCAATCGTGAAGACGTATGACTACATCAACCGCGTTGTCATAACGCTTCTGCTTACGGTCTACGAGGGTACGTGGACAACACTCTCCCCTCTCGTTGCTATGCATCACCATGATCTTGCGTGTGCGTAGGATTTTTTTTAAATTACTACGTTCCCCATCAGTGGCATCCGAGCCAGGTTTATGCGTAGATGTTATATGCACGAGTAGAACACAAGTGAGTTGTGGGCAATACTAGTCATACTGCTTACCAGCATGTCATACTTTGATTCGGTGGTATTGTTGGATGAAGCGGCCCGGACCGACATTATGCGTACGCTTACGCGAGACTGGTTCTACCGACCTGCTTCGCACACAGGTGGCTGGCGGGTGTCAGTTTCTCCAACTTTAGTTGAACCGAGTGCGGCTACACCCGGTCCTTGTGAAGGTTAAAACAACACATACTTGATGAAATATTGTTGTGGTTTTGATGCGTATGTAAGAACGGTTCTTGCTCAGCCCATAGCAGCCACGTAAAACTTGCAACAACAAAGTAGAGGACGTCTAACTTGATTTTGCAGGGCATGTTGTGATGTGATATGGTCAAGACATGATGCTAAATTTTATTGTATGAGATGATCATGTTTTGTAACGGAGTTATCGGTAACTGGCAGGAGTCATATGGTTGTCGCTTTATTGTATGAAATGCAATCGCCATGTAATTTCTTTACTTTATCACTAAGGTGTAGCGATAGTCTTAGAAGCAATAGTTGGCGAGAAGACAACGATGCTATGATGGAGATCAAGGTGTCGCGCCGGTGACGATGGTGATCATGATGGAGCTTTTGGAGATGGAGATCAAAGGCACAAGATGATGATGGCCATATCATATCACTTATATTGATTTCATGTGATGTTTATCCTTTATGCATCTTATTTTGCTTAGTTCGACGGTAGCTTTATAAGATGATCTCTCACTAAATTTCAAGGTATAAGTGTTCTCCCTGAGTATGCACTGTTGCGACAGTTCTTCGTGCTGAGACACCACGTGATGATCGGGTGTGATAAGCTCTACGTTCACATACAAACTGTGCAAGCCAGGTTTGCACACGCAGAATACTCGGGTTAAACTTGACGAGCCTAGCATATGCAGATATGGCCTCAAAACACTAAGACCGAAAGTTCGAGGGGCGTGAATCATATAGTAGATATGATCAACATAGTGATGTTCACCATTGAAAACTACTCCATCTCACGTGATGAACGGACATGGTTTAGTTGATTTGGATCACGTGATCACTCAGATGACTAGAGGGATGTCAATCTAAGTGGGAGTTCTTAAGTGATATGATTAATTGAACTTTAATTTATCATGAACTTAGTCCTGATAGTATTTGCATATCTATGTTGAAGATCAATAGCTCGCGATGGAGTTCCCCGTTTATTTTTATATGTTCCTAGAGAAAAATCAATTGAAAGTTGATAAGTAGCAATGATGCGGACTTGGTCCGTGATCAGAGGATTATCCTCATTGCTGCATAGAAGAATTATGTCCTTGATGCACCGCTAGGTGACAGACCTATTGCAGGAGCAGATACAGACGTTATGAATGTTTGACAAAGCTCGGTATGATGACTACTTGATAGTTTAGTGCACCATGCTATATGGCTTAGAACCGGGATTTCAAAAACGTTTTGAATACCACAGAGCATATGAGATGTTCCAAGAGCTGGAATTGGTATTTCAGACTCATGCCCGAGTCGAGAGGTATGAGACCTCTGACAAAGTACTTAGCCTACAAGATGGAGGAGAATGGCTCAACTAGTGAGTGTGTGCTCAGAATGTCTGAGTACTACAATTGCTTGAATCAAGTGGGAGTTAATCTTCTAGATAAGATAGTAATTGACAAAGTTCTCTAGTCACTATCACCAAGTTACTAGAACTTCGTGATGAACTATAATATGCAAGGGATGACGAAAGTAATTCCCAAGCTCTTCGCGATGCTGAAATCGGCTAAGGTAGAAATCAAGAAAAGCATAAAGTGTTGATGGTTGACAAGACCACTAGTTTCAAGTAAAAGGGCAAGGGAAAGAAAGGGAACTTCAAAAAGAATGGCAAGCAAGTTGTCACTCCAGTGAAGAAGCCCAAAGCTAAGACCTAAGCCTGAAACTGAGTGCTTCTACTGCAAAAGGGAATAGTCACTGGAAGCGGAACTACCCCAAATAATTGGCAGATAAGAAGGATGGCAAAGTGAACAAAGTATATTTGATATACATGTTATTGATGTGTACTTTACTAGTGTTTATAGCAACCCTCGAGATTTGATACTGGTTGCTAAGAGTAGTAACTCGAAACGGGAGTTGCAAAATGAACAGAAACTAGTTGAGGGCGAAGTGACGATGTGTGTTGGAAGTGATTCCAAGGTTGATAAGATCACCATCACACACTCCCTATACCTTCGGGATTGTTGTTGGACCTAAATAAATACTATTTGGTGTTTGCGTTGAGCATGAATATGATTCAATCATGTTTATTGTGATACGGTTATTCATTTAAGTTAGAGAATAATTGTTGTTCTGTTTACATGAATAAAACCTTCTATGGTCATACATCCAATGTAAATGGTTTGCTGAATCTTGATCGTAATAATACACATATTCATAATATTGTAGCCAAAAGATGCAAAGTTAATAATGGTAGTGCAACTTTTTTGTGGCACTGCCGTTTAGGTCATATTGGTATAAAGCGCATGAAGAAACTCCATGCTGATGGCCTTTTGGAATCACTTGATTATGAATCACTTGATGCTTGCAAACCATGCCTCATGGGCAAGATGACTAGGACTCCGTTCTCCGGAACAATGGAGCGAGCCACTGATTTATTAGAAATAATACATACCGATGTATGCGGTCCAATGAGTGTTGAGGCTCACGGCGGGTATCATTGTTTTCTGACCTTCACAGATGATTTGAGAAGATTTGTGTATATCTACTTGATGAAACATAAGTCCGAAACACTTGAAAAGTTCAAAGATTTTCAGAGTGAAGTAGAGAATCATCGTAACAAGAAAATAAAGTTTCTACGATCTGATCGAGAGGCAAATATTTGAGTTACGAGTTTGGCCTTCAATTAAAACAATGTGGAATAGTTTCACAAACTCATGCTACCTGGAACACCACAGCATAATGGTGTGTCCGAACGTCATAACCATACTTTATTGGATATAGTGCAATCTATGATGTCTCTTACTGATTTACCACTATCGTTTTGGGGTTATGCATTAGAGACAGCTACATTCACGTTAAATAGGGCGCCATCTAAATCCGTCGAGACGACACCGTATGAACTATGGTTTGGCAAGAAACCTAAGCTGTCGTTTCTTAAAGTTTGAGGTTGCTATGCTTATGTGAAAAAGTTTCAACCTGATAAGCTCAAACCCAAATCGGAGAAGAGCGTCTTCATAGGATACCCAAAAGAAAATGTTGGGTACACCTTCTATCACAGATCCGAAGACAAGATCTTTGTTGCTAAGAATGGATCCTTTCTAGAGAAGGAGTTTCTCTCGAAAGAAGTGAGTGGGAGGAAAGTAGAACTTGATGAGGTAATTGTACCTTCTCTCGAATTGGAAAGTAGTTCATCATAGAAATCAGTTCCAGTGATTCCTACACCAATTAGTGAGGAAGCTAATAATAGTGATCATGAAACTTCAGATCAAGTTATTGCTGAACCTCGTAGGTCACCAGAGTGAGATCCGCAACAGAGCGGTACGGTAATCCTGTTCTAGAGGTCATGTTACTTGACCATGACGAACCTACGAACTATGAGGAAGCGATGATGAGCCCAGATTCCGCAAAATGGCTTGAAGCCATGAAATCTGAAATGGGATCCATGTATGAAAACAAAGTGTGGACTTTGGTTGACTTGCCCGATGACCGGCAAGCCATCGAGAATAAATGGATCTTCAAGAAGAAGACAGACGCTGACGGTAATGTTACTGTCTACAAAGCTCGACTTGTTGCGAAACGTTTTCGACAAGTTCAAGGAGTTGTCTACGATGAGACCTTCTCACCTATAGCGATGCTTAAGTCTGTCCGAATCATGTTAGCAAATTGCCGCATTTTATGATTATGAAATTTGGCAAATGGATGTAAAGACTGCACTCCTGAATGGATTTCTGGAAGAAGAGTTGTATATGATGCAACCTGAAGGTTTTATTGATCCAAAGGATGCTAACAAAGTGTGCAAGCTCCAGCAATCCATTTATGGACTGGTGCAAGCATCTCGGAGTTGGAATAAACGTTTTGATAGTGTGATCAAAGCATATGGTTTTATACAGACTTTTGGAGAAGCCTGTATTTACAAGAAAGTGAGTGGGAGCTCTGTAGCATTTCTAATATTATATGTGGATGACATATTGTTGATTGGGAATGATATAGAATTTCTGGATAGCATAAAAGGATACTTGAATAAAAGTTTTTCAAAGAAATACCTCGGTGAAGCTACTTACATATTGGGCATCAAGATCCATAGAGATAGATCAAGATGCTTGATAAGTTTTTTTTTCAATAATTACATACCTTGACAAGTTTTTGAAGTAGTTCAAAATAGAACAGTCAAAGAAGGAGTTATTGCCTGTGTTGCAAGGTGTGAAGTTGAGTAAGACTCAAAGCCCGACCACGACAGAAGATAGAGAGAGAATGAAAGTCAGTCCCTATGCCTCAGCCATAGGTTATATAAAGTATGCCATGCTGTGTACTGCACCTATTGTATACCCTGCCTGAGTTTGGCAAGGAGTACAATAGTGATCTAGGAGTAGATCATCGACATTGGTCAAAATTATCCTTAGAGGACTAAGGAAATATTTCTCGATTATGCAGGTGATAAAGAGTTTGTTGTAAACAGTTACCTCGATGCAAGCTTTGACACCGATCTGGATGACTCTGAGTCTCGATCTGGATACATATTGAAAGTGGGAGCATTTAGCTAGAGTAGCTCCATGCAGAGCATTGTAGACATAGAATATTTGCAAAATACATACGGCTCTGAATGTGGTAGACCCGTTGACTAAACTTCTCTCACAAGCAAAACATGATCACACCTTAGTACTCTATGGGTGTTAATCACATAGCGATGTGAACTAGATTATTGACTCCAGTAAACCCTTTGGGTATTGGTCCCATGACGATGTGAACTATGGGTGTTAATCACATGGTGATGTGAACTATTGGTGTTAAATCACACGGCGATATGATCTAGATTATTAACTCTAGTGCAAGTGGGAGACTGAAGTAAATATGCCCTAGAGGCAATAATAAAGTTATTATTTATTTCCTTATTTCATGATAAATATTTATTATTCATGCTAGAATTATATTATCCAGAAACTTAGTACATGTGTGAATACATAGACAAACAGAGTGTCACTAGTATGCCTCTACTTGACTAGCTCGTTGATCAAAGATGGTTAAGTTTCCTAGCCATCGACATGAGTTGTCATTTTATGAACGGGATCACATCATTAGAGAATGATGTGATTGACATGACCCATCCGTTAGCTTAGCACTATGATCGTTTAGTTTGTTGCTATTGCTTTCTTAATAACTTATACATGTTCCTATGACTATGAGATTATGACTATGAGTTAGTTGCAGGATGATGTATTACGGAACGAGTAAAGAGACTTGCCGGTAATGAGATTGAACTAGGTATTGAGATACCGACGATCGAATCTCGGGCAAGTAACATACAGATGACAAAGGGAACAACGTACGTTGTTATGCGGTTTAACCGATAAAGATCTTCGTAGAATATGTGGGATCCAATATGAGCATCCAGGTTCCGCTATTGGTTATTGACCGGAGATGTGTCTCGGTCATGTCTACATAGTTCTCGAACCCGTAGGGTCTGCACGCTTAACGTTCGGTGACGATCGGTATTATGAGTTTATGTGTTTTTATGTACCGAAGGTAGTTCGGAGTCGCGGATATGATCACGGACATAACGAGGAGTCTCGAAATGGTCAAGACATAAAGAACGATATATTGGAAGCCTATATTTGGACATCGGAATAGTTCCGGGTGAATTCCGGAATTTACCGGAGTACCGAGAGGTTACCGGAACCCCCCGGTAAGTGTATGGGCCTTATTGGGCCATAGTGGAGAGAGAGAGAGAGGAGGAGGCCAGGGCAGGCCACGCCCCCCTCCCCCTCTGGTCCGAATTGGACTAGGAAGGGGGGGGGGGACGCCCCCCTTTCCTTCCTCCCTCTCTCCCCTTCCTTCTCTCCTAGTCCAACTAGGGAAGGGGGGGGGGGGAATCCTACTCCCAGTGGGAGTAGGACTCCTCCAGGGCGCGCCATAGGAGGGCCAGCCCTCCCCCCTCCTTTATATACGGGGGAGGGGGGCACCCCATGGACACACAAGTTGATCATTGATCTCTTAGCCGTGTGCGGTGCCCCCCTCCACCATAATCCACCTCGGTCATATCGTCATAGTGCTTAGGCGAAGCCCTGCGCCGGTAGCTTCATCATCACCGTCATCACGCCGTCGTGCTGACAATGCTCTCCCTCGAAGCTTTACTGGATCGTGAGTTCGTGGAACGTCACCGAGCTGAACGTGTGCAGATCGCGAAGGTGTCGTACGTTCGGTACTATGATCGGTCAATCGTGAAGACGTACGTCTACATCAACCGCGTTGTCATAATGCTTCCGCTTATGGTCTACGAGGGTACGTGGACAACACTCTCCCCTCTCGTTGCTATGCATCACCATGATCTTGCGTGTGCGTAGGAAATTTTTGAAATTACTACGTTCCCCATCAGCTTGCCTATATGGCATGCTTTGCCGTCTGCTGGCAGACAGCAAAGACCTTTGCATCTTTGGTCTTTGCTGTCTGCCAGCAGACGACAAAGCATGCCAAGTGTCAGGTACCTGGGGGGGCATCTGGGCTGGCCTATTTGGGCACTTTGCCGTCTGCTGGTAGACGGCAAAGCACGACATTAACCTCTTAACAGACCTAAGCTGCCACGTTTGCCGTCCAGGCCCTTTGCCGTCTGCTGGTGGACGGCAAAGACCTTTGCATCTTTGCCATCCGCCAGCAGACGATAAAGAGCTCTTTGCCGTAGTTTGTTCAGTCGGACGGCAAAGGCCTTTGTCGTCCGCCAGGCATGCCTTTGCCGTCAGCCATGGCAGACGGTAAAGTGCATGATTCCTGTAGTGATGATGAAATTGCATGAGTTGTTTTAGAAGTTCCCGATGGATCCTTTGTATTTCGAAAGTCTGACATTTACCTGATGACCATGTCAATGCTATCCCGAAGCATGTCTGTGGTACTCCGATCATCAACAAGAACATTGGAAGCGTGATGCTAATTTTTTCTTGATCAATTATCCAAACACCGTTGTATGGGTAAACCTCATAATTCATACTTGGATCCCTAACTTGTAAATCATTCTCTGCCTTTCCTTGGGAAGGATATACACCTAATACTCGTGTATACACATTTTCGTTTTCATTGTTTTGTTTAAACCTAATAATCACTCTTTCCTTTTTCATTGTTTTGTTTAACCTTTCTTGTGATTTATATGAGCTAAGCAGTAATAATTCTTTGCTTATGTAAGCACCTCGGTGTACAACTCTGTCAGTAAGACCCTATTACTACTGTTGATGACATCCCGATAACCACCGATGGACGAGAACTTTGCCTATTGGTCTGCCTCGTTAGTGCGAGCAGGAAAATGGTTCTCTTCGTCCCTCACCCTTGGTACCAACATTGTTGCCAACATTACTGACAGGCTATCCTTTGACATAGCGCTGCTGCTCCGGCTCCCCGACCGACCTGCTCGGTGAGCTCATCTGGCGTGCCGCCTCCCCACGATCTCCTGGGCGGCGATGCAACTCCTCTCCTCCACCTAAGAGACGAGGAAAAGGGGATCAGGATACGTTTTTTTTAGAGAAAATGATAACGAAGCGGTCGGTTGATTTCAGACCTTGTCGGTTAGCGCGTGCGCTCAGCGCGACGAAATTGTGCAGCTGCACCATTAAGTTTTTGGATACTTTATTAGTAGGTATAGATATAGATAGATTAATAGGTAAAGAAACCCCTAAAAAAGGTAAAAGAAGGGCCTATCCCTCAGCTTAAAATTGCAGACAAAATGGCCTTCGGCCCAAGAAAATGATTGGTCCGGCCCGAGAAAATGATTGGTCCGGCCCGCTCTGTCTCCCGACGCTCGATTTCCCCCCTCGAGGGTTTCCTCCGCCGCCAGGTTGCAGCCCCTGCGTCGCCCGTACCTCTCCTACTCCCTCCGACGACCGGCGCCATCCCCGCCACCCTGCAGGAGCCGGCGAGCGCGGCCCCACGCTCCCATCTCGCCGGCAAAAGCATTCATCCGTCCCGCCTCCTCCCCCTCCCGACGGCCCTGGACTCCTCCTACCCGCACGGCCCCGACGCGCCAATCCCGCCGGCCACTCTCTTCCTCCGCCGTCCCCAACGAGCCGATCCCGCCGGTCGCAGCTCTCCTTGCACCGCTTCCTGGTGAGCCTCTCGTCCTTCGGTTTTTGTTCTGTTCTAGTTCCTCTCCTGTGCATGGAACGATGGAAGTTGGATAAGATGGATGTATGCAGATGCTTAGTACATGATTTGCATGATGGATGGATCAATGGGGCTAGGTTTTTCGTAGATGGATGGATGAATGGACTGAGCATGCAATTATTATTTTTGGTTACTGTGAATGCAACTCTAAAGTGAAGATGAATTGGTTAAAAAAATTGTTATTGTGATTACTTAATGCAACTGCGAATGGTTCTTTCTTGCTTCTGCTGTGTGCTAATTTGAATGCTATTTTTAATGTGAATGCTATCGTCAATGGTACCGTCAACACTCAGTTTTGGAATCAAAAGCTGAAAAGAACTGGGCCTGGTTCTTCTTCCAGAAACCTAGTTTTGCTTCCAGCTTTTACTGCTCCACTCGCTAGCTGTTTCTTTAGTGTACCATCAAAGAAATTGTCATCTGATTCATGTCCTCATTCCACCATCTTTGCTACTGACATGGCAACATTGTAACGAATTCTTCAAATTTGTGTGTCATCTGAAACAAAGCTAACTTGTTCCAATCTTTTGTGACATTTTCCCTTCTCCTTCTTTAGATGGCGTCATGCAAAACCTTGAGGGCAAGACCTCAGAGAGGTTTCCCACGGATTTGTCTGACATATGACCATATGGAGCATATGGTGAAGTTTCATGGCCGGGTTAGTCTCCCCCTCCTTTGATTTAATCTTCATTTGTGGACATTGATTTGAATGATTGAATCTGGACTGAAGCCTGTCTTTCTATTTCTTTTTGCAGACTGCTGGTCTCAAGAGGTCTGAAGAAGTGGAGGAATATTTCGATATTGAATTTCTAACTGCTGAAGACGCCAACCGTGCCTTTAACCGTCTCAAGGGCAAGGTACCAAACATGGAGTTCAGTTGGGCGCCGAGGAACATTATCAAAGACAAACCACCAACTGGTATCAAGAACATCTCGATTGCTCATAAAAAATCTTCTTCTCATCCTGTTTTTCCATGTAGGAGTGGTGGATACTTCATTTGTCCCACCAAAATTTGATCTTGATTGCTTCAGTGAGCTGGTAAAATATTCTAAAGATCTTTCCTACCTGAGTACAACTTGCTACTTGAAGACATTTATTATCTGCTATGTTTTCCTACCATGTTGTATTAAGCATATGTATTATATCCATGTTTACTTAAGTTAATTGTTGTAGCTAATAAAAAGATGTTTACTTTTGTGCAGCCTTCCCTGCCCATTCCTGCCAATCAGCCATTCCCCACATTCTGGAAGTTGCCGCCTCCACAGCGTAAACAGAAGAGAGGTCGACAGTCTCCAGAGCCTCCACGTCCCGCAGAGCGGTATCCCCCAAGTAGTGTTCAGATGGATGAAGTCGACCCGCGCCCTCCATTCACAGCGCGCTACTGGGCCCAATTTCGTCCGATATACAGTAAGTTGTCGCAAGTAATTTTAATTATCCGTTTGGTCTATATCCTCGGTACCTAACAGAATAGACGAGAAATGAGATTGTTTGAGTAAACATTTGGTACAAAAGAAAATTGAGGGGCACCTTGTAGTGAACTACAGAGCATTTACCTTGCCAAAAAGACAGTTGCATCTAGTCAGTAGGTTAGTTACTTAGTCGTGCATACTTTGAGCAAAACATCAAGTTAGTACTTTGAGCATACTTTCTCATTTCCGAAATTTTTATTATAACCTTCAAGGTTAACCTTCAAGGTTAACCTTCAAACCTCATTCCGGAAGTGAGTTGAGCATAGCTTATAACTTTCCCAATTCCGTGAGTGTATCCGAATTCCATAGACATGTTGAACATAGCTTATAACCTTCAAGCCTGAGTCCAAAAGTGAGTTGGGAAGGTTATAAGCTATGTTCAACATGTGTTTGCCTTAGTCGTGCATACTTTGAGCACCTGATGGAATTGCAAGCCTTGTAACCATGTAAAATCATGATATTTGATCAATGCTGAATCCTACAAGCTAAGTTAACCGGATACTTCTGGAAACTGCCGTATCAGGCGTATCGGAAACTCGGATACGTTTGGATACTTCTCAAAACGTATCGGACATGTATCTCCCTATTTTCTGTTTTTCAAATAAATAAATAAAATTCGGATACTTTGGGGATACCCCATGGACACGTGAAAAGCCTATCTATCCATACTCACGACAGCCACCTCCCTTTTCTCGCCTCATTCTTCCCCACCTTGAGTGCCCAAATGTGACCGATCCTACTCTTCAGCAGCTTCAAATAGAAGGTGCAGCAGCTGAAGGGAACTAGGATCATGCTAATGGTGCATTTTCCATGCTTCTATCACCTTATTAGTATTCTTAAGCTGTCATTTTCATATAATCATTATTTCCTATATTTTTTTCAAACCGGGTTCAGGCACAACACATCATGTCAAAACCGGGATTTGACCGAGGAATACCACTAAGAGGGAGTAACTATACCTGGTCTTAAGAGTTGAGGGACGAAGGTTACACCAACAAAAAGTTTAGGCACAAAAGCCACACTTCGCGATTAGTTGAGGGACAAAAAATGCACTTTTCTCTAATTCTTTTTCTGGTGTTCTTTATATTACCTTGACAGTTCACTTGATTTATCAAAAATGAATAGATTGGAAGGTTTCTCAACAAAAATAGACCCATAATGAACACATTAAAAAGCTAACAAAAAATGCATTGGCTAGTTCACTTGATTTATCGGGCCGAAATATATACACGTAGCTAGGTTGTCTTAATCGTGCAATGTTAATTAGGTGCAATACCACGTAACTTATAATAGCCGGACATCCCGCATCAAGGGACCACATGAAGAGCATGGATGAATGGTATATAATTCGAATCTAATGTCAAGTCACGAGAGTAGGCTTTCCATCAACCACTTTCTCTTGAAGCTGAGCTGAATCTGACACCAGTTGGCCGGAGAGCCTGGCTGTCTCTATCAGATAAACAAGCAACTGCCGAAATGCGTTGTTAGTTGTCCAAATCTTCATTGGTTAAATGTCTTCCGATCTTCCGATTACTTCTTAAAAAACTCGATGGTTTAACTAACCTGAAAAAAATTGGACAAGGGCGATGACGGCATGGATCTGATTACGCTGACTAATTAACTTAACCATTTCGCAATTTTTCTTAACTTAACCAAAGTGCGCGTGTTATTCTAAAAGCAAGTACTATAACAAATGAATTGAACCCGTCTGCTTATTTAAACTTTGAATCGCAAATTTAAAACAATCTTAATTTTCTAAGGCTATGAAAAGGCAGGGTCTGGGCAGGGGAGACCCTGATCTGCCTCTGCCGGCCGCCACCGCAGCAACCCAGGGCTGGTGAGGAGCCACTCCTGCAGCGCATGCCAAGGGCCAGGCGCCGCTGCTCGCTCGACGATCCTGACGGCGACACCCGCAGGAGTCAGAATCGGGGTCAGTAGAACACGAGAGGAGCATTTCCTGCTTTCTCCTGCACATTTTAGGTTTTTAGTATTTGAGGGTGATGCAGCTATCACAATGAAGTGACAGATGTGGCACAGAAATCTTGCTCGCGGTCCTGATTAGGTGTTATCCTTTCCTTTTAATCACCCTGACCCAACTCTTTTGGCCTAATTAGGAGACCGACTGGCTGCAGGCTTGTCCGTTTGTGGCCATATATGAATATTAATGCAAGTGTCACGTAATCTAATTGCCAAGTGTTGTACGGATGAGCCCCTCAAAAAAAAAATTGTTGTATGGATGAGTACGTAAGAAGATACAAGCAATCAATGATTTTTTTTGTCTTACATAATCATGGGGATAAAAACGTCGTCCATCGATCTGCATGGGTTTACGTGAACCTCACACCAACATGATAGATCGTCATAATTATATCATATGCTCCGGAAAAGGGAACATCCTTTATCATCATGCCTATGATGCGTGTGCTGGGTTAATTTGTGATGTCTCTGCAGTTATACATAATAACTAGCAGGCAGAGACGCAGCAACACGCCGCACCCGTCAGGAAGCCTGAGATTGTCTTTGTTATTTTCTTTGATGGAAGAAAATTTAAATAGTTTACTCAGAATACAGTTGACTGTGTGGAAGTTTTTGATCAAAACAGTTCATTTCAATGCAAACTTCAGTACAACATTTTTCGGACAGAATTGATGTAAACCCAAATAAATCTCTATCCAAAGCCCTAACTTTTGCTTTGCAACATCAATCGCTGGAATAAACTTTCAGCCACCTACACAGACACAAAGGAAGCTGCTAGCCTAAGCAGTACACACAGTGCTAAATTCTGAAGCTTATACTCCACATCCACAGGAACCTTCTTCGATTCTATTTAGTACCACGAATGCACCTAAGGTAAAACATAGGATAAGGTGAACTTGTAACCTGCAGGTACTCCGAACATGGATGATGGATCACTGTTCTTAAAAAGAATTAATGCGAGAGTCTCAGAACACACACATACGACTACATGTAAAGAAGATTGCCAATTAGAGCGAACAAATCTACTGGCCTGGTGCATGCTATTGGCTAACAATTACTTGGGATCGACGAATAGCAGTCTAGACTTATACGTCATGCAATTTCTGAATAAGTAGGAGGATAATCTCAAATGATTCAATTGAAGCTTTGATACAAAAAGAACAAAAGATAACTTATGTTCATAGTTCTGCGATCATTAGGGCTACCATATGCTGAACTCAGACATATCAAACATATGTAATATCTGTAAGCTTGAAATTTATGTCGCTTATATGTTGTGGACGCTTTGGCATTTACAGAATAAAGGTGAGGGCAACACCCATTATTAGATCACCGGCGTCTTGACCCTTTTTTTTTTCCTCGAATACTCACGAGCGTGCGCATCATATATTAAAGAAGAAAGCAGGGAGAAGAGCCCCTCCATATGATTTATGTTGCATTGACATGCACACCTCCACATGGCCCCTGTTTTTCATTTTTTTTAGTGCCTTTTGATCTGGACCAGTTGATCCCAACCTTGTTACTCTCTACTCTTCTTAACATCAATGAAGCCAGTGTACACTGGATCTAAAAAAAAACTGTAACACTATTCAGCATCTGTAGTTAGTCCATTAGCATCCTATCCTGTAGGGGCGAGACCACAGTAATAATTATAGTCTACTGTCTGGATATCTCCACCATCTGTTTTTTTTTTTGAGAAATATCTCCAGCATCTGTAATGTGTAATCCTGACCCTTTTGCAGGTACCAACATATGAGTGAGTGCCTAGGAGGGTGCCGATGGACATGATTTAGTAGCTGTACTAATCATGATTTCTCTTGATATGGGGGCACCCGTTCCAAGCATTCATTTTTCTTTTTGGTAGGACAGGGATTTGGATGGAACCTCTGGTTAGCCTAGAAGACAGAACAAAAGTTTTTGCTGAGCAAACTATGTGCATTGGATCCACGTGATGCTCATTCTTCTACGAGAACCCCAAGTGAACTTTTTGTAGGCCAAAGCTGGATGACAATGGTCGAAGGAACATATGTCATTTTTTTTGAGAATCACACAAACCTGATCAAACAGGCTGGATACAATCTTTACTCAGAGTCTCTCTAAGCTCATTTGGCACATCCGCCAACTGAAAAAAGTCTGCCCAGTCTAGATGCACGAGCTGCCAGGTCATTGGCCAGCTTGTTTTGGTTCCTCTTCACCTAGGCAATCTTGTGAGAACTGAAAATGTTCAATGCTGAGTTGATGTTAGCTATGATTGGAAAGAGGCTTGATTGATTGGCAGCACCTGGGTTGATCGCCTTGACCAAGGTCATGTAATCGAGCTCCACCTGAATTGGTCCATTATAATATTTCGTCGACGCTTGCAACCCATGCGGCAAAGCTCTTATTATTTTTTTTTTTTTTTGAGAATCACCCATGCAGCAAAGCTAGTCCTTCAGCCTCTTCCTCAGCCGCACATTGGCCCAATCTGCATCTCATCAAGAAGAACGGCACACCATGACAGTTTCTGACAACAGCACCAGGCACACGCACTACTTCCTGAGCAGCCCCTGTTTCTTCCTATTTCAGCCAGAAGCCGACTGATCCTGAAGGAATAATGCACGCCGTAGCATGACCAGATGCCATTTTAAAGCCTACTGCCTACATATGTGATAAAAAAATAGCTGAAACAGAAAACTTCTGGGTCTGGCTCTCGCGTAACGCGAGAGACCTCCTATTTGACTCGCGCAGGCGTCAAACAGCTGTGCCTTCGCTGAAGGAAGATGGTAATGGGCCGGCCCATACCCATAAGCTCATCACAGCTAGTATTTTTCCCTTTTTTTTCTGCGTTTTATTAGAACTTTCTGGATATTCTTTATGGTGATAAAATAAAGTATAAATTCATATTTTAAAAATATACTGTATTTTCAACACTAAAGAAATATGAATATATACGCTGAATTTTTTAGTACACATTGAATATTTTGGAAAATACGTTAAACAAATATTGGAAACACATTGAACATTTTTGTTGAGATACATTGAACAAATTTCGGACGCACATTGAACATATTTCAAAAATATGTTGAACAGAACAAATTTTGCAACACACATTAAACATTTTTTAGATATACATTGAACAAATTTCGGATACACATTGAACATTTTGCAAAGGTATGTTGAACAAATTGTTAAATATATGCTGGAATTTTTGTTAATGCATGGTGAACTTCGTGTATAAATACAAAATGAACTTTCTATAATACACAAAAAAATGGGAGAAAAAGGAAAAAAGATAAAAGGAAAAAAGGAAAAGAAAAGAAATAGAAACTGAAACAGAAAAAACAAAAATAAAAAAAAGAAGTAGAAGAAGCAGCCTTGCGATGTGGGCCGGCCCAAGCTGGGGCGACGGGAAGATGAGCTTCAGCGAAGCTGGGTGGTTTTGACGCCTACGCGCGTCAAATAGGGCTTGCGGTCGCGCCCCGCCGCCCGTGTGCGTCCAATCGTCGCGGTTTCGCTGAAGCGACGCGCACACGGGCCGGCCCAATTATCACGTGGTGAGGGAAAATTCAAATAAAAAAAAGTGCATGAGTGGGATCGAACCCCAACCACATGCTTGCTTTTTACGCGGCTAGCCAGCCGAGCTAGCGAGCTCAAATGTATACGAAAGCAACGCCAACCCTAAAATGGAAAGTACAACTGCAAATCCTTTTTAAAAAACATCCAACATTACTATAATATACGTAGAACAAATATAAAATACAATGAATATTTTTGTAAAAAAATACTGAACAAATTTAAAATACACAAATGAACATTTTATAGTATACGTTGAAATTTTTTCTTAATATACGATGAATAAAATTTAAATACACAATCAACATTTTATAATATGCGTTGCACAATTTAATACTCCCTCCGTCCCATAATATAAGAACGTTTTTACACTAATACGGTGTCAAAAACGTTCTTATATTATGGGACAGAGGAAGTAATATACGATGAACATTTTTTCAATACACCATGAACAAATTTGGCCAAGACTCATCCAACACCAGCAGACCGTCACTGAAAAAGGGAAGGGAAAAGGGGTCGACGATGGATCTATCCCTAGAGCTTTGGGAAGAAACGAGCGATGCTAGCCACCACGTCACACAACTATTCATGTTTATTAAAGGGGCCGCGATGTACTTGAATAGAGACAAGCGTTTTTTTTCTGTTTTCTTTTCTTTAATTTTCTCCATTTTTTCTTTGTTTATTCATTTTTTTCATTTTCTTTTTCCTTTGGTTTTCAGAGTTTTTTTGTTTTTTGACAAGGTTTTCTTCATATTTGTTTGGTTTTCCTTTTTCTTCTCCATTTTTTGTATGGTTTTCTTTTTTCATCTCCATTTTTTTATTTTGTTTTTATTATATTTGTTTTTGTTTTCACTCTACATTTTCGTATATGTCAAAAACATTTTTTTATAATAAGTTATCAACAAATTTTATATACACGTTCGACATTGTCCGAACGCCTATTCAACATTTTTTAGATACTTGTTCAACAGTTTAATACTTATTCAATATATTTTCGAATGCTTGTTCAAATTTTTTTCAAATACTCGTTCAACATTTATTAATACTTATTCAACATTTTTCAATTACTTTTTCAATATTTTTAATACTTATTCTCATTTTCAAATACTTGTTCAACATTTTTCAAATACCCATTCAACATTTTTTCAAATACTCCTTCCACATTTTTTATAATTATTCTACATTTTCAAATACTTGTTCAATATTTTTCAAATACTCGTTGAACCCTTTTTTAATACTTGTTCACCATTTTTTAAATACTTGTTCAACATTTTTTCAAATGTGTTTTGAAGAGCGTTCTTTGTAATATATATTTGTAGAATATTTTATATAAAGAAAAGTACAAAATTAAAGCCAAAAACGAGAACGGAAAACAGGAAAAAAATAGGCCTTTTTCTCCAGCGCGGCTGGGCCGGCCCATCTGGGCTCCCACGCCGTGAGGCGTCACTACATGCTCACTTAAAGCGAGAAATAGGGGTGCCCCTAGAAAGTCGCCCGAAGCTGGGCAACCTGCCAAGAAACTGGCCCAACTTGGCATTTTTTGAAATTCGACCAGTTTTGCCATTTTTTATCTAAACGTGGGCTATTTCTTGGCGGATCACAGGTGTGCCTGTCTGTTTTGCCAGAAACTAGGATGTCTGCGGGCGTGGGCTTTGGTTGAGCCTTGCGTCGTTTGGTTTCAGCGGGAAGTATGCTAGGTACGTATGTCACGTGACCCCTCTCTATAGAACTTATTGTGAGATCTAAGCTTTCCCCTCTTGCTAGGGTTTCAACTCCTCTCGACGGCGCCTGGCGACGACGTGGAGACTCCGATCCCCTGCTTTCTCCGATCGCCGCTGGTTGCTAGGGCCGCCAGACTCTTGGCCGGTGCGATCTAGGAGAAGAGCTAGGGTTATCCCGTCCGTGGAAACCTGAAGAAAATATGCCCTAGAGGCAATAATAAAGTTGTTATTTTATACTGTATTTCCTTATTCATGATAAATGTTTATTATTCATGCTAGAATTGTATTGATCGGAAACCTAAATACATGTGTGAACACATAGACAAACACTGTGTCCCTAGTGATCCTCTACTTGACTAGCTCGTTGATCAAAGATGGTTAAGGTTTCCTAACCATGGATATGAGTTGTCATTTTATAACGGGATCACATCATTAGGAGAATGATGTGATGGACAAGACCTATCCGTTAGCTTAGCATATTGATCGTTCAGTTTTATTGCTATTGCTTTCTTAATGTCAAATACATATTCCTTTGACTATGAGATTATGCAACTCCTGAATACCTGAGGAATATCTTATGTGCTATCAAACGTCACATCGTAACTGGGTGATCATAAAGATGCTCTACAGGTATCTCCCAAGGTGTTTGTTGGGTTGGCATAGATCGAGATTAGGATTTGTTACTCCGAGTATCGGAGAGTTATCTCTGGGCCCTCTCGGTAATGCACATCATAAGAAGCCTTGCAAGCAAAGTGACTAATGAGTTAGTTACAAGATGATGTATTACGAAACTGGTAAAGAAACTTGGTGATTAAATGTTGTTCGGAGTCCCGGATGAGATCAAGGACATGACGAGGATTCTCGAAATGGTCAAGAGGTAAAGATTGATATATAGGATGATAGTATTCGGACACCGGAAGTGTTCCGGATAGTATCGGGTATTTATCGAATCCGGGAGGGGGTTACGGAACCCTGGGAAATATATATGGGCCATATGGGCCATAAGAGGGGAGCACACCAACCCACAAGGGGTGGCGCGCCCCCCTCATGGAAGGAGGCCGAGTGGGGGAAGGGAAAGAGGGGGTTCGCCCCCCCTTTCCTTCTTTCCTTCCTCTTCCCTTTTCCCCCTCCGGCAATTATGGAGGGGGGGGGGGGGGGGGGCGAATTGGGGAGGACCCCTACTAGAATTCCTCCTACTTGGGGAGCACCCTTGCTGCTCCCCTCCCCACTCCCACCTATATAGATGTGGGGAGGGGCGCCTATGATGTCTACTACACAACCTTCTTCTTGTAGACGTTGTTGGGCCTCCAAGTGCAGATGTTTGTAGGACAGTACCAAATTTCCCTCAAGTGAATGATCTAAGGTTTATCAATCCGTGGGAGGTGTAGGATGAAGATGGTCTCTCTCAAACAACCCTGCAACCAAATAACAAATAGTCTCTTGTGTCCCCAACACACCCAATACAATGGTAAATTGTGTAGGTGCACTAGTTCGGCGAAGGGATGGTGATACAAGTGCAATATGGATGGTAGATATAGGTTTTTTTAATCTGAAATTATAAAAACAGCAAGGTAACTAATGATAAAAGTGAGCGAAAACGGTATTGCAATGCTAGGAAACAAGGCCTAGGGCTCATACTTTCACTAGTACAAGTTCTCTCAACAATAATAATATAGTTGGATCATATAAGTATCCCTCAACATGCAACAAAGAGTCACTCCAAAGTCACTAATAGCGGAGAACAAACGAAGAGATTATAGTAGGGTACAAAACCACCTCAAAGTTATCCTTTCTGATCGACTATTCAAGAGTCTGTAGTAAAATAACATGAAGCTATTCTTTCCGTTCGATCTATCATAGAGTTCGTACTAGAATAACACCTTAAGACACAAATCGACCAAAACCTAATGTCACCTAGATACTCCAATGTCACCTCAAGTATCCGTGGGTATGATTATACGATATGCATCATACAATCTCAGATTCATCTATTCAATCAACACAAAGAACTTCAAAGAGTGCCCCAAAGTTTCTACCGGAGAGTCAAGACAAAAACGTGTGCCAACCCCTATGCATAGATTCCCAAGGTCATGGCACCCTCAAGTTGATCACCAAAACATACATCAAGTGAATCAATAGAATACCCCATTGTCACCACGGGTATCCCACACAAGACATATATCAAGTGTTCTCAAATCCTTAAAGACTCAATCCGATAAGATAACTTCAAAGGAAAACTCAATCCATTACAAGAGAGTAGAGGGGGAGAAACATCATAAGATCCAACTATAATAGCAAAGCTCGCGATACATCAAGATCGTGCCATATCAAGAACACGAGAGAGAGAGAGAGAGAGAGAGAGAGAGAGAGAGAGAGAGAGAGAGAGAGAGAGAGAGAGATCAAACACATAGCTACTGGTACATACCCTCAGCCCCGAGGGTGAACTACTCCCTCCTTGTCATGGAGAGCGCCGAGATGATGAAGATGGCCACGGTGAGGATCCCCCTCCTCGTGGTGCCGAAATAGGGTCCCGATTGGTTTTTGGTGGCTACATAGGTTTGCGGCGGTGGAACTCCCGATCTAGGTTATGTTCTGGAAGTATTGTTGGATGAAGCGGCCCGGACCAATCTTACATGAGCACGTTCATGAGACCAGTTCCACCGACAGACATGCAACTAGTTTTGCATAAAGGTGGCTGGCGGGTGTTTGTTTCTCCTAATTTAGTTGAATCGAATTTGACTGTGGCCGATCCTTGTTGAAGGTTAAAACAACAAACTTGATAAAGAACCATTGGATTTTGATGCGTAGGTAAGAACGATTCTTGCTAGAAGCCTGTAACAGCCACGTAAAACTTGCAACAACAAAGTAGAGGACCTCTAACTTGTTTTTGCAGGGCATGTTGTGATGTGATATGGTCAAGACATGATGTGATATACGTTATTGTATGAGATGATCATGTTTTGTAAAAGTTATCGACAACCGATAGGAGCCTTATGGTTGTCTCTTTATTCTATGAAATGCAAACGCCATGTAATTGCTTTACTTTATCACTATGTGTTAGCGATAGTTGTAGAAGCAATAGTTAGCGAGACGACCATGAAGCAACAATGGAGATCAAGGTATCGAGCCGGTGACGATGGAGATCATGACGATGTTGTGGAGATGGAGATCAAAAGCACATGATGATGATCGCCATATCATGTCACATATTTTGATTGCATGTGATGTTTATCTTTTATGCATCTTATTTTGCTTAGTACGGCGATAGCATTATAAGATGACCCCTTCACTAAATTTCAAGGTATAAGTGTTCTCCCTGAGTATGCACCGTTGCGACAGTTCATCATGTTGAGACACCACGTGATGATCGGGTGTGATAGACTCTATGTTCAAATACAACAGGTGCAAGACAGTTTTGCACATGCGGAATACTCGGGTTAAACTTGACAAGCCTGGCATGTACAGACATGGCCTCGGAACACTGGAGACCAAAAGGTCGAACGTGAATCATATAGTAGATATGATCAACATAGAGATGTTCACCATTGATGACTACTACATCTCACGTGATGATTGGACATGGTTTAGTTGATTTGGATCACATATCATTTAGATGACTTGAGGGATGTCTATCTAAGTGGGAGTTCTTAAGTAATTTGATTAATTGAACTTAATTTATCATGAACTTAGTCCTGATAGTTTTTGCATATCTATGTTGTAGATCAATGGCCCGTGCTACCGTTCACTTGAATTTTAATGCTTTCCTAGAGAAAACTAAGTTGAAAGATGATGGTAGCAACTACACGGACTGGAGTCTCAGAAACTTGAGGATTATCCTCATTGCACTACTAGGGAAAACCCTAGTAGTAGCGCTTGAAATATGCATAGCAAGATGGCCGGGTCCGGTTATCGCTTATCGCTACCGCAATGACTAAGTTGTAGCGATGGCTGGTATGGGCAGCGCTCTTGGTAAGTATTGTTAGCGATGGCGCTTGAGGACCAGCGCCACCGATAACTATCTATAGCGCTTGTTCAGATGACGCGTTCTTTGCTAAGCCGATTAGCTTCTAGTAGGTGCTTTCAGTAACTCGCTAATATTCCTGCTTTCACATATTTCACCCCTCTACGTATTTGTGATGTATTTATACAAGCTCTATACAATAGTTTCATCACATCATACTAAATATACACTATTCTCACATATCATAGACATACAGTAGTCTCATCATACCATCATCATCATCATCGTTATTCAACACAAATATCATCACATCTCGAAAATAGCGATACACAAGTGCGATCATGTCATGTCTCGAATAATTGCAACAGCATGGTCATGGCACACACACAAGTTTAATCATCTGTATCTAAACCATGATGTAGAAGAGAAGAGCGATCAACATTAGCAAGAGCGTGACTATGTAGTACCAGTGGTCCCGCCCCTGCTCATGTTGGAGTGTCCACCTCAAGTAACTACTTTCTGATTCGGCTCTGGTGTCGAACCCTCTGTGGCTAGCACCCGGGTACCTGTGCACCTAAGCCTGAGTGGCTGGCCAGTGGTCGTAGACTCCTGGAACCCTCCCAACATACATGGGTAGTAGTCCTTCACCATCTTTGATCTATGTACCTGCATTGTGAGTTGATGAATTGAACAATAATATGCAACATAATGCACTACAAAAAAATACACTTCCGTGATGATACGTGTTTGTCACAGTAGGTCGCGTCTTCTGTCATGCATGTACATCCATGACGATTTTATGACAGAATCAAGATAGTCATACTGTCTTTGTCGTAGAAGTGTTCCATGACATTACCAAAATTATCATTTCGGAAGTGTCCACTTCCATGACGATAAATCGCGCGTCACAGAAGTGCTTTCGTCAAGGGTGACCGACACGTGGCATCCACCGTAACGGAACGCCGTTAAGCTATCCGGTCGGATTTTGGATCTGATAACCCGTTAACAGCCACGACCAATGCCGATTTTCCACGCGTAAAATTCTCATTGGCTGACAGATCCACGTGTAAGCTCCGCGTTGGCACAGGTGTCACTCATCCAGCGGTCGAGATGGGCCTATGATATGTTGACACGTGGACAGGCCCAAAAGTGGCCCACAAAGTTTAAATGGGCCGGCCCAACCGAAGGCCCATAAGATTTAGCAGACCATAATGGGCCGGCCCATCTAAAGGCCCACAAAATTTAGCGGACCATAACGGGCCGGCCCAGCTAAAGGCTCACACGATTTTGCGGACCATAATGGGCCGGCCCAGCTAAAGGCCCACAAGATTTTGCGGACCACAATGGGCCGCCCCAGCTAAAGCCCCACAAGATTCTGCAGACCATAATGGGCCGGCCCAGCTAAAGGCCCAACATTCTCTGTCAAATTGGCCCGTCAACGGCCTGGTCTAAACTTGTCATCAATGCGGCCCATGGTCACTTTTGGCCCGTTAACAGTCCGCTAAGTAATTGGGCCGAATTACGGCCCGGTGTATTTCCGGCCTGTTAAAGGTCTGGCTTCATTTTGGCCCATTTACATGCCATCAAAACTTTCGGCCCATAAACGACCGTGAAGGATTTGGGTCATATTCGGCCATGTCGTCATTACGGCTGTTAGAGGCCCACTATAGATTTGGGCCACTTTCGGCCTGTTGTCATTTTCGGCCTGTTAATGCCGGACGTAAACCATGGGCCATATGTGGCCCAACGTCATATTAGGACCATTAACGGCCCATATAAAAATGACGATAATCTAGCCCGACCGAAGTTCCGGCTTGTTAAAGGCCCGTGTATTAGGTCGGCGCATTTACGGCCCGTCCGAATTTCGGCCTGTCAAATATCCGCATCGTAAATGGGCTACCATTTCGGCCTGCTAAGTCCAGTGGGTTATTTGGCACAATCAGGGCCCAATCTCACTTTCGGTCTATTAATGTTTAGGCCTGTTAAAGGCCCACTATGGGCACAGTCCTACCAGAAAAATATGAAAGCTTATGCTGATTTAAGCCCAGATATTTTTAGTGGGCTACATGCCAATTTCGGCCCGTAATCATTTTTAGCCCAATTGGAATGGGCCCGACTAATGTTGGCATGTTGGGCTCCTACGAAGCTTTCGGCCGAATACATTACTAAGATAAACCTACACTATACAAAAATAGCGCCGTAATTACTGCAGCCTGTGGCAGCATTATAAATGTTGTATCGCAACAAAATAAATTCCAACCATACAACAAAAGGCCTGTTGGCATAAAGTTTACAGTCCTTCTAGATAAAAGCACCATCAGATGTATAGAAGCACAGATCATTTGACCTGAGTGCTAATGTTTCAGGCTGTAGAATCTGATGGAGCAGCACAATCTCCACCTTTTTTCCGCCATTGCTCTTGAACAACGAAGCGAATGTCTGATAGTCTGGTTTCAAAACCATTCATATCTTGACGACATTTCTAAACCACTATTCTTGTTTCCGAAACAATGTCCATTAGGGATTGGACTTGTGTCTGGAGCATAGATATATCACTCTGTCTAGCAGGAAGATTTTTGTTCAAGATGGCGATTTGGACGAGGTTACCTTGACAACCAACCCAGAATTACGCAGGAAGGTGCTTTTTGCACTGTTAGTGGAGATATACTAACACACTGCAGCAAGAGGTGACATTGTGCCTGTAGTAGCCTCGTCACTTTCAGGTGGTTGTGGCTGTTGAATCATTTGTTCCATAGCTTCCTGAAAGTTTGAACTTGTAGATTAGTGTACCAGATAACTTACTAATGAGACAAAAACAAACAAAGTAGGTTAAATGTTTATACATAACTTATTTTGGTGAACTACTGTAATACATTAGCATGTATTGTAGTGCCAACTACATAATAAAATCACTTTGAACATATGTCCATGTAGCATGCCTACTATATTGTCTATTTCCTCACATTCGTTGACATCTAAGGATAAAGAGATATGGTTTAAAGTAGGATGAACATAGTATGACATCATTCATATCATGGGCAAACAGATATAAAACAAACATGCTATTTTATCATTGTGTGCGCACGTGAACATAACAACTAGATTACATATCAAGACCAAAAGAATATCCTTCATCTCTTTTAAACCATGTAAGGTGAAATGATACGTTAAGACAACTGTGTATAAAAGTGAACAGAGTAACTGACATTGGCTGCAAACCAAGTAGTTAAATGAACACATCACAATACCAATCAGTTCAAGGCAGGAGGAGTAAGGACTTACAACAGCGACTTGAACTGGTGTGCTCATGCCCTTCATCTTGTTGGTGTGGCAATCCTTGAAGATTTGCACTGCATTCGGTTCAGGTTCTTTTTGGTCCACACGGGCTTTCCTCTGTATTTGAAACAAGTCAATATAGATACGATAATATGGCACAAAAAAGAAGGAAGTAGGAGCTATTTACAAGAGCCTCGCAGTGTGCAATATAGCTACGAGATCCTGTTGTCTGTTGGAATTTCACTTTAGAACGGTTGGTTTTGTTCTTCAAACAGTTAGCCTAGAAGAAGATACACTTGTAAGGCACATACATAAATACAAGTTCAATATGTGGTTTGATCAAATACATATAGCCTACGATACTTTGGATCGCACCGGGTGTTTAACGAGGGATGTCCAGTCTTCATCTGTAATATATTCCACTGGAGATGTTTGGGTGATTTCATTGTTAGCCTTGCCTTCAAAGTGAGATTTTTTAAGGTGGTACCGATACTGTCGCAGAGTAGACTGAAAAACATGAGTGCATGCTTGTTTAGTCGCATAATCTTTCGGATCCAACTTGAACCTCATCTGTTGAAAAAAGAATGTGAGTCTTATTAGGAGGAAGCTATAAAGTATGGGACAGAGCAAGACAATATTACTAATTGCGATGAATAACATTACTTACGGATAAATGGTCAAGGAAGGTGTTAAACTGGGTATTTTCTTTCTCATTCCTGTACTGGATACACGTTGGGAGGATACACGCATGACACCTAACGGCAACGGCTGCCTCTGATACTAACTTGGCTGACTCTGTAGCATCACGTGGCCTTTTTAAACCTGCCTCAGAATGGACCTCCATTCTTCCTCCTTTAGATTTTGTTAATCTGTCAAGCATTATCCCTGATGTCTATTTCCACTTGCGCCATGGTGCTAGTTCAACAACGAATATGGAAAGTGTTAGTGTACATCAAACTGTGAGAGTACATATAAAGGAGCATGCAACTGCAACTTGAATCGGTCAGGTACCGTCTTGGTGTTGATGCTCATGAGGTTCATCTGATCTTGTCAAGTCCTGTTGTGTCAGCAGTGCTTCGGAAGTAGTGTTAGGTGCGAAGGCAGCTTGGGAACTGGCCAGTTCCGGAGCAAACGAATGAGTAACTAGTTGAGATGCTGGTACAAGTTGAAGCGGATGCTGCAGCTAGTGGAGCAGGTGATACTGTGTTTGTAGATTTAGCCGGTGGACTTGGACCTTCTACTGCACTACAAGTACCAGCAGAATCTCGACGGCAGAACCTTTTTCGTTTCACCCGACGAGTAACAACACTCCCTACTATATTATTTTCCTTGCTCTTTTTTGACTTTGCCATGTCAAGCTGTACCCGCAACACAAAAGAACAAAATCACTCTTCACAACTCATTGATGCATGATACAGACAAGCAATATTTTGATGTAAGACAACCGTATGAGGATGGAATATGTAAGAAAAACAGGACGACATGACATATTCACAGCTACGATGTGCAAACTAAGCAGAAGGATTTTCAAGAAAATAGAAGTAATGCAAGCTAGACACCATATATATGAAAGATGCAATCAATATTACTCTGCCAAGTTAAAAGTGTCTTGTCATAAGTGGCAATTCAAAAAATTAGAAGCAGTACAACGTAGAAATCAATGCAAGATGCAACCACTATCAAACTGCCATATTAAAAGCGTCCAATCATGAGTTCTTGATGGGATACACACCAACAGTACTTTGATGTAAGAACATGGTATGATAGATAGATGCGATTGTATTCTAGACATAGAAAGCCATGTCATATGCACATGTATAACGTATAAACTCAGCAGGTGCAATTTAATCAAAATAGAAGAAATACATGCTAGACAACATATGCAACATGAAACCAATTATCACACTGTCAACTTAGAGCAAGCACCTGCGATGGTGGAGTACGGAGATGAAGTCATCATGTAGACTTGGGACTTCAACTTCATTAGCGATAGCAATGGCAAATCTAGATAGTCTCTGTTTGCGTCGGTCTGCAGAGTACCACCAACATCCCCTAACTTACTCTTTTCCTTCCTATTTTCTGATATTGCCTTATGAAGTCAAAACCACAAGAAGATGAATAAAATTAGCTCTGCATAACTGGTTGATGCATGATACAGACGAACACTACTTTGATGTAAGGCAAGCGCAAGATAGGAGGATGGAATATATACAAAAAAAGACAATGTTTCATATTCACACGTACGATAGGAGGATGGAATATGTATGAAAAAACAGTAAGCGGAAGGCATTTCAACAAAATTAGAAGAAATGAAAGCTAGGCGTGAACATGCAACCAATATGACAATATTAGGTAAAAAGTGTCTCGTCGTAAGTGCCATTTCAAGAAATTAGGAGCAGTACAAGCTAGAAGAAAATGCAAGATTCAACCTACATTACAGTCCCAAGTTAAATGTGTCTTATGGGTAGTGATCGTTGCAGGTATAAGTTGTAAGCTACGCAGATGCAATTCTACATAATCAGAAGCAATACAAACTAGACATCATACGGAAAACGCAACCACATATAACAGTTCCAAGTAAGAGCAAGCACACATGATGGTGGAGTAGGGGAGATGTGCTCATCATGTACACGTATGTTCTAGAAAGCAGAACACGTGTCATATTCACAGGCATTATGTGTAAAATGGCAGATGCAATTCAAGTTAGAAGCAATACAAGCTAGACATCATACGCAACATGCAACCACATATAATAGTGTCAAGTTAGAGCAAGCACCTGTGATGGTGGAGTAGGGGAGATGTGCTCATCATCTACACAGCTACGTTGACTGTCCAGCCTTGTGTTGTCTTGCGAATCTTGTTGGGAGGATGGCGGAGTAGAATCTGTAGAGACCCCCTGTTTGAGTTGCTCTGAAGGACCACCATCATCCACTGCCGGACTAATTTCCTTCAGCTGTAATGATTTTGCATTGTGAAGTCAAACCAATAAGAAAAAGGAATAAATTCGCTCTTCAGAACTCATTCATGCATGATACTGACGAACACTACTCGGATGAAAGGCAAACACATGATGCGAGGATGGAATATGTATGAAAAGCAGGATGGTGTGACATATTCACACCTATGATGTGGTAACTAAGCAGAAGGCATTTCAACAAATTAGAAGCATTGCAAGCTAGACACATATGAAATATGCAACCAATATCACTCTGCCAAGTTCAAACTGTATGGCGTTTCAACAAATTAGAAGCAGTACATGCTAGAAATCATATGCAAGACACAACCAATATCATAGTGGCGACTTAAAGATGCCTTATCATAAGTGACTAATGCGGGATATGCAAGAATAGTAGTCTGATGTAGAAACAGGAACACATGTCATATTCACAGGCATTATGTGTAAAGTAAGCAGATGCAATTCAACAAAGTTAGAAGCAATACAAGCTAGACATCATACGCAACAGGCAACCACATATAATAGTGCCAAGTTAGAGCAAGCACCTGTGATGGTGGAGTAGGGGAGATGTGCTCATCATCTACACAGCTACGTTGATTGTCTAGCCTTGCGTTGTCTTGCGAATCTTGTTGGGAGGATGGCGGAGTAGAATCTATAGAGAACCTCTGTTTCGGTTGCTCAGAAGGACCACCATCATCCAATGCCTTGCCAATTTCCTTCAGCTTTATTGATTTTGCATTGTGAGGTCATACCGACAAGAAAAAGGAATATCATTCGCTCTTCAGAACTCATTCATGCATGATACTGATGAACACTACTCTGATGAAAGGCAAAGTCATGATATGAGGATGGAATATGTACAAAAAAATGGACGGCTTGACATATTCACACCTATGATGTGGTAACTAAGCAGAAGGCACTTCAACAAATTAGAAACACTGCAAGACACCATATGGAAGGTGCAATCAATATCACTCTGCCAAGTTAAAAGTGTCTCGTCATAGGTGGCGTTCATCAAACTAGAAGCAATACATGCTAGAAATCATATTCAAGACGCAAACCAATATCACACTGCCAACTTAAAGGTGTCCCATCATAAGTGACTGATGCAGGATACACAAGAAGAGTACTTTCATGTAAGAACATGGTGTGATAGACAAATATAGTATGTACCAAAAACAGGAAAGCGTGTCATATTCACATGTATCATGTGTAAGCTAAGCAGATGCAGTTTACACTAATTAGGAGCAATCTGAGCTAGACACCATATGCAACATGCAACCAGATATCACACTGCCAAGTTAGAGCAAGCACCTTGGATGGTGGAGTAGGGGAGCGAGACTTGGACCTTGTAATGCACTATCAGTACAAGGAGAATCGGTACAGATGCTCCGTTTACGTTGCTGCAGAGGACCACCAACATCGCCTTCCTTACTCTTTTCCTTCCTCTTTCTTGATTTTTCTTGTCAAGTCAAATCCACAAGAAAAAGGAATAAAATTTGCTCTTCAGAACTTATTGATGCATGATCTTGTGAACACTACTTTCATGTAAGGCAGCCGCATGATAGGAGGATGGAATATGTATGAAAAACAGGACGACGTGACATATTGACATGTATGATGTATAAAGTGTAAACTAAGCACAGGGTGCTTGAACTTGTTAGAATCGACGCAAGCTAGAAACCATATGAAAGATGAAACCAATATCACTCTGCCAAATTAAAAGGGTGACCTACCAAATGTATTTGACCAAATTAGAAGCAATACATGGCAACATGCTAGAAATAATATGCAATATGCAACGAATAAAGGTGACTCATCGTAAGTGATTGATGCATGATACAGAAGAGAGGTAGTTTCATGTAAGAACAAGGTTAACACATAGATGTAGTGTGTACCCAAAATAGGAAGGCATGTCATATTCACAGGTATAGTGTGTAAACTAAGCAGATGCAATTTACCCTAATTAGAAGCATTACATGCTCGACACCGTATGCAACATGCAACCACATATCACACTGCTGAAGTTGGAGTAAGCACCTGTGATGGTGGCGTGGGGAAGTCACGGTCTTCGTACAGAGCAACGTTCAATATCTTCATTTAGGCTTGCTGTTTCTTGAGAATCATGTGGAGAGGATGAAATTGCATTCTTTATAAGAGTATTGCGTCTCATATTAACCCACGCGCGTGACTGTCTCATCATAAGCGATAGACCACTAGTAGAAAAAGGGGCTATCGTTGAGGCCTGTTTTGCCCATTAGTCCCGGTTCAATCCAGAACCGGAACTAATGTGAGCATTTATCCCGGTTCGTGAGCCCAGGGGGCGGCAGACCACGTGAAGCCATTGGTCCCGGTTCGTCCGGACCTTTTGGTCCCGGTTGGTGGGAATGAACCGGGACCAATGGGCTTCGCTCTGGCCCACCACTATTGGTCCCGGTTGGTGGCATGAACCGGGACCAAAACTTCCCTTTAGTCCCGGCTCATGCCACCAACCGGGACCAATAGTGCTGCCTATATATAGCCCCTCGCAAGAGCAGAGCACACTGCTCTGCTTTTTTTTTTACCGAGGGGAGGGGCTGGTGGTGCTCTAGCTCACCTCCTATGCACACAAGGTGTTCGATGGAATGCCCGAGCCACACTACTTAAGCTTTCTCCTCTCCAAGCTCGACCTCTAACCTCCATTTTCCTCAATATTTGTCTAGGTTTAGCGGTCCGTCACGCCCGTCCCGTCTTCACCGCCGTCGATCACCCGCGCCGATCTCATCGCCAACTCCACCGTGGTGAGCCTCTTGTTCTTATCTTCTTTCTGAAGGAAAAATATTCTTACTTGTATTATTTTCTTACTTTTATTATTGCATCTTATATAGTGCGATGGTTTTGGTATCCGCCCGTCGGCCCTAAATCTGCCTATGATTCGGATGTGGTATATATTATCTTTTCATAACTATTGGTTCATTTATTGTTTATGAAAATTATGCCGATAACGTGACATAGATTTTATTTATCTAGGAGGTTGTTGAACCGAAATTCCAACCGACCCTATTGTCGAGAGGTTAAATTTAGTTGAAGAAGAAAACAATTTCTTGAAGGAAAAAATAAAAAACTTGAGGAGGAGAAGATGATATTGGAGTTGCATGTTGCGGATGTAAATCGATGATCACAAGATCAAGATGGATGCAATGCGCTTGAAGATGAGAAAGATTAGAAAATATGCCATTCATACCGAGGCTTGGTATCATTATGCCGTTGGATCAGTTGTTACCTTGGTTGCGATTATGATCGTATTTGTTTTCACATTGAAATGTTTTACATAGTTTCAATGTATGGTTTAATTAATTTAGATGCTCTGCAGAGCTTTATGTTGTTAGATGAGAACTATGTATGTACTTTGGTTTTATGTGATGATGAACTTCTATTAATTTGGTCACTTAATTATCAATTCATGATGTTCTGTAATGATTTTGACACACTTAATTATATATAATGCACGCAGATGAACCGGCAATGGATGTACGGTGTGACGTACACACCTCCGAGTACATTAAGGGCGTGCATGCTTTTCTCAAGTGGCTGAGGCAAACAAGCAGAATGGTTTTATGTGTTGTCCATGCCCTATATGTGGGAATCTGAAGTCTTACTCTGACCGGAAAATCCTTCACACCCACCTGCTTTACAAGGGTTTCATGCCACACTATAATGTTTGGACGAGGCACGGAGAAATAGGGGTTATGATGGAAGGCGGCGAGGAAGAAGAGTACGATGACAACTTTGTGCCCCTGAATACGGTGATGCTCTTGAACATCAAGTTGCACCAGACGATGTGCACGATGGTGCTGCAACGGGAAGCTCTTGAAGATCAAGATGAACTAGACGATGTGCCCCATGATGATGATCTCCGCGGGTCATTGTCGATGCAAGGACACAATCACGAAAGTCAAAAGGAGAAGCTGAAGTTCGATCGCATGTTAGAGGATCACAAAAAGGGTTGTACCCCAATTGCGAAGATGGCAACACAAAGCTCGGTACCGTACTCGAATTGCTGCAGTGGAAGGCAGAGAATGTCAGTGCACGATAAAGGATTTGAGAAGCTACTGAAAATAATGAAGAAGAAGCTTCCAAAGGATAACGAATTGTCCGACAGTACATACGCAGCAAAGAAGGTCGTATGCCCTCTAGGATTGGAGGTGGAGAAGATACATGCATGCCCTAATGACTGCATCCTCTACCGTGGTGCCTACAAGGATCTGAACGCATGCCCGGTATGCGGTGCATTGCGTATAAGATCGACGAGATGACCCTGGTGATGTTGACGGCGAGCCCCCCAGGAAGAGGGTTCCTGCGAAGGTGATGTGGTATGCTCCTATAATACCACTGTTGAAACGTCTGTTCAGAAACGGAGAGCATGCCAAGTTGATGCGATGGCACAGTGAGGACCGTAAGAAAGACGAGAAGTTGAGAGCACCCGCTGACGGGTCGCAGTGGAGAAAAATCGAGAGAAAGTACTGGGATGAGTTTGCAAAGGACCCAAGGAACGTATGGTTTGCTTTAAGCGCGGATGGCATTAATCCTTTCGTGGAGCAGAGCAGCAATCACAGCACCTGGCCCGTGACTCTATGTATGTATAACCTTCCTCCTTGGATGTGCATGAAGCGGAAGTTCATTATGATGCCAGTTCTCATCCAAGGCCCTAAGCAACCCGACAACGACATTGATGTGTACCTAAGGCCATTAGTTGAGGAACTTTTACAGCTGTGGAATGGAAACGGTGTACGTACGTGGGATGAGCACGAAAAGGAGGAATTTGACCTAAAGGCGTTGCTGTTCGTGACAATCAACGATTGGCCCGCTCTCGATAACCTTTCGTGACGGACAAACAAGGGATACCACGCATGCACGCACTGTTTACTTGACACCGATAGTATATACCGGGAAGCTGCAGGAAGAATGTGTACACTGGCCATCGCCGATTTCTTCCGACCAACCATCAATGTCGAAAAGAAAGGCAAGCATTTCAAAGGCGAGGCAGATCACCGGAAGAAGCCCGCCATGCGTACCGGTGATCACGTACTTGCTATGGTCAATGATTTACACGTAATCTTTTGGAAACGGTCCCGGCGGACTAGCTGTTCGAATGACGCCGAGAATCACGCACCCATGTGGAAGAAGAAATCTATATTTTGGGACCTACCCTCTTGGAAAGACCTAGAGGTCCGCTCTTCGATCGACGTGATGCACGTGACGAAGAACCTTTGCGTGAACCTGCTAGGCTTCTTGGGCGTGTATGGGAAGACAAAAGATACACCGAGGCACGAGAGGACCTGCAACGCTTGTACGAAAAAAGAGGGCATGCCTCCGAAGCGATATGAAGGTCCTGCCAGCTACGCTCTTACGAAGAAGAGAAAGAAATATTCTTTCAATGCCTGCTCGATTATGAAGGTCCCGACCGGCTTATCGTCGAATATAAAGGGAATAATAAATATGTCGAGAAAAAGTTCCAGAACCTAAAGTCTCATGACTGCCACGTGATTATGACGCAACTGCTTCCGGTTGCATTGAGAGGGCTTCTACCGGAAAACGTCCGATTAGCCATTGTGAAGCTATGTGCATTCCTCAATGCAATATCTCAGAAGGTGATCGATCCAGAAATCGTAGCAACGTTAAGGAGTGATGTGGCACAATGTCTTGTCAGTTTCGAGCTGGTGTTCCCACCATCCTTCTTCAATATCATGACGCACGTCCTAGTTCATCTAGTCGACGAGATTGTCATTCTGGGGCCCGTATTTCTACACAATATGTACCCCTTTGAGAGGTTCATGGGAGTCCTAAAGAAATATGTTCAGAACCGTGCTAGGCGGAAGGAAGCATCTCCATGGGCCATCAAACAGAGGATGTCATCGGGTTTTGTGTTGACTTCATTCCTGGCCTTAATAAGATAGGTCTCCCTAAATCGCGGTATGAGGGGAGACTGATCGAAAAGGCACGCTTGGAAGAGACTCAATAATATGCGAGGGACGGATAAGGTCTCAAGCACACTACACAGTTCTACGTAACTCTACCTTGGTGACCCAGATGTCGATGAACACAAGAACAGTCTGCGCCCAAACACCCGGAGCGGCGACGATCGGATTACATGTGAACACATCAGACTTTCAGCGGTTGGTTGGAAACACGTCTCGGAGGTGACAGCACTGTTTGTGATGAGTTGTACTTGTTGTCCAGGGACCATCTTCGACTGTAATGATTTGGAAAGGATACGAGATAAATGGGAATACATTTTACACGATTGACCAAGATGAAAAGAGCACCAACCAAAACAGCGGTGTCCGCTTTGATGCAGCAACCGACAAGGGAAATGACACATATTATGGTTACATAGTAGACATATGGGAACTTGACTACGGAGTAGATTTTAAGGTCCCTTTGTTTAAGTGCAAGTGGGTCAATCTGTCGAGGAGGCGGAGTGCAGGTAGACCCACGATGCGGAATGACAACAAAGGATCTGAAAAATCTTGGGTACACCGACGAACCGTTCGTCCTAGCCAATGATGTGGCACAGGTTATCTATGTGAAGGACATGTCTACCGGACCGAGGAAAAGAAAAGATAAGGAAGCGAATACATAATACAATGAGCCAAAGCGCCACATAGTTCTTTCAGGAAAAGGGACATCCACAGGAGTGGAGGGCAAGACAGACATGTCTGAAGAGTATGAAAAGTTTCATGAAATTCCCCCCTTCAAAGTCAAGGCTGACCCAAGCATCCTGATAAATGATGAAGATTATCCATGGTTACGACGCAATAAGCAAACGACACAAGCGAAGAAAAAGTGAAGACTTTCTCCCGCAACTATTATGATGATACCATGCCAACTTTGTAACACACGAGTATGATACCATTGTCCGTTTTGTTCATGAACATGATATGCCAACTTTGAGAACCTCGCCAATCGAAGGGCGCTCACACCGGTTTATAAGCCCGTCCCTCTACGCCTTGTTGAGCTCACAAACTTGTGATTCACACAAATTTCAAAGAATTCAAATTTTATAAAACTAATGGCACAAACAGAAAGTTTATAATTGTTCTAAAACAAATGGCACTAACAGAAAGTTTATAATTTTGCTGACCTAAAAGCAAAAAGAATTAAAAAATAAAGCAAAAAACCAAAAGAAAATAAATAATGCAGGAAACAAAACAAAAAAACTTGAAAAAATAATAATAATAGCAACAATAAGCATTTTGTTGTAAGTAGAAACAAAATAAAATAAATAAAGCAACAAAGAAAAGAAAAAAAGTGTTTTTGAATTTTAAAACTAATGGCACAAACAGAAAGTTTATATTTTTTCTAAAACTAAAAGCAAAAAGAAATAAAATATAAAGCAAAAAAAACTGCCACCTACTAGGCCCCCACGGCCTGAATACGACTAGAAACCCTACATGGGCCAGGATTCAGGCCCGCAGAGGCCCAATAGGCCTGACAAGAGCATGATTAGGCCCAAAGCCTGCATTAGAGAGGAGCTCGAAGGGGACGCACACCAGCGCTTATAAACCAGTGCGGCGCCTTCAACTAGCGAGGTGGGACTAAATATTTGGGTTCGGGCAGCACAGGCCTTTGGTCCCGGTTGGTGGCACCAACCGAGACTAAGGGGTTTAGTCGGTTGGTGCCACGACCCGGGACTAATGCCCCCCTTTAGTCCCAGTTGGTGCCACCAACCGGGACCAAAGGCCGCCGCTTCCCGCCCTTTGGGCTGCTGAAATTTGGCCTTTGGTCCCGGTTGGTGGCTCCAACCGGGACTAAAGGGGGGCATTAGTCCCGGGTCGTGCCACGAACCGGGACCAATGCTCTTTCTATATAAGTAGGACTTGTGAAATTTTCACATCTCCCTCGCCTCCCTAGCCAGTTGCCCCCGCCGCCATGCTGCCCAAATCGCGCGCTCCTCGTCGCCGTCGCCGCCGCCGCCGCCATCCCCTGCCTCCCCCTGCGTTCTGCCCTGCCGCCCGAGCCCACGCCGGCTGCCGCCCGTGCCCCTGCCCGTCCCGAGCACGCACGGGCCCCTGCGCCCCCCACGCCGGCCGCCACCCCTGCCTCCCCCGTCCCGAAAGCACGCACGGCGCGCCCTGCTTCCCCACGCCCGGCCGCCGCCCCCCTGCCCGTCCACGAAAGCACGCACGGACGCGCCCTGCGCCCACGCCGGCCGCCGCCCGTGCCCCTGCGCCTGCCCGCCTCACCTCGTCGCCGGGCGCCCGCCTCCCACTACCGCCTCGCCTCCACGCCGCCTCCTCCCGTTCGGTCCGGCTCCGGCGACCCCCTTTCCTCCCTGTCCCCTCGTCCTCTTCATAAAAAAAAATTTCATATAATTTTTTTAGGCAGATTTATGTTCATGTATATATGTTCATTATATGTTCATAATATGGATGATGTATGCATGCTTTTTAGGCAGATTTTATATGTTCATTATATGTTCATAATTTTTAGGCAGATTTTATATATGTTCATTATATGGATGGATGGATGATTTATATGTTTATATGGATGGATGGATGATTATATGATTTATATGTTTATATGGATGGATGGATGGATGATTATATCATTATATGTTCATAATATGGATGATGTATGCATGCTTTTTAGGCAGATTTTATATGTTCATTATATGTTCATAATTTTTAGGCAGATTTTATATATGTTCATTATATGGATGGATGGATGATTTATATGTTTATATGGATGGATGGATGATTATATGATTATATGTTCATTATATATGTTCATTATATGGATGGATGTATGGATGGATAATTTTTAGGCAGATTTTTAGATTTTTTAGGCAGATTTTTAGAATTTTTGTGTATGTATGTTATGTTTTTATGTATGTATGTACTTATGTTCATATGTTTGTATGTTTATATGCAAAGCATATGCTTTGATTTTGTATGAATGGTCATATGCATAGAAAAATGTATGTATGGTCTTATGCAAAGAAAATGTATGTATGTATGTTCATATGAAAGAAAAATGTATGTATGTATGTTCATATGCATATGCAAAGAAAATGTATGTTCATATATATGATGATATGTTCATATAAAAGGAAAATAAGAAGAGGAAGAAAGGAGAAGAAGAGGAGAGGAAGAAGAGGAGAAATAAATAAGAAGAGGAAAAAGAAGAAAAGAAGAGGAGAAGAAGAAAGGAATAGAGAAGAAGAAAAATACTATTTTTTCTTCTTCTCTTCTATTCCTTTCTTCTTCTCCTCTTTTTTCTATTTTTCTTCTTCTCCTCTATTCTTTCTTCTTCTCCTCTTCTTTTCTTCTTTTTTTCTTCTTCTTCTTCCTTCTTCCTTCTTCCTCTTTTCTTCCTTTTCCTTATGTTCCTTTCTCGAGGGATAAGAAGAAAAGAAGAGGAGAAGAAGAAAGAAAGGAATAGGGGAGAAAGAAGAAACTTTGACACGAGGGGGTACCGATACCCCTCCCGATAACATTATTTTCCCATGTATATGTATGTTGCGTCGTTGTCGATATAACGAGGGTGTCGAGGATCGCCGAGGGTCTAGGGTCGGGAACTAGGGTAGAGGGTCGAGGGTCATTAAGGGGTCAAGGGTCGAAGGTTTCAGGTCGAGGTTCCTATAGTGTCAAAGTATTGAAGAAATCCATCGCTTCATCATTAGCCGGAAGTAACCATGGAATGATGGTGAAGTCCTCCAAAGTTGTTACGAATGGAGTCCGGATAGGATAATTTGCCTTTTGCTGAACTTTTTACCAAAAAGCGAATTATCCTATCTGGGACTCCGTTCCAGAACAACTTTGCAGAACTTCGTACCATCACGCGCCTGTTACTTTCGACTAATGATGAAGACATGGTTTTGTTGAATCCTTTGACACTAGGCAACCTCCCGATCCCTCGGCGATCTTCGACCCCTTGACCCTCGACCGCTTGGCGATCCACGACCCTCTACCCTACTTGTGGGACATAGATGTACTGTTCAACGCCGACCCTCCCGATAGCTTCAACACGTGGGGGGTCGATATTACGTACCCCTCCTAGCTTGAAGCGATCTCGAGGCCACCCCTAACCCTTGAAGCGTTGTCGAGGCCACCCCAAACCCTAGAGAAGCAGCGTCGAGGCCACTAATATGATTCCTTATTGTGATTAGCTAGCTAGTTCTACGTTGGCACTAATATATCCATATCTGTCATGTTTGAATAATAATTGCCATGTTGTAAATATTTGTAGAAACTATGGACACCCCCCGAGACGAAGCACAAGAAGCGTTGTTGAGGGACATAATCGCACACGGAAGTGATGCCGTCTCCTCGATGATGTTTCTCAACATCGATAACGATGGTCCGGAAGGAGAGGGTGAATAAGCAGCTGGCTATGATTTACATGGCTCCGATGACCCAATGCCGGTGCAATAAGTAGACCGTGAGGACGGCTCAGGTGATCACCAAACCGAGTCAGCACAGGTATATATATTAGTTAAGCCTCTGCTGACTAGCTCTCGTCTTTGTTTTGGTATATATATATGTACACATATTAATTAACTCTCGTCTTTGTTCTTTTTCTAGCCCTCCGGATCGAGCACAACTTCGGTAAAGAGACGAGGCCCAAGAAAAAGTTGAGCTCGGATGAAAAGTTTGAGATCATACAAATCGCGCGACGGCCAACCGATTGAACCCTACCGGGACAAAGAAGGCATTTGTTGCTCGGTCATGGGTTACGGTTAGGGACAAGATCCCGATCAGCATCCACCAATGGTATAAGCCTAAGAACGAAGACCACGAGGTGTCTTGTGTCAATGATATGCAGAAAAATGATCTTTGACCGAGCTGAAGTCAAATTTTACCCTACCGCCAGAGGATGATCCGGAGAAGCCAGTAATAGAGCCATTAATCAAGTCTTTTGCTCTTAAGAAGATGGCAGAACTATTCAGGAATTGGAAGAAAGACCTCAATACATATGTCGAAAAAATGAGACACCAGAATTCACGGGCAAATATGAGAAGATCAGAGATGACTGGCCCGCATTTGTGGCCTACAAGACATCGGAAAAGAGTAAAAAGATGTCAGCGACAAACAAGAGAAATGCTGTGAAGAAGAAGCTTCATCATCGCACGGGGTCAGGTGGCTACCTCATAGCCCGGCCTAAGTGGGCCAAGGCTAAGAATGATCTGCTTGATAAAGGGATCGAACCCGAGACAATGAACTGGCCAGACCGTTGCCGGACTTGGTTCTTCGGGGCCGGCGGATCCTTGGACCCTATAACGGGAAGTGCATTTGGACGGACGAACAATTGGACATACCAGCCAAGAGGCTTAAGCATTATACGAAGCAGCGCAGCAAGGGAAGTTCGTTCGAGACGAGGAGAAGGACGAGCTCACAATGGCCCTCGGGAATCCTGAGCACCCTGGACGGACACGAGGCACGCCATGCTCCGTTTCGTGGAAGGCTGGATTTCCGGACGCAGGGGGTTACAAAACCCATGAGAGGAGGAGGAAACTGGAGCAGAGCCTAATGCAGGCGCTGCACGAAAGGGTAATGGGGCTAGAGGAACGAGAAGAGGAACGAGAAGCAGCCGATCACAACAAACGACCTGCCGAAGCTTCCCCGGTTACCCCGCCATCTCGGCCGGAGAAGCAGCGTGGCTTCCACCGAGCTGCTTCAGCCAGAGCAGCATGCCTTGACGGCTCCTGCCAGCTATCCCGTGGATGCTATCACGGATGCTGAAAGTTGCCACCTTATGGGCGCAATGGAGCAATTTAAAGGTCAAGGCGGCTGTTGGCTCTGTTATCCCACTAAACCCGACTCAACTTTTCACTGCCGCCGATTCCGGAAGGATATGCTAAGGTGATGGTCGATGAAATAACGGAGGGATTTGAGGAGCTCGGCTTGACCACCTTACCGGTGAAGGGGAGTATCGGCTGGGTTCTGCTCAAGACTCCATGCCTATGGCGGAAGGATCTCATCAACCTTCCGAACTGGGCGCCTCCGCCTCCTCCTCCTCCTCCCGTGAGTCAGGCACTCCGCCTCCTCCACCGCCTCCTCCTCCTCCTCCGTGAGTCAGGGCACTCCGCCTCCTCCACCGCCTCCTCCTCCGGGCGAGTGACGATCAGGCACTCGGCCGGCTCCTTCTCCGGCGTGGCGGCACTCCGTCTCCTTCTCTGCACCGGCGCGTCCCGGCAGCCAGCCTCCTCCTTCTCCGCCTCGTCGCCAAGGGCGGAAGAGACCGCCGCCCGCTCCGGCTGCTCCGGCGTCGTAGTCCTTCTCCTCCGCCTCGTAAGCAAGGAAAGAAGACTTCCGCTCCGTCTGCTCTGCCGGCGTCTAGCAGTACAGCCAAAGGCGGGAGGAGATACTGATTCGGTCCTTCTCAAGACTCGGAGAAGTTACCGTCTGAGAGGAGCGAGGAGGAAAACGCGAAGATCGCGCAGACCGAAGTGGATGACTGGTTTCAAGGGTTGAAAGCAAAGAGACATCCACCTCCGGAGGAGAAGGTAGATCCGGTCAAAGCGAAGCGCACTCGCTGCCCCGACAAAACCACCCAAGTCTCCGCCGAAGGCAACTATGAGCGCATTATTGGAAAGGCATTTGCCGAGGCGGAGAGATCGGGAAGTACTGTCGGTGATCAAAGGATGAAAGAACGACGAGCTGGGAAACAAATTGCCCAGCTCGGCGAACAAGCCGGCGAATCGTGCCCCCGCTCAAGGTGCACGCTAGCGACATCGTCGATCCGAGGATGGTGCCCGGTTATGGCAATCCTCAAGATTACTTGCCCGACGATGTACAATTTGATTTCTTGGAGGTGCAGATACAAAGATACGAGTACGGGAAGCCTCTCGTCAAAGATGAAAGCTCTCTAACAACGATGATGCGAAGGTTGCATGATTGGTACATGAAAACCTGCAAAGAGTCTGAGGGGAGGAGTACTTTGTATGTGAGAGTTAAAAGGAGCATGACCTCCTTGGAATTGAACTGCCTATTCCATTTGAGGAGTTCTATCAGTTTTTCAATCAATTGGCCGTCGATAAAGCAACGGTCACCTGCTACTGTCTGTAAGTAGTACTACTTCTGTCATTAAGTATCTCTATATAACTCAGCCCTTTCATTGCATGTATTTATAAATATCCTCACTATATTATGCAGATTGAAGATCGCGAATTGAAGAAAAGACAAGTGGGTGATATTGGGTTCATTAACACATATCTCATAGATGCAACTGAGGTTGAACTTCGTGCCAAAGATACCGAGGCCAACTTGCTACAATCGTTGGTAATAAATGAACACAAAGATATAATACTCTTTCCTTACAACTTCAAGTGAGTGTTACTGTCTTGTGGCATATTCGGTTTCCTTATTAGTCCAGGTTATAGTAATGTAATATTGATGAGTTATGCATGTGTGCGCAGCTACCACTATATTCTCCTAGAGATTAAGCTTGAGAAGGGAGTAGTAACTGTCTTTGACTCCAAGCGAAAAGATCCCAAGGAGTATGCGGACATGACTGAAATGCTCGAGAAGTAAGTTAAATCGATCATTATCCACCATATCAGCAACTTTGTTCATTTCTGATATCAAGTAATTGTTTTCTTTGTATGGCAGGGCTTGGGGAAAATTCACCAAAAAGCTCCGGACTACCGAAGAAGCTGCAATTTAGACACCAAAGTAAGTACTATATAGTAGCATATTCCACGCCAAGATCTCCTAGTGATTCAAGCACTAGTTTCATCAATACCATTTAGCATGTGCTTGCTAATTATCAGTTTGATTGACCTCTGTTTGTTGTAAAGTGGTTGTGGCAGGAACAAGGGAATGATTTCTGTGGATACTACGTTTGCGAGTCCATCCGCCACACGACCTGTGAGAGGGGCTAATCCGACAAACAATATGAAGTGCGTAAATAAAAATATTCACAATTTTATTTTATTACCATCATTTGTGTTGAGTTTCATTCATTCATTCATTCATATATATATATATATATGTATGTATTGACCCCTTTCTTAAAATTAGATGTCTCGGAAGCGGGATGAACTCCTAGCACCAGATCGCATGCGAGCAATTCAAGAGGAATTGGCGGCATTCTTTCTTGACCACGTGATCGCTGAAGACGGAGAATACTATGTGGACCACGCGTCCGTATTGTAAAAGATAACTATTGTATATATGTAACCGGTAGTGTCGGATAGATATACGAGAACTTGTTGTTCGACCAATCTCTCGGAGAAGGAGAGGTGGTCGATATCACTTCTCTGTATGCATATATGTTCATGACGATCTTCTGTTTGCTTAATTACTAGCTAGCTAGCATGTCTAGTTAGTCCTCTCTATATGTATGTATAGTACGTTGCGTCGACCAAGCATGGACAAAAGAAAGGACACTTTTCTCTATTAATTAGCTAGCTATAGCACAATATATGAAACACCTAAATTAACCCCCCAAAATGAAGGAAATATGCCCTAGAGGCAATAATAAAGTTATTATTTATTTCCTTATATCATGATAAATGTTTATTATTCATGCTAGAATTGTATTAACCGGAAACATAATACATGTGTGAATACATAGACAAACAGAGTGTCACTAGTATGCCTCTACTTGACTAGCTCGTTAATCAAAGATGGTTATGTTTCCTAACCATAGACATGAGTTGTCATTTGATTAACGGGATCACATCATTAGGAGAATGATCTGATTGACATGACCCATTCCGTTAGCCTAGCACTTGATCGCTTAGTATGTTGCTATTGCTTTCTTCATGACTTATACATGTTCCTGTAACTATGAGATTATGCAACTCCGTTTACGGAGGAACACTTTGGTGCTACCAAACGTCACAACGTAACTGGGTGATTATAAAGGAGTACTACAGGTGTCTCCAAAGGTACATGTTGGGTTGGCGTATTTCGAGATTAGGTTTTGTCACTCCGATTGTCGGAGAGGTATCTCTGGGCCCTCTCGGTAATGCACATCACTATAAGCCTTGCAAGCAATGTAGCTAATGAGTTAGTTACGGAATGATGCATTACGTAGCAGTAAAGAGACTTGCGGTAACGAGATTGAACTAGGTATTGGATACCGACGATCAAATCTCGGGCAAGTAACATACCGATGACAAAGGGAACAAAGTATGTTGTTATGCGGTTTGACCGATAAAGATCTTCAGAGAATATGTAGGAGCCAATATGGGCATCCAGGTTCCGCTTATTGGTTATTGACCGAGAATAGTTCTAGGTCATGTCTACATAGTTCTCGAACCCGTAGGGTCCGCACGCTTAAGGTTTCGATAGCGATGTTATATTATGAGTTTATGAGTTTTGATGTACCGAAGGAGTTCGGAGTCCCAGATGAGATCGGGGACATGACGAGGAGTCTCGAAATGGTCGAGACGTAAAGATCGATATATTGGACGACTATATTCGGAGTTCGGAAAGGTTCGAATGATTCGGTATTTTTCGGAGTACCGGAGAGTTACGGGAATTCGCCGGGAGAAGTATTGGGCCTTATTGGGCCCTGCGGGAAAGAGAGAGGGGCTGCCTAGGGCAGGCCGCGCGCCCATGGCCTAGTCCGAATTGACTAGGGGAGGCCGCACCCTCCTTCCTTCCCTTCTCTCTTCCCCTTCGTTGTCTCCTACTCCTAATACATTGTATGACTCCTAGTTGGATTAGGAAAAGGTGAATCCTACTCCCGTTGGGAGTAGGACTCCCCATGGCGCGCCCTCCTAGGGCCGGCCTCCTCCTCCCTCCCTCCTTTATATACGGGGCAGGGGCACCCCATGAACACACAAGTTGATCTACGGATTGTTCCTTAGCCGTGCGGTGCCCCCTCCACCATATTCCACTTGGTCATATCGTCATGGAGCTTAGGCGAAGCCCTCACGCCGGAGAAGTCATATCGTCATGAGCTTAGGCGAAGCCCTGCGTCGGTGGAGCATCATCATCGTCCACCACGCCGTCAGTGACGGAACTCATCCCCGACACTTTGCTGGATCGGAGTCCGGGATCGTCATCGAGCTGAGCGTGTGCAGAACTCGGAGGTGCCGTGACGTTCGGTACTTGGATCGGTCGGATCGTGAAGGCGTCTGACTACATCAACCGCAGCGTTGTTATAACGCTTCGCTTACGGTCTACGAGGGTACGTGGATATACACTCTCCCCTCTCGTTGCTATGCATCACCATGATCTTGCGTGTGCGTAGGAAATTTTTTGAAATTACTACGTTCCCCAACACAAAACCCCCCAAACCCCCCCCCCCTTTAAAAAAAACAAAAACCAGAGCCAAAGAAATGCTGACGCGTGGATGCCTATTGGTCCCGGTTGGTGCCACCAACCGGGACCAAAGGCCCTCCCACCTGGGCTCAGCGGACAGGCCACGTGGAGGGCCATCTGTCCTGGTTCTGGATAGAACCGGGACTAAAGGGCGAGGGTATTAGTACCGACCCTTTAGTCCCGGTTCATGAACCGGGACTAAAGGCCCTTATGAACCGGGACTATAGGCCCTTTTTCTACTAGTGGACGCAGGATACACAAGAACAGTAGTTTGATGTAAGAACATGGTGTGATAGGCAGATGTAGTATGTACCAAAAACAGGAAGGCGTGTCATATTCACATGTATAATGTGTAAGCTAAGGAGATGCAATTTAACAAATTAGGAGCATTGATGAGGGATACACAAGAAAAGTAGTTTGATGTAAGAACATGGTTAATAGAAAGATGTAGTATGTACCAAAAACAGGAAGGCATGTCATATTCACGGGTATAATGTGTTAACTAAGCGGATGCAATTTACCCTAATTAGAAGCATTATAAGGCGGACACCATATGAAACATGCAACCACATATCACTGCCAAGTAAGAGCAAGCACCTGCGATGGTGGTGTGGGGGAATTGCGGTGATCAACTAGAGAGCTACGTTGACTATCTTCATTTAGCCTTGCTGTTTCTTGAGAATCATGTGGGAAGGATGACACTGCACTCTTTAAATGAGTAGGGCATCTCACAGTAACCCACCCGGGTGACTGTCTCATCATAAGTGATTGACGAGGGATACAAAAGAGCGAACATGGTTAATAGACATATGTAGTATGTATAAAAAACAGGAAGGCATGTCATTATCAAAGGTGTAATGTGTAAAGTAAGCAGATGCAATTTAACCAAATTGGAAGCAATACAAGCTAGACACCATATGCAACATGCAACCACATTTGACAGCGTGAAGTTAAAGCAAGCACAGGATGGTTGTGTGTGGCAATTGAGATCATCAACTGCAGAGCTACGCCATCGTCTCCAAACTGCTGACACTGCACCCATTAGAGCGCTGAAACGCTTAGTGCTTATCTTTGACTTACACTGGAGCGACTTCTGTCTTTTCTTTTCTGCATTCATCAACACTGCGTCAGAATCTGAAATACCCATGCATAAAAAACAATAGTGTGAGAAGTGTGTGCACAATTAGTATAGTGTAAAGGTAGCAGATAGCAGGTCGGTGAGAAATAAATGACGGGAGACATATGATAGCTCTACAACATGCATGGCACACTCAATTACTACAGGATTCTATGAAAATAACAGTCGACTGAAAGCAAATAGGTCAGTTCATTTTTTCTGCACCGTCCGATGTACAAAGAACAGGCAGATCGCCTTCATCTACCTCCAGCCAATCAGTGTTGACGATCTTCCTCGAAACGCCAGCGACCACCGGCCCAGTATTCCTCCCCTGCCTGCGCCCTCCTCGACCACCGCATCAAGCGGTGCTTGGCACCGCCCCCCCCGGCCATCCATTCAAGCCCCGCCGACCTCCAGATCGGGCGCAAGCAGCTCCTGCACCCCACACCCCTATGATAGACACCGATGCGCCGCTTCCCCAGGGAACAGGCAGACTAGGTGCTCCGCTTGCCTAAGCGGGTGCTGCTTCTTTTAATTGCGGTTTGACTGACCCTAAATTGAAATCCAGGCGGGCTACTGACCTCTAGCAAAGGTGAAATAGTAAAAGGGAGGAAACCTTGTGCATTTAGTATCATGAAGAAGATGCGAAGAAGCGCTCAACTAGTTTCTTTCGTGGGATGAATACGGTGTGAGCGGAGACGTAAGATTTGCACGAATAAGGGAAGAGGAGTACCTCTTTCTGCTGGCAGTGCTGTGTCCTCCTTCTGTTTTTCTGACGATCTTGTTGTTCGCCGGAAACCAGAAGTTGTGGAGGACGGTGCAGCCTTGGACGAACCCATGGCCAAGTTGTTGAGTGTGGTGCGGTGGCCGTCAGCCGTGGCGGAAGCAGATCCAAGGCGGCGAACGACGGCGTAGCGGGAACAGCTCCGGTGCGGTGGACGGTTGCGACAGTGGAGCCGCAGCAGTGATGCATAGGACGGCGTGGTCGGAGTGATTCTGGTACGACGCACGTCGGCGTCGGCGTCGTGGAGGCAGCTCTGCCTCGGCTTCAGCTGCTAAGTCCTTGAGGGCGTTGCGGTTGCGGTTGCGTTGGACGACGACGTCGGGGTACCGGCTCCAGCGTGATGGAGGTGGGCGGCGGTGGATTGGCCGCTATGGGGTGGAGGACGGAGGAGGCTGGGGTTTCGCGGCTGGTGGAGAGGGCGTTTTCGCACCCATGTTGTATGAATGGGGAAACGGAGGGAGGCGGGGAACTAAGGGGGAAAAATGTTTCGGTTTGACACGCTTGTTTGAAATTTGGGGAAAGTTACAAACTTTGCCCCATCTAAAATTTCGGACATATTGCGGGTTGGGGGTAGGACAGTCATGTCAGGTGTCCCAAATGTGGGCGGGATAGATTTCGGTCGAGCGCATGGGTGTTTAGGCGCCCACGGCGTATGAATGCTTCTCAGAGGCGGTTGAGACTGGCGTCTTGGTGAAGTTACAAACCTACGCCGGTTTAGACCTTTGGACATCGGGCCGATAGGCTACACGGGCCAGAGTCAGGACAGTAATTTCCTACCACCAAAACATTAGTCTCGCGCGGTTTCGGGTGACCAGAGGCCTATTTGGCGCTTCGTTCAATATTTGGGAGCAGAAGCATTAATGTTTTCAGTTCTGTTGAATTGAACTTCCAGGATTTGTCAAACTTCGCAAATCTTTACTCTTGAAAATCCTAAAGCTACTATTATTTTGGAATGGAGGGGGTACATTTGAATATACATTATACACGAGTATATATTAAAAATATGCAACTTACCTCAGTTCATGCATGGTTCCAGATATAATCTCCTTGGTTGATAAAAAAAAATTAGATATGCGTATGAATATATATAGCATGTTTAACCTATATGTGGCGCAGGATGGGTCTTCGTATAACACGTCTCGGTCCAACCTATATGTGGTGCAGGATGGAACCGACCCATGAGTCTTCATGTTGACCCACCACAAATACAAATGATGTGCCCACCACACCACACACGCAATCGACCACTAAGAAAATAAGCATATACAATAATACAACGGTATCTAGCTCACGATACGTCTCCATATTTTGTTGATGACACTGACGGACTTTGCATTTGATGCGTGCTCCGTATTTTGTTGATGACACTTACGGTCATTATATTTGAAGCAAAAGCACAACATGGTCACTGGACTTCAGAATAAGCTCATCACGGTCACCACATACATTTTGTCGTGCTAACCAACATGTGGCTGGATGGTTAGAGGACAGTGGTTTCTCGAGCCCACCAAGGTTAAAGTCCCGGTGCTCGCATTTATCTTGTGTTAATTTCAGTATTTTCCGGCGATGTACGTTCAGTGGGAGGAGACGTTCCACTCAACTACGAGGCACCTATGATGACTTCGTAAAATCTCAAGATAATATATGCTGGCCCACTCTCTCGAAGGTGCGCTTATAGCGGTGAGTGCTTGCGCGTATATATGAGCCCTTGCGTCTGTACTGTGTCAAACAAATACATGTCATGATTATACGGTCACTGGCTCACCCGTACAACTCCGTATTTTGTTGATGACACAATCAATTGACCAGTCAAACGGCACAACTAGTGTTGCACCATCGGGGCAGGCCCACATGTCAGCCCGTATATGAAAGAAAGAAATGGTAGTTTGAGTCTGTACTGTGTTAATAAAATAGGAGTACATTTTAGGGTGATCATACGGTCACTGGCTCACCATACAACTCCGTAATTTGTTGATAACATGATCAATTGACTAGTCAAACGGTCAACATTCAGCAGCGCACATTACCATAGGGCCCACCCGTCAGCGCGTATATGAAGGACATAAATGGTAATAAACTAGTGGTCGGTGGGTATTCGAAGTCGTATGACCTCTGTTTGGCAGTCACCGGCGGTTGGGGGGGGGAGGGGGTTCATTGGGCGGTGGGGTGGGGATCCCCGGAGAAAAAGCTCGGCGCGCGGGGGGGGGGGGGGCTAGAGGGATGGCTGGTGCGGTGGTGGCCCGGCGGTGGGGAGTGGTTTCGGGGAGGGCGGGCCGGCCGCGGGAGGTGGGGGCGGGCGGTTCGGCCGGTGGTGGCTGGTGGCTCAGGGGGGGGGGGGAGGGTGGTGGAGTTTGATGATAAACTGGAGGCCCTTGATTTCGTATCCAACGGCTGGAAAATCTAATGACCAGAGATGAAAAAGTCAGTCGACTGACGTGTAGCCTCACCCCGCACGTACACATGCACGCACGCAAGACACGCACGCATGTAGGCGTGCAACACTGACACGTACACACGCACGCATGCTGGCGTGCAACACTGACACGTACACATGCACACGAACACACGCACGTACGCACCCATGCATGCAACACTGAAACGCAACCTTGCACGCACGCAACACTTTCGCCTGCATGCACACAGCACACGACGCAAGACACACGCTCAACCTATACGTGCATGCACCCTTTGTTAAGGACATGGATTGTTACAGGTATTAATCAATCTTATCTGTGATAAGCAGAACATTGATGTTTGCAGCGGTCTTTATGAATCACAACGTATCGAACGGGCTATCAACATAGTAGGCTTAACTATATGAAAAAGATGACGTCACACTCAATGAACAATCATCAGTTTATGAAATGCCCGCTTTTGACCGCCCTAGCCCACCAAAGGTTCCTCTGTTGTGCTCTGCCTGCGATGGGTCACTGACATGCAGGACATGCACCCAAAGAACCCACACGTCAGTGGAAGAACGACGCGGTGTCCTAGGTCAGAGTCGAGGGCGCCACTCGTGGCACGCCCGGCTGAACACGCTTCCGTGCCACATTCAAACGCCTCCATGAAACCCGCCCGTGTGGAAGCCGAGAAACCCACTCTAGACACACGTCCGTTCATGACCGGGCCGGTGTTAAGCATAGCGCCGCCGAGCTCCTCCCGTCCTCCGTCTATTTAATCTCCTATTTAAACGAGGCCAAACGCCGGCCAAGAATCGCACACCTCCGCCGCTCCCCTATCTCCTCCACCATTCTGTCCACTCTTACAATGGCTTACGAAGATTAGTTATTCCGCATCCAAGCCGGCTGGGTAGCCCGCCGGATACGAGCTATGCAGCTCGCTGATCCACCTCCCTCCCTACTTTGATGGAGCGATTTGCCGCCCCAAGCCGGGCGTGCGGTTCAACAAGTCGCCGCTCGAGCCAGCTCGATGAGGAGCGGCGCCGCAGGCGTCGTTGCTGTCGCCGCACGCCGCCTCGTACGCGTCTCCCATTTCTATGGCCGAGACTCCCATGCCGGGCCGCGCCATGCAAGCAGCAGCGAAGCGGGTGTGCAGAGAGCGACGAGTCGATGGCCAGCGCCTTCGCGTCCGCCGCCATCATCAAGGAGAAGTAGAACACGGGAGGCCGCCGCCGCTTGGGTCCCATGAAGGCCACCGCGGAGGCGACGCCGGCGTACACAGCAGGTGTCTTGCCGGATCCTTTTGTTGCGAGGACCTTCGTCGACCCCGCATGGGCTCCACGGAAGAGGGGAATGTTAGGATGAACTCGAGCCGGTGCCGACCATGGCGAAGTAGTGGCCGGTGATGAACTCGAACCGGTGCTGACCACCATCATCTTCGGCACTAGCCAATGATATCAGTTGGGCAGTGGGGAAGCGAGCCGTCCTTTGCACTGAAGCATATACCTCCGGGGCTCCCGGCAGTCTGATGATCATGCTGCCGGACATGAGGAACACAAATCAATCAGCGGGCGACCATTTAGGCCAGGTATTATATACCCGTGCTGTCCAGAACTAGAACCGTGTAGTTCATTTGAATGTAATGAAATTCGTCATGTTTGTGTGAAAATCCGGTATTTTATATGATTTCCGTCGTTGTTTATATGAAATATCAGTTTGTCTACGTGTTTGCGTGAATTTCGTCCGGTTGGTTGATTTGCTGTCATAATGTGTGTGGCTACGGTTGGATGGCGTAATTTGCGGGTCGCCGGTCGGTCTGCGGGCGGCTCGGGCGGCGTTGTGGGACAAAAAAACACAGCTCGTGTGAGCTCGCCTCCAACGTGCGCGCTGGAGGATGCATGACAGCATGAGCACCCGAGCCATTCCTCGTTAATCGATGGCAAAGGCACCGGTGGACAAAAGGGTCGCCAATATTTTGGCTACCCCGGCAAGATCCAAACAGCCCCTCCCAACAGATTCAAATCCCTCGTTCGCTGTGGAATTTTGCCATGTGTTATTTTCATGGACTAGCAAGATGCCCGTGCATTACACGGAACATCCAGATGCATTTTTTTACAAACTCCCGCATGCATGCAAGGGATAATTAATGTCCTCCTTTGCTAGTACCACGAGGCAAACACCATTAATATTGCATCGATTAGTGTTAGTGGCCTTGTATATCTGCAAATTGTAGTTTTGATAGTGGCCCCTTGTATATAAAAATGGAGGGAGAGATATGAGAGATAAGGTGAGGAGGAGTGGGGCGTCGTGCCGTGGTGGTGACTGGTGGTCGGACTGGGCGGAGGCATGGGGATGGACGACACATTATGTCTAGGTTTGTATCTCTCTCTCACACACCCACGTAGGTGGGGGACGTGCACGAAGAGAAGAGGTGCACGCACGGCGCACGTACTCCCGTCTCTTTCCCAACCACACCCGTGCGGGTACACGGTGGAGCTCATTTCTATACGAAAAATGCAGCCCACGTGGTAATTTGGCACGTGTACTGGTTGTCCACTTGGTGGAGGGAGGATCATCTACCACGGGTGAACAAACAAATTGCGACTTCACGTGTTATGTTAAATTAAAAAAAGAGGCAAACCATGTGGGGCCTACCTTAGAGGCAAGGCTCTATACACTGGAGTACTTTTGATGTGTCCCGTCAACTCGCAGAACGAGGAGAAACTTGCTTAGTACGCCGTCTCCCCCGCCCACGGGCGCGGTGGCTCGCAGGATGAGGTGAAGCTTACTACTACTGTACGCCTTTACGCCCGCTCCCTCGCCCACGCGCGCGGTGGCTCGCAGCACGAGGAGAAAATTTTACTACTCCCTCCGTTTACTCCTCGTCCCTACTACGTACTTTGGTTAGTACTCCCTGCATTTACTTAGACAAGGCCACTATAAAAAAATACATTTTGCATCTATACAAGGCCACAAATAGTAATTGAGACAAAAGTTACTACTCCCTCCTTTCTAGTTTATGGCTCAATTTCAAAATCTCTCCAACCAAGGTAGACGGTGAGTGGTCGAATTAATTTCGTAGCATGCACAAAGACGCTCGTTTTCTCAAGAAGTTATGTTTACCGAGGCATTAATTAGAACGAATGCATGAATGACCACTAAATTTCCATGAACTTGTACATGCATTGGTTAGTTTCCTCTTGACACTGCTTGCGTCGGGTGATCTAACGCACCTCGAAATCCAACATGTAATGGTACTACTACTAGTATAGTAGAATTGAGACTTATCAAACGGAAAAACGAATGTTTTTAGATGAGCCCTATAAACCCTAGTGGGTACATACTCCGTAAAAATAGATTTTTCCAAAACTAAGTCGCTACCTTTGATGAATTTTGTAGTATACTCCTCCGTCGACGCTCCCTTTCATGAATTCTGTACTTCCTGTCACCGACATGTGGGACATATAGCAACCGGGTCGACGTGTCAAGCACCAAATAACGGTCTTGAGAACAGCAGGGGATGCACCCCACTGCATTCAGCCCAAGAGTAGTAATGAGCAATGAGGCGTCAAATCACAATGCCAAGCACCTTCCCAGATCGACGAAGCAACCATTATTTCACACTTGGTTCGACATCATCTCAAACCACGTACTAGTATTGCTTCTGTCTCAAGAGGGACACGCGCATCGCCTTAGTACATCATGACACGTGGGACCGCATGACAGGCCATGCTCCCCCGCCGATCGCTTGGTAAAATCACCTCGTTTTTACATGGCATGCACGTCGTTCTAGGTTGAGAATTTAACTGGCTATATATATATATATATATATGTGATGAACAGTACTCTAGCCTTTTAAAAAATGTATACTTTTGTACAGTAGTACTGTCGATGGATTGCGCCATGGAGCAAAAATTGAAATTAAATAAAAAGGTGGTACATATAGAGAGCGCTAAATGGCCAAATTATGCATATAGTACTATTAAAAAAGCTAGTAAGTGCTTAATTGGGGTGCTAAATTCTATTAAAGAAATACTAGTAGTATGTACATACTGAAGAGTTAAAGTAACGAGAAGAAACATAACATAGTTCTGCTGGGGGCTCAGCACAACACACCCCTCAAATTAAACTAAGCACACCTGAAATTAAACTATGCAACTAATCTGGTAGACACTGCATTAGAAGTTTAGAACCACCATGAGCAACAACACTGCCACCTTACTCGGAGTCCTCGTCCACGTCCTCGACTTCTTCCTTGTCCCTCCTCCTCTTGGCTGATACTTCTTTGCTTGAACCGCCAACTTGGCTGTTGCTGTTCATCCAACCCTTGTAGATATTGAAACAAAGGTAGCCATCCATTGCAGCGTAGTGGATGTGGTCCATATCTAGTACATTCTGCTGCCATGCATGACGATGAAATGTGTAATGAGGTTTCTCCAGTTTACGGTATGAAGGATGAACCATGGCTCCTGCCAGGGTCAGCATTGAGGGCTGACAAGAGGGCACTAGCCGATTCTTCTGGAGGTCAAAGGGGTTGCCTACAACGAGGCCTATCTGACCCAGGACTTCTTTGTCGTTCTTAAAGTCTACAATAATGAATTTCACTGTTTTTTCCTCGAGGAAGTTGAGGGAGTCCTGGACTAGGGGGTGTCCGGATAGCCGAACTATCATCTTTGGCAAGATTGAAGACTTTGTCCCGTGTCCGGATGGGACTTTCCTTGGCGTGGAAGGCAAGCTTGGCGATACGTATATGGTTCTTGACCCAATCATTGACGGATTTCACCTCACCAGAGTCCTGATGGACGGCGACAGCAGCCTGAACCTGCTTTATCAGGATACAGTGCGCAAAATGGGCATAGACCCCTCAAGGATTAAACCCACAAAGATGACCTTTAAAGGCGTCATACCAGGTGTAGAGGCCAACTGTACAGGCTCAGTTACACTTGAAGTGGTCTTCGGATCCCCGGATAATTTCCGGAGCGAGGAGTTAATCTTTGACATAGTCCTGTTCCGCAGCGGCTATCACGCACTGCTCGGGCAAACCGCATTCGCAAAGTTCAATGCGGTGCCGCACTACGCGTACCTCAAGCTCAAGATGCCAGGCCCTCGAGGAGTAATTACGGTCAATGGGAACACCAAACACTCTCTCCGAACGGAGGAGCATATGGCGGCCCTCGCGGCAGAAGTGCAAAGCAACCTCTCAAGGCAACTCTCCAGTCCGGCCAATAAATGGCCGGACACCGTCAAGCGCGCCCGGAGTAACCTACAACAAGACCGCCTAGCATGTTCCGAACACGCGTAGCAATGCGGCCCCAACCCCAACCCTCGCGAAATTGCGAAACCATTACTACGCGTACATAACTACGCTCTGGAAATACCATGGGCATAAGGGGAGGGGAACGACCACGGCATGCCCAGCATGCGGCTTAACCGCACCAGGGGCTCCTACATGTGTCATTCCTTTTTATTTTCTTTCTTTTTTCTCTTACTTTCAGGACTCCGTTCTCGAGAAGCCCTGTCCGGCATTAGAATCGCCGAACTCACGATGCAACAGCCAGGGAAGTAGAAATCTACGCCGAGTGTCCAGGTGGTCTCTATTACGAGCAATATACCTGTTTTACATAAAATCCCGCAAGCTTACCCCTGGAGGGGGACACGTCAAAAGTCCCGTTCCTTGCTTATCACACTTTTTGTATCGTTCTGCTTTCATTGCAGTCTCTTTTGAATAAACAATATATAGCTTTCGCCTATTGTTGCATTACCTTTTTATATATGTTCAGTTATGACATTGTGCAACCGTACAATTGGGTACGGCCAATACACCAGGGGCTCATGTACCCCAAAATATGGTGTGATAAGTCCGAACACTTTCACAAGTGCGACACCCCGAACTTATAGCATTATATGCATCGGCTCCGAATCATGTCTTGGGTCAATAGTTGGGTTTGACCGGCTCCCATGTTTTGGTACCTTACGTTCCGTTATATCGGCTAAGGTAGCGCTGGGAGAACCACTGCGATTGTGCCCCGGTTGAGCTGGGTTGAGCACCTCAGTGGAAAGCTAAAACTGACCGTCGTGATAGGGCGAGAGCCGGTCGCTGTTCGAGAGGTTTTTCGAGTCCCTAAAGACTTATGCCGCTTAGAGCGAGGAGTCGGCATTGTCCGTCCTAGGCGTGGATAGCGCCCCGAACTCGGTCTTCCGAACACTAGGGGCTTCGCCGAAATTTAAAATTATAGAATTCTATGGCTAAGTGAGAGTGTTCAAGCATTATAGTCCGGTTGCCTGGTTCGTTGCGTTGAGCGCCTCCCTCGAAGGACCCAAGAATGGGAACAAGAGCACTCAAGTTTATCCCGAACACCCCAGCACTCGTGGCATGGGGGCTGAAGCCAACGACTCGCCATCTCTCAAATTTGATAAACGGCCGCACAAAAGGCAATATTTTAAATTCAAAAGCGTTGCTTAGCACATATGAACAAGTTTTCAGCGTATAGGATAACAAATGCGAGTCTACTCAAATATTATATCTTTGGAGCATTCACCCGCTATAAGGCGGGCACCCTTCAGGACGCCCTCATAATACATTTCGGGCTTACGATAATCCTTGCCCGGCGGTGGTCTGTCCGTCACAAGCTTCTTAGTGTCCAGCTTGCCCTAGTGCACCTTAGTGCGGGCAAGGGCCCTACGGGCACCTTCAATGCAGACAGAGCGCTTGATGACTTCAATCCATGGACAGGCGTCCACTAGCCGCCGCACTAGCTCGAAGTAGCTCCCAGGCATGGCCTCCTTTGGCCAGAACCGAGCTATAAGGCCCTTCATGGCCTGTTCGGCGGCCTTGTGGAGCTCGACCAACTGCTTCAGCTGGTCGCTCAAGGGCACCGGGTGTCCGCCTCGATATCGAGACCGTAACACCTTCTCCGTCGAGCTCCCTTCTTCGGCTCGGTAGAACGCGGCGGCATCGGACACACTGCGGGGCAGATTTGCGAAGGCTCCTGGAGAGCTCCGGATTTGGGTAAGTAACAGATAATTGACTTTTACATTCCTGCTCTGCATAAAGAATGCCTTACCCGCCGCTATCTTCTTAATCGCCTCAATCTCCTGGAGGGCTTTTTGGGCTTCGGCCTTAGCGGCCTTGGCACTCTCAAGGGCCGAGGCAAGCTTGGACTCTCGAGTCTTCGAGTCACGCTCCAAACTCTCGTGTTTTTCCACGAGAGCCTGGAGTTCTTGCTGCACCTCTGCCACCCGCGCCTCCTCCTTCTCTCACTTGGTGCGCTCATGCCGCTTTGTTTCGGCGCGGACCTTTCCTTCGTGGTCGCCACCTCGCACGTGGCCCCTGCGATAACCACGTTATTCATGTTATATTTTGCAACCACATTTCTTATATACATAATCCCATAAGGTATCACTTACCTTCCCTATCCTCGAGCTGCTTCTTGACACGGCCGAGCTCGTTCTCGGACCGCTCGAGGCTCTCCTTCAAAGTATTGACCTCCGCAGTCAGTGCGGCAGAGGTCAGCAGCGCAGCCTGCATTCCCATATTGACGTACTTATGTTAGACTCCTACGTATATCTTTTTAGATCCTCAGTTCGGCCTTTCTTTCCGAACACCGAACTAAGCATCAGGGGCTACTATCTATGCGGTAATCTTCTTACATATATTAAAAACTTACCTCAAAGCCTGTTAGAAGGCTGTGGCAGGCTTCAGTCAGCCCGCTCTTGGCGGACTGAACTTTCTGGATCACCACACTCATAACAGTGCGGTGCTCTTCCTCGATGGAGGCGCTGTTAAGCGCCCCCAGCAAGCTATCCGGCGCCTCCGGTTGGACGGGGGTCACCGGCGTCTTACCCTTCTTACGAAGGGGCCGCCTGCCGGACTTCGGAACCACCGAAGGTTCCGGTGCGGAGTCCGGTCCAGGGTCGGACTTAGAGCCCTTGGGGGTTTCATCCCCTTCGCGCCTGGAGTCCAGGAGGCTGCCTTGCGGCTCCTCCTAGGTCACCTCCTCCTGACCGGGCCCCCCTTGGGGCCCCACCTCGGCGTCATCAGCGGCGCGAGGAGAGGAGGCGGCCGGAAGTGAAGTGCTCTCCACGTCCGACGAATCCAGGGACCCGCTCGACGAAGCGGAAAGCTCGTCCTTGGGCGGGCTGCATAGTTGTTCGGTATTAGAAGACACTATGCGATAAATGAAAAAGCCATGAGCTATTCGGAATCCGGACACTTACGATCTCGCCAGGGGCTTGGCCCTTGAGGGCCACTCCTCCTCGTCATCATCGGCGTTGGTGGAGACGTTCGGAGGAAGGGTCCTTCCCTTCTTGGACCCTCCGGCCTCCCTTTTCTTCTCTCCCCCCGCTGGGGGAGAGGCTTCTTTTTCCTCCTTGTTTTCACGGGAGGATTCCGCCTCAGAGTTGTCGGACGATGACTCCGACGGCACCGGGAGCCGGGCACTCCTTCGAGTTGCCATGGCCTTCTTCTTGGCCTTCTTCTCCGGCACCACGTGCGGCGCCGGAACCAGCAGCCCCGCCAAGCGGGCGTCTACTGGATCTTCTGGCAAGGGAGCCGGACAGTTAACCTGCCCGGACGTGTTCTGCCAGTCCTGTCAAAGGTGAGGGAGTTTAGATCCCGCATAGAATCAAACTATGAAAAACAAGAGTCCCGTAAAAGGGCAAAATAGCTTACCTCGGTGGCTTGACACTGTGAGCTGAATCCGCGATCTTCGGTAGCGGATGAGGGAGCCTCGGCACCCTTAAACAGCGCCTTCCAGGCATCTTCATACGCAGTGTCAAAGAGCCTTTTCAGAGTCTGGTGCCGCTCCGGATCGAACTCCCATAGTTTGAAGGCCCATTATTGGCATGGGAGGATCCGGCGGATGAGCATAACCTGGATCACGTTGACAAGCCTGAGATTATTGTTCACCAGGGTTTGCATGCAGGTTTGGAGACCGGTCAGCTCTTTCGGATTGCCCCACGCCAGGCCCGTCTCCTTCCAAGAAGTGAGCCGCGTGGGAAAACCAGACCGAAATTCATGGGCCGCCGCCCATTCAGGGTCGCGCGGCTCGATGATGTAGAACCACCCCGATTGCCACCCCTTCCTGGTCTCCACGAAGGAGCCCTCGGGCCATAGGACGTTGGCCATCTTGCCAACCATGGCGCCTCCGCACTCCGCTTGACGGCCGCCCACTACCTTCGGCTTGTCGCTGAAGGTCTTCAGCCATAGGCCGAAGTGGGGCTAGATGCAGAGGAAGGCCTCGCACATGACGATGAATGCTGAGATGTTGAGGACGAAATTCGGGGCTAGATCGTGGAAATCTAGGCCATAGTAGAACATGAGCCCCTGGACGACTGGGTGAAGTGGAAAACCCAGTCCGTGGAGGAAGTGGGTGAGAAACACCACCCTCTCATGGGGCCTAGGGGCGGGGATGAGCTGCCCCGCATTGGGAAGCCGATGTGCGATGTCGCCGGACAAGTATCCGGCCTTCCGCAGCTTTTTTACTTGACCCTTCGTGACGGAGGAGACCATCCACTTGCCTCCCGCTCCGGACATGGCTGGAGAAGGTCGAGGAGGGATGTGCGGACTTGGGTGCTGGAGCTCGGGTGCGCAGAAATGGATGAGCAAAGGAGGAAGAAGGCGTAGGTGAAAATTGTGGATCCTTATCCCCTTATATAGACGGACGAAGCTATGCGTCCCCCACCAGCCTGGTAAAACACGCTTATCTCCCAAGCGCCGTAATTAATGGCGTGGTTGGGTTACCCACGCCCGTATTGATGAGAATCCAGGAATAAGGGGGCACGATCTCCGCTTTGATAACACGTGCCAAGGAAACCGCCTCGCTAAACGCGCTGAGGTGGAACAGTAAAAAACGATTCGAATAAAGGCTTGGCCGTGGTGTGATGTCACGCCGTGGAATACGTCAGCAGATCTGTGTAAAGGTTATTCTCTCTACGGTGGTATGTGGAACTTGTTTTGCAGAGCCGAACACTATCCTTGCGTTCAAAACCTTCTATGAAGAATTCGGAGGAGGAACCCGCCTTGCAATGCCGAAGACAATATGCGCGCTGGACTCGTCGTCATTGAAGCCTGGTTCGAGGCTCTTGAGGAGTCCTGGACTAGGGGGTGTCCGGATAGCCGAACTATCATCTTTGGCGGACTCTGGACTATGAAGATACAAGATTGAAGACTTCGTCCGTGTCCGGATGGGACTTTCCTTGGCGTGGAAGGCAAGCTTGGCAATACGGATATGTAGATCTCCTACCATTGTAACCGACTACGTGTAACCCTAACCCTATTCGTGTCTATATAAACCGAAGGGTTTTAGTCCGTGGGACGAACAACAATCATACCATAGGCTAGCTTCTAGGGTTTAGCCTCTCGATCTCGTGGTAGATCTACTCTTGTACTACCCATATCATCAATATTAATCAAGCAGGAGTAGGGTTTTACCTCCATCAAGAGGGCCCGAACCTGGGTAAAAACATCGTGTCCCTTGTCTCCTGTTACCATCCGCCTAGACGCATAGTTCGGGACCCCCTACCCGAGATCCGCCGGTTTTGACACCGACAGAAGTTCTTAAAATCCTGGCACTCAACGTCGGCATGGCATATGTGGTAGACCAAGCAAACATTATGTACGCAAACCTGGATCACGGCGGGCTTCTTCCTCTCTTCGTCCTTTAGATCCTTCTCTCGTCCCACGACTGTGGTGTACTCAACATCTAGCCCAGTGACCCACTCATGATCTGAGTTTTCGAACATGCGCCTGAAGCGAGAAAGGCATCCTTTCACTGTCGCGGAAGTACGGGTGTAGATGACGTCGAACTCATCGCCGGTGATGGTTCTAAGCTTGTACTCACCGCCGATCGGGGAGATTTGGGACGCCATGGATTTGGGAGGAGGGTTAGGATTAGTGGAACTGTCGTAATGTGAATGGACGGGACGACTAGGAGCGAACCGCCGTAGTATTAAAGGACGTGCGGGGGCAGTAGGAGCGAACTGCCGGCGTCACGAACGGCAGGGTAGTGGCTTTCCATTCTCCCATGATACGGGCTTCCAAGAGCCCTTGGATCTGAGATCAATCGTTTGCATGGTGTGATTCTAGACCTATGGGTTAATATCCTATCCTGGAGGGTTATTCTGCAAATTTTCAGCAACTTAGCATGCGACCGTTTGATCTCAGATCCAAGGGCTGCCAGCAGCCCGTATCATGGTCGTGCCTACCACGACCATCGCATCGCTCGAGCGGTCACGCCCTTGGAGACTTAACACGGTGCGTTAGGCTATCTGATGTTGGCATGTCATACATAGTCATCACTTAGTCACTCATACTACAACAAGGTTGGCTATAAGGTTGGCTATAAGTGTATTTTTCTTTACTCCTGTCTATCTCTTTCTTCATACTCCCTCCGTCCCATAATATAAGAATGTTTTTGACACTACTGTAGTGCCAAAAACGTTCTTATATTATGGGACACAGGGAGTACTAGTATTTATTGCATTTGCCAAGGAGTGACCTCTTCCAATGAAATGGTGTTGCTAAGTTTGCTTCATTTAATTAGCTATTGATTGAAAATTGTCTTTTCACCTAGGTACACGCGCTTAGCACCATTTCTTCCTTGGGTCACCAAACTAGTCTCTCTCTTCTTGATTAACTTGCCACATCAGACTTTATGCCTATGTGGCAAGCTTAAGCACCTACAGGAGCAAGTAAATACAATCGTGCGCTTTACATGGCATTTTTGCATATGTGGAGGAAAGAGAGGCAAGGAAAAATTGGAGAAGTGGGCTCTCATGCAAGAGCCAACCTCTACTACATGGTGGAGCATTGGGAGAGGCACCTGTATGGAGGTGGTCAGGAATCGAGAGACTCACGCCGATCGTAGCGCCGTAGTTAAAATGATAATGGTAAGTCAAATCACGGGGCCCCACCTGTCCAGCAGTAACTCGCTGTCAAATCACACAACCCTACGTTTGCAGCAGCCTACTCCCTCGTCTTCTCGCGTCGCTGTCGAACCGACTAGGAGGAACTGCCCCGTCTACCGCGCAGGAAAAGCCCCTCCCTCGACTTTTAAATACAGCAACTCCCTCCGTCTAGGTGAGTAAGTCATCTTACGAAAACTAAATAATCCCAAAATGCTAAGGCGCGGTGCATTAACTTCTACCTAGTTTCTTGTTTCTTCACATATCAACCAATAAGAATCCAATGATATACTTTTTGTGACATAGTAACTCATATTTAGTTAGTCAAATGGATGACCTAGAACTACGTGCAGGCCCTATAAATCGAGACGCCTACAAATAAAAAACCAAGACAGAGAGGGTAGTTCAGCACGTATCTTTTTAGATCAATATAGTCGGGATTCACCAAGGAGCAAAACCAAGTGGTAGGCTGCTCCTGTCGTGTTGGCGTAGCAACTCAAGCAGGGTCAGTCCACACACGAAATGGCGACACACTTAACAGGACCCCTTTGGCAGACATGTGGCTCATCCACCGTCTTGTTCAACATGCGTTGCACCAAATTACAGTTCGGAGCAGCGGTTGGAATTGGAGGCACCTCGGTCGTAGCACCGCAGTAGTAGAAAATGAGCGATGAGGGGTCAAATCACAAAGCCCCACCTTTCCCGCATTAAGCTGGACGGACGAAGCAACCATCATTTCACTCTAGCACGCAAGAGCATAAAGAAAAGAGAAAACAATGATGCGTGCGACAGCTACCTAGGGCACCCTAGGGTAGGGGTCTCCACTACATATCCTTTTTTTTAAAGCGCCTCCACTACAAATCGGCTTCTCCCTCGTCCTCTTGAAGAAAACCGATGATGAGTGCGGCGGTAGGGTTTGTCGGAGTACTATCATCGTAGTAAACGGGTTCGAGTCGACGCCTTAAATATGTTTGGCCCGCTTGGTTTTACAGGAACGAGGCAGCATTTTGGGGTCGGGGACCAGTGGAGATATAGTACGTACAAAAAATTGTGGACGTAGGTTCGACCAAAAGGCAATGATGCATGGGCCCTGCATTTTGATATACCCGGGGCCGCGTGAAATTTGCTACTCTACTCAAAACTAGTAAGGTACACATGTATTGAACACATGAGATTTCGAAACCAAATTATTAATAAATACACACTATAGCATGTAAAGCTTTGAGTCATATATGCATGATGTAGATGTTCGTTTAGTTCTTATAGTTCATCTCATTCAAAATCAATTAGTTTTATAAAAATGTTAAGATTCATGGGGTGGTGCATTGTAAATCATAAAGTAAAAAACAAATAATGGGAATTTATTTAGAAAAAAATAATCAATTATGATACAGAAGATTCTAGAACAAAGGAGAAGTGCTTGTGTTTTGAGCTTTGTGCATTATGCTTAAGTTCAACCATGGAGTCTTCTAAATTGTACATGTGGCAGATCTAGTGGAATGTTGATGATATCCAACGGCTAGTAGTGCTCGGATTTGCCCATCTCTGCACTGTTGGGTTAGCTTCATCCAGCGACCATCTTTCAAAGTTATTGGCACACTATATAGTTCTTGTGCCATAGTTGCATGTTTTGGAAAAAAGCTACTAGTGGGTTGTACTATCTATTTAGGAACAGAAGATGTATACATGGAAGTTGTAGGGAAAGATATGTCATGGAGCATCTCAATTCCTATGAGTAGGGATTGGTAAAGAGATGTCATTTGGTTCACATCATAGGAACTTTTCTATTGAATCTAGAGATGACATGTATCTCAATTCCTATGAGGAGGGATTAGTAAAGAGATGTAATTTGGTTCATATCATAGGAACTTTTCTATTGAATATACGCTAATGTTTATTTTCCTTTGAAATTAAGGGAGTATAGGAATCCATTCATATGAACCAAGTGGCTCTAAAGCTATAGAAATGATATCATGTTTATTTCCTTTGAAATGTAGAGTATATGAATCTATTCCTATGAACCAATTGGCTCTAAAGGAAAAAATCCTATAAAAATCATATCATATAGAGTTCCTATGATATTCCTCCACACCAAAGGATGGTTGAAATTGTTGCAGGTGATACGATGGTCTTTCTTTTTAGACTCCTCCCCCATCTTTATAGTTACCTCTCGAAGATGAATGAAATGATATATACAGGGTATTCTAAATGTCCAATTTGGTACACAAAAACTCGGGAAAAGTTTGCGAGGTTCGAATTTTCAATAAAGCTATATGCACTGCATTTTCGAACGGAGGGAGCATACGGCAGTTGCTAACACTCACGTGGAAGATTTTTGTGTAGGAGGAGTGGCTGTTCAGTTAAATGACATGCCAAAACTGAACTGGCTTGATGCCGATCTAACGGTTCTTCTGGCGTTAAATCAGAAAAGGCTTGTGGCGAAGGTTTGTCAGATAATGATTTACGGACACATGCATTGCATTGATACGTGCCCCCTCTCTCTCACGCACATGCACCCTCATGAGTCACAATTCTCCCGAGTCCTCTCGCAGACTCGCACGTCACACCCACCGTCTATCTGCAGGTAGACGTCACGCACATATGTGCTCTTCACACCCTACCCTCAGAACTTCTAAAAACAAAAGACGGCGTGCACATTTTATTTTAGCTCACACGTCACACACTTATACTATTACTCTTGCGGCGAACGTTCTTTGGGCATAGTATATTGTACTCTCACGAAGAGAAGCGGTGCACACACGCACTAGTTCTCTCACACCCACTCGTGTGTACACGTAGGACTGCATTTTTTTGAAGCTGGTACAACAAAATCACTCCACTATATATAAAAGCAGGAGCCTTAGCGCTTGCTTTACTAGGGTTCCTCTCGTTAACTCTCTCATGCTCTCCAGATCTAAGCAAGACATAGGTGGCCACACTCTCGCTCTCTCTCAGCTCACGGCTGGTCACAAATCCGGCCGGACAACCTCGACCGAGGCAGGGGTGTAGGTGCATCGTTCACGCTGTCGTCTGCGGCGAGGGAGGAGACCAACGGCTGCCCGCGCATCCCGATCAGCGGCCGTGCCGTTCTCTCCGAGAGAGCGCCGGCTCGGGAGGGCCTCCGACCCCTTCTTCCGCCCTGTGGTATTGTGGCCAAGATGCGGCCTCCCGACGCCGTCTTTGCCACATGCCGACGACCCTCAGGTATATATTCCTTCGAAACCTTCCTTGCTCTACTGCCCCAGCTCTTCCCCCTTCATGTGGATCCTTTTCTACTTCCGTCCACAGTTCCAAAGCCACCTAGACTTCTACTATTATTAGAAGTAAAGCTAGTTCATACAGTCAACTCAAAGCGTTGGTTCAAACAGGGAAGAAAGTGGGAAAGTTGTAGCATGAATCTAGGACTTGGTTCTAAGAGGAAACGGGGGAAAGTAGTAATATATGTCACTGTTTAAATAACCATATTTCGTATTTGCGCAAACAGGGATGTCTGTCTCCATATCGTTTCAGGATGTCTTTCTCCATATCGTTTCTATCTGCGCAATCAAAAGCACACACCTTGTCGGGGATATACCCCACGGTGTAACCCGGCCGGAAGTATAAACCGGCCGGACTTGGCGACTCACTAATAACCCGCCCTGGCTGGACGACCCAGTAAGTGACCCGCCCGATCCTGACGACTTATGGGTGACCTGGCAAGCGGATCAGAGGAGCGACAAGACCCGGGGGCCTAGGAGGCTCAAGGCCCAGAAGGCCGGCTTACGTTATGGTAGGCCGGCTTAAGAGGAAAGGCGTGAGGAATATCTTCCTTACAAGGAATCAAGACCCGGACTTGTATCCGGTTTGTAGTAGAAGCTAGGCTAGTCCTAATCCTATTTGGACTCCACATGTAACCCGCCCCCTCTTAACTTATATAAGGAGGGGCAGGGCACCCCAAAGGGGGACAAGCAACAAGAAACAATATCTAGGGCTAGATACAAAGAGGAGAACCGGCTGATACGGTGACTCCCTCATGATGATAATGAGACCTAGCCACAAACAACATGTAGGGCTATTACCGAATGATGTTTCCCGGGGCCCGAAGCTGTCTAAACCCTTGTCTTGCGTGCTGATCCGCCTTGCGTCTCTCGTCCCACTCAACCCCTCTCAAGCTACCGCATAGATGCGTTGGCCTCGCGACTAAGTCCTGACACTAAGGACATCTACCGTGACAATTCCACGACACACCTTAGTTTTAGTACAATTGAGCAAAATGACATGGCTATCCCTCATTGCCGTCGTCTAACCTCCCGTCTTCAAGGTATCCCTACATTGGTAGTAACTAAGGTAGAATGACCAATGCAATCTAAAAGAAGCTGATTTGTACGTTTTACTTCCTGATTGCAGTGCAGGGACGAGCAAAAATAACTGCATCCTAGTCCGGAATGCACTTTCTACCAGTTCATCTATGGACCAAGGACTAGCTGGCGCGGCTGCACGGCGGTTTTTTGGACAGGTGCACGGACAAGAGGCATTGTGGTCTGCTTATTTCTGCAAATAGCGGTGCTTAAATTTAGTGGAATGCACAAGCATTTCAGCTGGTCGATACCTTTGCATGGTTCAGTTCAGCATTCCAGCTGAGACCACAATTATAATTGGTTATTCTGGAATGAGAGAACCTAACACTGGATGGTGGCAACAAGAAAAAACCAGAGTGAACTCCAGGAAATTTAAGCCTGCCGGGAGGCCCTTTGCTCAGAGAAGCCTTGCTTGTTTTTTCCTGATTTGTAAACATACTCAAAACTTTGTCTTTTCTTGCTGTGACCTAGTATATGTTTGTTATGTTCTATGAATCATTGAGATGTATAAAATTGCTTAACTTATGCTTTTCAAGATTTTTATGAAGGCGAGTTTAATGTGAGTGTTCCACATGAGCTACCGGACTAAGCGTCTTGAGCGTTTGGAATTTATTACATTGTGGCCTCAATTAACTGCATGAACCACTGTAACAAGATACATAGTTGCTTATATGTCAGACAGCAGATTGTTGATTGTTAGCTGGTCGATAGCCTAGTGTTGAAGCGAGCTGAGCCAATGTGTCGTGTTTTGCACAACTTCTTACAAATGGGGTAGCACCAACAGTGTTTACAAGTACTTATGTATACGTCGGCGCACGGTACTCGAACAAGTGCTCTATTTCATCAAAACACACACTGCTCGTATGATAAACCGTGACAACTTATGTCTTACCATGCCATATTCATGAAAAAACTAGTGAGGACGCATCTGTTTCGGCAACAATTACGATGGTTCTCACATGATTCACGGGTTGTTCCCATAGACGGATTCAAATAGAGTACTAGCCCCAGAGGGGTCGATAATAGGCAAGGTTCGGATAATTAGACACAATCCAAACTACTATTAAACACTAGCCGGGGCAACTATTTCATGCCTCGATCTAATTTGGGCTGGACACAAGACGAACCTTGCCATGAACATCATCGAGGACGTCCCGCAGCAGCTCAATAATGTGAACCTTCATGAAGACAACCTTGTGGCCTTGCCACTGATAAATTTGTTTGTGGAGGCATGCCACGTCATCTTCCTGCGTAAGCTTGACAAGAATAGTATGCCTCACAAACGAAGGAGTAGCTTTGAACTTCTTATGCTTCAGTACACCTTGGAATACACGCCTGACAACAGTGAGGCTGGAATACAACCCTTCATTGGTATAACCACAAATGGCTTCCAGGATCCAACAGCCTAAGAACTCTGTTTTCCCAGTGCATATATTCAGGTCGTCCGCCTCATAGCGAGTGACATGCACAACCACACAATCCTTGTCTACATCAGGGCTCTAAATGAAATAGAAACAAATTCTGAATTACTTTTCAGTATAAGAAACACAAGTTATTTAAAGCACTATGTATAGCATGGCATCGAAGCTAATAAAATTTTGCATTATTAATCACCACATACTTCCTTTTCTAAAAAAAATCACCAAATACTTAGATGAAAAACCACAATCGAGATCGGAAAAGAAGGAAATCACCTTGGGCAGCTCAAGCTGGGGGCACATCCTCGAAGGTGGAAAACTTCTCCTGCAGTGCCACGGGGGCTGTAACCTCAAACGGGGCGTTGAACATCTCAGTAGTGGCTGTGAGCGTATCTGGGGTCGGCTCGGCGGTTGCCTCCATCTTCTTGGAGCTCTCTGTCTCGTTGGGATCAGCCTCCCGCGTCTACTCCAATATCGGCAGATCTTTGCCTGGTTCTCCTTGGTCCATCATGAAAGTGACGAATACTAGGAGGCCACTGAAAGGAAAACACAATCGCAATGACAATGAAACAAAAAAGAGAGTGAGGATCGGTTACTGCTTTGCAAAAGTTCCTTTTTTTTTCTCTGAACGAAAATATACCAACATCACGGATCCGCTTACCTTCCCTTCGTTTGGAGAGAAGAACAGTGGCAGATGCGAGTGTTACCTTTCTTGAAGACGGTGAGGGAGAAGGGGATTCAGCGAAGAGTGAAATGATAGTTGCTTCGTCCGTCAAACTTAGACTGCGGGGAGGTGGGGTTTTGTGATACGACGGCTCGTTCTTTGGCCTTCGACCGGGTGACTCTCCTTTGCATACTGCCTTCTAATTTGGTGGATGGCATTTGGGCCCGCGCGCTGCATGGCCCGCATGTCGGTGAACAAAAGTATAACGACATTCAGTAGAGGGAGATGTTTCAATGACCTAGGAGGAGCCAGAAGCGGTAGAGTGTCTCCACTGTACTAGTATTAATTGTTTTTCTGGGTAGCTGTAGAGTGTCTCCACTGTACTAGTAGTAATTGTTTCTCTGGGCCCAAGACAAAACACCCAATCCACACTAGTAAATAGTAAAATCAATTCAAAAGGCGCTACCCACACCCAGCACACCGCCCCCCCAAAAAAAACCTGGGTGCTCTTCTTCCTCCTCGCTTCCACCCACCTCACGTCAGCTCGCTCCACTCGTACCCCCAAATTCATCACCTCACTCCTACAGAAAACCCCTACTCCCCTTCTTCTTCACTCCTACAGAAAACCCCCAGCTCCCTTTCTTCTTCGCTCGCACTACAACTAGGCTCGTCATTCGTTACTCTACTCAAATCCGTGCGCGCGACGCGACACCCTCGAGGAAAATGGAGTCAGCTGACCCCAACGCCAAGAAGATGAGGCTCCCGCCAGCGGCGACGCCTGTTGTAGATCCCACACCCACAGCGCAGGGAGAAGCGGCGACCCCGCCCCCACCGGATCCCAGGAACCCGTAGAATCTCAGGTGGACCGCATCAGCGATCTCCCGGACGCCGTCCTTGGGGAGATCATCTCGCTTCTCCCCACCAAGGATTGCTGCCGCACCCAAGTCCTCTCAATTCAGTGGCGCCCTCTATGGCGCGCCATGCCCCTTAATCTCGACTGTCGTCAGCTATCTCTCTTCAATGATTTTGAAATCCCCAGAGCCATCATCTCCTCCCACCAGGGCTCCGTTCAAAGCCTCTGCATCCCGTCATGCTACCTGAGCAAGCATACCATGCCCTGCATGGTGGACGCCTGGCTGAAATCCCCTGAATTCACAGAACTACAGCTGCTTGAGTTCTACTATTCCCCTGGAAATCACATACCACATACCGACGCCATGAACTTGTGCCCTCGGCACCGATGTCCATCATGCGGTTTCCCTCCTCTCTCCACACCGCCACCTTTGCGCTGTGCTACCTACCAGACAATCTGGTACTAAACCTTCGACTCCCATTTCTCAAGAAACTTTCACTTGTGCGGGTTCGTATATCGGAGGCCTCATTGCACAGCATCATCCACTCCAGTTGCCCTGCGCTAGAGTGCTAGGTGCTTGTTTTCGCAGTTAGAATCGGTTGTCTCCAAATAAAGTCGCCTAACCTTGTAAGAATTGGAATTTCTTTTGACGGAAGGCAGATCATCATCCAAGATGCCCCGTCACTTCAAAGGTTGATCCTTGATTCTAGTTATTCACCGTTGCAAATAACCGTCCTCTCTGCGCCTAAACTGGAGACCTTGGGTGTAATACATGATCTCTCGTGCTCATTTCAATATGGTGTTTGGCTCAACAGTTCTTGGTACTTTATATTATCATCTACACTTGTAACCATAAGCTGCATTTTAAATTTCTGCGCATAATTTATATATCATCTTGGAGTACACATTTTGTACTAATATTATGTTCTATGCTCATTGAAGAGTTTCTCCATGGATAGCCTATCAATGGTGCCGGATTCTGTCAAGATCTTATATATCCAAATGAATAGTTTTGATCTGAACAAGATTATTGGCTTGCTGCAATGCTTTCCATGTCTGGAGAAGTTGTATATAAAGGTGATAATTTCACGCACATTGGAAGCCCGCATATAGTGTACTAGAATTAACCGTTCAGCTGTTGCTCTTTTGACACTCTTCTTTTAGACCTTAACTGTTTTCAATCTTCATGTCTATTTAGGCAACAGGACGGGGTAAGAAAGTTATAACCAATCGGTGGATTCGTAAGCATCGGGGATTTTCTCACTTCTCATGAGATTCGGTTGAAGACAATAACGCTAGAACGATATGTAGCCAACTGTGCAAACACAAGATTTGTCACATTCTTCCTGCTGAATGCGAGGTTACTATTGTCCATCAGGCTTAAGTTTATCAGCAGCATGGTTTTGATGGATGGGTATGTCGAAGAGGAAAAAAAGGAGTTTCAGGTGGGCAAAAGAGCTTCTGAACGTGCCGAGCTTCTATTTACAACATATTGTGGTCATAATCCAGTAAATTTTACGATCCAGGATGTTCATTCTATGGACCTGACCGATCCATTTGACCGTGATTGCCGAAAACAGTGCTGGAGTTAGTTGCTGTTGCCTTTTTCAATCTGGCTTTTTTTTGTAAACCTGATGAACAATTAACCCTCGTGCTTTTGTACAGTTTGTAAGCTGGAGTTAGATGTTCCTGCCCTTTTCAACTTGGCTGTGACTGTCATATTTTCATTGAAACAAGGCAAATGGCTTGCCATTCGTTTAATTTAGAGTGAATATTGTAACAAATCCCAACCAAGGGAAATAACATCACTCTACTTGACTACTTGAGCGCCTTGTGCATTACGAAGCCCAAGTGATTAGCCCCACCCGCACCCACAAACTTATTTCGAACTAGCACATCAAATGGGCTGTAAATTTTCATAGGAAAGGCTGCATGACCGTGACAGATTTGGATTCTGACATTTGGGACCCGCGAGGAAATAGCCTATCCAAGGTGGTGTCGACTTACTAGCCAGTCAACAAACGATTCTGCCTACCAGCCGTTAATTTGACATCCAACATCTGTCGTGTATCTTCTATCTCTTGTCTTCTTCTTCCTCCAGCCGCCCAAACCAAAACACCCCGTCGGCTCCGCCGGCTCCCGCCTCCCATGGCTGGCTGCGCCTCCGCCGCGCTACCGTACGTACCCTCCAACGTTGGCCAGTCCCTCCCTCTATTCCGCCACACGTCCTGTTATTCTCCGGCGACGTCAGCCCCAACACGCACCCGCGCCCGAACCAGTCAACCCTTGTACTCCACTCCGCCCGTGACTGGACCGACGCATCTTCAATGGCTCCTGTTCGTTCCGTCCGATGCCTCGCCGTTGTCCTCCGCCTTGCGGCCTTGGTTCGCTCGTCGTGCGCGGTGCGCCGCCCTCTTGCGTTGTCAACTTCGTCAACAACTGAGAGGAACAAGGAGATGACTATACGTGGAGAGGATGACAGTAGGGACCCACCAGCATCATGGCAGTACGCAAGCAAGTGCCTCTATAGTATAAGCCCAAAAATATGGTTCCTCCTAATGGTTGGACATCTGGGGCTCACGCCATTGTCAACTTAGTCAATAAACGAGAGAATTACACTACGAGCGGCTGACACCAGGGACCCAGCAAGTCGCGCAGTTTTTTTGAAGGAACAAGCAGTTGTTATTTATACTAGTTTTAGCGACGGATCAGAGTAACAACGGGGCTGTGCGGGGGCTGGCCCGTCTAGCTAGGGTTTTATTTATGTTTACCACATCATGAGCCCAGTTGTGTTTTTTTCTTGCTGAAAATGGCTAGCCCAGTTCTATTTTTTAAAAGAAATACCCAAACAAGGCCTACTTGCTTTATCGGCCCTGCTAGACTGCAAATCTTTCAAGACGAGGAGAATTTCAATCAGTTTGCCCAGAAATTGCCTGTACATTTTTAAAACACATCAAACCGGGAATTAGTTTCAATTTTTTTTCATTACAAGATCTTAAATTTTTGATTTTTATGCATGGACAATTATTTGGATTTTATATTTATATAAATTATTTTTCAAAATAGTTTGAATGTGAATCGATATTTCTGGATTAAAAACAGTTGACCGCACCGAAATATGCAAAATTTTGTATACTTTTTAACCGTGGCCACAATATGGGGTGTAATGCTAACAAAAAGAAGATGGGCTCCAAAAAAACCTTAAGAATTAGCAAATGGGCTGTACATTATTAGAAATAATGGCAGATGGGCTGTATGCTGTTTTCCACAGATTTGAGGCTGACTTGTGCGCCTACTACAGGTTGACGCGTATGCTTTCATAAAAAAAAGGTTGGCCTTTGCATAGCGCCCTGTCAACTTAGTCAACGCATGGGAGCAAAGTGATCGTTGGATGTCCATCCAACGGCCGTCGTTTTTTCAATCATCGCTCTTCATGCTCCGGCCGCTCAAACAAGCGCCGGCGGGACTGCTCGCTCCTCCTCCATGACGGCTATGCTGCCAAGAGCCTCACGGCCACACCGTACTCCCATCCCTGCACTACACATCCCTCTACTCACCCACACATGCTGTTATTCTCGGCGGACGGCGAGCGAACCAAGAAACCCTCGTACTCGCTTTGCGTGGGAAACAAGCGCCGAGTATTCCACGGCTCGTCGTTCCCTTCCTAGGCCTCGCCGTCGTCCACCGCCCTGGTGCTCTCGGCGCGGCCTGGTCAACGTGGTCAATGAACGACATCCATCGGAAGTGGACTGTACGTGGAGAGGCTGACAGCTGGGTCCACGGCCGCACGCATGGAAATGCCTCCTTATTACGTGCAAAATAATGATGCCTCCACCTAACAGCTAGGACCCATAGGAAGGGCCTCTGTATTTCACGAAAAAACGTTCCCTCCGGTGATAGGTCGGACCCACCAGCTATATCTTCGCACGCAAGGAAGTGCCTCCTTATTACGCCCAAAAAAATAAATACCCCCCTGCTAGCTAGGACCCACCATATTGTTGGGCTGACTTGTGGGCCTACTAAGTTGACGGGGACGGAGGGCTTTGTCAACTTAGTCAATACTCCAGTGACCGTATGATCCCCATCCAACGGCCATAGTGCTTCTTCAACCTCTGGTTTTTTTGCTCTAGCCGCCCAAAGCAGCGCCGGTCGTGCCGCCTGCTCTTGCCTCCCGTGACCGGCTGTGCTACCGCCTGCTCCTGCCTCCCGTGGCCCGGCTCCGCGTCGTCCCCTTCCTAGGCCTCGCCGTCGTCCACCGCCGTGGTGCTCTCGGCGCGGCGTGGTCATTGTGGTCAACGACCGACATCCATTGGAAGAGTACTGTACGTGGAGAGGCTGACAACTGGGTCCACGGCAGCCGCAAGGAAGTGCCTCCTTATTACGGGAAAACAATTATTCCTCCACCTGACATCGGGGACCCACCGGACGGGCCACCCGTATTTTGAAAACAAAATCGTTTCCCCCTGACTTCTGGGACCCACCGGACGGGCCACCGTATTTCGCGAAAAAAACGTTCCCCCCGCTGTCAGCTCGGACCCATCGGAAGTGCCTCCTTATTACGTACAAAAAAATATGAATACTCCCCCGGCTAGCTGGGACCCACCTTGGTGGGAGGCTGTCTTGTGGGCCTACTAAGTTGACGGGACGAAGGGCTTTGTCAACTTAGTCAATATGAACGATTCTAGTTCCAGTGACCGTACGATGTCCATCCAACGGCCGTAGTGCTTCTTCAACCTCTGGTCTTCTTGCTCCAGCCGCCCAAAGCAGCGCCGGTCGTGCCGCATGCTCCTGCCTCTCGTGGCCGGCTGTGCTGCCATGGAGGCCTCACCGCCCCCTACTATTCCCACCGCTGGCCAGGCCCTGCGGCGACGGCAGCCTCACACCGCAGCCGAACCAGTGAACCCTCGTACTCCTCTCCACGCGGGCTTCCACTGCCGCGTCTTCCCCGGCTCCGTGTCGTCCCCTTCCTAGGCCTCGCCGTCGTCCACCACCGTGGTGCTCTCCGCGCGGCGTGGTCAACATGGTCAAGGAACGACTTCCATCGGAAGAGTACTGTACGTGGAGAGGCTGACAGCTGGGTCCACGCCACATCCCAATTTTTTTGTGATTTGCCAAGTAAGTCGCTTTGTCAGGCCTGTTGGGCTGCAAATCTTTCAAGACGAGGAGAGCTTTCATTCGGCTGGCCGAGAAAATGGCCCATCAGTAATGAGAAATGGGATGTACATTTTTAAAACACATCGAACCGGCAATTAGTTTCAAATATCTTTTTTGTTTCATTTCAAGATTTTAAATTACATTAATTTTTATGCGTGGAGAATTTGTTGGATTTTATATTGATATACATTTATTTTTAAAATCAGTTTGAATGTGACTCGAAATTTCAGGATTAAAACAGTTCGGACCGCACCGAAATATGCAAATTTCGTATAATTTTTTAACCGTGGCCACAATATGGGCTGTAATGCTAACAAAAAGAATATGGGCTCCAAAACCCTTAAGAATTAGCAAATGGGCTGTAAATTATTAGAAATAATGGCAGATGGGCTGTATGCTGTTTTCCACAGATTTGAGGCTTTCCTAAAAAAGTTGGCCTTTAAGCGTGTGACTGTTGGATGTCCATCCAACGGCCGTCGTGCTTCTTCAATCTCTGCTCTTCCTGCTCCAGCCGCTCAAACAAGCACCGGCGGGACTGCCTACTCCCTCCTCCCCGCGGCCGGCTGTGCTGCCGCGCAGGCCTCACCGCCCCACCGTACTCCCATCGCTGGCCTAGCCATCCCTCTACTCACCCACACCTGCTGTTATTCTCCGGCGACGGTAGACGAACCAGTAAACCCTCGTACAGTCGTACTCCCCTCCGCGTGGGAAACAACTGCCGAGTCTTCCCTGCCTCCGTGTCGTCCCTTCCTAGGCCTTGCCGTCGTCCACCGCCGTGGTGCTCTCGACGCGGCGTGGTCAATGTGGTCAACGACTGATTTCCATCGGAAGAGTACTGTGCGTGGAGGCGCTGACAGCTGGGTCCACGGCCGCAGCAAGGAAGTGCCTCCTTATTACGCGCAAAATAATTATTCCTCCACCTGACAGCGGGGACCCACCGGACGGGCCATCGTATTTCGTGAAAAAAATGTTTCCCCCTGACTGCTGGGACCCACCAGCTACACCTTCGCACGCAAGGAAGTGCGTCCGGGCAAAAAAACGATTCGCCCCCCTGACTGCTGGGACCCACCAGCTACATCTTCGCACGCAAGGAAGTGCGTCTGAAAAAAAAACGATTCGCCCCCCTGACTGCTGGGACCCACCAGCTACATCTTCGCACGCAAAGGAAGTGCGTCCGGGCAAAAAAACGATTCGCCCCTCTGACTGCTGGGACCCACCAGCTACATTTTCGCACGCAAGGAAGTGCCTGACAGTCGGGACCCACCTGGTCGAAGCGTACGTAGCGTTGTCATTCTGGTCGGGAACGTGTACGTACATATATACTGGTCGATGTAGAGGCGCGCACGTGTCGTAGTAGAGGCGTGCACGTGCACGTACGTACAACGGCCAGGGTGCAAGAAAGAAAATACGGCCACGTACGTACATACGGGTGGGGTCTCGAACGCCTACTCGCGCATACGTACGACCAGGGCTCGTGTACATGGCCAGGTCAGAACGGAGAAACAGCGTCATCGTCGTGTTCATGGGGAGGCAACGGAATGTGTCGTGTTCATGGGGAGGCAACGGAATGCGTCGTGTTCATCGGGAGGCAATGGAACGCGTGGGAGCCAACCGGCTTGGACGGAACAGGCGATGGAAACGAGGCCTGGCGTACTGCACAACGGAGGAAACGGCCTTGTGTTCGACCGGCCACGTTCGGAACGGGGTCCTGTTGATCGGGAGGGGTGTGGCGTACCGCAAAACGGAGGAAATGGACCTCCTACGGTCGAAACGGGGGTCCTGTTGATCGGGAGGGGTGTGGCGTACCACAAAACGGAGGAAACGGACCTCCTACGGTCGAAACGGGGGTCCTGTTGATCGGGAGGGGTGTGGCGTACCGCAAAACGGATGAAACGGACTTGTGTTGGATCGCAACGGTCGAAAAGGGGGTCCTGTTCATCGGGAGGGGTGTGGCGTACCGCAAAACGGGACTCCACGAGATACTGTTCATCTCCACCGTCGACCTCCTCCAGCCTCCACGGGCTCCTGTTCATCCAGCCTCCACCGCGCACTACTCCACCTGCTACTGTTCAACAACCCCTCCACGGGCACCCCTCCACCATCTACTGTTCATCCAGCCCTCCACACCACGGGGTCCTATTCAACCATCCCTCCACAGCCACCTCTCCACCGTCTCTGTTCATCCAGCCCTCCACACCACGGGTCCTGTTCATCCAGAGGCAACGCCACCGAGGAGTCCTGGATTAGGGGTGTCCGGACAGCCGGACTAACATCATCAGCCTAACTATCATTTGCCGGACTATCATCATCGACCGGACTCCAAGACTATGAAGATACAAGATTGAAGACTTCTCCCCGTGTCCGGATGGGACTTTCCTTGGCGTGGAAGGCAAGCGTGGCGATACAGATATGTAGATCTCCTACCATTGTAACCGACTCTGTGTAACCCTAGCCCTCTCTGGTGTCTATATAAACTGGATGGCTTTAGTCCGTAGGACTAGAACAACAACCCTTACAATCATACCATAGGCTAGCTTCTAGGGTTTAGCCTCCTTGATCTCGTGGTAGATCTACTCTTGTAAACATCCACAATATCAATATCAATCGAGCAGGGCGTGAGGGTTTTACCTCCATCAAGAGGGCCCGAACCTAGGTAAAACATCGTGTCCCTTGTCTCCTGTTACCATCCGCCTAGACGCACAGTTCGGGACCCCCTACCCGAGATCCGCCGGTTTTGACACCGACATTGGTGCTTTCATTGAGAGTTCCTCTGTGTCGTCACCGATAGGCTTGATGGCCTCTTCAATCAACAACGACGCAGTCCTGGGTGAGACTTTTCTCCCCGGACAGATCTTCAGATTCGGCGGCCGCCTGCGGGCAACTCACTTGGCCATCTGAGCAGATCGAAGCTACGCCTGGCCGTCGAGTCAGGTTTGGAAGCCTAAACTGCACGGCCGATATCCGCGGAGACTTGATCTTCGATGGATCTGAGCAACAGCCGAGCGTGCCGCGCTGTCATGATGGGCATGACCTAACTCTGCCGCCGGACAGCACCTTGGAGGCCGCACTCGAATCCGCTCCGACCCATAGTCCGGAGCCGATCGCTCGGATCGTGGACGGATGGCTGGACACCGCCTGGGGAGCTGCAACTTCTACGGCGATGGAGCCGAACACTTACCTTGTCCCGCATAAAGCTCATGACTCCGAGGTATCGGACTCCCTGCCGGACTCCGAACCTCCTGCGCCCCTGCCAGTCAAATCCGATTGGGCGCCGATCATGGAATTCACCGCTGCGGACATCTTTCAGCACTCGCCCTTCGGCGATATCGTAAATTCACTAAAGCATCTCTCGCTATCCGGAGAGCCCTGGCCGAACTACGGCCAGGATGGTTGGGACGCAGACGACGAAGAAATTCAAAGCCCACCCACCACCCACTTCATAGCCACCGTCGACGATTTAACCGACATACTCGACTACGACTCCGAAGACATCGACGGTATGGACGACGATGCCGGAGACTACCAAGAACCAGTGCCTACAGGACACTTGAAGACCACCTCTTCATACGACATATACATGGTGGGCACCCCAAAAGATGGGGACAACGAAAAAGTAGCAGAGGCCGATTCCTTAAAGAAACAGCCCAAGCGCCGACGTCAGCGGCGCCGATCTAGATCACGCCACGGCAAGAATGGAGATTCCGGCACAGGAGATAATAACACCCCAGAAAGTGCCGAAGACAACTCCCTCCAGCATGACCCAGCGCAGGAGGAGGCGAAGCAAGCCCTCAAGAGAGGGCGGCATTTAAGAGGTCGAGGATGACAATTACTTACCTCCCTCCGGAGACGAGGCAAGCCTCGGCGACGACGAATTCGTCGTGCCTGAGGATCCCGTCGAACAAGAGCGTTTCAGACGCAGGCTAATGGCCACGACAAACAGCCTAAAGAAAAAGCAGCAACAGCTTCAAGCTGATCAAGACCTGGCGGGCCGACAGATGGACCGAGGTACTCGCGGCGAAGAGTATGAACTCGAACGCCCCTCAAAAGTTACGCCAAAACGCAAGTTGCTCCCCGATTAGAGGAGGAGGCATACAAACCTGCATCACCAGCGCTGTCTGGCAGACCGGCCACCTCGTGGCCGCGACAGAGAGGCGTGCAAGCCCTCCACCAAAACCGTACCCCGGCATCGCTCAAAAAGCATGAAGCCACGGGGGAACGCGCCGAACTTGCGGGATATATTGGAGGACAAGGCAGGACAATCCAGATCTATCTATGGATCACGTGGGCGCCCAAGACCCACGGCGAATACCGTCGCACGGATATAAATACTCCGGCGGGCCGAACAGCAGACAACGCTCTCTCGAGCTACGCCGCGATATTGCTCAATACTGAGGCGTCGACACCCACTATGCTTCACAGACGAAGTAATGGATCATCAAATCCCTGAAGGGTTTAAACCCGTCAATATCGAATCCTACGATGGCACAACAGACCCCGCGGTTTGGATTGAGGATTATCTTCTCCATATACACATGGCCCGCGGCGACGATCTTCACGCCATCAAATATCTCCCGCTCAAGCTTAAAGGACCAGCTCGGCATTGGCTTAACAGCCTGCCTGCAGAGTCAATTGGATGCTGGGAAGACCTGGAAGCCGCATTCCTCGACAACTTCCAAGGCACGTATGTGCGACCCCCGGACGCAGATGACCTAAGCCACATAATCCAGCAGCCAGACGAATCGTCCAGACAATTCTGGACACGGTTCTTAACAAAGAAAAATCAAATCGTCGACTGTCCGGATGCAAAGGCCCTCGCTGCCTTCAAACATAACATCCGCGACGAGTGGCTGGCCCGGCACCTAGGACAGGAGAAGCCGAAATCCATGGCAGCCCTCACATCACTCATGACCCACTTCTGTGCGGGAGAGGATAGCTGGCTAGCTCGCAGTAACAACCTCAGCAAAAACGCTGGCAGTCCGGATACCAAGGACCGCAATGGCAGGTTGCGTCGAAACAAAAACAACCGCCACATTAACGGCGACGGAATGAGGATATCAGTAGTCAACGCCGGATTCCGAGGCTCCAAGCCCGGTCAACTGAAGAAGCCATTCAAAAGAACCACTCCGGGCCCGTCCAATTTGGACCGGATACTCGACCGCTCCTGTCAAATACATGGAACCCCTGAAAAGCCAGCTAACCACACCAACATAGATTGTTGGGTATTCAAGCAGGCAGGCAAATTAATCGCCGAAAACAGTGACAAGGGGCTACACAGCGAAGACGAGGAAGAGACCCGGCCGCCGAACAACAGAGGACAAAAGGGATTCCCCCCTCCAATTCGGACGATAAACATGACATACGCAACGCATATTCCCAAGAGGGAGCGGAAGCGTGCACTAAGGGACGATACTGGCGATGGAGCCGATCGCCCCAAAATTCAACCCATGGTCCTCTTGCCCGATCACTTTCGATCGAAGAGACCATCCGACCAGATATCCGCCATGGCGGATTCGCGCGATTGGTTTTAGACCCAATCGTTGATGGATTTCACCTCACGAGAGTCCTGATGGACGGCGGCAGTAGCCTGAACCTGCTTTATCAGGATACAGTGCGCAAGATGGGCATAGACCCTTCAAGGATTAAACCTACAAAGATAACCTTCAAAGGTGTCATACCAGGTGTCGAGGCCAATTGTATAGGCTCAGTTACACTGGAAGTGGTCTTCGGATCCCCGGATAATTTCCGAAGCGAGGAGTTAATCTTCGACATAGTCCCATTCCGCAGCGGCTATCACGCTCTGCTCGGACGAACCGCGTTCGCAAAATTCAACGCGGTGCCGCATTATGCATACCTTAAGCTCAAGATGCCAGGCCCTCGTGGAGTCATCACGGTCAATGGAAACACGGAACGCTCCCTCCGAACGGAGGAACATACAGCGGCTCTCGCGGCAGAAGTACAGAGCAGCCTTCTAAGGCAATTCTCGAGTCCGGCCGTTAAACGACCGGACACGACCAAACGCGCCGAGCAACTTCAACCAAGACCACTTGGCACGTTCGAGCATCGCCAGAGTAATGCGGCCTTAACCCCGCCCTCGCAAAATTGTAAGACAAACTCTCCGGCGTACATAATTACGCCTTGGAGATACCATGGGCATAGGGGAAAGGCACAACCACAACAGACCCAGTGCGGTTCGACCACACCAGGGGCTCCCAAGTGTGTCTCTTTTTTTTCTCTGTTATTTTTCTCTTTGTTATACAGAACTATGCCCGGTGGCGACCCTGCCGAACTCATGATGCAACAGCCAGGGAAGGACAAAGGCCGCGACGAACACTCAGGTGGTCTCCATCACGAGCATTATATTTGTTATATACAACATTCCGCGGCCTACCCCTGGAGGGAGACGCCTTTAATTCGTCCAATCCCTTGCTTTCCGCACTATTTGTATCATTCCGCACTCATAATAAAATGCAGTACCTTTTTTGCCTATAATTGCATTACCTTATATATATATATATGTTCATTTACGACATGTTGCACCCGTACATTTTGGTACGGCCAAATACACTAGGGGCTTATGTTCTCCGCATTATGGCGTGATAAAGTCCGCACACTTTCACAAGTGCGGCACCCCGAACTTATAGCATTATATGAATCGGCTCCGAATCATGTCTTGGGTCAATAGTTGGGTTTGCCGGGCTCCCATGTTTGGCACCTTACGTTCCATTCTATCGGCTAAGGTAGCACTGGGAGAACCACTGCGATTGCGCCCCGGTTGAGCCGGGTTAACGCCTCAGTGGAGAAAGCTAAAACTGACTGTCATGATAAGGCGAGAGACTGGTCGCTGTTCGAGAGGTCCTTTCAGGTCCTTAAAGACCTACGCCGCTTCGAGCGAAGTTCCGTATTATGTCCGACGAAGGCGTGGATAGCGCCCCAATTCGGTCCTCCGAATACTAGGGGCTTCGCCAAAATTTAAAATTATAGAATTCTATGGCTAAGTGAGAGTGTTCAAGCACTATAAGTCCGGTTGCCTTGTTCGTTGTGTTGAGCGCCTCCCTAGATGGACCCAAAATGGGAACAAGAGTGCTCAAGTTTATCCCGAACACCCCGCACTGCGTGGCATGGGGGCTGAAGCCGACGACTTGCCATCTCCCAGATTTAATAAACGGCCGCCTGAAGGTAATATTTTAAATTAACAAGCGTTGCTTAAGCGCATATGAACAAAGTTTTCAGCGCACAGGATAACACATTGCGAATTTACTCAATAATTACATCCACAGGGCACTCATCCGCAATCTTGCGGGCACCCTTCAGACAGCCTTATAGTACATTTCGGGCGTCACGATGCTCCTTGCCCGCTGGTGGCGCGTCGATGATTAGCTTCTCCGCATCCAGCTTGCCCCAATGCACCTTTTGCGGCGGGCAAGGGCCCGACGAGCACCTTCAATACAGGCGGAGCGCTGATAACCTCCACCGAGGCACGCATCCACCAACCGTCGACGAGGCCGAAGTAGCTCCTGTGCATGGCCTCTCCGAGCCACAGCCGGACTATGAGGCCCTTCATGGCCTGCTCGGCCACCTTGTGAAGCTCGACCAGCTGCTTGACTGGTCGCTAGAAACACCGGATGGCGGTCTCAACATACCGAGACCGAAGACCTTCTCCGTTGAGCTCCCTCCTTGGCTCGGTAGAATGCGGCGGCATCGGACACCTGCGAGGCAGATCTGCAAACGCCCACAGAGAGCTCGAATTCGGGTAAGTAACACGTAATTTACATTCACATGCTTGCTTTGCATGAAAAACGCCTTACCCGCCGCTATCTTCCTCATCAACTCAATCTCCACAGAAGGGACTTATGGGCCTCGGCCTTGGCGGTTTTGGCACATTCGAGAGCCGAGGCAAGCTCGGACTCTCGAGTCTTTGAGTCACGCTCCAAACTCTCATGCTTTTCCATGAGAGCCTGGAGCTCTTGCTGAACCACCGCCACCCGCGCCTCCTGCTTTTCTCGCTTTGCCCGTTCCGTGGCCGCATTGCGTTCGGCCACAGACACGGCCTCCTTCAGGGTCGCCACCTCGTTCGTGGCCCCTGCAGCACCCATGTTATCCTTGTTATTTTTTGTTGCAACCTAAATCCTTTTCTGTAAGGTACAAGTTCAAAGTGGTGTTACTCACCTTGTTTGTCCTGGAGCTGCTTCCTAGCGCGGCCGAGCTCTTGCTCGGACCGCTCGAGCTCCTGCTTCACAGCACCGACCTCCGCAGTCAGTGCGGCAGAGGTCAGCAGCGCAGCCTGCAACCCATATTGACATAATTTTTTAGCAACCCTGCGTATATCTTCTTTTTTCAGATCCTCAGTCCGGATTCTCTTTCCGAACACCGAACCGAGCATCAGGGGCTACTGTCTATGCGGTATTACATTGCATATTTTTAACTTCTTACCTCAAAGCCTGATAGAAGGCTACTGCAGGCTTCGGTCAGCCTGCTCTTGGCGAGCTGCACCTTCTGGATCACCACACTCATAATAGTGCGGTGTTCTTCCTCGATGGAAGCGCTTTGCAGCGCCTCCAACAAATTACCCGGCGCCTCCGGTTGGACGGAAGCCGCCGGCGTCACGGTCTTGCCCTTCGTTCGAAGGGGCCGCCGGCCGGACTCCGGAGCCACTGCGGGTTCCGATGTGGAGTCCGGCGCAAAGTCCGGGAGGACGCCTTGTGGCGCCTCCGGAGCCTCACCCCGATGGGTCCCTTCTTGGGCTCCCACCTCGGCGTCCTCGGCGTCACGAGGGGTGGAGGCGGTCGGGATGGAGTCTACATCCGACGAAGCCAACGACCCGCTCGATGAAGCGGGGAGATCATCACTGGGCGGACTACAGCGTGCGGCATCATAATGACACTATGTGACGCAGAAAAAGAAATTATAAATCATTCAGGAGTCCGGATACTTACGATCTCGCCAGAGGCCTGGCCCTTGAAGGCCATTCTTCCTCGCCAACGTTGATGTTGGCGGAGCTGTCCGGGGGAATAGTCCTTCCCCTCTTGGACCCTTCGGCCTCCCCTGTTGGGGAAGCCTTCCTCTTCCTCTCTCCCTCCTCTGGGAGAGAGTCCTCTTCCTCCTCCTCATTTTCTGGAGAGGAGTCCGCCCCGGAGTCGTCGGACACCTGAAAACGGGAGCTCTTTCGAGCACCCGTGGCCTCCTTCTTGGCCTTCTTCTCCGGCACCACGTGCGGTGCCGGAACCAGCAGCCTCGCTAGACGAGCGTCCACTGGATTTTCTGGCATAGGAGCCGGGCAGGTAATCTGCTCCGCCTTCCTCATCCAGTCCTGTCAAAGGAGAAGGGGAAATTAAAACCCGCATAGAGTCAAACTATGAAAAACAAGTGTCCCGTAAAGGGGTAGAATCACTTACCTCGTCGGCCTGGCTGCGAGAAATCCGCGATCTTCGGGCCGTGGATGCGGGGCTTCGGCGCCCTTGAACAACACCTTCCAGCGCCAGACGTCAGGTCGAAGAGCTTGCTCGGCGCTGGTGCTGTTCGGATCGAACTCCCATAGATTGAATGCCCGCTCTTGGCATGGGAGTATCCGCGGACGAGCATGACTTGGACCACGTTAACCAGCCTGAGCTTCTTCACCAGCTTCTTGATACGAGCTTGGAGTCCCGTCAGCTCCTTCGAACTACCCCACAGCAAGCCCTTCTCTTTCCAGGAGGTGAGCTGCGTGGGGATACCAGATCTAAACTCGGGGGCCGCCGCCCATTTAGGGTCACGCGGCTCGGTGATATAGAACCACCCCGATTGCCACCCCTTGACGGATTCCACGAAGGCCCCTTCGAACCAAAGGACATTGGGCATCTTGCCCAACATGGTGCCTCCGCACTCTGCTTGAGTGCCCTTCACTACCTTCGGCTTGACATTGAAGGTCTTGAGCCAGAAGCCGAAGTGGGTCTGGATGCAGAGGAAGGCCTCACACACGACGATAAACGCCGAGATGTTGAGGATGAAGTTCGGCGCCAGATCATGGAAATCCTGGCCGTAGTAGAACATGAGCCCCCGGACAAAGGGATGTAGTGGGAAGCCCAGTCCGCGGAGGAAGTGGGGAAAAAAGACGACCCTCTCATGGGGCCTAGGGGTGGGGATGAGCTGCCCCTCGTCGGGCAGCCGGTGCGCGATGTCGCTGGAGAGGTATCCGGCGCCGCGCAGTTTGGCGATGTGCTCCTCCTTAACGGTGGAGGCCAACCATTTACCTCCCACTCCGGACATGGTCGGAGAAGGTTGAGACGAGATGCGCGAACTTGGGCGCTGGAGCTCGAGTGCGCGGAGATGGATAAGCAAAGGAGGAAGAAGGCGTAGGTGAGAAGGTGAATCCTTATCCCTTATATGGGCGGGCAAAGTCTTACGCGTCCCCCACCGGCCTGGTAAAACTCACTCATCTCCCAAGCGTCACCATCAATGGCATGGTTGGGTTACTCACGCCCGTATTGATGAGAATCCCGGATTAAGGGGAAACACGATCTCTGCTTCGACAAAGACGTGCCAAGGAAACCGCCTCGCTAAATGCGCTGAGGTGGTAAAGTAAAGAACAATTCGAGTAATGGCTTGGTAGTGGTGTGACGTCATGCCACAAAAAACGTCAGCAGATTGATCTTGTGTATATATTATTATTCTCTCTACGGTGAAATCTGGAATTTATTTTGCAGAGCCGGACACTATCCTGGTGTTCACAATCTTCTATCATTTGGAGGAGGAACCCGCCTTGCAATGCCAAGCAATATACGCGCCGGACTTATCGTCATTGAAGCCTGGTTCAGGGGCTACTGAGGGAGTCCTGGATTAGGGGGTGTCCGGACAGCCGGACTACCATCATCAGCCGAACTATCATTTGCCGGACTATCATCATCGACCGGACTCCAAGACTATGAAGATACAAGATTGAAGACTTCTCCCGTGTCCGGATGGGACTTTCCTTGGCATGGAAGGCAAGCTTGGCGATACGGATATGTAGATCTCCTACCATTGTAACCGACTCCATGTAACCCTAGCCCTCTCCGGTGTCTATATAAACCGGATGGCTTTAGTCCGTAGGACTAGAACAACAACCCTTACAATCATACCATAGGCTAGCTTCTAGGGTTTAGCCTCCTTGATCTCGTGGTAGATCCACTCTTGTAAACATCCACAATATCAATATCAATCGAGAAGGACGTAGGGTTTTACCTCCATCAAGAGGGCCCGAACCTGGGTAAAACATCGTGTCCCTTGTCTCCTGTTACCATCCGCCTAGACGCACAGTTCGGGACCCCCTACCCGAGATCCGCCGGTTTTGACACCGACAGCCACCGCTCACTGTTCATCCAAACCCCCCCGCAACGCTCAGTGTTCATCCAATCGATCGGCTTCAGTTAGAAGCAGTAGCGAAGGAATCACTCTATCGGGTTCAGTTAACAACCATCTATCGATCGCTCGGGTACAATAACGCATAGCCTGCAGTGCAATCGCTCGGGTTCAGTTAGAGCCCAACGCCTCGCTCGGGTTCAGTTAGAGCCAACGCCTCGCACACACGCGCGTACGTGTACGAGAGAAACGCGCATCGCTCGGCCCCGACCTCCCACCGTAACCGGCAACTCCCCGAAATTTTCCTCCCCCTCGCTTCTACCACGGTTTTTCCTGTCATGGATGGCCCAAAGAATGTCATGCAGCTGCGTCTCCGGCCCGCCCAGGACCAAAAGCCCATTTTCCGTCATGATTTTTTGTCATAGAAGTAGGAACCCACCACATCTATGATGATACCGGGTTTTGTCACAATTATCGTCATAGAAGTGTCATATGTATGACAGAAAAAAAATTCGTTCGGCCCAAAATGTCACGGATGTGTCTTTTTTTGTAGTGATGTACTTAAGAAAACAAAGAGGCGTGATTAGCAAAATAAAAGCAACCAATAGTAAACATCAATGACGATGTTCCTCATACCCAAACTAATTAACTAGAGCGATCTATGCTAGTTCAGGACCACGGTTTAGTTACATCACATAGTTTCGCCATGCATAAACTCAAAGTTTTGCCATAGAAAGACAATAGTGACACATTGTCATCGACAATCAGTCCTCCATGTCGGTGGTCCGGTCTTCATAGTCAGGGAGGAAGCACCCGAGCTTCGTGAAAGGCTTCAGGTCCAGATGCTGAGCGACTAGCAATTGTCGGACATCAGCTCGCGTGATTGGCCCATGGTAGAACATCCCTGTTGGTTCGAGGACCCGTTTCATGTTCACTTGGGCAAGTTCACACTATATGTGATAAAACTCAGCTCGGATTCGATGATCCAGTGTCGTTCCTATGCTTGTGGCCCAACTGATAATCTCGGCATCTTCGGTAGTAGGTGACATGTGAAGGCGTTGATTATCCCTTCTGTACTTGATCAGGTGATGCATGAGGTAGAATCCATCAGCCCTACTGGTGTGCAGTTGCTGGATGCAGCAGAAGTTGGTATTATGGCGGAAAACCAGCCCGGACTTCCTGTGCCTTTTCACCTTGCTATATCCACTAGGCACGCTGAAGCTTATCATGGCACTATCGAGAACACTCTTTATGTGCGTGTAATCATTTTTATTGATGTTCTTCGATGAGTCCAAGTACATAGCATGGGAGTATTCCAGGTACAGAACGATGAGCACGGCGCCGCCCCCGCTGCGCAAATTAAGTACACCTCAAATTAGCCTCCATGCTTGCAAAAGAATGATTAACACTTACGAAAGGATATGCGTAGATGACTTATGTGGGATGATAAGGCAGGAGAATTGCTTCCTTGTCCTTATTAGCAATCACTAGTCATCAACCCGTGCAACTGCACGGGCTAGTGGTTTTGAAATTTAAATGATAGATGTTTCTGAATAACTTATGCTACACATGAAAATTGTAGGTAGGTACCATGATTTTTTGGCATATCTATAAATACATTGAAATTGAAACATGACATCACACCGCAATCGTAGAACAAAGCATTTTCTCAAGGTGGTCAATGAATAAACATTGTATATGACATTTATCGGTAAGCTTATGGGGCAATTTAAAACATTGCAAAGTGAAAATCAGACCGTTCGAATCCTTACAAAAGTGGATACATCCACAAACACATTAGAGTACACAGTCAACTATTCCAGTTGGAGGTTGGATCTATTCTAAGATTGGAATCAAACTTTTTGTATTTTCCGGACTACCATTGTTGTGCGGGCTTCACTGTGCAACTACCTATCTCTACTAAGACATAACAAAAATCTACTTGAATACACATTGCTTGAACAATATAGTATATTTGATACATCCTCTTAGTGAAAGTCAGTAGTTAAGCACATAAACGAACATGTTACTCTGTGACAATATGTTGATTACCTCAAACAGATGCATTTGTATAAGAATATGTATAACACAGTTTCCTTTTTACCTAGAAATGGGTAACAGAAAAAAATGATTAGCCCATATTCATGAAACTAAACCATATTGCTGATTGCACTCAATGCTAAGATAGATCAAACGAATATATCTAAAATAAGTGAAAATATATTCAGTCGACCCCCAGCAAAGGCATTGTAGACATGAATGGTTGGGGGATACAGGAACAATGATCAAGAGAGTATATGGCAATGTTATGTGGTACAATGGTATAGTAATATCAGAAATGGACAGGTAAGATGGCAAGTTCAGACACAATCCATGCAGGTCTAGTCCACCTTGCTTGATAACAATGTGGATAAGAAAATAATGTGATAAGAAAAACTCACTGCTATAAAATCTAATATTCATGGTTATTTAGAAATTCTTACTTACAATCTAGCTGATTGTGTTTAGACATGCAGGCGGATGACGTCCATGCGTCCGTGTCTGTCCACAACACCATAATTAAAGCATTCACGAATAGTACAATGACGAATATTACTGTGTTTTCCTTCCGTGCGAACAGGGGCAACCTTGCCGACTCTATCTGCCTGCATCCCTAGTTGTTTTATTTGAGTAAAGAACGAAATAAATGATGACACCATGAACTGACCTCACGATGATCCAACTACTATTACAAATCAGCATAGCAGGACAGTATGAACCGTAATGGAGTTAGATATCATAGACATAACTTTGCACATATAATCATTACAGGAAACACCTTACTAGATAAACATCAGATAACTTAATGCAAGTTTAGATATACCCATGAGAGCTACCTTTACAAATAATAATAATAATAATAATAGTAGTGCAGATCTATTATAGCGGGGCTGATATATCAATCAGCTTTACCTAGCAATGTATGACTTCAGTACGCACATAGAAATCTAATACTTAGTGAAGCCTAATAACGCTAAGAATATTGTAAATACCATGTGAAGCCTAAAGCCTAATAAATTCTAAATCTGCTACTACAAATTATTGAACTACACATAACCATAGCCGGGTAACGGTTTCTTCATGATCTAATCTGAATGTCAGCTGAGCCTTGATCAAGTCGTTCAATGATAGCTCAGCTGTGCAAGCAGCAAGGACGTTGTTTCACCAAAATAAAGACAGGCATAAAACTGCAAGCAAAAATTACAAAGTAATGTCTCCCTGCAGGAGCCATTAGTTATGAAAAATAAATTATTTCTACATAGTTGACTTTTATCATAGAGAACTATTTGAATAGTTATCTTAGTCCTATCCGTTTGAATGGAGAATTGTAGTGTACTGGTATTATATTCTTCACATTAAATAAGTGCGGCCCAAAGACTGTCCCGATAGATCATTATGTAATTGCAAAACCGCTCTTGCGAGTCTTGCTGAGGGGAGCTCCTCACCCCTTCCGTCAGCTGGCCTTCTGCCTCCTTTGCAGTCCGTTAATGGACATGGTGATGAGAAAGCCTTTCTTGAGAGCAAGATTGAAGGGAGGATGCGGAGGCAGTGGCCATGTTTGAGGAGTACATGCAGATTTTCATCGGAACAATATTATTGTTGTAGTCTTTCACGGGCTATCAATTGTGGATTTGTTTTCCTTTTTCCTTTTCTTCTTGGAGGAGTAGGCAGCGACAATATTCGAGGAGTCCATGGAAATATTAATCGGAAGAATATTATTGCTGGAGTCTTTAACGGGCAATCAGTCGTGGATTTTTTTTCCTTTTCTTGTTGTAGTTTTTTAAGGATGGAAACTTTCCTTTTTATTTGAAGCCACGTACGCGGGAGCACGGATGGGCGCATGCGCGGGGAGCAGGCAAGTCTCGTCCAGTGAACGGATGGTTGCTTTTTTTTCCTTGAAATCTTTATTTCGTTTCCTAATTAAGAACATTAGGCGTGTCAGATGGCAATATTGGATTCGTTTCCTTTTCTTGTTGGAGGAGCACACAGCGGCCATGTTTGAGGATTCCATTGAGATTTTAATAGGCAGAATATAATTGCTCGAGTCTTTCATGGGAAATCAAGCATGGATTTTTTCCCTTTTCTTGTTAGAGATTTTGAAGGATGGAAGCTTTCTTTTTTTGAGGGATCCGTTTGTTGATTTATTTTTCGTTCTTTCTTAATCTTTGTATTTTTTCATAGCAACATTAGATGTGTCGGATGGCCTTTTATGGGACGTACTGGACAATATGTGCTACGCAAGTTTTCTTTTTATCATGAACGTATATTCTGCAATCCAATGGTGTAATTAATTTTAATGATGTGGATTAATGAGAGGATTTAAAAGGTGCCTCCAATTAGTACAAATTTTATCTACCATCAGTGGTAGTTACCACCACTTGAATTTTTTATGTTATATGTAGTATCTATCAAATCGGAGAGTATGTATGTATAGTATGTAGTATATAAGAATGTTTAGGTAGTATATATACTATTTTTTGGTAGTATGTATCGTATTTTGAGTATGCTCTTTTTTACGTATAGATATGTACGTATTTCACAAATATAATAAAAACCATGGGCCAACTTGCAATTTTTTCATGTAACTCAATTTGGAGTATCTTATATATATTATATGAACATATTTAAAATGATAAAGTAGAATAGATACTACCACATGGTAGTATATGAGACATGTGGGGTAACTACCCCAGGTGGTAGGATGGATTTTCCCTATATATATATATATATATATGTATATATATATATATATATGTGTATATATATATATATGTATATATATATATATATATATATATATATATATATATATATATAGGGCTGGACTATTCTGTTACCCATAACAGAATATTATTCTGTTACCCCCCTCCCCTTATAGGCGCGACGCGCACAACACCGTAGGATCCCCCCGACCCCAACGCGCCTTCTTCCGCCGGAGGCTAGCGTCGTGGGCGAGCGAGCGACGGCGGCAGCCGGAGCGAGGGAGCCCGCGGCGCCGTGATTGGCCGGCGACGGATCCGCCGCCGCCTCCTCCTTCCTTCTGTCGTCGGATCCAGCAACGGGGTCGTGATCCCCGCCTCCTGTCTCCCTCCGTTGCCGGATTAATCGACAGGTCCGTGATCCCCGTCTCCTGCATCCCTCCGTCACCGGATCCATCGTCAGGGTCGTGATCCCCGCCTCCTTCCTCCCTCCGCCGCAGGATCCATCGACAGGGCCGTGATCCCCGCCTCCTGCCTCCCTCCGTCGCCGGATCCATCGACGGAGCCGTCATCCCCGCCTCTTGCCTCCCTCCATCGCCGGGTCTCCTTCTCCGGGGCAGTTATCCCCACAAGGTGCTTCCTCAACGAACCTCTTCGCCAGACGTCCACCACAAGCAGGAGCTGCGTCAATGGCGCCGCCTCGCAAGAACATGCCAGTAAGACGCCCACGAGAGGTAGAAGAAGAAGACAGTACACTGGAGGTAATGTCTGCTCCCCACGTTTGTGTCACTCCATCAGTTCGTCAGTCCTGCTATGAAGAAGAACCCGATGGTACATTGCAAATGCTAGCATCAGTTCATTGACACCCCTGCCACTTGATGCACGATTAGGATGTCGAGGTTACTGTCAGTGCATCTAATATGCTATCTTCAGTTCAAGTTAAAAAAAACTTAAACATATGCGTCAGTCCAGGTAGATAGTGACAAGGTTCAGCTACCACTGAGAGTTGTATGTTGTTATTCCTAAGAGTACAAGTCATGTAATTGCGTCAGTTCGAACGAGTAACAAAACTGTTACCGAAAAAAATTGCTACACAGTAAGTTCAGTGATACATAAGCTAGCAGTACTTGTAATGTAGATGCATTAATGCACGATTAGGATGTCGAGGTTACTGTCAGTGCATCTAATATGCTATCTTCAGTTCAAGTTAAAAAAAACTTAAACATATGCGTCAGTCCAGGTAGATAGTGACAAGGTTCAGCTACCACTGAGAGTTGTATGTTGTTATTTCTAAGAGTACAAGTCATGTAATTGCATCAGTTCGAACGAGTAACAAAACTGTTACCGAAAAAAAATTATAAAATTGCTACACAGTAAGTTCAGTGATACATAAGCTAGCACTACTTGTAATGTAGATGCATTGATGCACGATTAGGATGTCGAGGTTACTGTCAGTGCATCTAATATGCTATCTTCAGTTCAAGTTTAAAAAAACTTAAACATATGCGTCAGTCCAGGTAGATAGTGACAAGAGAGTGCCATAGTTACACAGTAAGTTCAATGATACATAAACTAAGAGTACTTCTAGTGTAGTTGCATAAGTTATAGATGAACAAATGAGAAGTCATGCATGAGTTCAATGTCCAGTTTACAAAACAGTGCTAAAAACAGTACAATAGTACATCCGTGTTTGAACATGAACGTTCATCAGTTCGACTGAAAAGGAAACCAGATTAATCCCAAAACTGTTGAATGTTGTTTGCAGAAGCATGCTAGGCGGCGCACGCAGCAAGCATTTCATGAGCCAAACAGATATGGGGCACCACCTAGTTGGGTAACACCAGAAATACCGCCTGGATATTTCAACAGTACATGCAGATTTCAAGATACACCGCAATCATCAGAAGCACGAACAGGTTCTTCTATACAGCAAACACCAATATCTGGGAATGCAAGCTTTGCCGCTGCTGGGTTGCAACAAGGCCAACAATATCACCAACAACAAATGTTTTCCTTCCCCAGCGCATGCAAAAAGCCAAGGACAGGAAGCCGTGGATGGGTTGCAAGAAGGCTTCCACCAGTCGCTCCATCAACATCAATCATCCGTGCTGCAAAAGCAGTTGCGACGGGAAGACCAGGGCAAAAAGACAGAAATTTTGGCCACTCTAACATGTTCAAAAGTATAAGATATGAGCCATATAGACAGGAGCAACCTCACAATGAATCTGAGGGGAGACGGTCGTACAACGAGAGACGGAGATCTTCGTCAATGTTGCTCCCTCCAAGAGATGCATTGCTGCATGTGCCAAGGGTGACACCACCAGCGCCCATAAACCAGGGAGAACAACAAACACCAGAGGCAGCGCAGAGCAATACACATGTAAGTATCCATATAGAAAAAAATACAAGCACAGTCCATACCATGGTGCTGTGACCACCCCATCTAACATTTTTGTTTGGTCACTGTTGTGTGCAGCCACCTGACATTGAAGCTTATGTTCTGCCAAGGCTAGAGATGAGGTTTGAAACTTTCGAAGAAACTAAGAACTTCTACAACGTATATGCAAAGCACGCTGGTTTTGCTGTCAGGGAAGGCCCCAAGTTTAAGACCAGAGCCTACCTTTATTGCACGTGCCATGGAGTTTATGAATCAAAGGTGTCTGAAGAAAATAGACAGCGTAATAAGACGACAGCCGTAACTAATCATGGGCTAAAATGAGGCGTAAGAAGGAAAAGGATGGAACATTTGTCGTAAAAGAGATAGTCTGGGAACACAACCACAGGCTACAGCTCACCGCAGAAATGCTTGTCTTCTTGCACTCCCACAAAAACTTTGACAAAACAATCTTGGAGTACGTCAAGTACCTGCAGTTCAAAGGCGTTGAACACGCGCAAATCATGAGCATACTGGGCGGTGATGACCCTGGTAGCTACTTCCTCGAAATGAATGCCAAAGACCTAATTAACTTGTAAGTACAAACTTGTTCTCCTCCCATAAACCGCCTCCGTATTTTTTCCTCTGTCAGTACAAACATATCACGCAACACATGACCTGACGCCAGTTCAACATGCATTTTTCAATGAACTTTTAATATGCAGGAAAGCAAAGAATTCAAGGATTGATGATGTGGACGATGTCCTAACGACTGTCGACTTCTTTAGGGAGATGAAAGCTATAAACAGGGAATTCTTGTATGAGATGCAACTCGATGAGTCCGACAGAGTTAAGAACATATTCTGGGCGAACGCAAGCTGCCGAGGGGCGTATCAGGACTTCAAGGACTGCGTAACGTTTGACACAACATATAAGACCAACAAGTACCATATGCCACTTGGGGTGTTTGTCGGAACTAACAACCACTTACAGACTACATTCTTTGGTTTTGCCTTGATAAGAGATGAGGATGCAGATTCATTCAAGTCGCTGTTCAAGTCATTTTTAAGGTGCATGAGAAGGAAGGCACCTACATGCATCCTCACAGGTACAACCGCTAAAACCACCCCAACCACCACCCCCTTCCAAAAAAGAAAAGGAAAGTAACACAATAAAAATGTTGTGTCAGTTCTATTGGTATATATGCACAACCATCTGCTGACCACTCCGAGTCTATTTTCTCATTACCAGACCAGTGCCCGGCAATGGCTTTGGCGATCGCAGATGTTTTCAAGAACATAGTACATAAGCTATACCGCTGGCACATTATGAAGAAGTACAGGGAACACCTCGCGTACCTGTATTTCCTACACGATGACTTTAAGGATGAATTCACATCAATTCTCAACTGGCCCCTCATGCCAACTAAGTTTGAGGATGCCTGGAAAAGACTCATGGATAAGTACAACCTCCACGATGATGACACAATGGTGGGCATGTGGAACGAGCGTGAGAAATGGATATCAGCCTACTTCAAAGCGCCAAAATGACATCCACACAGCGAAGTGAGAGCATGAACTATGTGCTCAAGAATGACTACGTAAATGAGAGACATAACCTACACCAGTTTGTCAGCCAGGTAAACTCCTGCGTCAAAACCAGGAGGCAGACAGAGAACGAGGAGACAATGGGTAACCAGGTATAGCTCTATCACTTGTCGTAAGAAAAAAATTACATGCTTACTAAAGTAAAAACTTTATTAGAAATTTTTCCTGCGAGAAAACTAACAATTTGGTCATCATTCTTGCATCTGCAGAAGGACCAAACACGCTGACCTTCTATGGGTTTGACACCCAGATGGCAAAGCTATACACACGAGCTGTGTACAGCGAGATCAGAGATAGGCTAAAACTGAGCACACTCTTCACGGCGACAGAGAAGGAAGAGCCCACAAAGTACCTAGTGTGCTACAACCACCCGCAAAAACTGTCTGTGTGGGCTCAGCACGCGTTCCAGGTGGTTGCAGACCCCGTGGGAGAAACATATGAGTGCGAGTGCAGGCTATGGGACCACACATGTGAGGACTACAAAAAAATGTTACATACAGTACTACTTTTTTTGCAAAGTTTTTGTTCGAATGAAATGAAAAAAACATGCACCTCTTCCAAAATCAAATATAGGTCTTTTCTGCGTGCATGTCCTGTGCATGATGCAGACAATTAAGGCTGCCAACGTTCCAGAGAAATACATACTCAGGAGATACACCAAACGCCCGAACATCCAGCCAACATTTGACAGAAATGACTTGAGGACAGTAGCGTCAAACAAGGCATCCCAATACTACATTGAAAGCTCACTGCTGACGCTGAACATGAGGGTGCACAGAAAAAGCTTGAGAAGCCAAGAGCAAATGGCAAGGTCGCGGGTCGTCATGGACAAACTTGAACAAGAACTCAACGCCATGCATTTTGCTGAAAATGGAGGTGTCGCGGACAATGAAGCCATTGAGAAGGATATTGCTACAATGTTATCCGAGATGAACCATCTAGGAGCTATTGACCCGTTTGAGAACAAGGAAGAGGAGCAGCAGCAAGCAGAGCTTGCCCGTGTGCACACTCAAGAGCACCGACAAACTCACATGCGAGATCATGAGCTTGATGGTGCTGTAGGCAAACGACATGACAATAGCACATCCTACCAGTAGCAGCAGGAAAGGGTGATTAAACCCCCAATATACTCAAACACAAAGGGGAGGAAGAGCAAGACGCAAGCAGCGAAAGCTGCAAAAGAAGCAGCCAAAAAGCCACCACGCCCCATCAAGCGCGTGGAATTTGGCCCGGACGACAAACCCCTCGGGATAAGGGCATGCGGATTCTGCAACGTCGTGAGCAACCATAAATACCGCACATGCCCACTCCGCACAGATGCCACTGTCAACAAGAACAAGCAGATTGGAGCCACCCAGCTTTCTACCAATGGAGACAACACACGTAACAGCTACACTTGCCGCAAGTGTGGCGGAACTGACGGACATAATGCCCGCACGTGCAAAGTGGGCAAGGAGGTCAGTGGAGCTGAACATAAACAGGGCAAGGTATAGAGTTCCAAGCAATCAAATGAAGATGATGAAGAAGAAGAGTTTGATGAGAATGACGGCCAATCAGACAAAGACAATGAAGATAACAGTGTCTGGGGCGAGGAAACTGAAACTGACGATGAAGCTGCCAAGGCTCAACCTGGAAAGAGCGCGGGCAAGGCACAACATTCGGGGACAGTTAGGAGAAGCTCAAGACTGAACAATACATAGTGGTTATCCTGCTGCGTCAACTAAAAAATAACCTTGTAGTTTCAGTTGCATCAGCAAACAATGAGGAAGCATTTCACAAACACTGTTGTTACCAAAACTTATTTAGCTTTATCGTTGATTTCTCGATCAGAACTAAAGTTATTTTTTGGTTTCTGATTTGTACGCGCTGGAGCAGTGACATTATTATGTAAACCATTTGATAATCATTTTGAATGCAGTCACAAAATACGTTTGAAAAAACTTATCTGGATATATCCGACGCAAAATGCTACTGTGAACCAGTAACTCGGGAAAAAAATATGTTAAGGAAAAATTTAAACTCTTGTAGTACATCAGTACTGATAACTCTCAGTCGTCAGTACAAGGCAGAGTACACATCAGTACTGATATAATTTCTGATTTGTGCCCGCTGAAGCAGTGACATTATTATTTAAACCATTTGATAATCCTTTTGAATGCAATCACAAATAAATTTGAAAAAACTTATCTGGATATATCTGACGCAAAAACGCCATCACAACCAAGAACTCAAAGCAAAAAAAAATGTCAAGGAAAAATTTAAACTCTTGTAGTACATCAGTACTGATAATTCTGATGTACTGATAATTCTCAGTCGGCAGTACAAAAGGCATAGTAAAACAAACACACCAGTGAACGACTCAAAAGAATCATTTTGAAAAAATAGAGCTATGCCTGCTCCTAACAATAAAATAAAAGAGGGAAAAAATACTGACAGATTATCTTGATATAAACAATCCTTTAAAAAATTCAAAAATTGTTTTAAAAAAACATTACCACACACATAGTCTCACTGGTATTTGGTACGTTCAATTACACTTCAATCACCAGTCCGAGTACGATAGTAGAGGAGTTCAGACCTCCATCAACACGGATGCTGACACGTGCAAGTGGGATAAGCAGCTGATAAGTACAGCTTGACTATACGAATCGGTGCCACAGTAAAATGCCATCATCACCACTGCAGAGACGTGCAAGTGGGATTTGGCAGGTCATAAGTACAGCTTGACAAGACTAGTCAGTTCAAAAGTAAAAACCATTTAACTTGGACGGTTAGTTCTTCCAAGCCACCACCCGCGCCACCCACTGAGCGGTTGCCACAAGGGACTGCAAACGGTGACCCCACACCACAACACCCACTAAACACACGCCCCCGAACAAACCGCCTCCCACAAATCCCCGTCCACACACTGCAAAAAATCCCATTCTCTTCCATCTCTCCCTCGTTCCCACAAACCACCATTGCCGCTTCCATTTCCACTGCACACAAACCAAAAACTTCTCTCTCCAAAGCCCACAGTCGCCGGAGGAAGGCAATGGCGGAGGAACCGTCCGCCAAGCGTCATCATGCCGAGACGTCAGACAAGAGAAGCAACCTGATCGACATTAACGTCCCCGGCGAGAAGCGCGAGTACACAACAACCCTCAAAAGGGTTGAGCTCCACGGCAACGAGACGCTGGAGATCGTCTGCACCAGCGTACCAGAAAAGGCCGACGAGGTGATCTCCAGGCTCTGGAGGAAGCTTGGCGGCAGGACTCGTAGGATCGTCGGCGTTGGTGTGCACTACACCAACGAAGATGAACCTCCCCAGATGGCAGCAGTCCTGCAGTTGTGCGTCGACGAACTCTGCTTGGTGTACCACATCGCAGCGGCCACAAAATGGTGAGCAATCCTACTCATTTTCCCTGCATATGGTTTATCTGTTTTATTAGTACTGTATCCTGAAAATTTAATCAGACTTGTTTTCCAACTAGATGTACTAGTGTGGTTTGTGAAAAGTGGATGCACAACTGCATTTTCTCAAGTAGATATACTATAAATGTATTTTTGAACCTGATGCACTGGATTACTATTTGGTAAATCTTGCGAAAGATTAAATTCTGAAGTTGATCGACTAGTGCAGTTTCTGAACTTGATCCAATAGAGTAGTCTATGTACTCGATGTGTTAAAAAGATGTTTCTGAACTTGATGTAGTGAAGTATTTTCTGAATTTGATATAATGTTATTTTCATAAGAAAATAAACTAAGGACTTGGTGAAGCACTGGTTCTGTGTTATCCCATTTCAACAAAAGTAGACTAAACTAGTACCAATGCAGAACATACAACATTGACTGAAACTATGTATAATCCAAGAAGAAGAATAACATGATGTACTTAATTTAATTTCAAAACTTTATTTACTAGTTTTTTAAGTACATTCATCCATTGTTTATCCTACATAAACAACTACTTCATGGATTCATCGCTTGTAAAACAAAACAAAAATGAATAATTCAAACATCAAAGTAATGCTAATATTCAAAATGTCTCTGCCCTTGCAGGCCCAAGCGCCTGACCGAGATGCTGCAGCATGAGAAGTTGTTCACATTTGCCGGTTTCAGCATTGAAAGCGACAAAGAGAAGCTGAAGTTGTCCGGTATGGAGATCAACCCCAACAAGTTCATCGACATTCAGCGCAAGTGGAGAGTTCCATACACCGGAAAAGAGTACGACTCCTTGACTGATGTTGCAGCCAGCGTCATCCACCCATTCTACAAAGGCATGAAGAACAAGATCAACACGCAGGAAGAATACAAACTGTGGGGGGCCAGCGAGCTGCCAGACAACCTCATCGAGTACGCAGGAGTAGATGCGTACGCCGCGTACAAGTCATGGTTCATGATCGACTACATCACAGATGGTTCGGAATATGCGAAAGAGCGGGAGGCTGAAAACTTCTACGACCGCCCCTATTGCCCCTTTACGGGATGATACATCAGAGCCTGCCTTCGTTTTACTTCCGCTTGTGCTTGCCTTTTATCTTGTTGTTTCAAATTAGTAGTTTGCTCTTGTTGGGTTGAGCCAGTATGATTATGTCGTGCTTGTCATGTTTGAACAAGTTTAGTTATGTCATCAAGTACAATGTTTTGCTTATCTCATTATATAAGTATGGTTTGGTAGCTTCGTATGTTGTTACTCCATCATTTCAAAATTGAAAAGTAGCTTCTGAATGGAACATTGTCGTTGCTCTAAAGTACTAGTTATGATGTAACTAATCACACAACGTTGTTCCATGTCAGTACAACTCAGTACACTTGATCGGACAGTACATACTTACTACAATAAAAAGTACAAAGAAGCATCAGTCCGTAAGCGCTACTATGAATGCACTATCAGTACAACTCAGTCTACACGCAAGTACCATAGTTCTGAAAATGACACCAGAAGACACTTGAGAATAATCACAAAAACAAACACAAAAAAGAAGGCAAAAAACTCAAATGAAAAAGATTACACTCACACAAAACTGACAAGAACTAGAACAAAAAGTATCAGTCCAAGTTACTGGAGGAGTCAAGTACTAGATTCAAACAAACAAAAAAAACAAAAAATTGACCGCCCAAGGTCAGGCGCAGGCCCTGACAATGCTAGATACTTGAACTCGAGCCCGTGGGCGAATCCCTAGTAATCCGCACAACGCAGGACCCGCCGACCAGGGCCCACAGGTCAAGAGAGAGAGCGAGCGCCGTGTATAAGCGCTCAGGTAAGTGTTCAGAGGAGTTCGACTGGTGAGCCTCGGCTGCGCTTATAAACAGGTCTGGAGCCCCCTCGACTAGCGAGGTGGGACTAAACCTAGAGCGCACGCGCACGACGCACTGCACAGCCGCGCGGACGAGCTATCTGGGCCGGAAAACGGCCCAATAGCCTACATCATCAACAAAACACCCCACCAATAAGCCCAGGTATACAAACCAGAGGGTGGTACAAAGAAATATAAACTACAAGAAAAATGTTTGTCAATTAACCTCTACAAGAAAAAAGGAAAAAATATGATACAAAAACAATGAACCTCTAAAAAGAACAGAACTTACTAGCCTATCTGTTAAATGTACATAATTTAAAAAACCAAATTAAATATTACTTTCAAGTTCAACTACTAAAACTCAAAAAGTTCAAACATATAATGTTTGTCAATTATGCTAAATTTCTTATTTATAGAAAAACTGATAAGTTCAACTAGTAAAAATCTGAAAGTTCAAACATATAATGTTTGTCAATTATGCTAAATTTCTTATTTATATAAAATCTGACAAGTTCAACTAGTAAAACTCTAAAAGTTCAAACATATAATGTTTGTCAATTATGCTAAATTTCCTATTTATATAAAATCTGACAAGTTCAACTACTAAAATTCAAAAAGTTCAAATAGAACTTATTCGTCAATTCTGCTAAATTTCTTATTTATATAAAATCTGTCCACACCACAACGAACGATCTGGTCGTAAAACAATCTCAAACCCCCACCCCCAACCTAAGTTATAAAAAATCAGTTCAAACATACATACGACATCAGTACTAAAACAGCAGGATCAGTCAGGCCACTCGCACCACTGTGACATCAAATTTCAAACCCGTGCGCTGTATGAAATTACAATTCAGTTCACACAGTACTAAACCATAAGTGCACTAAAATGAGAATACAAAAACTATAAAGGCCTAACTTAGGTTGGTACAGATGAAAATAAAATAAGTACAAGTTTTGAGCAACAACTCCCAGGGCACTGAAAAAATGTTTTGACATAAACTAGTGTATAAAACTTCAATAGAAAAACAATGCTTAAACATCCACACGGAAAAACATCACAGAGCCATACGTCACCTAAACAGTGCAAAATGCCATCATCACCACCGCAGAGACGTGCAAGTGGGATTTAGCAGATCGTAAGTACATCTTGACAAGACTAATCAGTGTAGCAGTAAAAGAACATTTGTCTTGGACGGTTATTTCTTCCAGGCCACCACCCGCGCCACCCACTGGGCAGTTGCCATGACGCACTGCAAACGGCGACCCCCACGACCACTACACCCACGTTCCCGACGAACCGCCTCCAACACACCACCGTCGACGCACTACAAAATACCCCATTGTCTTCCATCTCTGCCTCATTCACAGAACCACCATTGCTGCTTCTATCTCCACTGCACACAAACCAAAAACTTCTCTCTCCCAAGCCCATAGTCGCCGGAGGAAGGCGATGGCGGAGGAACCGTCCGCCAAGCGTCACCATGGTGACACTTCGAACAAGAGCAGCAACCTCGTTGACGTTCACGTCCCCGGCGAGAAGCACGAGTACACCAAAACGCTCAAAGGGGTTGAGCTCCATGGCAAGGAGACGCTGGAGATCGTCTGCACCAGCGAACCAAACAAGGCCGACGAGATGATGAGCAGGCTCAGGATGAAGGGCGGCGGCTTGTATCCGAGCTTCATCGGAGTTGATGTGGAGTACACCGACAAGGAAAAACCTCCACAGATGGTGGTAGTCCTGCAGTTGTCCGTCGAGGAACCCTACTTGGTGTACCACATCGCAGCAGCCACAAAATGGTAACCCATACTACTGTTCATTCATCTGTTGTACCAGTACTAGTCACTAAAAACTTAATTAAAACTTGTTTCCCAACTAGATGAACTACTATAGTCTATGAAGTGGATGCACGATTACATGTTTCTCAAGTTACATGCATTTCTGAAACTGTGAAGTGGATTGTTTCACCAGATTAGCATCTGAAAAAAAGTTGATAGCATTCTGAACTTTATGCACCAAATTAATTTCTGAACTTGATGTACTAGCATAGATTCTAATCTTGATGCACTAGTATAGTTTATAGAATTGATGTATTAAAAGATCTTTGGTGAAGTGGTGTAGGTCCATATCTTGATGCACATGTTTCTCAAACTAATTTTTGAACTTGATATAGAATTAATGCACAAAGATGTATCAAGCACTGGTATAGGTCTTTTATTCAACAAAAAAAAACTAAAACTTAAATCAAGCAGCGCATGTATCATTGACTCTGGTAAAATGATACTCTAATTTGGTGAAGCATTTGGTGAAGCAACGAAGATAGCAAAAAAGAAAAAAATAACACGGTGTAGTTGAATTTAATTCAGGACTTTGTGTACTAGTTTCTGAACTAGATTCATGCATGGCTCATAATATATAAGCATCTACCTCATGGATTATCACTTGTAAAACAAAAAAAAAGCAGAAAGAATTAAATCCTCAAAAAAGAAGACTAATCTTTAAATGTGTGTCTCCCCCCTTGCAGGCCCAAGCGCCTCAAAGACTTCCTGCAGGAGGAGAAATTGTACACATTTGTTGGTTTCAGCATTGGAGGTGACAAGCGGATGCTGGAGGAGTCTGGTTTGGAAATCAACCCCAACAACTTCATCGACATGCAGCGCAAGTGGAAAGATCCAAAGACCAAAAAATACTACGACTCCTTGGCCGATGTTGCAGGCGGCGTCATCCACCCATTCTACGAAGGCATGAAGAAGAAGATGAACAGGGCAGACCACAAACTGTGGGGGACCAGCCCGCTGCCAGACAACCTCATCACGTACGCAGGAATAGATGCGTATGCAACATACAAGTCATGGAAGACAATCGACAACATCGTGACAGGTTGGGATATTTCAAAAGAGCAGGAGGCTGACCCCTACTACCACTGCAACTTCGCGGATGAAGATGCATGAAAGTCTGCATTTGTTATGTTGAACCAGCTACCTTATGCTATGTGTGTCCTTAGTATTGTTGTTTCAGATTTGTAGTTTGCTTTCGTTATGTTGAACCAGCTACCTTATGCTATGTGTGTCAGGGTTTGAACAAGTTTGCCTATGTCTATCAAGTATATCGTTTTGCTTATGTCATCCAACAAGTTTGCCAGCTTCCTATTTTGTTGATCCATCATTTGAAGTTGAAACTTGATGGCTGCCACGCAGCACTAGTCACGGAGAAAAAAATAACACATGAATATTTTCGCAAAAAAAAGTGGCAGACTAACTAAGGACAAAAGCTAATAGTAGCCTTCGATGCTCAGTACAACTTAGACATGAATGATAGTACTATCACGCTAAAAAAATCAGTTTTTAGTTTCAGAAGAACACTAAAAGACTAAGTTTCAGCCAAGGACAACATTCAGTACTAAAAAGCATCGTGCTAAAAAGTAGTTAGAAATTCACTAAGTACTGCATCAGGAAAAGCAAAGAAACACCAGCACGTATTTCCTAGTCACTAGCATGCTAGGACTGAAAGTTCTGGTACAGTTGAACACACGGTACGTTCATTCTACAAATATATAAAAAGGAACGGGAAGCTTCAGTTCGCATTCCTTAAAACAGTGACATACTAAGAATTAACAGTGGCAATACAACTGAAATCTCAGTACAACTAAGTCTATACGGCAAGTGCTAGGATTATACCAAACATTGCCTGGAGAAGAACCACAGCCTAGAAAAAAAGAAGGCCAAAAACTAAATTAAAAATATATAAGTTTGACAAAAGAGAAAAATCACAAGAAACACAACAGAAGACGTACTAGCATCAAACAACACAAAAAATAAATAATTAATCAAAGTACTAGCACAATTGAAATCTCAGTACAACTAAGTTTATTCGGTAAGTGCTATGATGATACCAATTAATGCCTTGAGAAAGAAATAGTTTTGAACTTAATAGGACTATCTCTTAAACGTAGCTAATTTAAACTAGTACTTTAACTTTTACTATGAAGTTCAACTACTAAAGTTCAAGAAGTTCAAACAGAAATTTGGCACCAAAATTTTGAACGCCTTACGCTGAATGAGATTACAAATCAGTACTAACAGAACTATATCATAAGTACAAGAAAACGAGAGTACAGAAACTATAAAGGTCCAACTTAGGATGGAATCACATAAAAATAAAATAAATCTCACTTTCTGAGCAACAACTCGTAAATACACTTGAAAAAAAGTGTTTTCAGTTCAACTACTATATAAGTCTTCAGTACAAAAAATAAAACTTAACCAAAACGAATTCCCGATGAAACATGCACAAATGAAACAGCTATTCAACCACACCATCATCATGGAAAAAAAGTTTGTTAAACATTGTGCCACACTTAAAACACAACACAAAATATACTAGTTATTACATAGTACTCGACAAGACATCAAACACTACAAAATAGAGCCTACAATGTTTTCAAGAGATATATCACACAACTATCCAATTCACTATGCAAATGATGACCATTTCTCCTATGCATCAGGAGCCAAAGCCTGAACCTCCTTGGGAAGCTCCGTCACCATAAGTTGGTTATTCCGGTTGAACACAACTCTATACAGATCCTCAGCGTTCCAATAAACAATGCGTGGCTGCAAAACAATAAAACAAATTATAAAAAATCATGACACATAAAAAAAAGGATGCACAATAAGCCAAAAACAGAAAGTGAAAAGCTCAACAACAAACCCACGTCATAATCTCGAATGTTCTCAATGATCTTTTCACCATCATAGCATCCCGCATACTTCAGAGTATAATGGCCACATTCATTTTCCCCTTGAAGTGGAACCTTGACAAACGTTGGTTTCTTTGCAAACAGCTCCCAATTAAGCTGCTTGCTCGCATTGTACTGAGCATCAGCATACACATCCTTCATTACTTTGACCAATCTAGAAATCTGTAAAAAAACAAAACAACCAACATAGTTTTAGGTCTCAGAAAAAGCAGAAATAAAGATGCAGAAATATTAATCCAGTACAGATAATAAATGTCACTCACAATCTTCTCGCAGTCTTTGTGATAGGTGTTCTTTGAAGGACGGTGGTTCTTCAGATAAGGTAAAGAGTCAAGGATGTCAACGCTACTTCGGTACCGATTCATGACATATAAGGAATAGTGGTTCACTTTCCTACCCTTTGATAAAATCATAGGCTTGAATAGAGGCATCATGATCTATAAACAAATGACCAAAAAAGAGATGTTAAATATTCAAAATAAGAACCAGCATCAGAACAAACAAATAAAAACCAAAAATCAGCTAGTAGATCTCACAACGCTTCAAGACTGAAAGCAAGTCTTCATTAGCTTTAACATAGCTCTTGAAATCTCTCGCTACACTCTCCACATTAAACACTTTACTTTCATCCTCGTAAAACGAACAGTCAAGCACAACCAGCAAAAAAGCCAAAATAGAAAAAAGACAGCGAAAAAGGATCAACAAGCAAAATATTATTAAAACTCATAAAAACAATAGGCAGTCTTGTTCAACAGAAAGAAACCGATCTGATTGATTACCGTGATGAAATATGGACTCAGCAGTATCCTTTTCCCAGATGCGAAATCAGCATTTCTCTCAGGATCTTGCTTCCAATCATCAATGAGGAAGTCCATTACATCACCCTCCATCGTTTGCCCAGGTGAAAAAACTTCCCAGATGCGATTCTCACTACTGGAATCAGGGAATTTGCCATCAGCTTGTTCTTTGCCGTCTGCTAGCTGACGACAAAGAGGGTCTTTTCCATCTACTTTCAAAAAGCAGACGGCAAAGAACTGGTTGATGGCAAATATACAGTTTGCCATCTGCCATTTCTTTGCGGTCGGCCAGTGGACGGCAAAGGACGACCGTATGGCAAAGAAGAGTCCAACTGGGCCCCACTGGACCCTGCGGCTGATTAGGGCAGACGGACGGGCTGGATGCCATCTGCCAGATCTTTGCCGTCTGCCTTTGGGACCTTTGCCGTCCGCCAGCAGACGACAAAGGGTCGTTAAGCAGACGACAAAGAAACACTCACGTGGATCAATCACCTGGATCAATGAGTTGGCAAGATCTGAGACGCACGCTGATCACTCCGTCGGACGCATACCCAACACACCCACGATGCACGCGCCCCCAGGAAACACCCACACGCCCCACGTCTCACCCCACCCCACAGTCTGCCTTATCCATGTCTCACCCCACCCCACCACGTCTCTCTCTCATCTCTCTCCCTGCTCTCGATCCACTTCCCCCACAAGCGCTCGCCACCACCTCGCCGGCAGTCCCCGGCCTCGCTGGCAGTCCCCAGCCTCGCCGGCAGTCCCCGGCCCTGCTGGCCGCCATCGCGCCCGCCATGGCCCGGCCCCGTCGCCCTGTCGCCCGGCTGATTCCTCGGTGCTCCGTCGCCTCTACTTCGTCGGCCTCCTCGCGCCGTCTCCTTTCGCCCGGGTGACCTCCACGCCCCGTCGCCTGTCGCCACCGGCGGCCTCCGCGCCCCGTCGCCTATCGCCCCCGCAGGCCTCGGCCCCGTCCCCCCCAGGCCTCTGTCGGCTCCGTCCCCCCCAGGCCTCTGTCGGCCCCGGCGCCGTCACCCTCCCTGGACGCCGCACCATATTCTGCCTCAAGGAGCAGCGGCAGGTTCTCGGGCGTCCATGGTGGCGGTGGATACTGTGGTTTTTGTGTAGATGGATAATGTGGTGTTCATGTAAATAGAGTAATTTTGTGTAGATGGAGCAGATGCAAATCTATTCTGTGTAAATAGACTAATTTGGTATTGTGAAATTTGTTCATTCGTCGTCGATTGTTGGAACAAAGCGTAGATGGATACTGTGGTGCACTTGGGCTGCTGGTTCACCATATTTTAATAAACAAAATCCTTTTATGTCTCTGATTTTAATAAACGTGTAGATGGACATTTTTGCCGTCTGTTATTAGTCGGCAGACGGCAAAACATTAGTTTGGCGGACGGCAAAGCCTCCGTTAGCACCTAACGTGGCTAACACCCACTATTTGCCATCCATTTTCTTTGCCATCCGCCACTGACGGCAAAGGCCTCTTTGCCGTCCGCTGCAAAAAGCAGACGACAAAGAAGGTGTTTGCCGATCCTCTCTTTGCCGGAGCTGTTTGCCGTCCGCCGCGGACGGCAAAGCTCTTTGCCGTCCGCCGTGGCAGACGGCAAAATACTGGATTCCTGTAGTGTCCCAGTGAAGTTAGTTACGCTTTCATCAGGCTGAGGTATCATTGAGAATGTATTCCTGCAGCACACACAAGAACAAAAAGAAGGAGAAGCAAGATAAGGCATTCATAGCAGTTCGAGTCTATTTATATATAAAAAGTAATTGATGGGATCACCAGAAAAAAGAGAAATACGATAGAAAATCCCACATAAATTAGAAATATCCAACCGTTAATTGATGGGATCACCAGAAAAAAGAGATATACGATAGAAAATCCCACATAAATTAGAAATATCCAACCGTTTATTAAATATACTAAAATTCTATAGCCATTAGATATTTTTATGTAAGTAAATTACCCACCATTGCCATTATATAATGAAAAAACCTTTCGCTACATCAGATCGTTAATTTTTTTTGTAGTTCCTAACAAACAACCTCAATCGTCAGATCTCATTACTATAAATCCCACCTATTCCCACCTCCCGTACATGGCAATAGAAACATGAGGGCAAAATCCACCTATCCCCACGTCCCGTACATGCATGGCAATGGAAAGTGAGGGGAAAATCAAAAAAAAAAAATCCAACCTATCCCACGCACTATACATGGCAATGAAAAAAAAAACTAATCCCACCAATCCCCACGCCCCATACATGGCAATGGAAACCTGATGGGCAAATCCAAAATAAAAAAACTATCCGCCTCGCAGGTCGAAGCCTCCTAGCGCTGCCACAAACGCTCGACCTGGCCACCTCCTCCGGAGCTCTCCATTGGTGTTCATCTGTTGTATCCTCATGAGATCCACCAAAAACGCTCGATCTGGCCGCCCAAAGCATCCTTCATGAGCTCTTCCTCTAATTTAGCCGTACATATATCTCACAGGCCGCCGATCTGGCCGCCGCCTCTAGCCTACTCTTTGCAACCCTCTTCTCGATCTAAGGTACAACCATTCGTCCTGCTCGATTACGGGGATGTTTCCAGATTCCCACTTGATTTATTTATATGCAACCAAGATTAGGTATTATCAAGCGGTATGCTTTTTTACAACTTACAGTTTTCTATATGTGATCCGGTGCATAAGTGAAATTCCCTTAGATGATGATGATGCAAATTTCCTTTAAGACACCTAAAATTTTCTATCTATCCTCTGGTGCATAACTGAATTTCCCTTAGATGGTGATTATGCAAAGTTCTGTAAAGACATGTGAAAGTGTTTGCACGTCGTCAAGAGGCCCAACACTGATAGATTAGCTATGCACATATTGCTAGCATGTTGAACGACGTCATGAGCAGGGCATGTTAGTTCTGCGTACAACAAGGTAGCAGAGGATCCAGCTCACCATAAGGTAAATAATTCACGGACGAAAACATCCAGACATGCACCAGTCAATATCAGGAAATCAGCAGCTTGTGTGCATTGATAGGTCCCAAGCATCCAATGATTCATCCAAGTAGGATTTTCAGAAGGGCTTCCCGTAAGAAGAGATTTGTTGTATGCTCACCGTCAAGAGATGATACATACTGAACATCTAATACATATTTTTATTTACTGCAGCATCTATTTCTTTATATAGTATGAAGCATTGCAGTTGTTTCTTACTTTTCTCCATATAATACAAATTGAGTGGTGCTGTTTTCATGCATAATAATTTAAATGAAAGTTCAAATTTGTTTTGTACAATATATCTTCCACTCTTTCTACTATTACTTTGATGTGATATGCACATACCATGTTTTATATATAGTATGAGCAATGTTGTTGTTTCTATATAAATTAAAATATTGAATGGCTGCTACCCTGCCGTATAATAATTTAATTGAAGTTCAGTTTAATTATGTCTATTTCATGGATTCCTGTATTATGTTGTGGTATGTTTAAATCACGGAGATTTTTTATTTCTTTCCGAGACGAATCATGAATTTGATGCCAGGTACTGTATGATGCATGCATAAATATTTAGGATTTAATTTTTTCGTTACATCATATATCCTTTCTATTTTGTTGTGGTCTGTTAGAAAAAGCATGACTTAATCAGTATGCATCACGCCCCTTCTCGGCATATTTTATCTCAGATTCTTTCAATCTACAAGTTATCCAAAGAAGCATATTTTTTCCCCATAATTTTGTAGTTTCATGATTTCTTAGTCAGGCTACAATGATTCCATTGCATTGCAGGGTTGTATATTCTAATATGAGTGTCCCAACTCCATCCATTTTTAATGGAAATTAAGTGATGGAATGGTGCACCAATTTACAACCAGTGTCAATTTTTATTTTTGCGCCATGTCCCCTTTTTAGTAGTAAATCTTCACATTCTAACAAAGGTAACTAATCATTTCATAACATTTTCTTTAGACATTTTATCAAACACATGGTGAGCATGTAAAAAAAGATTGTTGCACTATAGTTGAGCAATTTAATATCCCTGGAACCGGAAGGGAAGTAGTGACATGTGCGCCACTCTGGGAATGGGTCGTGATGTCCTCGACCTAATTTTTCTTGGTCCAAATAAGGTGCATGTGCTGCGAAGCATCCAATCATCCCAAGAAATATAGGAATATACATGCAATACCAAATTCGGTAGCGTCCGACAAGTTCCCAGAAGGCATGATATGTATTACTTTTGTTCATTTCCTTTCGCTTCGATCCCTGAATTTGATGCTAGCTAATGTGCAATACATAACTACAAATCTTTTATTCACTTTTTATCTGTACAAAAAGACATGATTTAATATGTATGGATAATGTTTCCCGGTATGCAAACTTTACCTCAGGTTCCTTCAATCGATAGGTTATATGCAAAGGAGCATGATTAGTTCTCCAGAAGTTTGCAATTTCATGGTTTCTTAGTGTAGATACTACGGTTCCACTGTGTTGAATGATTGCATATTCTATTCTAAGTGTGCTAAGTCCATCCTATTTTTACAGGGAATGAAGCGAAGGAGTGGTGACAAAATGTTCCCATTTAAGTAGTAAATCTTCATAATCTAATCGAAAAACCTAACAATGTCATAATATTTCTTTAGAAATTTTGTCAAAGACATGGTGAACAAGCTGAAGAAGGATTGTTGTTGTACAACTAAGCAAATTATTACCCCTGGCATGGGTTGGGAAGTGTTGAGATGTGCTCTACCGAGGGAATGGCATGGGATGACATTCGTCATCCATACTAGACATTGGTTCTTATCTGGCACTTTATGTGACTTTTGGCTCAACAGATATTATGAATCCTCTTAAGATTGGTAGAGAGATTTTTTTTGCCAAGTGGTATATTTGTCAATATAATAGATGATTTTTATCTTATTGAGTTATTAATGGATGATTTTTATCTTATTGAGTCCATTAGTGCCGGTTCCAACGGCTAGCCGGCCGCTCTCATTAGTACCGGTTCGTGGCGAACCTTTAGCACCGGTCCGTTCCACGAACCTGTGCTGAAGAGGGTGGTGGCAGGGTGTTGTCAGTCTGGGGCCCCTCCAGCATCTTTTGTACCAGTTCGTGGCACAAACCGGTACTAAAGGTCGACGTACATAAACCCTTCGTCCACCCGAGCCACTCTGTTCTTCCCCTTTCCCCTCACTCTTCCTTTGTTCTTCCCCTCTCTTCCTCGAGCTCCTCACAAATTTTAAATGATCACAAAGGTTAGCAGCTTTGTCCTTTCAACTCTCATTGCTAGATTAGCTCTTGCAATGCTTTGTATAGTGATTAATTTGGGAGGAATTATAATTTGCTAGTATTTGATTTATATGCAATTTGAGGTCAAAAGTAACACTTAGTTTGCATATGTAGGTGTGGTTTACTTAGTGCCTTCTAAATCTCCGTCAGAACCACCATCTATCGCTCAAGACTGTCTGTCACGGCACCACCTTGTGGTGAGGCTCTTGTTCATGAATGTTTTACATTACCAAATTGATGTTTGTGTGATTTGGATATATAGTTACTCGTATAATTATCTTACCTGTACGTTGTTTGTTATACATAGTGCCATGGTTTTGATATCCGTCCCCGTCGGCCCTCGTCCTTGGTATGATTCGGATGTGGTATATTATTTTTTAAAACTAGTTGTTGCATTTCGTGTTTATGACAAATTATGCCCATCAAGTTGGCATAGATATTTTTATCTAGGAGGTATGTGAACCGGAAATTCCAACCGACCCTATTGCCGAGAGGTTAAATTTAGTTGAAAGAGAAAACGAGTATTTGAAAGAAAAATTGAAAAGAATTGAGGGGGAGAAGATGGAATTGGAGTTGCATGTTGCCGATGTCATAGATGATCACAAGATCAAGATGGAGAAAATGAGGTTGAAGATTAGAAAGATTAGAAAATATGCCATTGATAGTGTGGCTTGGTATCATTATGTTGTTGGATCAATTGTTACCTTAGTTGCGATCTTGATCGCATTTGTTGTTGCATTTAAATTCTTTAGCTAGAGAGTTATTTGTATGTTGCATTTTATTAAGTGCTGTATATGAACTTTATGTATGAACTTGTATTAATTTGGTCTATTTGGTGTTGTGTAATGAAGATGAGCCGACAATGGATGTATGATGACCGATGCTCTCCCGAGTTCATTAATGGCGTGCATACTTTTCTGCTTGCCGCTGAGGCAAACAAGCGGGCGGATGGTTTTATGCCTTGTCCATGTGCTGGCTATAAGAATGGTTACAGTTACTCTACGTCAAGAACCATTCACGTCCACCTATTTGAGTCCGGTTTCATGCCCCTCTATAATGTTTGGACCAAGCATGGAGAAAGAGGGTTATGATGGAAGACAATGAAGAAGAAGAGGACGACGACGGCTATCCTGGCCATGGGTTCCCTGAATACGATGATACAACAATGGGGAAGAAGCTGAACCGGCAATGCGGGAAGAAGCTGAAGAAGAGGCATCAGATGAGCCCGCTGATGATCTAGGTCGGGCCATTGCCGATGCAAAGAGAAACTGCGCAAGTGATCTGGAGAGGATGAAGTTGCAGCGCATGTTAGAGGATCACAAGAAATTGTTGTACCCGAATTGCGAAGGCGACAAAAAAGTTGGGCACCACACTTGAATTGCTGCAATGGAAGGCGTAGAATGGTGTATCTCGACAAGGGATTTGGAAAGTTGCTGGTAATGATAAAGAATATGCTTCCAAAGGACAACGAATTGCCCGAGAGTACATATGAAGCAAAGAAGGCTGTCTCGCCTCTAGGGTTAGAGGTGCGTAAGATACATGCATGCCCTAATGACTGCATCCTCTACCGCGGTGAGTACGAGGATTTGAACGCTTGCCGGTATGCGGTGCATTGCGTTATAAGATCACCGTGATGACCTCGGTGATGTCGAGGGCGGCTACCGAGGAAGAAGATTCCTGCCAAGGTGATGTGGTATGCTCCTAGAATACCACGGTTGAAACGTTTGTTCCAAAACAAAGAGCATGCGAAGGCGATGCGGTGGCACGCAGAAGACCGTAAGAAAGACGGAAAGTTGAGAGTACCCGCTGACGGTTCGCAGTGGAGAAAAATCGAGAGAAAGTACTGGGAGGAGTTTGCAGGTGACCCAAGGAACGTATGGTTTGGTCTAAGCGCAGATGGCATTAATCCTTTTGGGGAGTAGAGCAGCAACCATAGCACGTGGCCTGTGACTCTATGTTTGTATAACCTTCCTCCTTGGTTGTGCATGAAGCGGAAGTTCATTATGATGCCAGTGCTCATCCAAGGCCCTAAGCAACCCGGCAACAACATTGATGTGTACCTAAGGCCATTAGTTGAAGAACTATTACAGCTGTGGAATGGAACAGGTGTACGTGCATGGGATGAGCACAGACAGGAAGAATTTGACCTAAAGGCGTTGCTGTTCATGATCATCAATGATTGGCCTGCTCTCAGTAACCTTTCAGGACAGACAAACACGGGATACCGCGGATGCACGCACTGTTTGGATGATACCGACAATATATATTTGGATAGTTGTAGGAAGAATGTGTACACTGACATCGTCGAAGACAAGGCATCCCGTGAAGAAAGAAAGGCAAGCATTTCAAAGGTGAGGCAGATCACGGACGAAGCCTCGCCACCGTCTTCGGTGCTGATGTACATGATATGGTCAAGGATTTGAAGGTAATATTTGGAAAGGGTCCTGGCGGACAACCTGTTTCAAAGGACGCTGACGGACGCGCACCCATGTGGAAGAAGAAATCTATATTTTGGGACCTGCCATATTGGAAAGACCTAGAGGTCCGCTCCGCAATGACGAAGATGCACGTGACGAAGAATCTTTGCATGACCCTGCTTGGCTTTTTGGGCGTGTATGGGAAGACAAAAGATACACCAGAGGCACGGGAGGACCAACAACGTATGCACGGAAAAGACGGCATACATCAGGGTTAGGCCAGCTACGCTCTTACCAAAGAAGAGAAGGAAATCTTCTTCGAATGCCTTCTCAGCATGAAGGTACCGTCGGCTTCTAAATCGAATATAAAGGGAATAATAAATATGGCAGAGAAAAAGTTCCAGAACCTAAAGTCTCAAGACTGCCACGTGATTATGACGCAACTCCTTCCGGTTGCATTGAGGGGGCTTCTACCGAAAATCGTTCGATTAGCCATTGTGAAGCTATGTGCATTCCTCAATGCAATCTCTCAGAAGGTAAACGATCCAGAAATTATACCAAGGTTACAGAATGATTTGGTGCAATGTCTTGTCAGTTTCGAGTTGGTGTTCCCATCATCCTTCTTCAACATCATGACGCACGTCCTAGTTCACCTTTGCGAAGAGATTAACGTTTTGGGTCCTGTATTTCTACACAATATGTTCCCTTTGAGAGGTTCAAGGGAGTCTTGAAGAAATATGTTCATAACCGTGCTAGGCCAGAAGGAAGCATCGCGAAGGGCCATGAAAATGAGGAGGTCATTGTGTTTTGTATTGACTTTATTCCTGACCTTAAGCCGATTAGTGTTCCTGAATCGCGGCATAAGGGCATACTGGAAGGAAAAGGCACGCTAGGAGGGCATCAAATAATATGTATGGACGGGCATTCTCTCACTGAAGCACACTACACAGTTCTACAGAATTCTGCCTTGGTGGCTCCGTACATGGAGGAACACAAGAATTTTCTACACTCCAAACACCTGGAGAAGTCTGATGATTGGATTACACGTGAACAAACGAGGACTTTTGCCGGTTGGTTGCAGAAACGTGCCATACATGATGGAGATATTCAAGATGACCTGTACTCGCTGTCCCAGTTACCATCTTCGAATATAATGACTTTCAAAGGGTATCAGATAAATGGGAATACATTTTACACGATCGCCCAAGATAAGAAGAGCACCAACCAAAACAGTGGTGTCCGCTTTGATGCAACAACCAACACGGGAAAGGAAACATATTATGGTTACATAGTGGACATATGGGAACTTAACTATGGAGGTGATTTGAAGGTCCCTTTATTTCGTTGCAAATGGGTCAATATGACACGAGGCGGGGTAACGGAAGACCCGCAGTACGGAATGACAACAATGGATCTCAACAATCTTGCGTGTCTGAGCAGACCATTTGTCCTAGCCAATGATGTGGCACAGGTTTTTTATGTGAAAGACATGTCTACCAGGCCGAGAAAAAGAAAAGATAAGGAAGCGAATGGATCATACGAAGAGCCAAAGCGCCACATAGTTCTTTCAGGAAAAAGAAACATCGTGGGAGTGGATGAGAAGACAGACATGTCAGAAGATTATGAAAAGTTTGATGAAATTCCTCCATTCAGAGTGAATATTGACCCGAGCATCCAGTTAAATGATGAAGATTTTCCATGGCTACGGCGCAAAGGGACACACGCGAAGAAAAAGTTTCACACCCAAAGATCTGGGATGTGATCGGCTTCACTATCATCACTTTCTTCTGTGTTTCACACCCAGGAGGGAATCTCTGTAATAGTTAGGGTAGTTATGTGTTTTGGCATTTGAAACGCGAAGAAATTTTATGTGCAAACAAAAGTAGAGAGGTTTACGGCAAAAACTGGATGCACTTCGTGTACAAAATGGACAATCTCTTTCGAAGTATCAGGGTTTCCGTCGAAAACTCAACTGTTACAAAGGCATTTCATTTTTTAAATAACCTAAGCATTACCAAATTGAACATAATGATAAAACACACTAATATTAAACATAAGAAAAAAGAATCATTGAAAAATCTTTTTTTCAAAGTTAAGTTATTCACAAACTAGTCATTCACACAAATTTCAAATAATTCAAAATTTAAACTATTTAAACTATTCAAATCTTTTTTCAAAGTTAAGTTTGCAATTTTTTATACCTAAAGCAAAAATATTCACAAATAAACTCTAAATACAGCAAAAAACAACTCAAAAATAAATAAAACAAAAATAAATAAAGCGAAAAAATTAAGAAAAAAAAGCCCGCCTACTGGGCCAAAGCGGCCTGCATACGACTAGGAACCCAATTTGTTGGGCCAGGATGCAGGCCCGCAAAGGCCCAGTAGGCCAACATGGCAGAAGAGAACAGGTAGGCCCACTAGGCCTGCTTAGGAGAGGAGCTCGAGAGAGCTACCGCACTGGGGCTTATAAACCAGTGCGGTAGCCCCTCGGCTAGCGAGGTGGGACTAAACTTACAAGATCAAGATTGCGCTGTCAAGATTTTTAGCACCGGGTCGTGGCTCCAACCGGTACTAAAGAGGGGGTCTTTAGTACCGGTTGGTGCCACGACCCGGTACTAAAGGGGGTGCGCTTCCCGCCGCTTGGCCTGGCCAAAACAGACCTTTAGTACCGGTTGGTGGCTCCAACCGGTACTAAAGGTCCATCCTATATATACAACACTTGAAAAAATTCAGTTTCCCTCTGTTTCCTCCCTCTGTTTCCTCCCTCCGTCGCGCCGCCCTTCCACGATCGACGCCGTCCCGTCGGCCGCCGCCGCCCGCCCTCGTCGCCCGACCCGGCCGTGCCGCCCTCGCCGCCCGGCCGTCCCGTCCCGTCGTCACACCGTCCCGTCGCCGCCCGGCCGCTGGTCGTCACCGCCCCGCCCGTCGTCGCCGCCCGTCCGTCGCCCGTCGCCGCGCCCGTCCCTTCGCCCGTCGCCATCGCCCGTCCCGTCGCCGCCCCGTCGTCACCTCGCCGGTGAGCTCGCCCCGGCCGCCATGTCCAGTTCGATCCACACACATACACACACTACACACACACACACACACTACACACACACACACACTACACACACACACACACACACTCTACACACACACACACACACATTAGTTTGTTTGTTATAAATTTTTCTGTTTTTTAGTTATAGAAATGTTAGAAATTATTCTGTTTTTTAGTTATATAAATATTAGAAATGTTAGTTATATAGAAATGTTATAAATGTTTTCTGTTTTTTAGTTATAGAAATATTTATAGAAATGATAGCAATTTTTCTGTGTTTTAGTTATATAAATATTAGAATTGTTATGGAAATGTTAGTTACATAATCAGGAAATTTTAGAATTAGTTTTAGTTAGATGAATTAGATTAATGTCAAATTGTTAGAATTTGCATATATATATATATATAATTTTAGTTATCACAATCCAATCATTTAAAAAATGTTTCTTTTTGCGGGCATATAGTATTTGTTCTCGACGATATGCCCGGCCCGCATCCTCGCCGTCGACCCGTTCGCGACGACGTCCTGCTTCAGGGGACCCATGTCCGGGACTGGGCTCCGCCGGGCTGGCACTGGGAGGTGCTACCTGGAGGGGCGCGCCGCTTGGTGAGGAACCCGACCTCGGGTCCCGTCGTCGACCCTGATCTTCTTTGGTGGCGTTCGCGTGGGCCACATTCGGTGCAGAGGGAGCCGTCGCCGCCGGAGGTGGTGCATCGCCGTGTCAGGGAGGAAGATGAGCACGTCCATCGCTACATGGCTGCTATGGACGACGCCAGGTTCTCCACTACTTCGGGGTTCTTTGGGCAGATGATCGGAGATATGATCCTGTGATGGTTCCTTCTCTTTGGGTGTGCACCGCCCGCGCCCCAGGAACCGCGAGTGGCGCCCTAGATTCTTCTGTAGTACTCGATCTTTATTAGGTACCTAGCCAGTGATGTATTCGATATATAATATTCGAGACGATGTATTCGAGATTATATATATTAAGACGATGATGTATTCGAGATTATATATATTAAGACGATGTATTCGAGATTATATATATTAAGACGATGTATTCGAGATTATATATATTAAGACGATGTATTCAAGATTCAGTTTTGCCTTATTGATTGCATCCATGCATTGTAATTTGAATACTAATTAAATTGTTTTATATTTCTTCTGTATTAGTTAAGTAAAAGCTATGGCGGACAATACCGGTAGAGAGAGAGAAGAGGAATTGTTCGACATCATGCGCAACCCTCACAGGCTAGATGATCTGAATGAAGTAGATGACGGCTCCCAATATCTGAACAATACCGGAGAGGGTGATGAAGAGATATTCTATCTCGACGACCGAGTTGATGAAGTCATGAACTATGAGTATGATTATGACACAGACAATGCTGATCTTCAAATAACAAATACTACCGACGAGGTATATTTATATAAGCAGGTATCCTGGTGATCATCACATGTTTTTTTATTGAAGATATATTAACGAATCGATCATTCTTCTTTCAGCCCTCTGGATCGAGCAAATCTGCTTCTACAGACAGCAGGACAAAGCGAGGCCCAGGCAGATTGTTGAAGGAAGGTGTAAAGTACAACATCGAATCCATCAAACCTAGTGGCGAACCCCTCACGCCTAAGAACATTGCGAACAAGTGGACTCGTCGGTCGGAGTTCTTGTGAAGGACAAACTCGATCTCCATTCAAGAATGGAAAGAGCCAAAGACTAAACGTCCTGGTGTTACTTGGGTCGACATCAGAGCCAAAAAAGTCCTTTGGAAATCTCTGATGGAACATTTCACCCTACCAGATCATTTCACTGAAGCAGATGTGGAGAAAGTCAAGGGCACTGCTCTTAAGAAGATGGCAATTGCATTCAACACCCACAAGAAAACTGTATGGGCCAACTATCTCGCTAATGAAAGGAAGACTCCGGAATTCACGGGAACACTGGAGAAGCAAAGAGAGCACCGGGACGATTTCGTGACCTTCAAGGATTCAGAATTAGCTAAGGAACGGTCGATGAAAAACAAGGCAAATGCCGCAAAAAAGACGCAGTTCCATAGGCTGGGTCCAGGTGGCTACGCGGTGGGATTGCCTAAGTGGGATAAGTCTGAGCAAGAGATGGAGGATGCAGGGGTCACACCGGTTACTAGGAACTAGCCCCCCAGGTGCAGAACTTGGTTCTATGCGCATGTGGGGGGCGTTGGACCCAAAGACAGGCGCCGTTTTGAAGAAGGCAAGTCTAAAAGGAGCCGAACAAAAGATAATTGACGCAATAGATGAAGCTCGAAAGGGGGTGTTCATGCCCAACAGAGAGAACGACGAGCTTACGCGCACCCTGGGAAATCCTGAACACCCGGGAAGAACACGAGGCAAGGGCGTTATTCCCTGGTATGAGGGCTTTTCAGAATGGAACGAGGACTACAGGTCCCGTGCAAGAAGGAAGATGGAGGAGGAGAAGAAAAGGAAGCTGGAGGAGGAGCAGAGGAAGCAGGACGCAGAATGCCTTCAAGGCCTAGAAGCAAGGCATGCGGACCTGGCACTCAAATTCCGGCAGCAGCAGCAGCAGATCGACTCACTTAGCCAGGAAAGGGGGTCTCAGCAGCGGCAACAACAAGCGGATGATCGTCCAGCATTGGATAGCACCGTCCCATCCATGCCGAGAAGCCGCGTTGGTTCTGCCCCGGGCGACACACTGCTGGATACGGATACATATCCTGTGGATGACATCATAGAGAACACTAACTGTGAGCTACACTCCAAAATGAAGAACATATCCATGAAGGCGGCGGACGGCGTTGCTTTTCCAGTTACCCCCGAAGCAACCTACCATTGCATCCCGATTCCAGAAGGCTATGCTCGTGTCATGGTTGATGAAGTGGTGGACCCATATTCGGGGCTAACGCTTGACATTCCTGGAGGTGAAGACGAGCGCACACTGGGAGAGGCCATACATCGTATCATCCTATGGAGAAAGGATTGCATCATCTTTCGAAGTCCACCGACACCGCGTCGTCTGCCGACTCCGCCACCGAGTCAGCAGACTCCCGCTCCTCCAAGTCCACGAACGCGTGAGCCGACTCCTCCTCGAAGTCCGCCACCTCCTCCAAGTCCCCGAACGCGTGAGCTGACTCCTCCGGTTTCAAGTCCGGCACAGCGTCATGCCACTTCTCCGGTTTCAAGTCCAGCACCGTGTCAGGCCACACCTCCTGCTTCAAGTCCGGCACATCGTCAGGCCACTTCTCCTGGTCCAACTCAGCCACGTCAGCCGTCTCCGCCGTCTCGGAATCAAGAAGAGACATGCCGCAGCTATGGTGCGTGGCAAGACGAGTCGAGGTAGTTCAGAAGTACAAAGCGGAGACAAGCGATATAAATATGGTCCAAGCCTCGCTCCTCTTCCTCAGAGGCCTTACGACATGATCGAGGAGCAAAATGCAGCCATAGTGCAGGCCCAAGTGGACGCCCATTTTGGACCAAAACCGGCATCGCCGCCAAAGGAGAAAGTGCCTGAGAAAGTAATTGACCACTTCATTCATATGGCTAGAGAACCAGCTCCCAAGCCTGTTGACTCGGACTATGAGCGCCAAATCAGGAAACTACATCGAGGACGGCTAAAGAAGGAAGAGAGCTCGAGCTCGAGCCAACAAGCAGTGGGCAATAAATGCGGAAAAACCGTTCCCCAGCTGGGAGAACAGGCGGCGCAATCGATCCCCCCGCTTGTTGTGCCAACAAAACATGAGAGGAGGCCCCGCGCCCAATATTATTGTTGGCAAACCGTTAAAGTTCCCCAGCTAGGCGATGTGGTAATAACGGAGGATCATATAATGCAGGCTGAAATGCTCAAGATCTCTGTTGGACAACTCCTCGAAATTGAGGCCATGTCTCCGCTTAGAGAGGAGGAAGTAAAATGGAAATATGCCCGGGGCAAACCTTTGGTCAAGCCAGACAAGGTCAAGAACCTCCCAACGAGAATGTATGAATTGCATCAATGGTACATGAACATTACCAAGATTTCCAATCGAGAGTCCCTCATGGTGAATGTCAAGAAGGAGCATTACTTCCATGAGAAAGCTCTGTGCGTTGAGTATTTAGAACTATTTCAGTTATACAATCAAGACGCACTCGACAAATCTATCGTCAGTTGTTATTGTCTGTAAGTTATTTCTTTCTGTAATTTTTGATCAATCATTACATGTAATTATCCTCACTATATATTCTTTTCTGTGGTATGATATGCAGGATGAAGATGTATGAAATGAAAAAATCTGGACGCTATGGCATTGGGTTCATTGACCCAAATACCATTAATGAGTACACATGGAATCTTGCAACTTGTAAAGCAGGTGTAGAGGACAGCAGGCTAGAGTTCTTGAAGCGCCTCAATGGCAATGAAGATATACTACTTCCTTACAACTTCACATGAGTTATTACAAATTCTGTTTTTGCTTACTAGCTAGCTAGGTGTTAATAACTAAGTGTATACGGTTTACGATATATAGTTGATTAATTAATTATCATGCTTGATTAATCATTATCTGATTCAACTAGGAAAGTGGCCCGCTCGATGCGCGGGCAACGCCTTTGAAACCTTTGTCATATTTTATGCTTAAACTTCTTATATAGTGTGAGATTACAAATATTCTTTAATCCATTCAAATATTTAATTATCATTCATTATTTTTGTAATACATAATTATTAGTAATAATAAATTAGAACCTCATTAATAAGGATTAATGTAAATTTATCATTTCACACCCAGACGTAATAATATTTTATTGAAAATTTTCAAGTCTACCAATGAATTTTTTGGGGAGTTTAATTTTGTTAGACCTTTGAAAGATATTAAACATCATGGTATAGTCATATTATTGTGTTTCGTGTAGTCTTGCAATATTAAGAATTAGAACTTTTACTTGGATGCTATTATATGTGTACACTTTAGAATAAGTCAAAATTGAGTATTACATTCACGAAGAAAAAACCCAGTACAACTCATGTGTACCACAACCGATCGAAGAATATTGTTCTTTGTTTGTCAATTACCATAGTGGAGGTGATTCAGTCAAAGTAGTTATAATGAGGTCTTTGGTGCTCAACTACATACAAATTTATGTCTCATATATTCCTAAATATGATAATTAAATAATGAACTTGCATTGTATTGTGGAACTATTATATGTTGTATAATAGAACATGCCGACATTGTGTGAGAAAACCGATGATGGTGCAGATACATAGTTTGTTTTGATGAGAACATTTTGATACATAGAGAAGTAGTATGTGTTGCATGGCCTTCTCTAGCTGATTGGATACTTTGGATGTCCCCATCGGTCCTCATTGCCAGCCGTTCTATCATGTTGCCATGAATTTTGGTGAAGGGTGAGATTAGTAAGATAGTAGAAATCAAGTGGCATGAGAATGTAACTACTTGAAACTGCAATTATACCATTCCCGGTTGAAATCTCCGGAGATGTATACGGCATGTCCTTGCCATCATAGGTGTAGATGCTCCTGTTACCGATCCTAAGATGTCTCTTCGATCTCAATGTGTACGTACACCTGGTTCTCTAGCCACTGTTTAGAACGGCACCCATGCGCATGCATGCTCCATCATCTGCTTGCTCCATAGATCTCAATTACTTTGATCTTCCATAGGTTTGATTTTTTTTCTCTGTTCAGGATGCACTCATAGTAATGTGGAAAACCAAGTTGTGTTCTACCCAAATGGTATGTCTACAGATAGATACAACCGATAATTGCTAGATGGTAATAGATAATATACCTATGTTTGGAAGAGAAATCGGTTTCATTTTGCAGAATTATCTGTTTCGGTAAATTTTGAGTGGACCATTTAGAACCGGTGAATTTTGAGCTTTTGGTTTGTTTGATTTCCTCTTTTTCATTAGCATGTTAGTGGAAATTTGGCCCAAGTCTCTCCATATTTAACAAAACATTATTTAAGCACAATTCTTTTTCATATGCTTTAATTCATACGTGCATGGCTATATGGTTCTTTCAGATTACAGTATGCACATAGCTATGATAGATACCCAGGATTGATCTGGCTCAACGCACACATACACAAGAGGCGTCAAAACTGACCGGTTCCTACGATGCAAAGCTAGCCATGCTAGCTGATTGTTTTTGCCCAGGCTCAACACGTACATATACACACATGAACCGAAGAAATGGATTCCCCTCTTTTGTAACATATAACCAAGCTAATGATTGATTTGCTCCCAGCCCGCCGGAAAGACAATGCAACATATGTACATGTACGTATGCACCTGATGGATGTACTTATGCAAAAAAATCTGATTAGGTGATTCTTTCTCTTTTTTTTTTTTTTGCCCTGGACATGTGATTTTCATTAGCTATATGGACTAATGCTCTTTTATGACCCGAACAGGTAAGAGCGGGTTTTTTTTCTGACATGGACACGTGATTTTCTTTAGCTAGATGGATGGGTGATTTTTTCTTTTTACTTGGACACGTGATTTCTTTCTCTAGAGGACGGGTGATTCTTTTTTTTTCGTGGACACTTGATTCTTTTAGCTAGACGTGAGGGAAATTATGTATGGCCATAAGGTTTTACGTAATGGCAATGGTGTGTAATTTATAAAGGATGGCATTGGTGGGTTATTTCTTTAGCTGTAAAGTGGATCTTACCATTGTGATTTTTGTTATATAAAATTAAAGGACATATGTTTCTAATTTTAGTGAGATTTTCTAGTTTATTTATGTTTTTCTGGTTAGCCAATGTTGTGCTAATGGATGTGCAGGACGTCATACCGTCGGCGGTGGTAAAGTGGAGGTCTGCATATTAGGGCACAAGATGATGGGAGATCAATATTGGATTTTCCTTGATGGAGAAGAAAAGATAGTCTTGTAGCATGGAGAAGCATCAGATTTACATTACGTGATGGGATGTTTTTTTTGTCCTTTGCTTGATGAAGGAGAAAAGATATTTGTTCTTTTAGGGTACAAAATATAGACTTGTGCATGTGGCAAAGCATCAGATTCGTGTTATGCATTACGTGAAGGTGGAGGACCATCCAATGGTTGTGGTTATTTATTTATTCAGTCCACAAATTATTTAACGGACAGATATTTCTGGTTATTGTGTATTTTTTAGCTTAATTCTCTTTGTGAGGTGTACACGTATATGCACTTATTTTTTCTTTTTGTTTTTATACTGATGGAACATGCATGCGATGCAAAAAACTGGGACATGCTTGTACTTCTTTCCGTTCCATACTTTCTTTCCTCATGGGTAGCATATTAATTAGGTTGTTATTTTTCACGGCAGAGTCTATTTTTTTTAACAACTTCACGCCGGGGCACAAGTTGGATCTCAAGCCGCGTGACAGTCCAATTTTTTCCCCTTCTTTTCTTTTTTAAAGGGAAAATTTCTTTTCTAATCCTATATTTCAGGGGCTGTACCAATTATTTTTCTTATGCTATACGTCAGGGGTTGTACCTAATTTTTCGAACATATGTAGATGCGTACATGTGTTCGATCTCAAGCAATGTGACAGTCATGTTTTTTTCTTCCTTTTTAATGATATACGTTTGGGGATGCATCAATTTTTTTTCCTTAGGCATATGTAGATGCGTACATGTGTTGGAACCCAAGCCATGTGACCGTCCATTTTTTTTCTTCCTTTTTAATGCTGTCTACGTTGGGGATGCACCAATCTTTGTTCCTTGCACATATGTAGATCCGCACATGTGTCACGTAAGTCCTCATAGGCCCACCATGTTACATAGATTGAACGGTTAGGTAATATTCATTTTAAGAGATTCACAAGATCAAGGGCTATTATTATCTGATGAACGTGGAATTTTATAGCCTAATTCTCTTAATTCTGGTTCACCTTATATTACTTTTAATATATAAATAGATTCCATACTCGTAAAGGCCCTGAAGCAGGCGCCGGGGAATGATATGTGTGCATTCTACGTTTGCGAGAACATTCGCATGATGGCGTCCGAAAGGAGCAGATCACACATGCATATTGATCTCCTTCTTAACAGTTCAGAGAGGTGCGGGACAAGCTCCTAACCGAAGAGCGCATACAAGCACTTCAAGAAGAAATAGCCGGATTTTTGCTCGACAAGGTCATAGACTCCAAAGGAGAATACTATTACCCGCTACCGCCCCATGAACCACTTGTCATCGTGCATGCTCCGAAGGCACCAAGACAACATGCATGTAGGAGAAATTGTATATGTATATACATGTGTATGTGTGAATAGTTAATGGTATTGGCTGTGAGACATTTCGATGATATTATATATATATATATATATATATATATATATATATATATATATATATATATGCATAACGTGTACAATTTATAGTATCGTGAAATACCAGCAAACAAAAAAGAATTAAATGGAAAATAAAGCCAAATTGAAAACACAAAATTAAAGCAAAATTTTTAAAAAAATCACCCAAACATTTAGTACCGGTTGGTGTTACCAACCGGTACTAAAGCCCTACACGCACACGGGCCTGGCTCGTACACGTGGTGGTTTTAGCGCCGGTTCGTGACGAACCGGTACTAAAGGGGGGGGGGGACCTTTAGTCCCCACTCTTTAGCGCCGGTTGGCGAACCGGCACTAAAGGCCGTCACGAACCGGCACTAAAGGCCGTTTCTACACTAGTGGCAGTTTCTTATTGTCACATCCCTAGTTCTGACAATGCCTAGTGCATGCATTAGAGTGTTGCATTGTCAGGACCCCGATCCTAAGTCACACCGATCTAGCATGTAACACATCATATCACTTTGCGGCCTCACGCACGGTATTCCCACGGGTGTCGCCTTACCATGGCCCGGGACCGTTTGCGCCTTTTGGCTCACGTATATGATAGTGTCGCTAGCATCCATATGACAGAGAACCCGGACCGACATGACTAGTCGTGAACCCAAAGTGGCACTAACCTATGGGGACAGGCATACATGAATCACATCGAGCATGTCGGTCATCAACGTATGAATTCGGGCTGTAGCACTGGGCTAACAGGACTCCGGTATCCCGGGCTGTAGTAGGCTAGGCAGGACTCCGAATATCACCAGCGTGACTTTTCACCGAAGGGTCAGACATAGGAACGAAGTGAAACACATGCCGGCCAGTCAAGTGTCCAAGCAGTAGTGCTGGGCTAGCAGGACTCAGGTGAACCGGGCTCTAGCGGACTACTTTCGCTCAGAAGCACGAGACTACATTTCCCCATAAGAGAGGCTACCAAGGACAAACAACTAGGTTGTCGGATCCCACACATAGCAATACAAGTTACACGTACGCATAACATGCAAGTATGTGCTGTACAACATGGCATCACAACATAACGCAAACTCATATAGATAAAGGCTCAGAAGAGCCACATAGCATTTATTGCAAACAGGGGTCACATGATCCATCATACAGAGCATACAACCAACAAGCGGAAGCATTACATGTCTGAGTACAGACAACTACAAAAGAAAAAGGCTGAGAAGCCTGACTAGCTACAAGACCCTCCCAAGGGCACAAGATCGTAGCTGAGGTAACAAGCTGCTCGTCGAAGTCCAAGCGGAACTACTAGTGAGACAGATGTCTCATCTGCAAAACATAAATAAAGCAAACGTGAGTACAAAGGTACTCAGCAAGACTTACATCAGATCCTAACATACATGCATTTGTATCAAGAGGGTAATGTGGGGTTTAGTTGCAGCAAGCCAGCTTTGACTCTGTGGCTATCCTGTTCTACGACTACGAGAACTTCTTTGAGGTGATATGGCGCACACGAGTCCACTAGTCACCACACAATACACTACTATGGATTCATCCCCGTCTCCATACGAGAAGGCCATCCATAGCACTGATCACACTTGTCTTGAGCATTTTAGGGTATCCACTTCAAGTTGTCTATGTACCACGTAAGCATCCAAGAAGTCCATAACCGAGGACACGGCTATTCGAATGATCATGATAACCCTGCAGGGGTGTACTTCTTCACACACGCTCTCGCCACTTACCGCCATATACACGTCATGTATCTCGGCAACCTTCAAGCGGAAGCCTGGCGAGGGTGTCGGCCACGACCTGACTAACCACACAAGACTCTAGCCCAGGTTTATCGCCTATTCGGGTTCCATCCGCAAGGAATTCGGCCGGGGTGTCGCTCACGGCCCCAAACGATGTGAGCAGGGTTCCCAAGCCCACCATCCGGGTGCCACTTGGTACACCGTGCCACCTGTGCCTAGTCTGTCCCAAGCCCACCCTGCCGGGTGCCACTCGGTAGAAAAATAGCACTACCTACAAACACCAGAAACTAGTTGCGACTCCTGGACAGAGATCAAGTTGGTTAATAAGTCGAGAGAGCTTGGAGCGCACGGAGCCCAATGTGTGGTAGTATCGAGTCATTGGACGACATACATAGAACTCAGTGCTTAAGGACGGTTCCAGTGAGACAACCCACCATGTACTCCTACATGGCCTCTCACTGCTACCTTTACCAAATCGTGTTCACACACTTCACTCTCAAAGATCGTAACATATCGTAACACTCCAATTCATTCCCAATGAATCAGACCTGACACAACTCTAAGCAATAGCAGGCATAGCATGTAGGAACACAACATGGCTCAATCAACTCCTACACATGCTAGTGGGTTTCAACTATTTACTGTGGCAATGATAGGTCATGCAGAGGAATGGGTTCAACTACCGCAGGACAAAGTAGCAGATGAATCGTTGTTGTCCTAATGCAATAACTGAGAGCAGGAGCGAGAGAGTAGGATTGTATCGGAATGAACAAGGGGTTTTGCTTGCCTGGTAAATCAACAAGGGAGGCACTGCTTCACAGACAGGTACTCTCGAGCACTCTCCAGAGCTGGACCAGAACTAGGGATGTGACAACTCGCCCCCACTTGAAAGAATCTCGTCCCGAGATTCAGGGGTCGATGGAAAATAGGTGGGGTACTCCAATCGAAGACGATCTTCTCGCTCCCTAGTAGCTTCTCTCTCGGAATGATGAGACCACTGAACCTTGAGAAACTTGATGTTCTGACGTCGAGTAACACGCTCTGCTTGATCAAGAATGCGAACCGGGTACTCTCGGTATGTGAGGTTATCTTGGAGATCAAGCGTTTCGTGGTCCACTCCGTGGATAGGATCCGAGAAGCAACGCCTGAGTTGAGAGACGTGGAAGACATCATGCACTCTGGAAAGATGTGGGGGTAGTTCCAATTGGTAGGCAACCTCTCCTCGTTTAGCGAGAATGCGAAAGGGACCAATGTAACGAGGAGCCAACTTGCCCTTGATACCGAATCGATGGGTACCCTTCAAAGGAGTAACCCGAAGGTAAGCTTGGTCACCAATTTCATAAGCCACTTCCTTATGACGACGGTCATACTGGCTCTTTTGACGAGACTGGGCTGTTTTCAAATTCCCACGAATGATGCGAACTTGCTCTTCTGCCTCCTGGATCATATCCGGTCCAAAGAATTGTCTTTCACCGGTTTCTGACCAGTTCAAAGGTGTTCGACATCTTCGTCCATAGAGAATCTCAAAAGGAGCTTTCCTGAGACTGGATTGATAGCTATTGTTATAAGCAAACTCGGCGAAAGAAAGACTTTTCTCCCAATCCATACCGAATGAGATAACGCAAGCTCTAAGCATGTCTTCGAGAATTTGATTGACCCTTTCCACCTGACCACTCGACTGAGGGTGGAAAGCGGTACTGAAGGAAAGATGGGTTCCCATGGCAGTCTGGAAACTCTCCCAGAAATGAGAAGTGAAAAGACTGCCACGGTCTGAATTGATCTCTAGTGGAACACCATGAAGTGACACTATTCGAGAAATATATAAGTCAGCGAGCTGACTAGCGGTGATACTCTCTCGAACAGGTAGGAAGTGAGCCACCTTGGACAGACGATCAATGACTACGAAGATAGCATTATTCCCTTTCTTGGTCCTGGGAAAGCCGGTGATGAAGTCCATCCCAACTTTATCCCATTTCCACTCAGGAATAGCTAAAGGCTGAAGGGTGCCAGCAGGCCTTTGATGCTCTGCCTTAACGCGACGACAAACGTCACAATTAGCAATGAAGTCGGCGATTTCTCTCTTCATCCTAGTCCACCTGAACCTCTCGCGTAGGTCCTGATACATCTTAGTACTACCGGGATGAATTGTGAGAGGGGATTCATGCGCCTCCTTAAGAATCAATTTTCGCAGATGTTGATTCTTGGGAACCACCAAGCGGTTTTCAAAGAAAACAACACCTCGATCATCCATAGTGAAGCATCCACCAACTCCCTTCTTAATGTTTCTCTTGGTCCGGGAAATTCCCGTGTCCTGCTTTTGAGCGGCGATAATCCGATCCTCAAGATCAGGTTTTGCCACCAAGGTAGAAACGAATCCGTGAGGAGCAATGTGCAGGTTAAGCCTACAAAATTCCTCATGGAGAAAAGGTTGGCCCTACTGCAACATGAGATTGTTACAATAGGATTTACGACTTAGCGCATCAGCCATGACATTGGCTTTGCCTGGGGTGTAGGTAATCCCTAGATCATAATCTGAGATCAACTCCAACCATCGTCTTTGCCTAAGGTTCAAATCTGATTGGGTGAAGATATACTTGAGACTCTGGTGATCGGTGTAGATCTCGCAACGTTTACGAAGAAGGTATTGTCGCCATGTCTTAAGTGCATAGACTACGGCTGCAAGCTCTAGATCATGTGTAGGATAATTCTCCTCATGTGGATGCAACTGACGAGATGCACAGGCAATCACATGACGATCCTGCATAAGAATGCAACCTAGTCCCTGTCGTGAGGCGTCGCAGAGATAATAAAGTCTTCAACGAAATCCGTGGCACAAGTATGGGAGCAGAAGTCAGGCGCCTTTTTCGGTTCCTGAAAACTGTACTCACTGTGGGGACCACTCAAACTTTTTATCTTTCTTGAGAAGTTCCGTGAGGGGTTTAGCTACTTTGGAGAAGTTTTCAACAAAGCGGCGACAGTAGCTCGCTAGACCAAGGAAACTCCTAACTTGTTTAACTGTTTCAGGTGGAGTCCAATCAAGAACGGCCTAAACTCTCTCGGGATTGACAGCAATACCCTTACCAGAGATCACGTGGCCGAGATAGGTCACCTCTGGCAACCAAAATTCACACTTGGAGAACTTGGCATAAAGGCGGTGCTCTCTGAGTTTTTATAACACAAGTCTAAGATGTTCGGCATGCTCTTCCTCGTTCTTCGAGTAAATAAGAATATCATCGAGATAAACCACGACGAACTTATCTAGGTACTCCATGAAGATCGAGTTCATCAAGCGGGAGAATGTGGCTGGAGCATTGGTTAGACCAAAGGACATGACGGTGTACTGCATCGGCCATCACGAGTGACAAAGGCTGTTTTGGGAATGTCCCCGTTTCTAATCTTGATTTGGTGGTAGCCTAACCTCAAATCCATCTTGGAAAAGACTGAGGATCCAGCGAGCTGATCATACAGGTCGTTGATCCTGGGGAGCGGATACTTGTTCTTTATCATGACCAAATTAACGGGACAATAATCTACAACCATCCGATCCGTACCATCCTTCTTCTTGACGAAGCGGACGGGGCAAGCCCAAGGAGAAGAACTAGGACGGATGAAACCCTTTTGCAAGGACTCATCAAGTGTTTCTTAAGCTCGGCTAGTTCTAAGGGTGCCATCTTGTAAGGTCTCCTAGAGATTGGAGCTGTTCACTGGATAAGATCTATGATTTAACTCTACATCTCTCGCTGTGGAATACCCGGCAAGCATTCTGGAAAGACATCCGGAAAGTCACGGACTACCGGGATATCTTCAAGGTTTGGAAGAGGGCTGGCATTAAGAGAATAGAGTTGTCGCTTTGCAACTTTAGTGGAGACAGTGACTATTTTGCCAGATGGGTGTGTAAGTTGAACAGACCTAGTGAAACAATCAATCTTGGCATAATGAGCTTTCATCCAGTCCATACCCTGGATGATGTTAATATCTGTGGACTTGAGGGCTATAAGTGAGGCAAGGAATACAAGTCTATCAACAAGGATTTCATTAACATGGCTTACACTAGAAGTTTGCCATTTGGATCCAGGGGTTTGAATGACTAGTGGAGAGGGCATATCACAAAATGATATGTTGTGCAAGTTAGCACAGCTTTCAGAAATGAAGGAATTAGATGCTCCAGTATCGAATAGAACCGAAGCTGGATGGCAGTTGACAAGGAGTGTACCAAGAACGACATCCGGATCATCATGAGCGTCTTTAGCTGAGACGTGATGCACACATCCACATTCAGTGGGGGCTGACTTGACACTGATTATCTTGCGTGATGGCTTAACACAGCCAACAGGCTTCTCGGGCTGGGGTGGATCATAACTGGCTTGAGAGCAGTCACGTGCATAGTGTCCTGGCTCTCCGCATGTGAAGCAAGTCCCTGAAGTTGGACGTGGACCCGCATTGACAAGCGGTCTACCAACAGGCTTGGGTGGAGAAAACTGCTGAACTGGGTGAGGCGCCACACAAGATGGCCTCGGTGTATAACCGGGTGGAAGAGCGGAGTTTGGAATCCAAATCCGGCGCTTCTGCAAACTAGAACCGGAGGAAGATCCCAAATCATGGGTGTGCTTACGAGACTCCTCGTAAGTGAGCTGAGCTGTCTCTGCATTAATGGCCTTATTCACAGGAGCTTGGAATGTATCACAATGATGTAGGTGGAGATCACGACGCAACTTGGGGTTGAGACCCTTCCGGAACCTAGCCTGCTTCTTGGCGTCCGTGGACACCTCTTCTGTGGCATAACGGGCGAGATTCTCAAACTCTATGCTGTAAGCATCAACAGCCATCTTACCCTGGGTGAAACTACAGAACTCTTCTCTCTTGCAATCGATGAGGGCTTCAGGAATGTGATGCTCGCGAAAAGCCTCAGTGAAATCTCTCCAGGTAGGAATCTGGCCAGCTGGAAGCATAGCCTCATAGTTCTGCCACCAAAGACTAGCAGGACCTTCCAGGTGGTATGCAGCATAGGTGACCTTGTCACTTTCAGCTACGTTCGCAGAACGGAGCTTGCGTGTGATACTACGGAGCCAGTCATCTGCATCGAGTGGCTCGATGGAATGATGAAAGGTAGGTGGATGCAAGCGAATGAAGTCATGAATGGTTGCAGACCCTTTGGACTGATGTGCGGTGTTCTCCTCGATACATGCCAACAAGCGGTCAGACTCACGCTTGTTTCTCTCCATCTCTAACATAAACTCTGCCAATGAAGGCTGGTCGGGAGGATCCTCATCCCTACCATCTCCGTGGTTACGCTACGAGCAATGTAACTTCGCTTAACTGATGACATCCTGAGAAACGAAACCAAGGACGGAATCAACATCAACTACAGACTGTAAAATGTAGGACAAAGAATTTAGTAACTCTCGAGCTCCTAGGGCAATTCCGGCAGCATAACGGCAGTAAAATGCTCAGAATGAGACATCCTGCTAAAATGGGGTAGTAACATACTCAACATCATCACTCAAGGTTCTGGGATAGTACTAAACAGACTACACCGGAAGTACTCGAAAACTGGGGTATGACTCTGATCATCCAATCCTATGGAACTACGGAGTAGTAACACGTGATCCTGATAGACAGAGGAGAAAGCCTAGTTCCTTAACCCCGTAGGAAAAAGTAAGATGACTCAGATCAGAGGGCCATGAGGTAAAGGAGTAAAAAGAGCCTTACGTTCCTTCCCACAATCAATTCCCCTACATAACTAAAGCACTTCTAGACTCAACTTCGACCAGGTTGGCTTGGAAATCCTACAGGCAGTCAGGCTCTGATACCAAAGCTGTCAGGACCCCGATCCTAAGTCACACCGTTCTAGCATGTAACACATCATATCACTTTGCGGCCTCACGCACGGTATTCCCACGGGTGTCGCCTTACCATGGCCCGGGACCGTTTGCGCCTTTTGGCTCACGTATATGATAGTGTCGCTAGCATCCATATGACAGAGAACCCGGGCTGACATGACTAGTCGTGAACCCAAAGTGGCACTAACCTATGGGGACAGGCATACATGAATCACATCGAGCATGTCACCATCAACGTATGAATTCAGTCAGTAGCACTGGCTAACAGGACTCCGGTATCCCGGACCGTAGCAGGCTAAGCGGGACTCGAATATCAACGCGTGACATTTCCCGAAGGGATGACATATAGGAACGGTGAAACACATGCCGGCCAGTCAAGTGTCCAAGCAGTAGTGCTGGGCTAGCAGGACTCCGGTGAACCGGGCTGTAGCGGACTACTATCGCTCGGAAGCACGAGACTACATTTCCCCATAAGAGAGGCTACCAAGGATAAACAACTAGGTTGTCGGATCCCACACATAGCAATACAAGTTACACGTACGCATAACATGCAAGTATGTGCTGTACAACATGGCATAACAACATAACGCAAACTCATATAGATAAAGGCTCAGAAGAGCCACATAGCATTTATTGCAAACAGGGGTCACATGACCCATCATACAGAAAGCATACAAGCAACAAGCGGAAGCATTACATGTCCGAGTACGCATAACTACAAAAGAAAAAGGCTGAGAAGCCTGACTAGCTACAAGACCCTCCCAAGGGTACAAGATCGTAGCTGAGGTAATAAGCTACTCGTCGAAGTCCAAGCGGAACTACTAGTGAGACAGATGTCTCATCTGCAAAACATAAATAAAGCAAACGTGAGTACAAAGGTACTCAACAAGACTTACATCAGATCCTAACATACATGCATTCGTATCAAGAGGGTAATGTGGGGTTTAGTTGCAGCAAGCCAACTTTGACTCTGTGGCTATCCTGTTCTACGACTACGAGAACTTCTTTGAGGTGATATGGCGTACACGAGTCCACTAGTCACCACACAATACACTACTATGGATTCATCCCCGTCTCCATACGAGAAGGCCATCCATAGCACTGATCACACTTGTCTTGAGCATTTTAGGGTATCCACTTCAAGTTGTCTATGTACCACGTAAGCATCCAAGAAGTCCATAACCCAGGACACGGCTATTCGAATAGATCATGATAACCCTGCAGGGGTGTACTTCTTCACACACGCTCTCGCCACTTACCGCCATATACACGTCATGTATCTTGGCAACCTTCAAGCGGAAGCCTGGCGAGGGTGTCGGCCACGACCTGACTAACCACACAAGACTCTAGCCCAGGTTTATCGCCTATTCGGGTTCCATCCGCAAGGAGATCCGGCCGGGGTGTCGCTCACGGCCCCAAACGATGTGAGCAGGGTTACCAAGCCCACCATCCCGGTGCCACTTGGTACACCGTGCCACCTGTGCCTAGTCTGTCCCAAGCCCACCCTGCCGGGTGCCGCTCGGTAGAAAAATAGCACTACCTACAAACACCAGAAACTAGTTGCGACTCCTGGACAGAGATCAAGTTGGCTAATAAGTCGAGAGAGCTTGGAGCGCCCGGAGCCCAACGTGTGGTAGTATCGAGTCATTGGACGACATACATAGAACTCAGTGCTTAAGGACGGTTCCAGTGAGACAACCCACCATGTACTCCTACATGGCCTCTCACCGCTACCTTTACCAAATCGTGTTCACACACTTCACTCTCAGCATCAGAACATATCGTAACACTCCAATTCATTCTCAATGAATCAGACCTGACACAACTCTAAGCAATAGCAGGCATCGCATGGTAGGAACACAACATGGCTCAATCAACTCCTACACATGCTAGTGGGTTTCAACTATTTACTGTGGCAATGACAGGTCATGCAGAGGAATGGGTTCAACTACCGCAGCACAAAGTAGCAGATGAATCGTTGTTGTCCTAATGCAATAACCGAGAGCAGGAGCGAGAGAGTAGGATTGTATCGGAATGAACAAGGGGTTTTGCTTGCACGGTAAATCAACAAGGGAGCCTTTGCTTCACGCATGTGTACTCTCGAGCACTCTCCAGAGCTGGACCAGAACTAGGGACGTGACATGCATCATGTTTAAATTTCACGAAACTTGAACTGAGGATATTAGAAAGCCTCAAAACTTTTTAAAAGAAGGGCAAGAACCCTTTAAATTGCATTCAATGATTCCAAAATGCCCTAAAAATCATTCTGGTAATTTTGGCAAGAGATATATATCGAACCAAAATTCTGGAACATTTTTATGGAATATTTTGGGACATTGAATTTAAATCATATTGTATTTGGATTTGAAGTTATATTCATAATATATAATGATTATAGCTTCAAATGCCTGTGATATTTTATGTATATGTGGAGAAGTCCATTAAGTGATATAAAATATCCAGAGAGTTTTGACACTGTTTTAAATTTGTTTCAGTTTGAATTCAGTGGCAACAGAATTATTAAAAAAAGAAAACAAAACAGAAAAATATAAAACAGAGCAGAAGAACTTACCTGTAGCTTACCTGGCAGCCCACTTACCTCGGCCCAGTTCCTGTGCAGCCCAGCCACCTCCCCTGCCAGTTGTCTTCCTCCTCTCGCCAGAAGGCAGAGGGGAAGCAGTGCACGGCGCTCGCGCGTGCGGGCACGCAGCTGCCTGCTTGGCCCCTCCCTAGCCAGCGCGACACTGGGATCGTTTCCCCCGTGGCCTCTGGAACCCACCGACCCCTCGGTCACTCTCCCCCTCGCCTCCCTCTCTCGTTCCTCCCCATGGCCGAGCCGGTCATGAGCGCGCCGCCGCCGTTTCCAAAGCCACCGCCGACCCCGCGCCCCCTTTTCCCTCCTTGGAAGCTCCGCCATGACCTGCTCTTCGTATCCGCCGAGACAAACGATGCCGGAGCGCCCCGCAGCGCCGCCATCGCTGATGTCTTCGTCCTCTGCACCGCAGCCGCTGCTGCCGATTCGGCAACCCGACCGCCCCCGACCTTGCCGACGACGCCATCGGAAATGCTGTGAGCACCCGCATCGTCTCCCCCTTCTCCCCTGGTCGCGCCCACCCTCTACGCCGTAGCCCCGCCATGGCCGAGGGCTTCTCGCCGCCGCGCTCGTCACTGCTGTCACTAGCAAGCCCCAAAGACCAAACCGAGCTTGCAGATTTCTTCCACGTGCTGTGTAGATGCCGCTGCGCTGCTCAGCTCCCTCGCCCGCGAGCTCTAGCCCTCCTAGCCGCAACCACCGAGCTCCGGCCGCCGCTTTTGCCATCGCCGCCGTCGATTCCGGTGGCCTCGCAACCTGCTGCTGCCTCCGCTAGATGCGCGAGGGCAAGGGCAACCCCCTGGTGCCCTTAGTTGCCGCTGCCGTGGCCTCTAGGGTGGACGCCGCCGCGTCTGTGTGCTCGTCGGCGTTGAACTCCGGCGACGCTGACGTGGCACCGTCGTTAGGCACTTATTACCGAGCTTAATTACCCTCCCTGACCCACTTACATATGGGCCCCACACCCTTAAATAACCGCAGTTTAATTCCTGTTTAGTTTAGTTAACCACTGTGGCCCCACGCTGCCGACTGCGGCCGACGTGGCCCTTGACCAGCCCCACCCGTCAGTGAACCAGGCCAGCACTGTGACACTGACCAGTGGGACCCACTGGTCAGGTTTGACCCTAGTCAACTCGGACACTACAACTTCATCGAACGCGAGAAGTAAATGAAAGGTTATGTGTTAAAAAAGTGGGAGTCGACCTTGAACTTTGTGTTCATGCCCATAGACACGATGTAGATCTTCTCATCGAAGTTTCTTTTAAAATTAATTATTCCCTTGGTATAAGTTCATCTTATATCTGGGATCTGGCCTTTTTCAATCGTGGTCCCGACCATGTTCTCCTTTAAATACCATTTCTCGTGCAAGTGTAAGCACTTGTCTTCTGCAGAGCAATACCCCTACCCAACCTCTACCTTGATCCGTCGTCGAGTATTACCCCCTGGTATCTCGAGATTATCATGGAACTGCATAACCTCATATGAGTTCTTCATCAAGTACTACATTCTCACGGATTCCAAATTTTCATGGGCTCTGAGTTATTAAACACTCAAAGACACCGATAACTGAACCGAGTCCGCACTACGGTTCAACAACTCTTTAATAATCTTCTGTAAGTACGAGTTTGTACCCGATCATGTCATTCCTAGTCTGCTCTGCTATACCTATTCGTGTTGATTTTAACTGTGCTACCTGGTCCTTCTTCTCGGAGAACAATTTTCGACGATGAGCTAAAGCTTACGTCGATTTTCCGCATCATGTCATTTCGCCTTGAACAGCAAACTTGGTTTGGAGTTTGTGACGTACCCGTGGCTCCAATAACCTTTCGCTTCATCATTCCTTTGACTTTATGTCATCGCCGATCAATTACACCTTCATGAAATCTCTCGACAATTGTGTCGTGATCATCATCAATATTTTGAGCTCTTCTAGGATATCAATTGAATTCATGATGAGAAATACCATCCTTGCCCTCGATGAATTTTATTATCAGCGACCACTTTATTGCCTTCGCACCAACATAGCTTGTTCGTGTTTGGTGTTGTACCTTGAGTTCCCTGCCATCCAGCAATTGTTCTTCTTTATTCGGAACATTACCATCTCTTATGTCATAAATGTTGTGAGAATTACACCACCTCTTAAGAATTTGTGATACAGTGATGCTTCCCACCATCACCATTCTTTCTTGGTCCTCGTGTTGATTCCAACCGGTGTACCAACAAGTGAACGGTGTTGTTTGAATTCTGCCCTTCTAGCAACCCTATTGCTTTGAAGTTAATGGTCGGCCGTTCATTCTTAGACTATTGATTATTGAATCACCATTCCAATGTTGGCCGTGCAACCCAGCCCACATTTCGGGTGCACATTTCAACCAATGTTTAATTGTGTATGTTTTCCTCGAGCATACATCATTATACCATTTGATCTGACAAATGCTATCTCCTTGTTCGCCTAATTGTGGAAATCCACCATTTTGGAAATCTCAAGGATTGTCGCTGAGTACATCAGCTACCTCCTTATCCCTTCATTTGTTTAATGATGAGCTCTTGTTTTTGAACTCGCTTCCATAGTACATTTCCCGAGAATCTTACAATGTCGTCTCGTCAAATTGTGTTGCACCCCTTCCTTCTCAGGCATCCTGAGTCTGAGGTATCCTGACACGAATCAAATCTGAATCTCGGTCAGATATGATGGTTGGAAGATATTCCCAAGAGTTATAACATTGGCCTTTGCCCCGATAAGGTGATGTCATGCGTAGCACACCTGGGCGGAGGACATCTTGCTATAGTATCCTTTTTAGCAAGTTTAGTCATTCTTCCATGAGAAAATCGTAAGACTTATTCTATATGTTGTTCCTGATGAATCCTTTGTGAATCCAAGTTCGATCTTTGCTTGAAGACCATGTCAATGCTATCTCAAAGCATGTCTCTGGTACTCGGATTTTCAACAAGAACATTTGAAGCCCAATGCTAAATGTTTCTTGATCAATTATCCAAACACCGTTGTATGGATAATGGCATGCAATTTCTCTCCCCTTTCCTAAAGGGTTTTCTATGTTATATCCCGTCATGAATATCATGCTCTGCTTGCCCTTGGGAAGGATATACCCTTGAATAATGTGTTTAAACACATTTTCCTTTCCATTATTCTATTTAATCTGATGATCACCTTTTCCTTTCCATTGTTTTGTTTAACCTTTCTGTTGATCTATATGATCTAAGCAGTAATATTCTTCTGCTTATGTAAACACCCCAGTGTACTAATCTGTCAATAAGACCCTGTTACTATTGTTGATGACATTCCGGTAGCCACCGATGGACGAGAACCTTGCCTATTGGTCCGCCTCGTTCAACGAGCAGGAAAATGGTTCTCTTCGTCCCTCGCCCTTGGTACCAATGTTGTTGCCATCATAATTGGCAGGCTATTCTCTGACATGCCTTGCTATCATGATCGTGCAAGATGCGCCCTTCCTACTTTTAACCCACATGGTGGGCCCATAACCCACAGGTCCCAGGATCGAAACCTGACTCTCCTGTTCACCCCCGATTTCCAAAGCCATTCCTCACGCGTGGCCTCGTATGTAATTCACGAGCCACCTTCCGAGAGATCATCAATTCTGATATCAGACACAATACTTATTCCCGTTGCTCTGAACCCCTTCACACTATGTTCAGGCATTGAACGATTGCCTATCCGCTTGAAACTCCTTATTGTACCTCCTTACTTTGCTCTCGATATTTTCTTAAGTTTCAATTCGAGAGTTACTTTCCGCCACCTTCCCCGATGTTATTGACCAGATAGTCAACCTAGCAGAGGTCCGTTCTCCCGGAATACCCCCTTTATTCTTTCGTAAGTACGACGGAGATCCCGAAGAAAGGATGCCTACTTCATCATGATAAACAGAAGCAGAGAAATGGAGACATCAACGCTATGGATCGACCTCTTCGAGAAAAGCAACCAAGACCGAGAAGAATAGTTAGAATTTCGTAACCAAAACCTCCCCACCTTACGCCTCTTAAATCTCGGGACGAGATTTCTTGTAGTGGAGGAGAATTGTGACACCCGGATAATTAGGCTACAGTAATCCCTTGTTAATGATGCCACGTCACCGCAGTTACTGTTGATAATCCCGCATTAGTTCAAAAATCAACTCAATTTCAAAATTGAATAAAAGGCAAACAGAAAAGTTGTCAAAATATTAAACTAAAATGTTCTGAGTGTGCCAATTAATGCCTAGATATTTATGGTGAATGAACCACATTTTTATAGGGTGTCTAAATAATTTAAAATGAACTAAAACAGTAGAGGAAATAAAGAAAAGTTAATAGAATAAAAAAGGAAAGGAAAACAGAACAAAAAAAGGAAAAGGCCCCCTGGCCAACTGGGCCAGAAGGCTCAGCTGGCTGACCCACTGGCCCAACCGGCCGCCCCCACTCCCCTTATTCCCCTCACCCCCTCCCCCGCAAACCCTAACCACTCCCCAATCCCCCACTCCCCACTCGCTCCACTTCCCCCCGATCTGGATCGGGAACTGCGACCCCGTCGTTGTTCGCTACCTCCAGCGTCGTCCCGCCACCGCCGCTGGACCACGTCGCCGTTGCCTCCTTGCCCCTCCTCTCCCTCGTGCGACGCCCTCCCGAAGACGCGGCCACACCTCGTCGCTCGTCGCCGACACCGTCGCTGGCGCCCATCCCCGATGCCGTCACCTCACCGCCGTTGCCCCGGAGCTGCCACGCCATCGCCGGACCTCGTCGCCGCCTCGCCGTCCTCCTCCTCGTCTCCTCCTCGCCGCACCACTCCGATGTTGGGGAATGTAGCAGAAATTCAAAATTTTCTACGCATCACCAAGATCAATCTATGGAGATTCTAGCAACGAGAGAGAGAGAGAGAGAGAGAGAGAGAGAGGAGTGCATCTACATACCCTTGTAGATCGCTAAGCGTAAGCGTTGCAAGAACGCGGATGAGGTAGTCGTACTCGTGGCGATTCAGATCGCGGTCAATTCAGATCGCGGTCAATTCCGATCTAAGCGCCGAACAACGGCGCCTCCGCGTTCAACACACGTGCAGCCCGATGACGTCTCCCGTGCCTTGATCCAGCAAGGGGAGAGGGAGAGGTTGGGGAAGACTCCGTCCAGCAGCAGCACGACGGCGTGGTGGTGGTGGAGGAGCGCGGTACTCCAGCAGGCCTTCGCCAAGCACTACGAGAGTCGAGGAGGGAGAGAGGTAGTGCTGCGCCAAGAGAGAGTTCATCTTGTGTGTTTTGCAGCCCCCAATACCTCAAGTATATATAGGGGAAGGGGAGGGGCTGCGCCCCCATCTAGGGTTCCCTCCCCAGGGGTGGCGGCAGCCCCCAAAACCCATCTAGGGTGCGGCCAAGAGGGGAGAGTGGGGGGCGCACCTAGGGTGGGCCTTAAGCCCATCTGGACCTAGGGTTTGCCCCCTCCCACTCTCCCTGCGCCTTGAGCCTTGGTGGGGGGGGCGCACCAGCCCACCTAGGGCTGGTCCCCTCCCACACTTGGCCAACGCAGCCTTCTGGGGCTGGTGGCCCCACCTGGTGGACCCCCGGGACCCTCCCGGTGCTCCCGGTACATTACCGATAGCACCCGAAACTTTTCCGGTCACCAAAACGGGGACTTCCCATATATAAATCTTTACCACCGGACCATTCCGGAACTCCTCGTGACGTCCGGGATCTCATCCGGGACTCCCAACAACATTCGGTAACCGCGTACATCTATTCCGTATAACCCAAGCGTCATCGAACCTTAAGTGTGTAGACCCTACGGGTTCGGGAACCATGCAGAGATGACCGAGACAACTCTCCGGCCAATAACCA